>CAXAJV010000151.1:2400000-3600000 GCA_963969225.1 Xylocopa violacea
ATTGATGTATATAAAGGTCCCACGGAGACGTAGAGGCCAACTCGCCAGGTATGTTTTCAAATATTACCGCCGAGATGTTAGGTTGGGTTAGGTTAGGTTATATTACGTTATTGATGTATATAAATGTCCCGCGGAGACGTAGAGTCCAACTCGCCAGGTATGTTTTCAAATATTACCGCCGAGATGTTAGGTTGGGTTAGGTTAGGTTATATTACGTTATTGATGTTTATGAAGGTCAAACGGAGACGTAGAGGCCTACTCGCCAGGAATGATGTAAAATATTACCGCCGAGATGATAGGTTGGGTTAGGTTAGGTTATATTACGTTATTGATGTTTATGAAGGTCAAACGTAGACGTAGAGGCCAACTCGCCAGGAATGATGTCAAATATTACCGCCGAGATGTTAGGCTGGGTTAGATTAGGTTATATTACGTTATTGATGTATAAAAAGATCCCACGGAGAAGGAGAAGCCAACTCGACAGGAATGTTGTCTAATATTACCGCCGAGATGTTAGGTTGGGTTAGGTTAGGTTATATTACGTTATTGATGTATATAAATGTCCCGCGGAGACGGAGAAGCCAACTCGCCAGGAATGTTGTCAAATATTACCGCCGAGATGTTAGGTTGGGTTAGGTTACGTTATATAACGTTATTGATGTATATAATGGTCCCACGGAGACGTAGAGGCCAACTCGCCAGGAATGTTGTCAAATATTACCGCCGAGATGTTAGGTTGGGTTAGGTTACGTTATATTACGTTATTGATGTATATAATGGTCCCACGGAGACGTAGAGGCCAACTCGCCAGGAATGTTGTCAAATATTACCGCCGAGATGATAGGTTGGGTTAGGTTACGTTATATTACGTTATTGATGTTTATGAAGGTCAAACGGAGACGTAGAGGCCTACTCGCCAGGAATGATGTAAAATATTACCGCCGAGATGATAGGTTGGGTTAGGTTAGGTTATATTACGTTATTGATGTTTATGAAGGTCAAACGTAGACGTAGAGGCCAACTCGCCAGGAATGATGTCAAATATTACCGCCGAGATGTTAGGCTGGGTTAGATTAGGTTATATTACGTTATTGATGTATAAAAAGATCCCACGGAGAAGGAGAAGCCAACTCGACAGGAATGTTGTCTAATATTACCGCCGAGATGTTAGGTTGGGTTAGGTTAGGTTATATTACGTTATTGATGTATATAAATGTCCCGCGGAGACGGAGAAGCCAACTCGCCAGGAATGTTGTCAAATATTACCGCCGAGATGTTAGGTTGGGTTAGGTTACGTTATATTACGTTATTGATGTATATAATGGTCCCACGGAGACGTAGAGGCCAACTCGCCAGGAATGTTGTCAAATATTACCGCCGAGATGATAGGTTGGGTTAGGTTACGTTATATTACGTTATTGATGTTTATGAAGGTCAAACGGAGACGTAGAGGCCTACTCGCCAGGAATGATGTAAAATATTACCGCCGAGATGATAGGTTGGGTTAGGTTAGGTTATATTACGTTATTGATGTTTATGAAGGTCAAACGGAGACGTAGAGGCCAACTCGCCAGGAATGATGTCAAATATTACCGCCGAGATGTTAGGCTGGGTTAGCTTAGGTTATATTACGTTATTGATGTATAAAAAGATCCCACGGAGAAGGAGAAGCCAACTCGACAGGAATGTTGTCTAATATTACCGCCGAGATGTTAGGTTGGGTTAGGTTAGGTTATATTACGTTATTGATGTATATAAATGTCCCGCGGAGACGTAGAGTCCAACTCGCCAGGTATGTTTTCAAATATTACCGCCGAGATGTTAGGTTGGGTTAGGTTAGGTTATATTACGTTATTGATGTATCAAAAGATCACACGGAGACGGAGAAACCAAATCGACAGGAATGTTGCCTAATATTACCGCCGAGATGTAAGGTTGTGTTAGTTAAGGTTATATTACGTTATTGATGTATATAAATGTCCCGCGGAGACGGAGAAGCCAACTCGCAAGGAATGTTGTCAAATATTACCGCCGAGATGTTAGGTTGGGTTTGGTTAGGTTATATTACGTTATTGATGTATATAAAGGTCCCACGGAGACGTAGAGGCCAACTCGCCATGAATGTTTTCAAATATTACCGCCGAGATGTTAGGTTGGGTTAGGTTAGGTTATATTACGTTATTGATGTATATAAATGTCCCGCGGAGACGGAGAAACCAACTCGACAGGAATGTTGTCTAATATTACCGCCGAGATGTTAGGTTGGGTTAGGTTACGTTATATTACGTTATTGATGTTTATGCAGGTCAAACGGAGACGTAGAGGCCTACTCGCTAGGAATGATGTAAAATATTACCGCCGAGATGATAGGTTGGGTTAGGTTAGGTTATATTACGTTATTGATGTTTCTGAAGGTCAAACGGAGACGTAGAGGCCAACTCGCCAGCAATGATGTCAAATATTACCGCCGAGATGTTAGGCTGGGTTAGGTTAGGTTATATTACGTTATTGATGTATAAAAAGGTCCCACGGAGAAGGAGAAGCCAACTCGACAGGAATGTTTTCAAATATTACCGCCGAGATGTTAGGTTGGGTTAGGTTAGGTTATATTACGTTATTGATGTTTATGAAGGTCAAACGTAGACGTAGAGGCCAACTCGCCAGGAATGATGTCAAATATTACCGCCGAGATGTTAGGCTGGGTTAGATTAGGTTATATTACGTTATTGATGTATAAAAAGATCCCACGGAGAAGGAGAAACCAACTCGACAGGAATGTTGTCTAATATTACCGCCGAGATGTTAGGTTGGGTTAGGTTAGGTTATATTACGTTATTGATGTATATAAATGTCCCGCGGAGACGGAGAAGCCAACTCGCCAGGAATGTTGTCAAATATTACCGCCGAGATGTTAGGTTGGGTTAGGTTACGTTATATTACGTTATTGATGTATATAATGGTCCCACGGAGACGTAGAGGCCAACTCGCCAGGAATGTTGTCAAATATTACCGCCGAGATGATAGGTTGGGTTAGGTTACGTTATATTACGTTATTGATGTTTATGAAGGTCAAACGGAGACGTAGAGGCCTACTCGCCAGGAATGATGTAAAATATTACCGCCGAGATGATAGGTTGGGTTAGGTTAGGTTATATTACGTTATTGATGTTTATGAAGGTCAAACGGAGACGTAGAGGCCAACTCGCCAGGAATGATGTCAAATATTACCGCCGAGATGTTAGGCTGGGTTAGGTTAGGTTATATTACGTTATTGATGTATAAAAAGATCCCACGGAGAAGGAGAAGCCAACTCGACAGGAATGTTGTCTAATATTACCGCCGAGATGTTAGGTTGGGTTAGGTTAGGTTATATTACGTTATTGATGTATATAAATGTCCCGCGGAGACGTAGAGTCCAACTCGCCAGGTATGTTTTCAAATATTACCGCCGAGATGTTAGGTTGGGTTAGGTTAGGTTATATTACGTTATTGATGTATCAAAAGATCACACGGAGACGGAGAAACCAAATCGACAGGAATGTTGCCTAATATTACCGCCGAGATGTAAGGTTGTGTTAGTTAAGGTTATATTACGTTATTGATGTATATAAATGTCCCGCGGAGACGGAGAAGCCAACTCGCAAGGAATGTTGTCAAATATTACCGCCGAGATGTTAGGTTGGGTTTGGTTAGGTTATATTACGTTATTGATGTATATAAAGGTCCCACGGAGACGTAGAGGCCAACTCGCCAGGTATGTTTTCAAATATTACCGCCGAGATGTTAGGTTGGGTTAGGTTAGGTTATATTACGTTATTGATGTATATAAAGGTCCCACGGAGACGGAGAAGCCAACTCGCCAGGAATGTTGTCAAATATTACCGCTGAGATGTTAGGTTGGGTTAGGTTAGGTTATATTACGTTATTGATGTATATAAAGGTCCCACGGAGACGTAGAGGCCAACTCGCCAGGAATGTTGTCAAATATTACCGCCGAGATGTTAGGTTGGGTTAGGTTACGTTATATTACGTTATTGATGTATATAATGGTCCCACGGAGACGTAGAGGCCAACTCGCCAGGAATGTTGTCAAATATTACCGCCGAGATGATAGGTTGGGTTAGGTTACGTTATATTACGTTATTGATGTTTATGAAGGTCAAACGGAGACGTAGAGGCCTACTCGCCAGGAATGATGTAAAATATTACCGCCGAGATGATAGGTTGGGTTAGGTTAGGTTATATTACGTTATTGATGTTTATGAAGGTCAAACGTAGACGTAGAGGCCAACTCGCCAGGAATGATGTCAAATATTACCGCCGAGATGTTAGGCTGGGTTAGATTAGGTTATATTACGTTATTGATGTATAAAAAGATCCCACGGAGAAGGAGAAGCCAACTCGACAGGAATGTTGTCTAATATTACCGCCGAGATGTTAGGTTGGGTTAGGTTAGGTTATATTACGTTATTGATGTATATAAATGTCCCGCGGAGACGGAGAAGCCAACTCGCCAGGAATGTTGTCAAATATTACCGCCGAGATGTTAGGTTGGGTTAGGTTACGTTATATTACGTTATTGATGTATATAATGGTCCCACGGAGACGTAGAGGCCAACTCGCCAGGAATGTTGTCAAATATTACCGCCGAGATGATAGGTTGGGTTAGGTTACGTTATATTACGTTATTGATGTTTATGAAGGTCAAACGGAGACGTAGAGGCCTACTCGCCAGGAATGATGTAAAATATTACCGCCGAGATGATAGGTTGGGTTAGGTTAGGTTATATTACGTTATTGATGTTTATGAAGGTCAAACGGAGACGTAGAGGCCAACTCGCCAGGAATGATGTCAAATATTACCGCCGAGATGTTAGGCTGGGTTAGGTTAGGTTATATTACGTTATTGATGTATAAAAAGATCCCACGGAGAAGGAGAAGCCAACTCGACAGGAATGTTGTCTAATATTACCGCCGAGATGTTAGGTTGGGTTAGGTTAGGTTATATTACGTTATTGATGTATATAAATGTCCCGCGGAGACGTAGAGGCCAACTCGCCAGGTATGTTTTCAAATATTACCGCCGAGATGTTAGGTTGGGTTAGGTTAGGTTATATTACGTTATTGATGTATCAAAAGATCACACGGAGACGGAGAAACCAAATCGACAGGAATGTTGCCTAATATTACCGCCGAGATGTAAGGTTGTGTTAGTTAAGGTTATATTACGTTATTGATGTATATAAATGTCCCGCGGAGACGGAGAAGCCAACTCGCCAGGAATGTTGTCAAATATTACCGCCGAGATGTTAGGTTGGGTTTGGTTAGGTTATATTACGTTATTGATGTATATAAAGGTCCCACGGAGACGTAGAGGCCAACTCGCCAGGTATGTTTTCAAATATTACCGCCGAGATGTTAGGTTGGGTTAGGTTAGGTTATATTACGTTATTGATGTATATGAAGGTCCCACGGAGACGTAGAGGCGAACTCGCCAGGTATGTTGTCAAATATTACCGCCGAGATGTTAGTTTGTGTTAGGTTAGGTTATATTACGTTATTGGCGTATATAAAGGTCCCACGGGGACGGAGAAGCCAACTCGCCAGGAATGTTGTCAAATATTACCGCCGAGATGTTAGGTTGGGTTAGGTTAGGTTATATTACGTTATTGATGTATATAAAGGTCCCACGGAGACGTAGATGCCAACAAGCCAGGAATGTGGTCAAATATTACCGCCGAGATGTTATTTTGGGTTAGGTTAGGTTATATTACGTTATTGGTGTATATAAATGTACCACGGAGACGTAGATGCCAACTCGCCATGAATGTTTTCAAATATTACCGCCGAGATGTTAGGTTGGGTTAGGTTAGGTTATATTACGTTATTGATGTCTATAAATGCCCCACGGAGACGTAGAGGCCAACTCGCCAGGTATGTTTTCAAATATCACCGCCGAGATGTTGGGTTGGGTTAGGTTAGGTTATATTACGTTATTGATGTAGAAAAAGATCCCACGGAGACGGAGAAACCAACTCGACAGGAATGTTGTCTAATATTACCGCCGAGATGTTAGGTTGGGTTAGGTTAGGTTATATTACGTTATTGATGTATAAAAAGATCCCACGAAGACGGAGAAACCAACTCGACAGGAATGTTGTCTAATATTACCGCCGAGATGTTAGGTTGGGTTAGGTTAGGTTATATTACGTTATTGATGTATATAAATGTCCCGCGGAGACGGAGAAGCCAACTCGCCAGGAATGTTGTCAAATATTACCGCCGAGATGTTAGGTTGGGTTTGGTTAGGTTATATTACGTTATTGATGTATATAAAGGTCCCACGGAGAGGTAGAGGCCAACTCACCAGGTATGTTTTCAAATATTACCGCCGAGATGTTAGGTTGGTTTAGGTTAGGTGATATCACGTTATAGATGTATATAAAGGTCCCGCGGAGGCGTAGAGGCCAACAAGCCAGGAATGTGATCAAATATTACCGCCGAGATGTTAGGTTGGGTTAGGTTAGGTTATATTACGTTATTGATGTCTATAAATGTCCCACGGAGACGTAGAGGCCAACTCGCCAGGTATGTTTTCAAATATTACCGCCGAGATGTTAGGTTGGGTTAGGTTAGGTTATATTACGTTATTGATGTATAAAAAGATCCCACGGAGACGGAGAAACCAACTCGACAGGAATGTTGTCTAATATTACCGCCGAGATGTTAGGTTGGGTTAGGTAAGGTTATATTACGTTATTGATGTATATAAATGTCCCGCGGAGACGGAGAAGCCAACTCGCCAGGAATGTTGTCAAATATTACCGCCGAGATGTTAGGTTGGGTTTGGTTAGGTTATATTACGTTATTGATGTATATAAAGGTCCCACGGAGACGTAGAGGCCAACTCGCCAGGTATGTTTTCAAATATTACCGCCGAGATGTTAGGCTGGGTTAGGTTAGGTTATATTACGTTATTGATGTATAAAAAAATCCCACGGAGATAGAGAAACCAACTCGACAGGAATGTTGTCTAATATTACCGCCGAGATGTTATTTTGGGTTAGGTTAGGTTATATTACGTTATTGATGTATATAAAGGTCCCACGGAGACGGAGAAGCCAACTCGCCAGGAATGATGTCAAATATTACCGCCGAGATGTTAGGCTGGGTTAGATTAGGTTATATTACGTTATTGATGTATAAAAAGATCCCACGGAGAAGGAGAAACCAACTCGACAGGAATGTTGTCTAATATTACCGCCGAGATGTTAGGTTGGGTTAGGTTAGGTTATATTACGTTATTGATGTATATAAATGTCCCGCGGAGACGGAGAAGCCAACTCGCCAGGAATGTTGTCAAATATTACCGCCGAGATGTTAGGTTGGGTTAGGTTAGGTTATATTACGTTATTGATGTATATAAATGTCCCGCGGAGACGGAGAAGCCAACTCGCCAGGAATGTTTTCAAATATTACCGCCGAGATGTTAGGTTGGGTTAAGTTAGGTTATATTACGTTATTGATGTATAAAAAGATCCCACGGAGACAGAGAAGCCTACTCGCCAGGAATGTTTTCAAATATTACCGCCGAGATGTTAGGTTGGGTTAGGTTAGGTTATATTTCGTTATTGATGTATATGAAGGTCCCACGGAGACGTAGAGGCCAACTCGCCAGGTATGTTGTCAAATATTACCGCCGAGATGTTAGTTTGGGTTAGGTTAGGTTATATTACGTTATTGGCGTATATAAAGGTCCCACGGAGACGGAGAAGCCAACTCGCCAGGAATGTTGTCAAATATTACCGCCGAGATGTTAGGTTGGGTTAGGTTAGGTTATATTACGTTATTGATGTCTATAAATGTCCCACGGAGACGTAGAGGCCAACTCGCCAGGTATGTTTTCAAATATTACCGCCGAGATGTTAGGTTGGGTTAGGTTAGGTTATATTACGTTATTGATGTATAAAAAGATCCCACGGAGACGGAGAAACCAACTCGACAGGAATGTTGTCTAATATTACCGCCGACATGTTAGGTTGGGTTAGGTAAGGTTATATTACGTTATTGATGTATATAAATGTCCCGCGGAGACGGAGAAGCCAACTCGCCAGGAATGTTGTCAAATATTACCGCCGAGATGTTAGGTTGGGTTTGGTTAGGTTATATTACGTTATTGATGTATATAAAGGTCCCACGGAGACGTAGAGGCCAACTCGCCAGGTATGTTTTCAAATATTACCGCCGAGATGTTAGGCTGGGTTAGGTTAGGTTATATTACGTTATTGATGTATAAAAAAATCCCACGGAGATAGAGAAACCAACTCGACAGGAATGTTGTCTAATATTACCGCCGAGATGTTAGGTAAGGTTTAGGTTAGGTTATATTTCGTTATTGATGTATATGAAGGTCCCACGAAGACGTAGAGGCCAACTCGCCAGGTATGTTGTCAAATATTACCGCCGAGATGTTAGTTTGGGTTAGGTTAGGTTATATTACGTTATTGGCGTATATAAAGATCCCACGGAGACGGAGAAGCCAACTCGCCAGGAATGTTGTCAAATATTACCGCCGAGATGTTAGGTTGGGTTAGGTTAGGTTATATTACGTTATTGATGTATACAAAGGTCCCACGGAGACGTAGAGGCCAACTCGCCAGGTATGTTTTCAAATATTACCGCCGAGATGTTAGGTTGGGTTAGGTTAGGTTATATTACGTTATTGATGTATCAAAAGATCACACGGAGACGGAGAAACCAATTCGACAGGAATGTTGCCTAATATTACCGCCGAGATGTAAGGTTGGGTTAGGTAAGGTTATATTACGTTATTGATGTATATAAATGTCCCGCGGAGACGGAGAAGCCAACTCGCCAGGAATGTTGTCAAATATTACCGCCGAGATGTTAGGTTGGGTTTGGTTAGGTTATATTACGTTATTGATGTATATAAAGGTCCCACGGAGACGTAGAGGCCAACTCGCCAGGTATGTTTTCAAATATTACCGCCGAGATGTTATTTTGGGTTAGGTTAGGTTATATTACGTTATTGATGTATATAAAGGTCCCACGGAGACGGAGAAGCCAACTCGCCGGGAATGTTTTCAAATATTACCGCCGAGATGTTAGGTTGGGTTAGGTTAGGTTATATTACGTTATGGATGTCTATAAAGGTCCCAACGGTGACGTAGGGGCCAACTCGCCAGGAATGTTTTCAAATATTACCGCCGAGATGTGAGGTTGGGTTAGGTTAGGTTATATTACGTTATTGATGTATATAAATGTCCCGCGGAGACGGAGAAGCCAACTCGCCAGGAATGTTGTCAAATATTACCGCCGAGATGTTAGGTTGGGTTAGGTTAGGTTATATTACGTTATTGATGTATATAAATGTCCCACGGAGACGGAGAAGCCTACTCGCCAGGAATGTTTTCAAATATTACCGCCGAGATGTTAGGTTGGGTTAGGTTAGGTTATATTTCGTTATTGATGTATATGAAGGTCCCACGGAGACGTAGAGGCCAACTCGCCAGGTATGTTGTCAAATATTACCGCCGAGATGTTAGTTTGGGTTAGGTTAGGTTATATTACGTTATTGGCGTATATAAAGGTCCCACGGAGACGGAGAAGCCAACTCGCCAGGAATGTTGTCAAATATTACCGCCGAGATGTTAGGTTGGGTTAGGTAAGGTTATATTACGTTATTGATGTATATAAAGGTCCCACGGAGACGTAGATGCCAACAAGCCAGGAATGTGGTCAAATATTACCGCCGAGATGTTATTTTGGGTTAGGTTAGGTTATATTACGTTATTGGTGTATATAAATGTACCACGGATACGTAGATGCCAACTCGCCATGAATGTTTTCAAATATTACCGCCGAGATGTTAGGTTGGGTTAGGTTAGGTTATATTACGTTATTGATGTCTATAAATGTCCCACGGAGATGTAGAGGCCAACTCACCAGGTATGTTTTCAAATATCACCGCCGAGATGTTGGCTTGGGTTAGGTTAGGTTATATTACGTTATTGATGTAGAAAAAGATCCCACGGAGACGGAGAAACCAACTCGACAGGAATGTTGTCTAATATTACCGCCGAGATGTTAGGTTGGGTTAGGTTAGGTTATATTTCGTTATTGATGTATATGAAGGTCCCACGGAGACGTAGATGCCAACAAGCCAGGAATGTGGTCAAATATTACCGCCGAGATGTTATTTTGGGTTAGGTTAGGTTATATTACGTTATTGGTGTAAATAAATGTACCACGGAGACGTAGATGCCAACTCGCCATGAATGTTTTCAAATATTACCGCCGAGATGTTAGGTTGGGTTAGGTTAGGTTATATTACGTTTTTGATGTCTATAAATGTCCCACGGAGACGTAGAGGCCAACTCACCAGGTATGTTTTCAAATATCACCGCCGAGATGTTGGCTTGGGTTAGGTTAGGTTATATTACGTTATTGATGTAGAAAAAGATCCCACGGAGACGGAGAAACCAACTCGACAGGAATGTTGTCTAATATTACCGCCGAGATGTTAGGTTGGGTTAGGTAAGGTTATATTACGTTATTGATGTATATAAATGTCCCGCGGAGACGGAGAAGCCAACTCGCCAGGAATGTTGTCAAATATTACCGCCGAGATGTTAGGTTGGGTTTGGTTAGGTTATATTACGTTATTGATGTATATAAAGGTCCCACGGAGACGTAGAGGCCAACTCGAGAGGTATGTTTTCAAATATTACCGCCGAGATGTTAGGCTGGGTTAGGTTAGGTTATATTACGTTATTGATGTATAAAAAAATCCCACGGAAATGGAGAAACCAACTCGACAGGAATGTTGTCTAATATTACCGCCGAGATGCTAGGTTGGGTTAGGTTAGGTTATATTTCGTTATTGATGTATATGAAGGTCCCACGGAGACGTAGAGGCCAACTCGCCAGGTATGTTGTCAAATATTACCGCCGAGATGTTAGTTTGGGTTAGGTTAGGTTATATTACGTTATTGGCGTATATAAAGATCCCACGGAGACGGAGAAGCCAACTCGCCAGGAATGTTGTCAAATATTACAGCCAAGATGTTAGGTTGGGTTAGGTTAGGTTATATTACGTTATTGATGTATATAAAGGTCCCACGGAGACGTAGATGCCAACAAGCCAGGAATGTGGTCAAATATTACCGCCGAGATGTTATTTTGGGTTAGGTTAGGTTATATTACGTTATTGGTGTATATAAATGTACCACGGAGACCTAGATGCCAACTCGCCATGAATGTTTTCAAATATTACCGCCGAGATGTTAGGTTGGGTTAGGTTAGGTTATATTACGTTATTGATGTCTATAAATGTCCCACGGAGGCGTAGAGGCCAACTCGCCAGGTATGTTTTCAAGTATTACCGCCGAGATGTTGGGTTGGGTTAGGTTAGGTTATATTACGTTATTGATGTAGAAAAAGATCCCACGGAGACGGAGAAACCAACTCGACAGGAATGTTGTCTAATATTACCGCCGAGATGTTAGGTTGGGTTAGGTTAGGTTATATTACGTTATTGATGTATAAAAAGATCCCACGGAGACGGAGAAACCAACTCGACAGGAATGTTGTCTAATATTACCGCCGAGATGTTAGGTTGGGTTAGGTAAGGTTATATTACGTTATTGATGTATATAAATGTCCCGCGGAGACGGAGAAGCCAACTCGCCAGGAATGTTCTCAAATATTACCGCCGAGATGTTAGGTTGGGTTTGGTTACGTTATATTACGTTATTGATGTATATAAAGGTCCCACGGAGACGTAGAGGCCAACTCGCCAGGTATGTTTTCAAATATTACCGCCGAGATGTTAGGCTGGGTTAGGTTAGGTTATATTACGTTATTGATATATAAAAAAATCCCACGGAGATGGAGAAACCAACTCGACAGGAATGTTGTCTAATATTACCGCCGAGATGTTAGGTTGGGTTAGGTTAGGTTATATTTCGTTATTGATGTCTATAAATGTCCCACGGAGGCGTAGAGGCCAACTCGCCAGGTATGTTTTCAAATATTACCGCCGAGATGTTGGGTTGGGTTAGGTTAGGTTATATTACGTTATTGATGTAGAAAAAGATCCCACGGAGACGGAGAAACCAACTCGACAGGAATGTTGTCTAATATTACCGCCGAGATGTTAGGTTGGGTTTGGTTAGGTTATATTACGTTATTGATGTATCTAAAGGTCCCACGGAGACGTAGAGGCCAACTCGCCAGGTATGTTTTCAAATATTACCGCCGAGATGTTAGGCTGGGTTAGGTTAGGTTATATTACGTTATTGATGTATAAAAAAATCCCACGGAGATGGAGAAACCAACTCGACAGGAATGTTGTCTAATATTACCGCCGAGATGTTAGGTTGGGTTAGGTTAGGTTATATTTCGTTATTGATGTATATGAAGGTCCCACGGAGACGTAGAGGCCAACTCGCCAGGTATGTTTTCAAATATTACCGCCGAGATGTTAGGCTGGGTTAGGTTAGGTTATATTACGTTATTGATGTATAAAAAAATCCCACGGAGATGGAGAAAACAACTCGACAGGAATGTTGTCTAATATTACCGCCGAGATGTTAGGTTGGGTTAGGTTAGGTTATATTTCGTTATTGATGTATATGAAGGTCCCACGGAGACGGAGAAACCAACTCGACAGGAATGTTGTCTAATATTACCGCCAAGATGTTAGATTGGGTTAGGTTAGGTTATATTACGTTATTGATGTATAAAAAGATCCCACGAAGACGGAGAAACCAACTCGACAGGAATGTTGTCTAATATTACCGCCGAGATGTTAGGTTGGGTTAGGTAAGGTTATATTACGTTATTGATGTATATAAAGGTCCCACGGAGACGTAGAGGCCAACTCGCCAGGAATATTGTCAACTATTACCGCCGAGATGATAGGTTGGGTTAGGTTGCGTTATATTACGTTATTGATGTTTATGAAGGTCCCACGGAGACGTAGATGCCAACAAGCCAGGAATGTGGTCAAATATTACCGCCGAGATGTTATTTTGGGTTAGGTTAGGTTATATTACGTTATTGGTGTATATAAATGTACCACGGAGACGTAGATGCCAACTCGCCATGAATGTGATCAAATATTACCCCCGAGATGTTAGGTTGGGTTAGGTTAGGTTATATTACGTTATTGATGTATAAAAAGATCCCACGGAGACGGAGAAACCAACTCGACAGGAATGTTGTCTAATATTACCGCCGAGATGTTAGGTTGGGTTAGGTAAGGTTATATTACGTTATTGATGTATATAAATGTCCCGCGGAGACGTAGAGGCCAACTCGCCAGGAATATTGTCAAATATTACCGCCGAGATGATAGGTTGGGTTAGGTTAGGTTATATTGCGTTATTGATGTATATGAAGGTCAAATGGAGACGTAGATGCCAAATCGCCATGAATGTTTTCAAATATTACCGCCGAGATGTTATTTTGGGTTTGGATAGGTTATATTACGTTATTGATGTATATAAATGTACCACGGAGACGTAGATGCCAACTCGCCATGAATATTTTCAAATATTACCGCCGAGATGTTAGGTTGGGTTAGGTTAGGTTATATTACGTTATTGATGTATATAAAGGTCCCACGGAGACGGAGAAGCCAACTCGCCAGGAATGTTTTCAAATATTACCGCCGAGATGTTAGGTTGGGTTAGGTTAGGTTATATTACGTTATTGATGTATAAAAAGATCCCACGGAGACGGAGAAGCCTACTCGCCAGGAATGTTTTCAAATATTACCGCCGAGATGTTAGGTTGGGTTAGGTTAGGTTATATTTCGTTATTGATGTATATGAAGGTCCCACGGAGACGTAGAGGCCAACTCGCCAGGTATGTTGTCAAATATTACCGCCGCGATGTTAGTTTGGGTTAGGTTAGGTTATATTACGTTATTGGCGTATATAAAGGTCCCACGGAGACGGAGAAGCCAACTCGCCAGGAATGTTGTCAAATATTACCGCCGAGATGTTAGGTTGGGTTAGGTTTGGTTATATTACGTTAATGATGTATATAAAGGTCCCACGGAGACGTAGATGCCAACAAGCCAGGAATGTGGTCAAATATTACCGCCGAGATGTTATTTTGGGTTAGGTTAGGTTATATTACGTTATTGATGTATATAAAGGTCCCACGGAGACGTAGAGGCCAACTCGCCAGGTATGTTTCCCAATATTACCGCCGAGATGTTAGGCTGGGTTAGGTTAGGTTATATTACGTTATTGATGTATAAAAAAATCCCACGGAGATGGAGAAACCAACTCGACAGGAATGTTGTCTAATATTACCGCCGAGATGTTAGGTTGGGTTAGGTTAGGTTATATTACGTTATTGATGTATATAAAGGTCCCACGGAGACGTAGAGGCCAACTCGCCAGGAATATTGTCAAATATTACCGCCGAGATGATAGGTTGGGTTAGGTTGCGTTATATTACGTTATTGATGTTTATGAAGGTCAAACGGAGACGTAGAGGCCAACTGGCCAGGAATGATGTCAAATAATACCGCCGAGATTTTAGGTTGGATTAGGTTAGGTTAAATTACGTTATTGATGTATATGAAGGTCCCACGGAGACGTAGAGGCGAACTCGCCAGGAATGTTGTCAAACATTACCGCCGAGATGATAGGTTGGGTTAGGTTAGGTTATATTGCGTTATTGATGTATATGAAGGTGAAATGGAGACGTAGAGGTCAACTCGCCAGGAATGTTGTCAAATATTACCGCTGAGAAGTTAGGTTGGGTTAGGTTAGGTTATATTACGTTATTGATGTATATAAAGGTCCCACGGAGACGTAGAGGCCAAATCGCCAGGAATGTTGTCAAATATTACCGCCGAGATGTTAGGTTGGGTTAGGTTAGGTTATATTACGTTATTGATGTATATAAAGGTCCCACGGAGACGGAGAAGCCAACTCGCCAGGAATGTTTTCAAATATTACCGCCGAGATGTTAGGTTGGGTTAGGTTAGGTTATATTACGTTATTGATGTATAAAAAGATCCCACGGAGACGGAGAAGCCTACTCGCCAGGAATGTTTTCAAATATTACCGCCGAGATGTTAGGTTGGGTTAGGTTAGGTTATATTTCGTTATTGATGTATATGAAGGTCCCACGGAGACGTAGAGGCCAACTCGCCAGGTATGTTGTCAAATATTACCGCCGAGATGTTAGTTTGGGTTAGGTTAGGTTATATTACGTTATTGGCGTATATAAAGGTCCCACGGAGACGGAGAAGCCAACTCGCCAGGAATGTTGTCAAATATTACCGCCGAGATGTTAGGTTGGGTTAGGTTTGGTTATATTACGTTAATGATGTATATAAAGGTCCCACGGAGACGTAGATGCCAACAAGCCAGGAATGTGGTCAAATATTACCGCCGAGATGTTATTTTGGGTTAGGTTAGGTTATATTACGTTATTGATGTATATAAAGGTCCCACGGAGACGTAGAGGCCAACTCGCCAGGTATGTTTCCCAATATTACCGCCGAGATGTTAGGCTGGGTTAGGTTAGGTTATATTACGTTATTGATGTATAAAAAAATCCCACGGAGATGGAGAAACCAACTCGACAGGAATGTTGTCTAATATTACCGCCGAGATGTTAGGTTGGGTTAGGTTAGGTTATATTACGTTATTGATGTATATAAAGGTCCCACGGAGACGTAGAGGCCAACTCGCCAGGAATATTGTCAAATATTACCGCCGAGATGATAGGTTGGGTTAGGTTGCGTTATATTACGTTATTGATGTTTATGAAGGTCAAACGGAGACGTAGAGGCCAACTGGCCAGGAATGATGTCAAATAATACCGCCGAGATTTTAGGTTGGATTAGGTTAGGTTAAATTACGTTATTGATGTATATGAAGGTCCCACGGAGACGTAGAGGCGAACTCGCCAGGAATGTTGTCAAACATTACCGCCGAGATGATAGGTTGGGTTAGGTTAGGTTATATTGCGTTATTGATGTATATGAAGGTAAAATGGAGACGTAGAGGTCAACTCGCCAGGAATGTTGTCAAATATTACCGCTGAGAAGTTAGGTTGGGTTAGGTTAGGTTATATTACGTTATTGATGTATATAAAGGTCCCACGGAGACGTAGAGGCCAAATCGCCAGGAATGTTGTCAAATATTACCGCCGAGATGTTAGGTTGGGTTAGGTTACGTTATATTACGTTATTGATGTATATACAGGTCCCACGGAGACGTAGAGGCCAACTCGCCAGGAATGTTGTCAAATATTACCGCCGAGATGATAGGTTGGGTTAGGTTACGTTATATTACGTTATTGATGTTTATGAAGGTCAAACGGAGACGTAGAGGCCAACTCGCCAGGAATGATGTCAAATATTACCGCCGAGATGATAGGTTGGGTTAGGTTAGGTTATATTACGTTATTGATGTATAAAAAGATCCCACGAAGACGGAGAAACCAACTCGACAGGAATGTTGTCTAATATTACCGCCGAGATGTTAGGTTGGGTTAGGTTAGGTTATATTACGTTATTGATGTATATAAATGTCCCGCGGAGACGGAGAAGCCAACTCGCCAGGAATGTTGTCAAATATTACCGCCGAGATGTTAGGTTGGGTTTGGTTAGGTTATATTACGTTATTGATATATATAAAGGTCCCATGGAGAGGTAGAGGCCAACTCACCAGGTATGTTTTCCAATATTACCGCCGAGATGTTAGGTTGGTTTAGGTTAGGTTATATTACGTTATTGATGTCTATAAATGTCCCACGGAGACGTAGAGGCCAACTCGCCAGGTATGTCTTCAAATATTACCGCCGAGATGTTAGGTTGGGTTAGGTTAGGTTATATTACGTTATTGATGTATAAAAAGATCCCACGGAGACGGAGAAACCAACTCGACAGGAATGTTGTCTAATATTACCGCCGAGATGTTAGGTTGGGTTAGGTAAGGTTATATTACGTTATTGATGTATATAAATGTCCCGCGGAGACGGAGAAGCCAACTCGCCAGGAATGTTGTCAAATATTACCGCCGAGATGTTAGGTTGGGTTTGGTTAGGTTATATTACGTTATTGATGTATATAAAGGTCCCACGGAGACGTAGATGCCAACAAGCCAGGAATGTGGTCAAATATTACCGCCGAGATGTTATTTTGGGTTAGGTTAGGTTATATTACGTTATTGGTGTATATAAATGTACCACGGAGACGTAGATGCCAACTCGCCATGAAAGTTTTCAAATATTACCGCCGAGATGTTAGGTTGGGTTAGGTTAGGTTATATTACGTTATTGATGTCTATAAATGTCCCACGGAGGCGTAGAGGCCAACTCGCCAGGTATGTTTTCAAGTATTACCGCCGAGATGTTGGGTTGGGTTAGGTTAGGTTATATTACGTTATTGATGTAGAAAAAGATCCCACGGAGACGGAGAAACCAACTCGACAGGAATGTTGTCTAATATTACCGCCGAGATGTTAGGTTGGGTTAGGTTAGGTTATATTACGTTATTGATGTATAAAAAGATCCCACGAAGACGGAGAAACCAACTCGACAGGAATGTTGTCTAATATTACCGCCGAGATGTTAGGTTGGGTTAGGTTAGGTTATATTACGTTATTGATGTATATAAATGTCCCGCGGAGACGGAGAAGCCAACTCGCCAGGAATGTTGTCAAATATTACCGCCGAGATGTTAGGTTGGGTTTGGTTAGGCTATATTACGTTATTGATGTATATAAAGGTCCCACGGAGACGTAGAGGCCAACTCGCCAGGTATGTTTTCAAATATTACCGCCGAGATGTTAGGCTGGGTTAGGTTAGGTTATATTACGTTATTGATGTATAAAAAAATCCCACGGAGATGGAGAAACCAACTCGACAGGAATGTTGTCTAATATTACCGCCGAGATGTTAGGTTGGGTTAGGTTAGGTTATATTTCGTTATTGATGTATATGAAGGTCCCACGGAGACGTAGAGGCCAACTCGCCAGGTATGTTGTCAAATATTACCGCCGAGATGTTAGTTTGGGTTAGGTTAGGTTATATTACGTTATTGGCGTATATAAAGGTCCCACGGAGACGGAGAAGCCAACTCGCCAGGAATGTTGTCAAATATTACCGCCGAGATGTTAGGTTGGGTTAGGTTAGGTTATATTACGTTATTGATGTATATAAAGGTCCCACGGAGACGTAGATGCCAACAAGCCAGGAATGTGGTCAAATATTACCGCCGAGATGTTATTTTGGGTTAGGTTAGGTTATATTACGTTATTGGTGTATATAAATGTACCACGGAGACGTAGATGCCAACTCGCCATGAATGTGATCAAATATTACCCCCGAGATGTTAGGTTGGGTTAGGTTAGGTTATATTACGTTATTGATGTATAAAAAGATCCCACGGAGACGGAGAAACCAACTCGACAGGAATGTTGTCTAATATTACCGCCGAGATGTTAGGTTGGGTTAGGTAAGGTTATATTACGTTATTGATGTATATAAATGTCCCGCGGAGACGTAGAGGCCAACTCGCCAGGAATATTGTCAAATATTACCGCCGAGATGATAGGTTGGGTTAGGTTAGGTTATATTGCGTTATTGATGTATATGAAGGTCAAATGGAGACGTAGAGGTCAACTCGACAGGAATGTTGTCAAATATTACCGCTGAGAAGTTAGGTTGGGTTAGGTTAGGTTATATTACGTTATTGATGTATATAAAGGTCCCACGGAGACGTAGAGGCCAAATCGCCAGGAATGTTGTCAAATATTACCGCCGAGATGTTAGGTTGGGTTAGGTTACGTTATATTACGTTATTGATGTATATACAGGTCCCACGGAGACGTAGAGGCCAACTCGCCAGGAATGTTGTCAAATATTACCGCCGAGATGATAGGTTGGGTTAGGTTACGTTATATTACGTTATTGATGTTTATGAAGGTCAAACGGAGACGTAGAGGCCAACTCGCCAGGAATGATGTCAAATATTACCGCCGAGATGATAGGTTGGGTTAGGTTAGGTTATATTACGTTATTGATGTTTATGAAGGTCAAACGGAGACGTAGAGGCCAACTCGCCAGGAATGATGTCAAATATTACCGCCGAAATGTTAGGTTGGATTAGGTTAGGCTATATTACGTTATTGATGTATATGAAGGTCCCACGGAGACGTAGATGCCAAATCGCCATGAATGTTTTCAAATATTACCGCCGAGATGTTATTTTGGGTTTGGATAGGTTATATTACGTTATTGATGTATATAAATGTACCACGGAGACGTAGATGCCAACTCGCCATGAATATTTTCAAATATTACCGCCGAGATGTTAGGTTGGGTTAGGTTAGGTTATATTACGTTATTGATGTATATAAAGGTCCCACGGAGACGGAGAAGCCAACTCGCCAGGAATGCTTTCAAATATTACCGCCGAGATGTTAGGTTGGATTAGGTTAGGTTATATTACGTTATTGATGTATAAAAAGATCCCACGGAGACGGAGAAGCCTACTCGCCAGGAATGTTTTCAAATATTACCGCCGAGATGTTAGGTTGGGTTAGGTTAGGTTATATTTCGTTATTGATGTATATGAAGGTCCCACGGAGACGCAGAGGCCAACTCGCCAGGTATGTTGTCAAATATTACCGCCGAGATGTTAGTTTGGGTTAGGTTAGGTTATTTTACGTTATTGGCGTATATAAAGGTCCCACGGAGACGGAGAAGCCAACTCGCCAGGAATGTTGTCAAATATTACCGCCGAGATGTTAGGTTGGGTTAGGTTAGGTTATATTACGTTAATGATGTATATAAAGGTCCCACGGAGACGTAGATGCCAACAAGCCAGGAATGTGGTCAAATATTACCGCCGAGATGTTATTTTGGGTTAGGTTAGGTTATATTACGTTATTGATGTATATAAAGGTCCCACGGAGACGTAGAGGCCAACTCGCCAGGTATGTTTCCCAATATTACCGCCGAGATGTTAGGCTGGGTTAGGTTAGGTTATATTACGTTATTGATGTATAAAAAAATCCCACGGAGATGGAGAAACCAACTCGACAGGAATGTTGTCTAATATTACCGCCGAGATGTTAGGTTGGGTTAGGTTAGGTTATATTACGTTATTGATGTATATAAAGGTCCCACGGAGACGTAGAGGCCAACTCGCCAGGAATATTGTCAAATATTACCGCCGAGATGATAGGTTGGGTTAGGTTGCGTTATATTACGTTATTGATGTTTATGAAGGTCAAACGGAGACGTAGAGGCCAACTGGCCAGGAATGATGTCAAATAATACCGCCGAGATTTTAGGTTGGATTAGGTTAGGTTAAATTACGTTATTGATGTATATGAAGGTCCCACGGAGACGTAGAGGCGAACTCGCCAGGAATGTTGTCAAACATTACCGCCGAGATGATAGGTTGGGTTAGGTTAGGTTATATTGCGTTATTGATGTATATGAAAGTCAAATGGAGACGTAGAGGTCAACTCGCCAGGAATGTTGTCAAATATTACCGCTGAGAAGTTAGGTTGGGTTAGGTTAGGTTATATTACGTTATTGATGTATATAAAGGTCCCACGGAGACGTAGAGGCCAAATCGCCAGGAATGTTGTCAAATATTACCGCCGAGATGTTAGGTTGGGTTAGGTTACGTTATATTACGTTATTGATGTATATACAGGTCCCACGGAGACGTAGAGGCCAACTCGCCAGGAATGTTGTCAAATATTACCGCCGAGATGATAGGTTGGGTTAGGTTACGTTATATTACGTTATTGATGTTTATGAAGGTCAAACGGAGACGTAGAGGCCAACTCGCCAGGAATGATGTCAAATATTACCGCCGAGATGATAGGTTGGGTTAGGTTAGGTTATATTACGTTATTGATGTTTATGAAGGTCAAACGGAGACGTAGAGGCCAACTCGCCAGGAATGATGTCAAATATTACCGCCGAAATGTTAGGTTGGATTAGGTTAGGCTATATTACGTTATAGATGTATAAAAAGATCCCACGGAGACGGAGAAGCCTACTCGCCAGGAATGTTTTCAAATATTACCGCCGAGATGTTAGGTTGGGTTAGGTTAGGCTATATTTCGTTATTGATGTATATGAAGGTCCCACGGAGACGTAGAGGCCAACTCGCCATGAATGTTTTCAAATATTACCGCCTATATGTTAGGTTGGGTTAGGTTAGGTTATATTACGTTATGGATGTCTATGAAGGTCCCGCGGTGACGTAGAGGCCAACTCGCCAGGAATGTTTTCAAATATTACCGCCGAGATGTTAGGTTGGTTAGGTTAGGTTATGTTTCGTTATTGATGTATATGAAGGTCCCACGGAGACGTAGATGCCAACTGGCCATGAATATTTTCAAATATTACCGCCGAGATGTTAGGTTGGGTTAGGTTAGGTTATATTACGTTATTGATGTATATAAAGGTCCCACGGAGACGGAGAAGCCAACTCGCCAGGAATGTTTTCAAATATTACCGCCGAGATGTTAGGTTGGGTTAGGTTAGGTTATATTACGTTATTGATGTATAAAAAGATCCCACGGAGACGGAGAAGCCTACTCGCCAGGAATGTTTTCAAATATTACCGCCGAGATGTTAGGTTGGGTTAGGTTAGGTTATATTTCGTTATTGATGTATATGAAGGTCCCACGGAGACGCAGAGGCCAACTCGCCAGGTATGTTGTCAAATATTACCGCCGAGATGTTAGTTTGGGTTAGGTTAGGTTATATTACGTTATTGGCGTATATAAAGGTCCCACGGAGACGGAGAAGCCAACTCGCCAGGAATGTTGTCAAATATTACCGCCGAGATGTTAGGTTGGGTTAGGTTAGGTTATATTACGTTAATGATGTATATAAAGGTCCCACGGAGACGTAGATGCCAACAAGCCAGGAATGTGGTCAAATATTACCGCCGAGATGTTATTTTGGGTTAGGTTAGGTTATATTACGTTATTGATGTATATAAAGGTCCCACGGAGACGTAGAGGCCAACTCGCCAGGTATGTTTCCCAATATTACCGCCGAGATGTTAGGCTGGGTTAGGTTAGGTTATATTACGTTATTGATGTATAAAAAAATCCCACGGAGATGGAGAAACCAACTCGACAGGAATGTTGTCTAATATTACCGCCGAGATGTTAGGTTGGGTTAGGTTAGGTTATATTACGTTATTGATGTATATAAAGGTCCCACGGAGACGTAGAGGCCAACTCGCCAGGAATATTGTCAAATATTACCGCCGAGATGATAGGTTGGGTTAGGTTGCGTTATATTACGTTATGATGTTTATGAAGGTCAAACGGAGACGTAGAGGCCAACTGGCCAGGAATGATGTCAAATAATACCGCCGAGATTTTAGGTTGGATTAGGTTAGGTTAAATTACGTTATTGATGTATATGAAGGTCCCACGGAGACGTAGAGGCGAACTCGCCAGGAATGTTGTCAAACATTACCGCCGAGATGATAGGTTGGGTTAGGTTAGGTTATATTGCGTTATTGATGTATATGAAGGTCAAATGGAGACGTAGAGGTCAACTCGCCAGGAATGTTGTCAAATATTACCGCTGAGAAGTTAGGTTGGGTTAGGTTAGGTTATATTACGTTATTGATGTATATAAAGGTCCCACGGAGACGTAGAGGCCAAATCGCCAGGAATGTTGTCAAATATTACCGCCGAGATGTTAGGTTGGGTTAGGTTACGTTATATTACGTTATTGATGTATATACAGGTCCCACGGAGACGTAGAGGCCAACTCGCCAGGAATGTTGTCAAATATTACCGCCGAGATGATAGGTTGGGTTAGGTTACGTTATATTACGTTATTGATGTTTATGAAGGTCAAACGGAGACGTAGAGGCCAACTCGCCAGGAATGATGTCAAATATTACCGCCGAGATGATAGGTTGGGTTAGGTTAGGTTATATTACGTTATTGATGTTTATGAAGGTCAAACGGAGACGTAGAGGCCAACTCGCCAGGAATGATGTCAAATATTACCGCCGAAATGTTAGGTTGGATTAGGTTAGGCTATATTACGTTATAGATGTATAAAAAGATCCCACGGAGACGGAGAAGCCTACTCGCCAGGAATGTTTTCAAATATTACCGCCGAGATGTTAGGTTGGGTTAGGTTAGGTTATATTTCGTTATTGATGTATATGAAGGTCCCACGGAGACGTAGAGGCCAACTCGCCATGAATGTTTTCAAATATTACCGCCTATATGTTAGGTTGGGTTAGGTTAGGTTATATTACGTTATGGATGTCTATGAAGGTCCCGCGGTGACGTAGAGGCCAACTCGCCAGGAATGTTTTCAAATATTACCGCCGAGATGTTAGGTTGGTTAGGTTAGGTTATGTTTCGTTATTGATGTATATGAAGGTCCCACGGAGACGTAGATGCCAACTCGCCATGAATATTTTCAAATATTACCGCCGAGGTGTTAGGTTGGGTTAGGTTAGGTTATATTACGTTATTGATGTATATAAAGGTCCCACGGAGACGGAGAAGCCAACTCGCCAGGAATGTTTTCAAATATTACCGCCGAGATGTTAGGTTGGGTTAGGTTAGGTTATATTACGTTATTGATGTATAAAAAGATCCCACGGAGACGGAGAAGCCTACTCGCCAGGAATGTTTTCAAATATTACCGCCGAGATGTTAGGTTGGGTTAGGTTAGGTTATATTTCGTTATTGATGTATATGAAGGTCCCACGGAGACGCAGAGGCCAACTCGCCAGGTATGTTGTCAAATATTACCGCCGAGATGTTAGTTTGGGTTAGGTTAGGTTATATTACGTTATTGGCGTATATAAAGGTCCCACGGAGACGGAGAAGCCAACTCGCCAGGAATGTTGTCAAATATTACCGCCGAGATGTTAGGTTGGGTTAGGTTAGGTTATATTACGTTAATGATGTATATAAAGGTCCCACGGAGACGTAGATGCCAACAAGCCAGGAATGTGGTCAAATATTACCGCCGAGATGTTATTTTGGGTTAGGTTAGGTTATATTACGTTATTGATGTATATAAAGGTCCCACGGAGACGTAGATGCCAACTCGCCAGGTATGTTTCCCAATATTACCGCCGAGATGTTAGGCTGGGTTAGGTTAGGTTATATTACGTTATTGATGTATAAAAAAATCCCACGGAGATGGAGAAACCAACTCGACAGGAATGTTGTCTAATATTACCGCCGAGATGTTAGGTTGGGTTAGGTTAGGTTATATTACGTTATTGATGTATATAAAGGTCCCACGGAGACGTAGAGGCCAACTCGCCAGGAATATTGTCAAATATTACCGCCGAGATGATAGGTTGGGTTAGGTTGCGTTATATTACGTTATTGATGTTTATGAAGGTCAAACGGAGACGTAGAGGCCAACTGGCCAGGAATGATGTCAAATAATACCGCCGAGATTTTAGGTTGGATTAGGTTAGGTTAAATTACGTTATTGATGTATATGAAGGTCCCACGGAGACGTAGAGGCGAACTCGCCAGGAATGTTGTCAAACATTACCGCCGAGATGATAGGTTGGGTTAGGTTAGGTTATATTGCGTTATTGATGTATATGAAGGTCAAATGGAGACGTAGAGGTCAACTCGCCAGGAATGTTGTCAAATATTACCGCTGAGAAGTTAGGTTGGGTTAGGTTAGGTTATATTACGTTATTGATGTATATAAAGGTCCCACGGAGACGTAGAGGCCAAATCGCCAGGAATGTTGTCAAATATTACCGCCGAGATGTTAGGTTGGGTTAGGTTACGTTATATTACGTTATTGATGTATATACAGGTCCCACGGAGACGTAGAGGCCAACTCGCCAGGAATGTTGTCAAATATTACCGCCGAGATGATAGGTTGGGTTAGGTTACGTTATATTACGTTATTGATGTTTATGAAGGTCAAACGGAGACGTAGAGGCCAACTCGCCAGGAATGATGTCAAATATTACCGCCGAGATGATAGGTTGGGTTAGGTTAGGTTATATTACGTTATTGATGTTTATGAAGGTCAAACGGAGACGTAGAGGCCAACTCGCCAGGAATGATGTCAAATATTACCGCCGAAACGTTAGGTTGGATTAGGTTAGGCTATATTACGTTATAGATGTATAAAAAGATCCCACGGAGACGGAGAAGCCTACTCGCCAGGAATGTTTTCAAATATTACCGCCGAGATGTTAGGTTGGGTTAGGTTAGGTTATATTTCGTTATTGATGTATATGAAGGTCCCACGGAGACGTAGAGGCCAACTCGCCATGAATGTTTTCAAATATTACCGCCTATATGTTAGGTTGGGTTAGGTTAGGTTATATTACGTTATGGATGTCTATGAATGTCCCGCGGTGACGTAGAGGCCAACTCGCCAGGAATGTTTTCAAATATTACCGCCTAGATGTTAGGTTGGTTAGGTTAGGTTATGTTTCGTTATTGATGTATATGAAGGTCCCACGGAGACGTAGAGGCCATCTCGCCAGGTATGTTGTCAAATATTACCGCCGAGATGTTAGGTTGGGTTAGGTTAGGTTATATTACGTTATTGATGTATATAAAGGTCCCACGGAGATGGAGAAGCCAACTCGCCAGGAATATTTTCAAATATTACCGCCGAGATGTTAGGTTGGGTTAGGTTAGGTTATATTACGTTATTGATGTATAAAAAGATCCCATGGAGACGGAGAAGCCAACTCGCCAGGAATGTTTTGAAATATTACCGCCGAGATGTTAGGTTGGGTTAGGTTAGGTTATATTTCGTTATTGATGTATATGAAGGTCCCACGGAGACGCAGAGGCCAACTCGCCAGGTATGTTGTCAAATATTACCGCCGAGATGTTAGTTTGGGTTAGGTTACGTTATATTACGTTATTGATGTATATAAATGTACCACGGAGACGTAGATGCCAACTCGCCATGAATGTTTTCAAATATTACCGCCGAAATGTTAGTTTGGGTTAGGTTAGGTTATATTACGTTATTGGCGTATATAAAGGTCCCACGGAGACGGAGAAGCCAACTCGCCAGGAATGTTGTCAAATATTACCGCCGAGATGTTAGCTTGGGTTAGGTTAGGTTATATTACGTTATTGATGTATATAAAGGTCCCACGGAGACGTAGATGCCAACAAGCCAGGAATGTGGTCAAATATTACCGCCGAGATGTTATTTTGGGTTAGGTTAGGTTATATTACGTTATTGATGTATAAAAAGATCCCACGGAGACGGAGAAGCCAACTCGCCAGGAATGTTGTCAAATATTACCGCCGAGATGTTAGGTTGGGTTAGGTTAGGTTATATTTCGTTATTGATGTATATGAAGGTCCCACGGAGACGTAGAGGCCAACTCGCCATGAATGTTTTCAAATATTACCGCCTATATGTTAGGTTGGGTTAGGTTAGGTTATATTACGTTATGGATGTCTATGAAGGTCCCGCGGTGACGTAGAGGCCAACTCGCCAGGAATGTTTTCAAATATTACCGCCGAGATGTTAGGTTGGTTAGGTTAGGTTATGTTTCGTTATTGATGTATATGAAGGTCCCACGGAGACGTAGATGCCAACTCGCCATGAATATTTTCAAATATTACCGCCGAGATGTTAGGTTGGGTTAGGTTAGGTTATATTACGTTATTGATGTATATAAAGGTCCCACGGAGACGGAGAAGCCAACTCGCCAGGAATGTTTTCAAATATTACCGCCGAGATGTTAGGTTGGGTTAGGTTAGGTTATATTACGTTATTGATGTATAAAAAGATCCCACGGAGACGGAGAAGCCTACTCGCCAGGAATGTTTTCAAATATTACCGCCGAGATGTTAGGTTGGGTTAGGTTAGGTTATATTTCGTTATTGATGTATATGAAGGTCCCACGGAGACGCAGAGGCCAACTCGCCAGGTATGTTGTCAAATATTACCGCCGAGATGTTAGTTTGGGTTAGGTTAGGTTATATTACGTTATTGGCGTATATAAAGGTCCCACGGAGACGGAGAAGCCAACTCGCCAGGAATGTTGTCAAATATTACCGCCGAGATGTTAGGTTGGGTTAGGTTAGGTTATATTACGTTAATGATGTATATAAAGGCCCCACGGAGACGTAGATGCCAACAAGCCAGGAATGTGGTCAAATATTACCGCCGAGATGTTATTTTGGGTTAGGTTAGGTTATGTTACGTTATTAATGTATATAAAGGTCCCACGGAGACGTAGAGGCCAACTCGCCAGGTATGTTTCCCAATATTACCGCCGAGATGTTAGGCTGGGTTAGGTTAGGTTATATTACGTTATTGATGTATAAAAAAATCCCACGGAGATGGAGAAACCAACTCGACAGGAATGTTGTCTAATATTACCGCTGAGATGTTAGGTTGGGTTAGGTTAGGTTATATTACGTTATTGATGTATATAAAGGTCCCACGGAGACGTAGAGGCCAACTCGCCAGGAATATTGTCAAATATTACCGCCGAGATGATAGGTTGGGTTAGGTTACGTTATATTACGTTATTGATGTTTATGAAGGTCCCACGGAGACGTAGAGGCCAACTCGCCAGGTATGTTGTCAAATATTACCGCCGAGATGTTAGTTTGGGTTAGGTTAGGTTATATTACGTTATTGGCGTATATAAAGGTCCCACGGAGACGGAGAAGCCAACTCGCCAGGAATGTTGTCAAATATTACCGCCGAGATGTTAGGTTGGGTTAGGTTAGGTTATATTACGTTAATGATGTATATAAAGTTCCCACGGAGACGTAGATGCCAACAAGCCAGGAATGTGGTCAAATATTACCGCCGAGATGTTATTTTGGGTTAGGTTAGGTTATATTACGTTATTGATGTATATAAAGGTCCCACGGAGACGTAGAGGCCAACTCGCCAGGTATGTTTCCCAATATTACCGCCGAGATGTTAGGCTGGGTTAGGTTAGGTTATATTACGTTATTGATGTATAAAAAAATCCCACGGAGATGGAGAAACCAACTCGACAGGAATGTTGTCTAATATTACCGCCGAGATGTTAGGTTGGGTTAGGTTAGGCTATATTACGTTATTGATGTATATGAAGGTCCCACTGAGAGGTAGAGGCCAACTCGCCAGGAATGTTGTCAAATATTACCGCCGAGATGTTAGGTTGGGTTAGGTTACGTTATATTACGTTATTGATGTATATACAGGTCCCACGGAGACGTAGAGGCCAACTCGCCAGGAATGTTGTCAAATATTACCGCCGAGATGATAGGTTGGGTTAGGTTACGTTATATTACGTTATTGATGTTTATGAAGGTCAAACGGAGACGTAGAGGCCAACTCGCCAGGAATGATGTCAAATATTACCGCCGAGATGATAGGTTGGGTTAGGTTAGGTTATATTACGTTATTGATGTTTATGAAGGTCAAACGGAGACGTAGAGGCCAACTCGCCAGGAATGATGTCAAATATTACCGCCGAAATGTTAGGTTGGATTAGGTTAGGCTATATTACGTTATAGATGTATAAAAAGATCCCACGGAGACGGAGAAGCCTACTCGCCAGGAATGTTTTCAAATATTACCGCCGAGATGTTAGGTTGGGTTAGGTTAGGTTATATTTCGTTATTGATGTATATGAAGGTCCCACGGAGACGTAGAGGCCAACTCGCCATGAATGTTTTCAAATATTACCGCCTATATGTTAGGTTGGGTTAGGTTAGGTTATATTACGTTATGGATGTCTATGAAGGTCCCGCGGTGACGTAGAGGCCAACTCGCCAGGAATGTTTTCAAATATTACCGCCGAGATGTTAGGTTGGTTAGGTTAGGTTATGTTTCGTTATTGATGTATATGAAGGTCCCACGGAGACGTAGATGCCAACTCGCCATGAATATTTTCAAATATTACCGCCGAGATGTTAGGTTGGGTTAGGTTAGGTTATATTACGTTATTGATGTATATAAAGGTCCCACGGAGACGGAGAAGCCAACTCGCCAGGAATGTTTTCAAATATTACCGCCGAGATGTTAGGTTGGGTTAGGTTAGGTTATATTACGTTATTGATGTATAAAAAGATCCCACGGAGACGGAGAAGCCTACTCGCCAGGAATGTTTTCAAATATTACCGCCGAGATGTTAGGTTGGGTTAGGTTAGGTTATATTTCGTTATTGATGTATATGAAGGTCCCACGGAGACGCAGAGGCCAACTCGCCAGGTATGTTGTCAAATATTACCGCCGAGATGTTAGTTTGGGTTAGGTTAGGTTATATTACGTTATTGGCGTATATAAAGGTCCCACGGAGACGGAGAAGCCAACTCGCCAGGAATGTTGTCAAATATTACCGCCGAGATGTTAGGTTGGGTTAGGTTAGGTTATATTACGTTAATGATGTATATAAAGGCCCCACGGAGACGTAGATGCCAACAAGCCAGGAATGTGGTCAAATATTACCGCCGAGATGTTATTTTGGGTTAGGTTAGGTTATGTTACGTTATTGATGTATATAAAGGTCCCACGGAGACGTAGAGGCCAACTCGCCAGGTATGTTTCCCAATATTACCGCCGAGATGTTAGGCTGGGTTAGGTTAGGTTATATTACGTTATTGATGTATAAAAAAATCCCACGGAGATGGAGAAACCAACTCGACAGGAATGTTGTCTAATATTACCGCTGAGATGTTAGGTTGGGTTAGGTTAGGTTATATTACGTTATTGATGTATATAAAGGTCCCACGGAGACGTAGAGGCCAACTCGCCAGGAATATTGTCAAATATTACCGCCGAGATGATAGGTTGGGTTAGGTTGCGTTATATTACGTTATTGATGTTTATGAAGGTCAAACGGAGACGTAGAGGCCAACTGGCCAGGAATGATGTCAAATAATACCGCCGAGATTTTAGGTTGGATTAGGTTAGGTTAAATTACGTTATTGATGTATATGAAGGTCCCACGGAGACGTAGAGGCGAACTCGCCAGGAATGTTGTCAAACATTACCGCCGAGATGATAGGTTGGGTTAGGTTAGGTTATATTGCGTTATTGATGTATATGAAGGTCAAATGGAGACGTAGAGGTCAACTCGCCAGGAATGTTGTCAAATATTACCGCTGAGAAGTTAGGTTGGGTTAGGTTAGGTTATATTACGTTATTGATGTATATAAAGGTCCCACGGAGACGTAGAGGCCAAATCGCCAGGAATGTTGTCAAATATTACCGCCGAGATGTTAGGTTGGGTTAGGTTACGTTATATTACGTTATTGATGTATATACAGGTCCCACGGAGACGTAGAGGCCAACTCGCCAGGAATGTTGTCAAATATTACCGCCGAGATGATAGGTTGGGTTAGGTTACGTTATATTACGTTATTGATGTTTATGAAGGTCAAACGGAGACGTAGAGGCCAACTCGCCAGGAATGATGTCAAATATTACCGCCGAGATGATAGGTTGGGTTAGGTTAGGTTATATTACGTTATTGATGTTTATGAAGGTCAAACGGAGACGTAGAGGCCAACTCGCCAGGAATGATGTCAAATATTACCGCCGAAATGTTAGGTTGGATTAGGTTAGGCTATATTACGTTATAGATGTATAAAAAGATCCCACGGAGACGGAGAAGCCTACTCGCCAGGAATGTTTTCAAATATTACCGCCGAGATGTTAGGTTGGGTTAGGTTAGGTTATATTTCGTTATTGATGTATATGAAGGTCCCACGGAGACGTAGAGGCCAACTCGCCATGAATGTTTTCAAATATTACCGCCTATATGTTAGGTTGGGTTAGGTTAGGTTATATTACGTTATGGATGTCTATGAAGGTCCCGCGGTGACGTAGAGGCCAACTCGCCAGGAATGTTTTCAAATATTACCGCCGAGATGTTAGGTTGGTTAGGTTAGGTTATGTTTCGTTATTGATGTATATGAAGGTCCCACGGAGACGTAGATGCCAACTCGCCATGAATATTTTCAAATATTACCGCCGAGATGTTAGGTTGGGTTAGGTTAGGTTATATTACGTTATTGATGTATATAAAGGTCCCACGGAGACGGAGAAGCCAACTCGCCAGGAATGTTTTCAAATATTACCGCCGAGATGTTAGGTTGGGTTAGGTTAGGTTATATTACGTTATTGATGTATAAAAAGATCCCACGGAGACGGAGAAGCCTACTCGCCAGGAATGTTTTCAAATATTACCGCCGAGATGTTAGGTTGGGTTAGGTTAGGTTATATTTCGTTATTGATGTATATGAAGGTCCCACGGAGACGCAGAGGCCAACTCGCCAGGTATGTTGTCAAATATTACCGCCGAGATGTTAGTTTGGGTTAGGTTAGGTTATATTACGTTATTGGCGTATATAAAGGTCCCACGGAGACGGAGAAGCCAACTCGCCAGGAATGTTGTCAAATATTACCGCCGAGATGTTAGGTTGGGTTAGGTTAGGTTATATTACGTTAATGATGTATATAAAGGTCCCACGGAGACGTAGATGCCAACAAGCCAGGAATGTGGTCAAATATTACCGCCGAGATGTTATTTTGGGTTAGGTTAGGTTATATTACGTTATTGATGTATATAAAGGTCCCACGGAGACGTAGAGGCCAACTCGCCAGGTATGTTTCCCAATATTACCGCCGAGATGTTAGGCTGGGTTAGGTTAGGTTATATTACGTTATGGATGTCTATGAAGGTCCCGCGGTGACGTAGAGGCCAACTCGCCAGGAATGTTTCCAAATATTACCGCCGAGATGTTAGGTTGGTTAGGTTAGGTTATGTTTCGTTATTGATGTATATAAAGGTCCCACGGAGACGTAGAGGCCAACTCGCCAGGAATATTCGCAAATATTACCGCCGAGATGATAGGTTGGGTTAGGTTGCGTTATATTACGTTATTGATGTTTATGAAGGTCAAACGGAGACGTAGAGGCCAACTGGCCAGGAATGATGTCAAATAATACCGCCGAGATTTTAGGTTGGATTAGGTTAGGTTAAATTACGTTATTGATGTATATGAAGGTCCCACGGAGACGTAGAGGCGAACTCGCCAGGAATGTTGTCAAACATTACCGCCGAGATGATAGGTTGGGTTAGGTTAGGTTATATTGCGTTATTGATGTATATGAAGGTCAAATGGAGACGTAGAGGTCAACTCGCCAGGAATGTTGTCAAATATTACCGCTGAGAAGTTAGGTTGGGTTAGGTTAGGTTATATTACGTTATTGATGTATATAAAGGTCCCACGGAGACGTAGAGGCCAAATCGCCAGGAATGTTGTCAAATATTACCGCCGAGATGTTAGGTTGGGTTAGGTTACGTTATATTACGTTATTGATGTATATACAGGTCCCACGGAGACGTAGAGGCCAACTCGCCAGGAATGTTGTCAAATATTACCGCCGAGATGATAGGTTGGGTTAGGTTAGGTTATATTACGTTATTGATGTTTATGAAGGTCAAACGGAGACGTAGAGGCCAACTCGCCAGGAATGATGTCAAATATTACCGCCGAAATGTTAGGTTGGATTAGGTTAGGCTATATTACGTTATAGATGTATAAAAAGATCCCACGGAGACGGAGAAGCCTACTCGCCAGGAATGTTTTCAAATATTACCGCCGAGATGTTAGGTTGGGTTAGGTTAGGTTATATTTCGTTATTGATGTATATGAAGGTCCCACGGAGACGTAGAGGCCAACTCGCCATGAATGTTTTCAAATATTACCGCCTATATGTTAGGTTGGGTTAGGTTAGGTTATATTACGTTATGGATGTCTATGAAGGTCCCGCGGTGACGTAGAGGCCAACTCGCCAGGAATGTTTTCAAATATTACCGCCGAGATGTTAGGTTGGTTAGGTTAGGTTATGTTTCGTTATTGATGTATATGAAGGTCCCACGGAGACGTAGATGCCAACTCGCCATGAATATTTTCAAATATTACCGCCGAGATGTTAGGTTGGGTTAGGTTAGGTTATATTACGTTATTGATGTATATAAAGGTCCCACGGAGACGGAGAAGCCAACTCGCCAGGAATGTTTTCAAATATTACCGCCGAGATGTTAGGTTGGGTTAGGTTAGGTTATATTACGTTATTGATGTATAAAAAGATCCCACGGAGACGGAGAAGCCTACTCGCCAGGAATGTTTTCAAATATTACCGCCGAGATGTTAGGTTGGGTTAGGTTAGGTTATATTTCGTTATTGATGTATATGAAGGTCCCACGGAGACGCAGAGGCCAACTCGCCAGGTATGTTGTCAAATATTACCGCCGAGATGTTAGTTTGGGTTAGGTTAGGTTATATTACGTTATTGGCGTATATAAAGGTCCCACGGAGACGGAGAAGCCAACTCGCCAGGAATGTTGTCAAATATTACCGCCGAGATGTTAGGTTGGGTTAGGTTAGGTTATATTACGTTAATGATGTATATAAAGGCCCCACGGAGACGTAGATGCCAACAAGCCAGGAATGTGGTCAAATATTACCGCCGAGATGTTATTTTGGGTTAGGTTAGGTTATGTTACGTTATTGATGTATATAAAGGTCCCACGGAGACGTAGAGGCCAACTCGCCAGGTATGTTTCCCAATATTACCGCCGAGATGTTAGGCTGGGTTAGGTTAGGTTATATTACGTTATTGATGTATAAAAAAATCCCACGGAGATGGAGAAACCAACTCGACAGGAATGTTGTCTAATATTACCGCTGAGATGTTAGGTTGGGTTAGGTTAGGTTATATTACGTTATTGATGTATATAAAGGTCCCACGGAGACGTAGAGGCCAACTCGCCAGGAATATTGTCAAATATTACCGCCGAGATGATAGGTTGGGTTAGGTTGCGTTATATTACGTTATTGATGTTTATGAAGGTCAAACGGAGACGTAGAGGCCAACTGGCCAGGAATGATGTCAAATAATACCGCCGAGATTTTAGGTTGGATTAGGTTAGGTTAAATTACGTTATTGATGTATATGAAGGTCCCACGGAGACGTAGAGGCGAACTCGCCAGGAATGTTGTCAAACATTACCGCCGAGATGATAGGTTGGGTTAGGTTAGGTTATATTGCGTTATTGATGTATATGAAGGTCAAATGGAGACGTAGAGGTCAACTCGCCAGGAATGTTGTCAAATATTACCGCTGAGAAGTTAGGTTGGGTTAGGTTAGGTTATATTACGTTATTGATGTATATAAAGGTCCCACGGAGACGTAGAGGCCAAATCGCCAGGAATGTTGTCAAATATTACCGCCGAGATGTTAGGTTGGGTTAGGTTACGTTATATTACGTTATTGATGTATATACAGGTCCCACGGAGACGTAGAGGCCAACTCGCCAGGAATGTTGTCAAATATTACCGCCGAGATGATAGGTTGGGTTAGGTTACGTTATATTACGTTATTGATGTTTATGAAGGTCAAACGGAGACGTAGAGGCCAACTCGCCAGGAATGATGTCAAATATTACCGCCGAGATGATAGGTTGGGTTAGGTTAGGTTATATTACGTTATTGATGTTTATGAAGGTCAAACGGAGACGTAGAGGCCAACTCGCCAGGAATGATGTCAAATATTACCGCCGAAATGTTAGGTTGGATTAGGTTAGGCTATATTACGTTATAGATGTATAAAAAGATCCCACGGAGACGGAGAAGCCTACTCGCCAGGAATGTTTTCAAATATTACCGCCGAGATGTTAGGTTGGGTTAGGTTAGGTTATATTTCGTTATTGATGTATATGAAGGTCCCACGGAGACGTAGAGGCCAACTCGCCATGAATGTTTTCAAATATTACCGCCTATATGTTAGGTTGGGTTAGGTTAGGTTATATTACGTTATGGATGTCTATGAAGGTCCCGCGGTGACGTAGAGGCCAACTCGCCAGGAATGTTTTCAAATATTACCGCCGAGATGTTAGGTTGGTTAGGTTAGGTTATGTTTCGTTATTGATGTATATGAAGGTCCCACGGAGACGTAGATGCCAACTCGCCATGAATATTTTCAAATATTACCGCCGAGATGTTAGGTTGGGTTAGGTTAGGTTATATTACGTTATTGATGTATATAAAGGTCCCACGGAGACGGAGAAGCCAACTCGCCAGGAATGTTTTCAAATATTACCGCCGAGATGTTAGGTTGGGTTAGGTTAGGTTATATTACGTTATTGATGTATAAAAAGATCCCACGGAGACGGAGAAGCCTACTCGCCAGGAATGTTTTCAAATATTACCGCCGAGATGTTAGGTTGGGTTAGGTTAGGTTATATTTCGTTATTGATGTATATGAAGGTCCCACGGAGACGCAGAGGCCAACTCGCCAGGTATGTTGTCAAATATTACCGCCGAGATGTTAGTTTGGGTTAGGTTAGGTTATATTACGTTATTGGCGTATATAAAGGTCCCACGGAGACGGAGAAGCCAACTCGCCAGGAATGTTGTCAAATATTACCGCCGAGATGTTAGGTTGGGTTAGGTTAGGTTATATTACGTTAATGATGTATATAAAGGTCCCACGGAGACGTAGATGCCAACAAGCCAGGAATGTGGTCAAATATTACCGCCGAGATGTTATTTTGGGTTAGGTTAGGTTATATTACGTTATTGATGTATATAAAGGTCCCACGGAGACGTAGAGGCCAACTCGCCAGGTATGTTTCCCAATATTACCGCCGAGATGTTAGGCTGGGTTAGGTTAGGTTATATTACGTTATGGATGTCTATGAAGGTCCCGCGGTGACGTAGAGGCCAACTCGCCAGGAATGTTTCCAAATATTACCGCCGAGATGTTAGGTTGGTTAGGTTAGGTTATGTTTCGTTATTGATGTATATAAAGGTCCCACGGAGACGTAGAGGCCAACTCGCCAGGAATATTCGCAAATATTACCGCCGAGATGATAGGTTGGGTTAGGTTGCGTTATATTACGTTATTGATGTTTATGAAGGTCAAACGGAGACGTAGAGGCCAACTGGCCAGGAATGATGTCAAATAATACCGCCGAGATTTTAGGTTGGATTAGGTTAGGTTAAATTACGTTATTGATGTATATGAAGGTCCCACGGAGACGTAGAGGCGAACTCGCCAGGAATGTTGTCAAACATTACCGCCGAGATGATAGGTTGGGTTAGGTTAGGTTATATTGCGTTATTGATGTATATGAAGGTCAAATGGAGACGTAGAGGTCAACTCGCCAGGAATGTTGTCAAATATTACCGCTGAGAAGTTAGGTTGGGTTAGGTTAGGTTATATTACGTTATTGATGTATATAAAGGTCCCACGGAGACGTAGAGGCCAAATCGCCAGGAATGTTGTCAAATATTACCGCCGAGATGTTAGGTTGGGTTAGGTTACGTTATATTACGTTATTGATGTATATACAGGTCCCACGGAGACGTAGAGGCCAACTCGCCAGGAATGTTGTCAAATATTACCGCCGAGATGATAGGTTGGGTTAGGTTACGTTATATTACGTTATTGATGTTTATGAAGGTCAAACGGAGACGTAGAGGCCAACTCGCCAGGAATGATGTCAAATATTACCGCCGAGATGATAGGTTGGGTTAGGTTAGGTTATATTACGTTATTGATGTTTATGAAGTTCAAACGGAGACGTAGAGGCCAACTCGCCAGGAATGATGTCAAATATTACCGCCGAAATGTTAGGTTGGATTAGGTTAGGCTATATTACGTTATAGATGTATAAAAAGATCCCACGGAGACGGAGAAGCCTACTCGCCAGGAATGTTTTCAAATATTACCGCCGAGATGTTAGGTTGGGTTAGGTTAGGTTATATTTCGTTATTGATGTATATGAAGGTCCCACGGAGACGTAGAGGCCAACTCGCCATGAATGTTTTCAAATATTACCGCCTATATGTTAGGTTGGGTTAGGTTAGGTTATATTACGTTATGGATGTCTATGAAGGTCCCGCGGTGACGTAGAGGCCAACTCGCCAGGAATGTTTTCAAATATTACCGCCGAGATGTTAGGTTGGTTAGGTTAGGTTATGTTTCGTTATTGATGTATATGAAGGTCCCACGGAGACGTAGAGGCCATCTCGCCAGGTATGTTGTCAAATATTACCGCCGAGATGTTAGGTTGGGTTAGGTTAGGTTATATTACGTTATTGATGTATATAAAGGTCCCACGGAGATGGAGAAGCCAACTCGCCAGGAATATTTTCAAATATTACCGCCGAGATGTTAGGTTGGGTTAGGTTAGGTTATATTACGTTATTGATGTATAAAAAGATCCCATGGAGACGGAGAAGCCAACTCGCCAGGAATGTTTTGAAATATTACCGCCGAGATGTTAGGTTGGGTTAGGTTAGGTTATATTTCGTTATTGATGTATATGAAGGTCCCACGGAGACGCAGAGGCCAACTCGCCAGGTATGTTGTCAAATATTACCGCCGAGATGTTAGTTTCGGTTAGGTTACGTTATATTACGTTATTGATGTATATAAATGTACCACGGAGACGTAGATGCCAACTCGCCATGAATGTTTTCAAATATTACCGCCTATATGTTAGGTTGGGTTGGGTTAGGTTATATTACGTTATGGATGTCTATGAAGGTCCCGCGGTGACGTAGAGGCGAACTCGCCAGGAATGTTTTCAAATATTACCGCCGAGATGTTAGGTTGGGTTTGGTTAGGTTATATTACGTTATTGATGTATACAAAGGTCCCACGGAGACGTAGAGGCCAACTCGCCAGGTATGTTTTCAAATATTACCGCCGAGATGTTATTTTGGGTTAGGTTAGGTTATATTACGTTATTGATGTATAAAAAGATCCCACGGAGACGGAGAAACCAACTCGACAGGAATGTTGTCTAATATTACCGCCGAGATGTTAGGTTGGGTTAGGTAAGGTTATATTACGTTATTGATGTATATAAATGTCCCGCGGAGACGGAGAAGCCAACTCGCCAGGAATGTTGTCAAATAATACCGCCGAGATGTTAGGTTGGGTTTGGTTAGGTTATATTACGTTATTGATGTATATAAGGGTCCCACGGAGACGTAGAGGCCAACTCGCCAGGTATGTTTTCAAATATTACCGCCGAGATGTTAGGCTGGGTTAGGTTAGGTTATATTACGTTATTGATGTATAAAAAAATCCTACGGAGATGGAGAAACCAACTCGACAGGAATGTTGTCTAATATTACCGCCGAGATGTTAGGTTGGGTTAGGTTAGGTTATATCACGTTATTGATGTATATAAAGGTCCCACGGAGACGTAGAGGCCAACTCGCCAGGAATATTGTCAAATATTACCGCCGAGATGATAGGTTGGGTTAGGTTGCGTTATATTACGTTATTGATGTTTATGAAGGTCAAACGGAGACGTAGAGGCCAACTGGCCAGGAATGATGTCAAATAATACCGCCGAGATTTTAGGTTGGATTAGGTTAGGTTAAATTACGTTATTGATGTATATGAAGGTCCCACGGAGACGTAGAGGCGAACTCGCCAGGAATGTTGTCAAACATTACCGCCGAGATGATAGGTTGGGTTAGGTTAGGTTATATTACGTTATTGATGTATATAAAGGTCCCACGGAGACGTAGAGGCCAAATCGCCAGGAATGTTGTCAAATATTACCGCCGAGATGTTATTTTGGGTTTGGATAGGTTATATTACGTTATTGATGTATATAAATGTACCACGGAGACGTAGATGCCAACTCGCCATGAATATTTTCAAATATTACCGCCGAGATGTTAGGTTGGGTTAGGTTAGGTTATATTACGTTATTGATGTATATAAAGGTCCCACGGAGACGTAGATGCCAACAAGCCAGGAATGTGGTCAAATATTACCGCCGAGATGTTATTTTGGGTTAGGTTAGGTTATATTACGTTATTGATGTATATAAATGTACCACGGAGACGTAGCTGACAACTCGCCATGAATGTTTTTAAATATTACCGCCTATATGTTAGGTTGGGTTAGGTTAGGTTATATTACGTTATGGATGTCTATGAAGGTCCCGCGGTGACGTAGAGGCCAACTCGCCAGGAATGTTTCCAAATATTACCGCCGAGATGTTAGGTTGGTTAGGTTAGGTTATGTTTCGTTATTGATGTATATGAAGGTCCCACGGAGACGTAGAGGCCATCTCGCCAGGTATGTTGTCAAATATTACCGCCGAGATGATAGGTTGGGTTAGGTTGCGTTATATTACGTTATTGATGTTTATGAAGGTCAAACGGAGACGTATAGGCCAACTGGCCAGGAATGATGTCAAATAATACCGCCGAGATTTTAGGTTGGATTAGGTTAGGTTAAATTACGTTATTGATGTATATGAAGGTCCCACGGAGACGTAGAGGCGAACTCGCCAGGAATGTTGTCAAACATTACCGCCGAGATGATAGGTTGGGTTAGGTTAGGTTATATTGCGTTATTGATGTATATGAAGGTCAAATGGAGACGTAGAGGTCAACTCGCCAGGAATGTTGTCAAATATTACCGCTGAGAAGTTAGGTTGGGTTAGGTTAGGTTATATTACGTTATTGATGTATATAAAGGTCCCACGGAGACGTAGAGGCCAAATCGCCAGGAATGTTGTCAAATATTACCGCCGAGATGATAGGTTGGGTTAGGTTGCGTTATATTACGTTATTGATGTTTATGAAGGTCAAACGGAGACGTAGAGTCCAACTGGCCAGGAATGATGTCAAATAATACCGCCGAGATTTTAGGTTGGATTAGGTTAGGTTAAATTACGTTATTGATGTATATGAAGGTCCCACGGAGACGTAGAGGCGAACTCGCCAGGAATGTTGTCAAACATTACCGCCGAGATGATAGGTTGGGTTAGGTTAGGTTATATTACGTTATTGATGTATATAAAGGTCCCACGGAGACGTAGAGGCCAAATCGCCAGGAATGTTGTCAAATATTACCGCCGAGATGTTATTTTGGGTTTGGATAGGTTATATTACGTTATTGATGTATATAAATGTACCACGGAGACGTAGATGCCAACTCGCCATGAATATTTTCAAATATTACCGCCGAGATGTTAGGTTGGGTTAGGTTAGGTTATATTACGTTATTGATGTATATAAAGGTCCCACGGAGACGGAGAAGCCAACTCGCCAGGAATGTTTTCAAATATTACCGCCGAGATGTTAGGTTGGGTTAGGTTAGGTTATATTACGTTATTCATGTATATGAAGGTCCCACGGGGACGTAGAGGCCAACTCGCCAGGTATGTTGCCAAATATTACCGCCGAGATGTTAGTTTGGGTTAGGTTAGGTTATATTACGTTATTGGCGTATATAAAGGTCCCACGGAGACGGAGAAGCCAACTCGCCAGGAATGTTGTCAAATCTTACCGCCGAGATGTTAGGTTGGGTTAGGTTAGGTTATATTACGTTATTGATGTATATAAAGGTCCCACGGAGACGTAGATGCCAACAAGCCAGGAATGTGGTCAAATATTACCGCCGAGATGTAATTTTGGGTTAGGTTAGGTTATATTACGTTATTGATGTATATAAATGTACCACGGAGACGTAGCTGACAACTCGCCATGAATGTTTTTAAATATTACCGCCTATATGTTAGGTTGGGTTAGGTTAGGTTATATTACGTTATGGATGTCTATGAAGGTCCCGCGGTGACGTAGAGGCCAACTCGCCAGGAATGTTTCCAAATATTACCGCCGAGATGTTAGGTTGGTTAGGTTAGGTTATGTTTCGTTATTGATGTATATGAAGGTCCCACGGAGACGTAGAGGCCATCTCGCCAGGTATGTTGTCAAATATTACCGCCGAGATGATAGGTTGGGTTAGGTTGCGTTATATTACGTTATTGATGTTTATGAAGGTCAAACGGAGACGTATAGGCCAACTGGCCAGGAATGATGTCAAATAATACCGCCGAGATTTTAGGTTGGATTAGGTTAGGTTAAATTACGTTATTGATGTATATGAAGGTCCCACGGAGACGTAGAGGCGAACTCGCCAGGAATGTTGTCAAACATTACCGCCGAGATGATAGGTTGGGTTAGGTTAGGTTATATTGCGTTATTGATGTATATGAAGGTCAAATGGAGACGTAGAGGTCAACTCGCCAGGAATGTTGTCAAATATTACCGCTGAGAAGTTAGGTTGGGTTAGGTTAGGTTATATTACGTTATTGATGTATATAAAGGTCCCACGGAGACGTAGAGGCCAAATCGCCAGGAATGTTGTCAAATATTACCGCCGAGATGATAGGTTGGGTTAGGTTGCGTTATATTACGTTATTGATGTTTATGAAGGTCAAACGGAGACGTAGAGTCCAACTGGCCAGGAATGATGTCAAATAATACCGCCGAGATTTTAGGTTGGATTAGGTTAGGTTAAATTACGTTATTGATGTATATGAAGGTCCCACGGAGACGTAGAGGCGAACTCGCCAGGAATGTTGTCAAACATTACCGCCGAGATGATAGGTTGGGTTAGGTTAGGTTATATTACGTTATTGATGTATATAAAGGTCCCACGGAGACGTAGAGGCCAAATCGCCAGGAATGTTGTCAAATATTACCGCCGAGATGTTATTTTGGGTTTGGATAGGTTATATTACGTTATTGATGTATATAAATGTACCACGGAGACGTAGATGCCAACTCGCCATGAATATTTTCAAATATTACCGCCGAGATGTTAGGTTGGGTTAGGTTAGGTTATATTACGTTATTGATGTATATAAAGGTCCCACGGAGACGGAGAAGCCAACTCGCCAGGAATGTTTTCAAATATTACCGCCGAGATGTTAGGTTGGGTTAGGTTAGGTTATATTACGTTATTCATGTATATGAAGGTCCCACGGGGACGTAGAGGCCAACTCGCCAGGTATGTTGCCAAATATTACCGCCGAGATGTTAGTTTGGGTTAGGTTAGGTTATATTACGTTATTGGCGTATATAAAGGTCCCACGGAGACGGAGAAGCCAACTCGCCAGGAATGTTGTCAAATCTTACCGCCGAGATGTTAGGTTGGGTTAGGTTAGGTTATATTACGTTATTGATGTATATAAAGGTCCCACGGAGACGTAGATGCCAACAAGCCAGGAATGTGGTCAAATATTACCGCCGAGATGTAATTTTGGGTTAGGTTAGGTTATATTACGTTATTGATGTATATAAATGTACCACGGAGACGTAGCTGACAACTCGCCATGAATGTTTTTAAATATTACCGCCTATATGTTAGGTTGGGTTAGGTTAGGTTATATTACGTTATGGATGTCTATGAAGGTCCCGCGGTGACGTAGAGGCCAACTCGCCAGGAATGTTTCCAAATATTACCGCCGAGATGTTAGGTTGGTTAGGTTAGGTTATGTTTCGTTATTGATGTATATGAAGGTCCCACGGAGACGTAGAGGCCATCTCGCCAGGTATGTTGTCAAATATTACCGCCGAGATGATAGGTTGGGTTAGGTTGCGTTATATTACGTTATTGATGTTTATGAAGGTCAAACGGAGACGTATAGGCCAACTGGCCAGGAATGATGTCAAATAATACCGCCGAGATTTTAGGTTGGATTAGGTTAGGTTAAATTACGTTATTGATGTATATGAAGGTCCCACGGAGACGTAGAGGCGAACTCGCCAGGAATGTTGTCAAACATTACCGCCGAGATGATAGGTTGGGTTAGGTTAGGTTATATTGCGTTATTGATGTATATGAAGGTCAAATGGAGACGTAGAGGTCAACTCGCCAGGAATGTTGTCAAATATTACCGCTGAGAAGTTAGGTTGGGTTAGGTTAGGTTATATTACGTTATTGATGTATATAAAGGTCCCACGGAGACGTAGAGGCCAAATCGCCAGGAATGTTGTCAAATATTACCGCCGAGATGATAGGTTGGGTTAGGTTGCGTTATATTACGTTATTGATGTTTATGAAGGTCAAACGGAGACGTAGAGGCCAACTCGCCAGGAATGATGTCAAATATTACCGCCGAGATGATAGGTTGGGTTAGGTTAGGTTATATTACGTTATTGATGTTTATGAAGGTCAAACGGAGACGTAGAGGCCAACTCGCCAGGAATGATGTCAAATATTACCGCCGAAATGTTATGTTGGATTAGGTTAGGCTATATTACGTTATTGATGTATATGAAGGTCCCACGGAGACGTAGATGCCAAATCGCCATGAATGTTTTCAAATATTACCGCCGAGATGTTATTTTGGGTTTGGATAGGTTATATTACGTTATTGATGTATATAAATGTACCACGGAGACGTAGATGCCAACTCGCCATGAATATTTTCAAATATTACCGCCGAGATGTTAGGTTGGGTTAGGTTAGGTTATATTACGTTATTGATGTCTATAAATGTCCCACGGAGACGTAGAGGCCAACTCGCGAGGTATGTTTTCAAATATTACCGCCGAGATGTTGGGTTGGGTTAGGTTAGGTTATATTACGTTATTGATGTAGAAAAAGATCCCACGGAGACGGAGAAGCCTACTCGCCAGGAATGTTTTCAAATATTACCGCCGATATGTTAGGTTGGGTTAGGTTAGGTTATATTTCGTTATTGATGTATATGAAGGTCCCACGGAGACGTAGAGGCCAACTCGCCAGGTATGTTGTCAAATATTACCCCCGAGATGTTAGTTTGGGTTAGGTTAGGTTATATTACGTTATTGGCGTATATAAAGGTCCCACGGAGACGGAGAAGCCAACTCGCCAGGAATGTTGTCAAATATTACCGCCGAGATGTTAGGTTGGGTTAGGTTAGGTTATATTACGTTAATGATGTATATAAAGGTCCCACGGAGACGTAGATGCCAACAAGCCAGGAATGTGGTCAAATATTACCGCCGAGATGTTATTTTGGGTTAGGTTAGGTTATATTACGTTATTGGTGTATATAAATGTACCACGGAGACGTAGATGCCAACTCGCCATGAATGTTTTCAAATATTACCGCCGAGATGTTAGGTTGGGTTAGGTTAGGTTATATTACGTTATTGATGTCTATAAATGTCCCACGGAGACGTAGAGGCCAACTCGCGAGGTATGTTTTCAAATATTACCGCCGAGATGTTGGGTTGGGTTAGGTTAGGTTATATTACGTTATTGATGTAGAAAAAGATCCCACGGAGACGGAGAAACCAACTCGACAGGAATGTTGTCTAATATTACCGCCGAGATGTTAGGTTGGGTTAGGTTAGGTTATATTACGTTATTGATGTATAAAAAGATCCCACGAAGACGGAGAAACCAACTCGACAGGAATGTTGTCTAATATTACCGCCGAGATGTTAGGTTGGGTTAGGTTAGGTTATATTACGTTATTGATGTATATAAATGTCCCGCGGAGACGGAGAAGCCAACTCGCCAGGAATGTTGTCAAATATTACCGCCGAGATGTTAGGTTGGGTTTGGTTAGGTTATATTACGTTATTGATGTATATAAAGGTCCCACGGACACATAGAGGCCAACTCGCCAGGTATGTTTTCAAATATTACCGCCGAGATGTTAGGTTGGTTTAGGTTAGGTGATATCACGTTATAGATGTATATAAAGGTCCCGCGGAGACGTAGAGGCCAACAAGCCAGGAATGTGATCAAATATTACCGCCGAGATGTTAGGTTGGGTTAGGTTAGGTTATATTACGTTATTGATGTCTATAAATGTCCCACGGAGACGTAGAGGCCAACTCGCCAGGTATGTTTTCAAATATTACCGCCGAGATGTTAGGTTGGGTTAGGTTAGGTTATATTACGTTATTGATGTATAAAATGATCCCACGGAGACGGAGAAACCAACTCGACAGGAATGTTGTCTAATATTACCGCCGAGATGTTAGGTTGGGTTAGGTAAGGTTATATTACGTTATTGATGTATATAAATGTCCCGCGCAGACGGAGAAGCCAACTCGCCAGGAATGTTGTCAAATAATACCGCCGAGATGTTAGGTTGGGTTTGGTTAGGTTATATTACGTTATTGATGTATATAAAGGTCCCACGGAGACGTAGAGGCCAACTCGCCAGGTATGTTTCCCAATATTACCGCCGAGATGTTAGGCTGCGTTAGGTTAGGTTATGTTACGTTATTGATGTATAAAAAAATCCCACGGAGATGGAGAAACCAACTCGACAGGAATGTTGTCTAATATTACCGCCGAGATGTTAGGTTGGGTTAGGTTAGGTTATATTACGTTATTGATGTATATAAAGGTCCCACGGAGACGTAGAGGCCAACTCGCCAGGAATATTGTCAAATATTACCGCCGAGATGATAGGTTGGGTTAGGTTGCGTTATATTACGTTATTGATGTTTATGAAGGTCAAACGGAGACGTAGAGGCCAACTGGCCAGGAATGATGTGAAATAATACCGCCGAGATTTTAGGTTGGATTAGGTTAGGTTAAATTACGTTATTGATGTATATGAAGGTCCCACGGAGACGTAGAGGCGAACTCGCCAGGAATGTTGTCAAACATTACCGCCGAGATGATAGGTTGTGTTAGGTTAGGTTATATTGCGTTATTGATGTATATGAAGGTCAAATGGAGACGTAGAGGTCAACTCGCCAGGAATGTTGTCAAATATTACCGCTGAGAAGTTAGGTTGGGTTAGGTTAGGTTATATTACGTTATTGATGTATATAAAGGTCCCACGGAGACGTAGAGGCCAACTCGCCAGGAATGTTGTCAAATATTACCGCCGAGATGATAGGTTGGGTTAGGTTACGTTATATTACGTTATTGATGTTTATGAAGGTCAAACGGAGACGTAGAGGCCAACTCGCCAGGAATGATGTCAAATATTACCGCCGAGATGATAGGTTGGGTTAGGTTAGGTTATATTACGTTATTGATGTTTATGAAGGTCAAACGGAGACGTAGAGGCCAACTCGCCAGGAATGTTGTCAAATATTACCGCCGAGATGTTAGTTTGGGTTAGGTTACGTTATATTACGTTATTGATGTTTATGAAGGTCAAACGGAGACGTGGAGGCCAACTCGCCAGGAATGATGTCAAATATTACCGCCGAAATGTTAGGTTGGGTTAGGTTAGGTTATATTACGTTATTGATGTTTATAAAGGTCCCACGGAGACGTAGATGCCAACAAGCCAGGAATGTGGTCAAATATTACCGCCGAGATGTTATTTTGGGTTAGGTTAGGTTATATTACGCTATTGATGTATATAAATGTACCACGGAGACGTAGATGCCAACTCGCCATGAATGTTTTCAAATATTACCGCCTATATGTTAGGTTGGGTTGGGTTAGGTTATATTACGTTATGGATGTCTATGAAGGTCCCGCGGTGACGTAGAGGCGAACTCGCCAGGAATGTTTTCAAATATTACCGCCGAGATGTTAGGTTGGGTTTGGTTAGGTTATATTACGTTATTGATGTATACAAAGGTCCCACGGAGACGTAGATGCCAACTCGCCAGGTATGTTTTCAAATATTACCGCCGAGAAGTTAGGCTGGGTTAGGTTAGGTTATATTACGTTATTGATGTATAAAAAAATCCCACGGAGATGGAGAACCCAACTCGACAGGAATGTTGTCTAATATTACCGCCGAGATGTTATTTTGGGTTTGGATAGGTTATATTACGTTATTGATGTATATAAATGTACCACGGAGACGTAGATGCCAACTCGCCATGAATATTTTCAAATATTACCGCCGAGATGTTAGTTTGGGTTAGGTTAGGTTATATTACGTTATTGGCGTATATAAAGGTCCCACGGAGACGGAGAAGCCAACTCGCCAGGAATGTTGTCAAATATTACCGCCGAGATGTTAGGTTGGGTTAGGTTAGGTTATATTACGTTATTGATGTATATAAAGGTCCCACGGAGACGTAGATGCCAACAAGCCAGGAATGTGGTCAAATATTACCGCCGAGATGTTATTTTGGGTTAGGTTAGGTTATATTACGTTATTGATGTATAAAAAGATCCCACGGAGACGGAGAAACCAACTCGACAGGAATGTTGTCTAATATTACCGCCGAGATGTTAGGTTGGGTTAGGTAAGGTTATATTACGTTATTGATGTATATAAATGTCCCGCGGAGACGGAGAAGCCAACTCGCCAGGAATGTTGTCAAATAATACCGCCGAGATGTTAGGTTGGGTTTGGTTAGGTTATATTACGTTATTGATGTATATAAAGGTCCCACGGAGACGTAGAGGCCAACTCGCCAGGTATGTTTTCAAATATTACCGCCGAGATGTTAGGCTGGGTTAGGTTAGGTTATATTACGTTATTGATGTATAAAAAAATCCCACGGAGATGGAGAAACCAACTCGACAGGAATGTTGTCTAATATTACCGCCGAGATGTTAGGTTGGGTTAGGTTAGGTTATATCACGTTATTGATGTATATAAAGGTCCCACGGAGACGTAGAGGCCAACTCGCCAGGAATATTGTCAAATATTACCGCCGAGATGATAGGTTGGGTTAGGTTGCGTTATATTACGTTATTGATGTTTATGAAGGTCAAGCGGAGACGTAGAGGCCAACTGGCCAGGAATGATGTCAAATAATACCGCCGAGATTTTAGGTTGGATTAGGTTAGGTTAAATTACGTTATTGATGTATATGAAGGTCCCACGGAGACGTAGAGGCGAACTCGCCAGGAATGTTGTCAAACATTACCGCCGAGATGATAGGTTGGGTTAGGTTAGGTTATATTGCGTTATTGATGTATATGAAGGTCAAATGGAGACGTAGAGGTCAACTCGCCAGGAATGTTGTCAAATATTACCGCTGAGAAGTTAGGTTGGGTTAGGTTAGGTTATATTACGTTATTGATGTATATAAAGGTCCCACGGAGACGTAGAGGCGAACTCGCCAGGAATGTTGTCAAACATTACCGCCGAGATGATAGGTTGTGTTAGGTTAGGTTATATTGCGTTATTGATGTATATGAAGGTCAAATGGAGACGTAGAGGTCAACTCGCCAGGAATGTTGTCAAATATTACCGCTGAGAAGTTAGGTTGGGTTAGGTTAGGTTATATTACGTTATTGATGTATATAAAGGTCCCACGGAGACGTAGAGGCCAACTCGCCAGGAATGTTGTCAAATATTACCGCCGAGATGATAGGTTGGGTTAGGTTACGTTATATTACGTTATTGATGTTTATGAAGGTCAAACGGAGACGTAGAGGCCAACTCGCCAGGAATGATGTCAAATATTACCGCCGAGATGATAGGTTGGGTTAGGTTAGGTTATATTACGTTATTGATGTTTATGAAGGTCAAACGGAGACGTAGAGGCCAACTCGCCAGGAATGTTGTCAAATATTACCGCCGAGATGTTAGTTTGGGTTAGGTTACGTTATATTACGTTATTGATGTTTATGAAGGTCAAACGGAGACGTGGAGGCCAACTCGCCAGGAATGATGTCAAATATTACCGCCGATATGTTAGGTTGGATTAGGTTAGGTTAAATTACGTTATTGATGTATATGAAGGTCCCACGGAGACGTAGAGGCGAACTCGCCAGGAATGTTGTCAAACATTACCGCCGAGATGATAGGTTGGGTTAGGTTAGGTTATATTGCGTTATTGATGTATATGAAGGTCAAATGGAGACGTAGAGGTCAACTCGCCAGGAATGTTGTCAAATATTACCGCTGAGAAGTTAGGTTGGGTTAGGTTAGGTTATATTACGTTATTGATGTATATAAAGGTCCCACGGAGACGTAGAGGCCAAATCGCCAGGAATGTTGTCAAATATTACCGCCGAGATGATAGGTTGGGTTAGGTTGCGTTATATTACGTTATTGATGTTTATGAAGGTCAAACGGAGACGTAGAGTCCAACTGGCCAGGAATGATGTCAAATAATACCGCCGAGATTTTAGGTTGGATTAGGTTAGGTTAAATTACGTTATTGATGTATATGAAGGTCCCACGGAGACGTAGAGGCGAACTCGCCAGGAATGTTGTCAAACATTACCGCCGAGATGATAGGTTGGGTTAGGTTAGGTTATATTACGTTATTGATGTATATAAAGGTCCCACGGAGACGTAGAGGCCAAATCGCCAGGAATGTTGTCAAATATTACCGCCGAGATGTTATTTTGGGTTTGGATAGGTTATATTACGTTATTGATGTATATAAATGTACCACGGAGACGTAGATGCCAACTCGCCATGAATATTTTCAAATATTACCGCCGAGATGTTAGGTTGGGTTAGGTTAGGTTATATTACGTTATTGATGTATATAAAGGTCCCACGGAGACGGAGAAGCCAACTCGCCAGGAATGTTTTCAAATATTACCGCCGAGATGTTAGGTTGGGTTAGGTTAGGTTATATTACGTTATTCATGTATATGAAGGTCCCACGGGGACGTAGAGGCCAACTCGCCAGGTATGTTGCCAAATATTACCGCCGAGATGTTAGTTTGGGTTAGGTTAGGTTATATTACGTTATTGGCGTATATAAAGGTCCCACGGAGACGGAGAAGCCAACTCGCCAGGAATGTTGTCAAATCTTACCGCCGAGATGTTAGGTTGGGTTAGGTTAGGTTATATTACGTTATTGATGTATATAAAGGTCCCACGGAGACGTAGATGCCAACAAGCCAGGAATGTGGTCAAATATTACCGCCGAGATGTAATTTTGGGTTAGGTTAGGTTATATTACGTTATTGATGTATATAAATGTACCACGGAGACGTAGCTGACAACTCGCCATGAATGTTTTTAAATATTACCGCCTATATGTTAGGTTGGGTTAGGTTAGGTTATATTACGTTATGGATGTCTATGAAGGTCCCGCGGTGACGTAGAGGCCAACTCGCCAGGAATGTTTCCAAATATTACCGCCGAGATGTTAGGTTGGTTAGGTTAGGTTATGTTTCGTTATTGATGTATATGAAGGTCCCACGGAGACGTAGAGGCCATCTCGCCAGGTATGTTGTCAAATATTACCGCCGAGATGATAGGTTGGGTTAGGTTGCGTTATATTACGTTATTGATGTTTATGAAGGTCAAACGGAGACGTATAGGCCAACTGGCCAGGAATGATGTCAAATAATACCGCCGAGATTTTAGGTTGGATTAGGTTAGGTTAAATTACGTTATTGATGTATATGAAGGTCCCACGGAGACGTAGAGGCGAACTCGCCAGGAATGTTGTCAAACATTACCGCCGAGATGATAGGTTGGGTTAGGTTAGGTTATATTGCGTTATTGATGTATATGAAGGTCAAATGGAGACGTAGAGGTCAACTCGCCAGGAATGTTGTCAAATATTACCGCTGAGAAGTTAGGTTGGGTTAGGTTAGGTTATATTACGTTATTGATGTATATAAAGGTCCCACGGAGACGTAGAGGCCAAATCGCCAGGAATGTTGTCAAATATTACCGCCGAGATGATAGGTTGGGTTAGGTTGCGTTATATTACGTTATTGATGTTTATGAAGGTCAAACGGAGACGTAGAGGCCAACTGGCCAGGAATGATGTCAAATAATACCGCCGAGATTTTAGGTTGGATTAGGTTAGGTTAAATTACGTTATTGATGTATATGAAGGTCCCACGGAGACGTAGAGGCGAACTCGCCAGGAATGTTGTCAAACATTACCGCCGAGATGATAGGTTGGGTTAGGTTAGGTTATATTACGTTATTGATGTATATAAAGGTCCCACGGAGACGTAGAGGCCAAATCGCCAGGAATGTTGTCAAATATTACCGCCGAGATGTTATTTTGGGTTTGGATAGGTTATATTACGTTATTGATGTATATAAATGTACCACGGAGACGTAGATGCCAACTCGCCATGAATATTTTCAAATATTACCGCCGAGATGTTAGGTTGGGTTAGGTTAGGTTATATTACGTTATTGATGTATATAAAGGTCCCACGGAGACGGAGAAGCCAACTCGCCAGGAATGTTTTCAAATATTACCGCCGAGATGTTAGGTTGGGTTAGGTTAGGTTATATTACGTTATTCATGTATATGAAGGTCCCACGGGGACGTAGAGGCCAACTCGCCAGGTATGTTGCCAAATATTACCGCCGAGATGTTAGTTTGGGTTAGGTTAGGTTATATTACGTTATTGGCGTATATAAAGGTCCCACGGAGACGGAGAAGCCAACTCGCCAGGAATGTTGTCAAATATTACCGCCGAGATGTTAGGTTGGGTTAGGTTAGGTTATATTACGTTATTGATGTATATAAAGGTCCCACGGAGACGTAGATGCCAACAAGCCAGGAATGTGGTCAAATATTACCGCCGAGATGTTATTTTGGGTTAGGTTAGGTTATATTACGTTATTGGTGTATATAAATGTACCACGGAGACGTAGATGCCAACTCGCCATGAATGTTTTCAAATATTACCGCCGAGATGTTAGGTTGGGTTAGGTTAGGTTATATTACGTTATTGATGTCTATAAATGTCCCACGGAGACGTAGAGGCCAACTCGCGAGGTATGTTTTCAAATATTACCGCCGAGATGTTGGGTTGGGTTAGGTTAGGTTATATTACGTTATTGATGTAGAAAAAGATCCCACGGAGACGGAGAAACCAACTCGACAGGAATGTTGTCTAATATTACCGCCGAGATGTTAGGTTGGGTTAGGTTAGGTTATATTACGTTATTGATGTATAAAAAGATCCCACGAAGACGGAGAAACCAACTCGACAGGAATGTTGTCTAATATTACCGCCGAGATGTTAGGTTGGGTTAGGTTAGGTTATATTACGTTATTGATGTATATAAATGTCCCGCGGAGACGGAGAAGCCAACTCGCCAGGAATGTTGTCAAATATTACCGCCGAGATGTTAGGTTGGGTTTGGTTAGGTTATATTACGTTATTGATGTATATAAAGGTCCCACGGACACATAGAGGCCAACTCGCCAGGTATGTTTTCAAATATTACCGCCGAGATGTTAGGTTGGTTTAGGTTAGGTGATATCACGTTATAGATGTATATAAAGGTCCCGCGGAGACGTAGAGGCCAACAAGCCAGGAATGTGATCAAATATTACCGCCGAGATGTTAGGTTGGGTTAGGTTAGGTTATATTACGTTATTGATGTCTATAAATGTCCCACGGAGACGTAGAGGCCAACTCGCCAGGTATGTTTTCAAATATTACCGCCGAGATGTTAGGTTGGGTTAGGTTAGGTTATATTACGTTATTGATGTATAAAATGATCCCACGGAGACGGAGAAACCAACTCGACAGGAATGTTGTCTAATATTACCGCCGAGATGTTAGGTTGGGTTAGGTAAGGTTATATTACGTTATTGATGTATATAAATGTCCCGCGCAGACGGAGAAGCCAACTCGCCAGGAATGTTGTCAAATAATACCGCCGAGATGTTAGGTTGGGTTTGGTTAGGTTATATTACGTTATTGATGTATATAAAGGTCCCACGGAGACGTAGAGGCCAACTCGCCAGGTATGTTTCCCAATATTACCGCCGAGATGTTAGGCTGCGTTAGGTTAGGTTATGTTACGTTATTGATGTATAAAAAAATCCCACGGAGATGGAGAAACCAACTCGACAGGAATGTTGTCTAATATTACCGCCGAGATGTTAGGTTGGGTTAGGTTAGGTTATATTACGTTATTGATGTATATAAAGGTCCCACGGAGACGTAGAGGCCAACTCGCCAGGAATATTGTCAAATATTACCGCCGAGATGATAGGTTGGGTTAGGTTGCGTTATATTACGTTATTGATGTTTATGAAGGTCAAACGGAGACGTAGAGGCCAACTGGCCAGGAATGATGTGAAATAATACCGCCGAGATTTTAGGTTGGATTAGGTTAGGTTAAATTACGTTATTGATGTATATGAAGGTCCCACGGAGACGTAGAGGCGAACTCGCCAGGAATGTTGTCAAACATTACCGCCGAGATGATAGGTTGTGTTAGGTTAGGTTATATTGCGTTATTGATGTATATGAAGGTCAAATGGAGACGTAGAGGTCAACTCGCCAGGAATGTTGTCAAATATTACCGCTGAGAAGTTAGGTTGGGTTAGGTTAGGTTATATTACGTTATTGATGTATATAAAGGTCCCACGGAGACGTAGAGGCCAACTCGCCAGGAATGTTGTCAAATATTACCGCCGAGATGATAGGTTGGGTTAGGTTACGTTATATTACGTTATTGATGTTTATGAAGGTCAAACGGAGACGTAGAGGCCAACTCGCCAGGAATGATGTCAAATATTACCGCCGAGATGATAGGTTGGGTTAGGTTAGGTTATATTACGTTATTGATGTTTATGAAGGTCAAACGGAGACGTAGAGGCCAACTCGCCAGGAATGTTGTCAAATATTACCGCCGAGATGTTAGTTTGGGTTAGGTTACGTTATATTACGTTATTGATGTTTATGAAGGTCAAACGGAGACGTGGAGGCCAACTCGCCAGGAATGATGTCAAATATTACCGCCGAAATGTTAGGTTGGGTTAGGTTAGGTTATATTACGTTATTGATGTTTATAAAGGTCCCACGGAGACGTAGATGCCAACAAGCCAGGAATGTGGTCAAATATTACCGCCGAGATGTTATTTTGGGTTAGGTTAGGTTATATTACGCTATTGATGTATATAAATGTACCACGGAGACGTAGATGCCAACTCGCCATGAATGTTTTCAAATATTACCGCCTATATGTTAGGTTGGGTTGGGTTAGGTTATATTACGTTATGGATGTCTATGAAGGTCCCGCGGTGACGTAGAGGCGAACTCGCCAGGAATGTTTTCAAATATTACCGCCGAGATGTTAGGTTGGGTTTGGTTAGGTTATATTACGTTATTGATGTATACAAAGGTCCCACGGAGACGTAGATGCCAACTCGCCAGGTATGTTTTCAAATATTACCGCCGAGAAGTTAGGCTGGCTTAGGTTAGGTTATATTACGTTATTGATGTATAAAAAAATCCCACGGAGATGGAGAACCCAACTCGACAGGAATGTTGTCTAATATTACCGCCGAGATGTTATTTTGGGTTTGGATAGGTTATATTACGTTATTGATGTATATAAATGTACCACGGAGACGTAGATGCCAACTCGCCATGAATATTTTCAAATATTACCGCCGAGATGTTAGTTTGGGTTAGGTTAGGTTATATTACGTTATTGGCGTATATAAAGGTCCCACGGAGACGGAGAAGCCAACTCGCCAGGAATGTTGTCAAATATTACCGCCGAGATGTTAGGTTGGGTTAGGTTAGGTTATATTACGTTATTGATGTATATAAAGGTCCCACGGAGACGTAGATGCCAACAAGCCAGGAATGTGGTCAAATATTACCGCCGAGATGTTATTTTGGGTTAGGTTAGGTTATATTACGTTATTGATGTATAAAAAGATCCCACGGAGACGGAGAAACCAACTCGACAGGAATGTTGTCTAATATTACCGCCGAGATGTTAGGTTGGGTTAGGTAAGGTTATATTACGTTATTGATGTATATAAATGTCCCGCGGAGACGGAGAAGCCAACTCGCCAGGAATGTTGTCAAATAATACCGCCGAGATGTTAGGTTGGGTTTGGTTAGGTTATATTACGTTATTGATGTATATAAAGGTCCCACGGAGACGTAGAGGCCAACTCGCCAGGTATGTTTTCAAATATTACCGCCGAGATGTTAGGCTGGGTTAGGTTAGGTTATATTACGTTATTGATGTATAAAAAAATCCCACGGAGATGGAGAAACCAACTCGACAGGAATGTTGTCTAATATTACCGCCGAGATGTTAGGTTGGGTTAGGTTAGGTTATATCACGTTATTGATGTATATAAAGGTCCCACGGAGACGTAGAGGCCAACTCGCCAGGAATATTGTCAAATATTACCGCCGAGATGATAGGTTGGGTTAGGTTGCGTTATATTACGTTATTGATGTTTATGAAGGTCAAGCGGAGACGTAGAGGCCAACTGGCCAGGAATGATGTCAAATAATACCGCCGAGATTTTAGGTTGGATTAGGTTAGGTTAAATTACGTTATTGATGTATATGAAGGTCCCACGGAGACGTAGAGGCGAACTCGCCAGGAATGTTGTCAAACATTACCGCCGAGATGATAGGTTGGGTTAGGTTAGGTTATATTGCGTTATTGATGTATATGAAGGTCAAATGGAGACGTAGAGGTCAACTCGCCAGGAATGTTGTCAAATATTACCGCTGAGAAGTTAGGTTGGGTTAGGTTAGGTTATATTACGTTATTGATGTATATAAAGGTCCCACGGAGACGTAGAGGCGAACTCGCCAGGAATGTTGTCAAACATTACCGCCGAGATGATAGGTTGTGTTAGGTTAGGTTATATTGCGTTATTGATGTATATGAAGGTCAAATGGAGACGTAGAGGTCAACTCGCCAGGAATGTTGTCAAATATTACCGCTGAGAAGTTAGGTTGGGTTAGGTTAGGTTATATTACGTTATTGATGTATATAAAGGTCCCACGGAGACGTAGAGGCCAACTCGCCAGGAATGTTGTCAAATATTACCGCCGAGATGATAGGTTGGGTTAGGTTACGTTATATTACGTTATTGATGTTTATGAAGGTCAAACGGAGACGTAGAGGCCAACTCGCCAGGAATGATGTCAAATATTACCGCCGAGATGATAGGTTGGGTTAGGTTAGGTTATATTACGTTATTGATGTTTATGAAGGTCAAACGGAGACGTAGAGGCCAACTCGCCAGGAATGTTGTCAAATATTACCGCCGAGATGTTAGTTTGGGTTAGGTTACGTTATATTACGTTATTGATGTTTATGAAGGTCAAACGGAGACGTGGAGGCCAACTCGCCAGGAATGATGTCAAATATTACCGCCGATATGTTAGGTTGGATTAGGTTAGGTTAAATTACGTTATTGATGTATATGAAGGTCCCACGGAGACGTAGAGGCGAACTCGCCAGGAATGTTGTCAAACATTACCGCCGAGATGATAGGTTGGGTTAGGTTAGGTTATATTGCGTTATTGATGTATATGAAGGTCAAATGGAGACGTAGAGGTCAACTCGCCAGGAATGTTGTCAAATATTACCGCTGAGAAGTTAGGTTGGGTTAGGTTAGGTTATATTACGTTATTGATGTATATAAAGGTCCCACGGAGACGGAGAAGCCAACTCGCCAGGAATGTTTTCAAATATTACCGCCGAGATGTTAGGTTGGGTTAGGTTAGGTTATATTACGTTATTCATGTATATGAAGGTCCCACGGGGACGTAGAGGCCAACTCGCCAGGTATGTTGCCAAATATTACCGCCGAGATGTTAGTTTGGGTTAGGTTAGGTTATATTACGTTATTGGCGTATATAAAGGTCCCACGGAGACGGAGAAGCCAACTCGCCAGGAATGTTGTCAAATCTTACCGCCGAGATGTTAGGTTGGGTTAGGTTAGGTTATATTACGTTATTGATGTATATAAAGGTCCCACGGAGACGTAGATGCCAACAAGCCAGGAATGTGGTCAAATATTACCGCCGAGATGTAATTTTGGGTTAGGTTAGGTTATATTACGTTATTGATGTATATAAATGTACCACGGAGACGTAGCTGACAACTCGCCATGAATGTTTTTAAATATTACCGCCTATATGTTAGGTTGGGTTAGGTTAGGTTATATTACGTTATGGATGTCTATGAAGGTCCCGCGGTGACGTAGAGGCCAACTCGCCAGGAATGTTTCCAAATATTACCGCCGAGATGTTAGGTTGGTTAGGTTAGGTTATGTTTCGTTATTGATGTATATGAAGGTCCCACGGAGACGTAGAGGCCATCTCGCCAGGTATGTTGTCAAATATTACCGCCGAGATGATAGGTTGGGTTAGGTTGCGTTATATTACGTTATTGATGTTTATGAAGGTCAAACGGAGACGTATAGGCCAACTGGCCAGGAATGATGTCAAATAATACCGCCGAGATTTTAGGTTGGATTAGGTTAGGTTAAATTACGTTATTGATGTATATGAAGGTCCCACGGAGACGTAGAGGCGAACTCGCCAGGAATGTTGTCAAACATTACCGCCGAGATGATAGGTTGGGTTAGGTTAGGTTATATTGCGTTATTGATGTATATGAAGGTCAAATGGAGACGTAGAGGTCAACTCGCCAGGAATGTTGTCAAATATTACCGCTGAGAAGTTAGGTTGGGTTAGGTTAGGTTATATTACGTTATTGATGTATATAAAGGTCCCACGGAGACGTAGAGGCCAAATCGCCAGGAATGTTGTCAAATATTACCGCCGAGATGATAGGTTGGGTTAGGTTGCGTTATATTACGTTATTGATGTTTATGAAGGTCAAACGGAGACGTAGAGGCCAACTGGCCAGGAATGATGTCAAATAATACCGCCGAGATTTTAGGTTGGATTAGGTTAGGTTAAATTACGTTATTGATGTATATGAAGGTCCCACGGAGACGTAGAGGCGAACTCGCCAGGAATGTTGTCAAACATTACCGCCGAGATGATAGGTTGGGTTAGGTTAGGTTATATTACGTTATTGATGTATATAAAGGTCCCACGGAGACGTAGAGGCCAAATCGCCAGGAATGTTGTCAAATATTACCGCCGAGATGTTATTTTGGGTTTGGATAGGTTATATTACGTTATTGATGTATATAAATGTACCACGGAGACGTAGATGCCAACTCGCCATGAATATTTTCAAATATTACCGCCGAGATGTTAGGTTGGGTTAGGTTAGGTTATATTACGTTATTGATGTATATAAAGGTCCCACGGAGACGGAGAAGCCAACTCGCCAGGAATGTTTTCAAATATTACCGCCGAGATGTTAGGTTGGGTTAGGTTAGGTTATATTACGTTATTCATGTATATGAAGGTCCCACGGGGACGTAGAGGCCAACTCGCCAGGTATGTTGCCAAATATTACCGCCGAGATGTTAGTTTGGGTTAGGTTAGGTTATATTACGTTATTGGCGTATATAAAGGTCCCACGGAGACGGAGAAGCCAACTCGCCAGGAATGTTGTCAAATATTACCGCCGAGATGTTAGGTTGGGTTAGGTTAGGTTATATTACGTTATTGATGTATATAAAGGTCCCACGGAGACGTAGATGCCAACAAGCCAGGAATGTGGTCAAATATTACCGCCGAGATGTAATTTTGGGTTAGGTTAGGTTATATTACGTTATTGATGTATATAAATGTACCACGGAGACGTAGCTGACAACTCGCCATGAATGTTTTTAAATATTACCGCCTATATGTTAGGTTGGGTTAGGTTAGGTTATATTACGTTATGGATGTCTATGAAGGTCCCGCGGTGACGTAGAGGCCTACTCGCCAGGAATGTTTTCAAATATTACCGCCGAGATGTTAGGTTGGGTTAGGTTAGGTTATATTTCGTTATTGATGTATATGAAGGTCCCACGGAGACGTAGAGGCCAACTCGCCAGGTATGTTGTCAAATATTACCCCCGAGATGTTAGTTTGGGTTAGGTTAGGTTATATTACGTTATTGGCGTATATAAAGGTCCCACGGAGACGGAGAAGCCAACTCGCCAGGAATGTTGTCAAATATTACCGCCGAGATGTTAGGTTGGGTTAGGTTAGGTTATATTACGTTAATGATGTATATAAAGGTCCCACGGAGACGTAGATGCCAACAAGCCAGGAATGTGGTCAAATATTACCGCCGAGATGTTATTTTGGGTTAGGTTAGGTTATATTACGTTATTGGTGTATATAAATGTACCACGGAGACGTAGATGCCAACTCGCCATGAATGTTTTCAAATATTACCGCCGAGATGTTAGGTTGGGTTAGGTTAGGTTATATTACGTTATTGATGTCTATAAATGTCCCACGGAGACGTAGAGGCCAACTCGCGAGGTATGTTTTCAAATATTACCGCCGAGATGTTGGGTTGGGTTAGGTTAGGTTATATTACGTTATTGATGTAGAAAAAGATCCCACGGAGACGGAGAAACCAACTCGACAGGAATGTTGTCTAATATTACCGCCGAGATGTTAGGTTGGGTTAGGTTAGGTTATATTACGTTATTGATGTATAAAAAGATCCCACGAAGACGGAGAAACCAACTCGACAGGAATGTTGTCTAATATTACCGCCGAGATGTTAGGTTGGGTTAGGTTAGGTTATATTACGTTATTGATGTATATAAATGTCCCGCGGAGACGGAGAAGCCAACTCGCCAGGAATGTTGTCAAATATTACCGCCGAGATGTTAGGTTGGGTTTGGTTAGGTTATATTACGTTATTGATGTATATAAAGGTCCCACGGACACGTAGAGGCCAACTCGCCAGGTATGTTTTCAAATATTACCGCCGAGATGTTAGGTTGGTTTAGGTTAGGTGATATCACGTTATAGATGTATATAAAGGTCCCACGGACACGTAGAGGCCAACTCGCCAGGTATGTTTTCAAATATTACCGCCGAGATGTTAGGTTGGTTTAGGTTAGGTGATATCACGTTATAGATGTATATAAAGGTCCCGCGGAGACGTAGAGGCCAACAAGCCAGGAATGTGATCAAATATTACCGCCGAGATGTTAGGTTGGGTTAGGTTAGGTTATATTACGTTATTGATGTCTATAAATGTCCCACGGAGACGTAGAGGCCAACTCGCCAGGTATGTTTTCAAATATTACCGCCGAGATGTTAGGTTGGGTTAGGTTAGGTTATATTACGTTATTGATGTATAAAATGATCCCACGGAGACGGAGAAACCAACTCGACAGGAATGTTGTCTAATATTACCGCCGAGATGTTAGGTTGGGTTAGGTAAGGTTATATTACGTTATTGATGTATATAAATGTCCCGCGCAGACGGAGAAGCCAACTCGCCAGGAATGTTGTCAAATAATACCGCCGAGATGTTAGGTTGGGTTTGGTTAGGTTATATTACGTTATTGATGTATATAAAGGTCCCACGGAGACGTAGAGGCCAACTCGCCAGGTATGTTTCCCAATATTACCGCCGAGATGTTAGGCTGCGTTAGGTTAGGTTATGTTACGTTATTGATGTATAAAAAAATCCCACGGAGATGGAGAAACCAACTCGACAGGAATGTTGTCTAATATTACCGCCGAGATGTTAGGTTGGGTTAGGTTAGGTTATATTACGTTATTGATGTATATAAAGGTCCCACGGAGACGTAGAGGCCAACTCGCCAGGAATATTGTCAAATATTACCGCCGAGATGATAGGTTGGGTTAGGTTGCGTTATATTACGTTATTGATGTTTATGAAGGTCAAACGGAGACGTAGAGGCCAACTGGCCAGGAATGATGTGAAATAATACCGCCGAGATTTTAGGTTGGATTAGGTTAGGTTAAATTACGTTATTGATGTATATGAAGGTCCCACGGAGACGTAGAGGCGAACTCGCCAGGAATGTTGTCAAACATTACCGCCGAGATGATAGGTTGTGTTAGGTTAGGTTATATTGCGTTATTGATGTATATGAAGGTCAAATGGAGACGTAGAGGTCAACTCGCCAGGAATGTTGTCAAATATTACCGCTGAGAAGTTAGGTTGGGTTAGGTTAGGTTATATTACGTTATTGATGTATATAAAGGTCCCACGGAGACGTAGAGGCCAACTCGCCAGGAATGTTGTCAAATATTACCGCCGAGATGATAGGTTGGGTTAGGTTACGTTATATTACGTTATTGATGTTTATGAAGGTCAAACGGAGACGTAGAGGCCAACTCGCCAGGAATGATGTCAAATATTACCGCCGAGATGATAGGTTGGGTTAGGTTAGGTTATATTACGTTATTGATGTTTATGAAGGTCAAACGGAGACGTAGAGGCGAACTCGCCAGGAATGTTGTCAAATATTACCGCCGAGATGTTAGTTTGGGTTAGGTTACGTTATATTACGTTATTGATGTTTATGAAGGTCAAACGGAGACGTGGAGGCCAACTCGCCAGGAATGATGTCAAATATTACCGCCGAAATGTTAGGTTGGGTTAGGTTAGGTTATATTACGTTATTGATGTTTATAAAGGTCCCACGGAGACGTAGATGCCAACAAGCCAGGAATGTGGTCAAATATTACCGCCGAGATGTTATTTTGGGTTAGGTTAGGTTATATTACGCTATTGATGTATATAAATGTACCACGGAGACGTAGATGCCAACTCGCCATGAATGTTTTCAAATATTACCGCCTATATGTTAGGTTGGGTTGGGTTAGGTTATATTACGTTATGGATGTCTATGAAGGTCCCGCGGTGACGTAGAGGCGAACTCGCCAGGAATGTTTTCAAATATTACCGCCGAGATGTTAGGTTGGGTTTGGTTAGGTTATATTACGTTATTGATGTATACAAAGGTCCCACGGAGACGTAGATGCCAACTCGCCAGGTATGTTTTCAAATATTACCGCCGAGAAGTTAGGCTGGGTTAGGTTAGGTTATATTACGTTATTGATGTATAAAAAAATCCCACGGAGATGGAGAACCCAACTCGACAGGAATGTTGTCTAATATTACCGCCGAGATGTTATTTTGGGTTTGGATAGGTTATATTACGTTATTGATGTATATAAATGTACCACGGAGACGTAGATGCCAACTCGCCATGAATATTTTCAAATATTACCGCCGAGATGTTAGTTTGGGTTAGGTTAGGTTATATTACGTTATTGGCGTATATAAAGGTCCCACGGAGACGGAGAAGCCAACTCGCCAGGAATGTTGTCAAATATTACCGCCGAGATGTTAGGTTGGGTTAGGTTAGGTTATATTACGTTATTGATGTATATAAAGGTCCCACGGAGACGTAGATGCCAACAAGCCAGGAATGTGGTCAAATATTACCGCCGAGATGTTATTTTGGGTTAGGTTAGGTTATATTACGTTATTGATGTATAAAAAGATCCCACGGAGACGGAGAAACCAACTCGACAGGAATGTTGTCTAATATTACCGCCGAGATGTTAGGTTGGGTTAGGTAAGGTTATATTACGTTATTGATGTATATAAATGTCCCGCGGAGACGGAGAAGCCAACTCGCCAGGAATGTTGTCAAATAATACCGCCGAGATGTTAGGTTGGGTTTGGTTAGGTTATATTACGTTATTGATGTATATAAAGGTCCCACGGAGACGTAGAGGCCAACTCGCCAGGTATGTTTTCAAATATTACCGCCGAGATGTTAGGCTGGGTTAGGTTAGGTTATATTACGTTATTGATGTATAAAAAAATCCCACGGAGATGGAGAAACCAACTCGACAGGAATGTTGTCTAATATTACCGCCGAGATGTTAGGTTGGGTTAGGTTAGGTTATATCACGTTATTGATGTATATAAAGGTCCCACGGAGACGTAGAGGCCAACTCGCCAGGAATATTGTCAAATATTACCGCCGAGATGATAGGTTGGGTTAGGTTGCGTTATATTACGTTATTGATGTTTATGAAGGTCAAGCGGAGACGTAGAGGCCAACTGGCCAGGAATGATGTCAAATAATACCGCCGAGATTTTAGGTTGGATTAGGTTAGGTTAAATTACGTTATTGATGTATATGAAGGTCCCACGGAGACGTAGAGGCGAACTCGCCAGGAATGTTGTCAAACATTACCGCCGAGATGATAGGTTGGGTTAGGTTAGGTTATATTGCGTTATTGATGTATATGAAGGTCAAATGGAGACGTAGAGGTCAACTCGCCAGGAATGTTGTCAAATATTACCGCTGAGAAGTTAGGTTGGGTTAGGTTAGGTTATATTACGTTATTGATGTATATAAAGGTCCCACGGAGACGTAGAGGCGAACTCGCCAGGAATGTTGTCAAACATTACCGCCGAGATGATAGGTTGTGTTAGGTTAGGTTATATTGCGTTATTGATGTATATGAAGGTCAAATGGAGACGTAGAGGTCAACTCGCCAGGAATGTTGTCAAATATTACCGCTGAGAAGTTAGGTTGGGTTAGGTTAGGTTATATTACGTTATTGATGTATATAAAGGTCCCACGGAGACGTAGAGGCCAACTCGCCAGGAATGTTGTCAAATATTACCGCCGAGATGATAGGTTGGGTTAGGTTACGTTATATTACGTTATTGATGTTTATGAAGGTCAAACGGAGACGTAGAGGCCAACTCGCCAGGAATGATGTCAAATATTACCGCCGAGATGATAGGTTGGGTTAGGTTAGGTTATATTACGTTATTGATGTTTATGAAGGTCAAACGGAGACGTAGAGGCGAACTCGCCAGGAATGTTGTCAAATATTACCGCCGAGATGTTAGTTTGGGTTAGGTTACGTTATATTACGTTATTGATGTTTATGAAGGTCAAACGGAGACGTGGAGGCCAACTCGCCAGGAATGATGTCAAATATTACCGCCGAAATGTTAGGTTGGGTTAGGTTAGGTTATATTACGTTATTGATGTTTATAAAGGTCCCACGGAGACGTAGATGCCAACAAGCCAGGAATGTGGTCAAATATTACCGCCGAGATGTTATTTTGGGTTAGGTTAGGTTATATTACGCTATTGATGTATATAAATGTACCACGGAGACGTAGATGCCAACTCGCCATGAATGTTTTCAAATATTACCGCCTATATGTTAGGTTGGGTTGGGTTAGGTTATATTACGTTATGGATGTCTATGAAGGTCCCGCGGTGACGTAGAGGCGAACTCGCCAGGAATGTTTTCAAATATTACCGCCGAGATGTTAGGTTGGGTTTGGTTAGGTTATATTACGTTATTGATGTATACAAAGGTCCCACGGAGACGTAGATGCCAACTCGCCAGGTATGTTTTCAAATATTACCGCCGAGAAGTTAGGCTGGGTTAGGTTAGGTTATATTACGTTATTGATGTATAAAAAAATCCCACGGAGATGGAGAACCCAACTCGACAGGAATGTTGTCTAATATTACCGCCGAGATGTTATTTTGGGTTTGGATAGGTTATATTACGTTATTGATGTATATAAATGTACCACGGAGACGTAGATGCCAACTCGCCATGAATATTTTCAAATATTACCGCCGAGATGTTAGTTTGGGTTAGGTTAGGTTATATTACGTTATTGGCGTATATAAAGGTCCCACGGAGACGGAGAAGCCAACTCGCCAGGAATGTTGTCAAATATTACCGCCGAGATGTTAGGTTGGGTTAGGTTAGGTTATATTACGTTATTGATGTATATAAAGGTCCCACGGAGACGTAGATGCCAACTCGCCAGGAATGTTGTCAAATATTACCGCCGAGATGTTAAGTTGGGTTTGGTTAGGTTATATTACGTTATTGATGTATATAAAGGTCCCACGGAGACGTAGAGGCCAACTCGCCAGGTATGTTTTCAAATATTAGCGCCGAGATGTTAGGTTGGGTTAGGTTAGGTTATATTACGTTATTGATGTTTATGAAGGTCAAACGGAGACGTATAGGCCAACTGGCCAGGAATGATGTCAAATAATACCGCCGAGATTTTAGGTTGGATTAGGTTAGGTTAAATTACGTTATTGATGTATATGAAGGTCCCACGGAGACGTAGAGGCGAACTCGCCAGGAATGTTGTCAAACATTACCGCCGAGATGATAGGTTGGGTTAGGTTAGGTTATATTGCGTTATTGATGTATATGAAGGTCAAATGGAGACGTAGAGGTCAACTCGCCAGGAATGTTGTCAAATATTACCGCTGAGAAGTTAGGTTGGGTTAGGTTAGGTTATATTACGTTATTGATGTATATAAAGGTCCCACGGAGACGTAGAGGCCAAATCGCCAGGAATGTTGTCAAATATTACCGCCGAGATGATAGGTTGGGTTAGGTTGCGTTATATTACGTTATTGATGTTTATGAAGGTCAAACGGAGACGTAGAGGCCAACTCGCCAGGAATGATGTCAAATATTACCGCCGAGATGATAGGTTGGGTTAGGTTAGGTTATATTACGTTATTGATGTTTATGAAGGTCAAACGGAGACGTAGAGGCCAACTCGCCAGGAATGATGTCAAATATTACCGCCGAAATGTTAGGTTGGATTAGGTTAGGCTATATTACGTTATTGATGTATATGAAGGTCCCACGGAGACGTAGATGCCAAATCGCCATGAATGTTTTCAAATATTACCGCCGAGATGTTATTTTGGGTTTGGATAGGTTATATTACGTTATTGATGTATATAAATGTACCACGGAGACGTAGATGCCAACTCGCCATGAATATTTTCAAATATTACCGCCGAGATGTTAGGTTGGGTTAGGTTAGGTTATATTACGTTATTGATGTCTATAAATGTCCCACGGAGACGTAGAGGCCAACTCGCGAGGTATGTTTTCAAATATTACCGCCGAGATGTTGGGTTGGGTTAGGTTAGGTTATATTACGTTATTGATGTAGAAAAAGATCCCACGGAGACGGAGAAGCCTACTCGCCAGGAATGTTTTCAAATATTACCGCCGAGATGTTAGGTTGGGTTAGGTTAGGTTATATTTCGTTATTGATGTATATGAAGGTCCCACGGAGACGTAGAGGCCAACTCGCCAGGTATGTTGTCAAATATTACCCCCGAGATGTTAGTTTGGGTTAGGTTAGGTTATATTACGTTATTGGCGTATATAAAGGTCCCACGGAGACGGAGAAGCCAACTCGCCAGGAATGTTGTCAAATATTACCGCCGAGATGTTAGGTTGGGTTAGGTTAGGTTATATTACGTTAATGATGTATATAAAGGTCCCACGGAGACGTAGATGCCAACAAGCCAGGAATGTGGTCAAATATTACCGCCGAGATGTTATTTTGGGTTAGGTTAGGTTATATTACGTTATTGGTGTATATAAATGTACCACGGAGACGTAGATGCCAACTCGCCATGAATGTTTTCAAATATTACCGCCGAGATGTTAGGTTGGGTTAGGTTAGGTTATATTACGTTATTGATGTCTATAAATGTCCCACGGAGACGTAGAGGCCAACTCGCGAGGTATGTTTTCAAATATTACCGCCGAGATGTTGGGTTGGGTTAGGTTAGGTTATATTACGTTATTGATGTAGAAAAAGATCCCACGGAGACGGAGAAACCAACTCGACAGGAATGTTGTCTAATATTACCGCCGAGATGTTAGGTTGGGTTAGGTTAGGTTATATTACGTTATTGATGTATAAAAAGATCCCACGAAGACGGAGAAACCAACTCGACAGGAATGTTGTCTAATATTACCGCCGAGATGTTAGGTTGGGTTAGGTTAGGTTATATTACGTTATTGATGTATATAAATGTCCCGCGGAGACGGAGAAGCCAACTCGCCAGGAATGTTGTCAAATATTACCGCCGAGATGTTAGGTTGGGTTTGGTTAGGTTATATTACGTTATTGATGTATATAAAGGTCCCACGGACACGTAGAGGCCAACTCGCCAGGTATGTTTTCAAATATTACCGCCGAGATGTTAGGTTGGTTTAGGTTAGGTGATATCACGTTATAGATGTATATAAAGGTCCCACGGACACGTAGAGGCCAACTCGCCAGGTATGTTTTCAAATATTACCGCCGAGATGTTAGGTTGGTTTAGGTTAGGTGATATCACGTTATAGATGTATATAAAGGTCCCGCGGAGACGTAGAGGCCAACAAGCCAGGAATGTGATCAAATATTACCGCCGAGATGTTAGGTTGGGTTAGGTTAGGTTATATTACGTTATTGATGTCTATAAATGTCCCACGGAGACGTAGAGGCCAACTCGCCAGGTATGTTTTCAAATATTACCGCCGAGATGTTAGGTTGGGTTAGGTTAGGTTATATTACGTTATTGATGTATAAAATGATCCCACGGAGACGGAGAAACCAACTCGACAGGAATGTTGTCTAATATTACCGCCGAGATGTTAGGTTGGGTTAGGTAAGGTTATATTACGTTATTGATGTATATAAATGTCCCGCGCAGACGGAGAAGCCAACTCGCCAGGAATGTTGTCAAATAATACCGCCGAGATGTTAGGTTGGGTTTGGTTAGGTTATATTACGTTATTGATGTATATAAAGGTCCCACGGAGACGTAGAGGCCAACTCGCCAGGTATGTTTCCCAATATTACCGCCGAGATGTTAGGCTGCGTTAGGTTAGGTTATGTTACGTTATTGATGTATAAAAAAATCCCACGGAGATGGAGAAACCAACTCGACAGGAATGTTGTCTAATATTACCGCCGAGATGTTAGGTTGGGTTAGGTTAGGTTATATTACGTTATTGATGTATATAAAGGTCCCACGGAGACGTAGAGGCCAACTCGCCAGGAATATTGTCAAATATTACCGCCGAGATGATAGGTTGGGTTAGGTTGCGTTATATTACGTTATTGATGTTTATGAAGGTCAAACGGAGACGTAGAGGCCAACTGGCCAGGAATGATGTGAAATAATACCGCCGAGATTTTAGGTTGGATTAGGTTAGGTTAAATTACGTTATTGATGTATATGAAGGTCCCACGGAGACGTAGAGGCGAACTCGCCAGGAATGTTGTCAAACATTACCGCCGAGATGATAGGTTGTGTTAGGTTAGGTTATATTGCGTTATTGATGTATATGAAGGTCAAATGGAGACGTAGAGGTCAACTCGCCAGGAATGTTGTCAAATATTACCGCTGAGAAGTTAGGTTGGGTTAGGTTAGGTTATATTACGTTATTGATGTATATAAAGGTCCCACGGAGACGTAGAGGCCAACTCGCCAGGAATGTTGTCAAATATTACCGCCGAGATGATAGGTTGGGTTAGGTTACGTTATATTACGTTATTGATGTTTATGAAGGTCAAACGGAGACGTAGAGGCCAACTCGCCAGGAATGATGTCAAATATTACCGCCGAGATGATAGGTTGGGTTAGGTTAGGTTATATTACGTTATTGATGTTTATGAAGGTCAAACGGAGACGTAGAGGCGAACTCGCCAGGAATGTTGTCAAATATTACCGCCGAGATGTTAGTTTGGGTTAGGTTACGTTATATTACGTTATTGATGTTTATGAAGGTCAAACGGAGACGTGGAGGCCAACTCGCCAGGAATGATGTCAAATATTACCGCCGAAATGTTAGGTTGGGTTAGGTTAGGTTATATTACGTTATTGATGTTTATAAAGGTCCCACGGAGACGTAGATGCCAACAAGCCAGGAATGTGGTCAAATATTACCGCCGAGATGTTATTTTGGGTTAGGTTAGGTTATATTACGCTATTGATGTATATAAATGTACCACGGAGACGTAGATGCCAACTCGCCATGAATGTTTTCAAATATTACCGCCTATATGTTAGGTTGGGTTGGGTTAGGTTATATTACGTTATGGATGTCTATGAAGGTCCCGCGGTGACGTAGAGGCGAACTCGCCAGGAATGTTTTCAAATATTACCGCCGAGATGTTAGGTTGGGTTTGGTTAGGTTATATTACGTTATTGATGTATACAAAGGTCCCACGGAGACGTAGATGCCAACTCGCCAGGTATGTTTTCAAATATTACCGCCGAGAAGTTAGGCTGGGTTAGGTTAGGTTATATTACGTTATTGATGTATAAAAAAATCCCACGGAGATGGAGAACCCAACTCGACAGGAATGTTGTCTAATATTACCGCCGAGATGTTATTTTGGGTTTGGATAGGTTATATTACGTTATTGATGTATATAAATGTACCACGGAGACGTAGATGCCAACTCGCCATGAATATTTTCAAATATTACCGCCGAGATGTTAGTTTGGGTTAGGTTAGGTTATATTACGTTATTGGCGTATATAAAGGTCCCACGGAGACGGAGAAGCCAACTCGCCAGGAATGTTGTCAAATATTACCGCCGAGATGTTAGGTTGGGTTAGGTTAGGTTATATTACGTTATTGATGTATATAAAGGTCCCACGGAGACGTAGATGCCAACAAGCCAGGAATGTGGTCAAATATTACCGCCGAGATGTTATTTTGGGTTAGGTTAGGTTATATTACGTTATTGATGTATAAAAAGATCCCACGGAGACGGAGAAACCAACTCGACAGGAATGTTGTCTAATATTACCGCCGAGATGTTAGGTTGGGTTAGGTAAGGTTATATTACGTTATTGATGTATATAAATGTCCCGCGGAGACGGAGAAGCCAACTCGCCAGGAATGTTGTCAAATAATACCGCCGAGATGTTAGGTTGGGTTTGGTTAGGTTATATTACGTTATTGATGTATATAAAGGTCCCACGGAGACGTAGAGGCCAACTCGCCAGGTATGTTTTCAAATATTACCGCCGAGATGTTAGGCTGGGTTAGGTTAGGTTATATTACGTTATTGATGTATAAAAAAATCCCACGGAGATGGAGAAACCAACTCGACAGGAATGTTGTCTAATATTACCGCCGAGATGTTAGGTTGGGTTAGGTTAGGTTATATCACGTTATTGATGTATATAAAGGTCCCACGGAGACGTAGAGGCCAACTCGCCAGGAATATTGTCAAATATTACCGCCGAGATGATAGGTTGGGTTAGGTTGCGTTATATTACGTTATTGATGTTTATGAAGGTCAAGCGGAGACGTAGAGGCCAACTGGCCAGGAATGATGTCAAATAATACCGCCGAGATTTTAGGTTGGATTAGGTTAGGTTAAATTACGTTATTGATGTATATGAAGGTCCCACGGAGACGTAGAGGCGAACTCGCCAGGAATGTTGTCAAACATTACCGCCGAGATGATAGGTTGGGTTAGGTTAGGTTATATTGCGTTATTGATGTATATGAAGGTCAAATGGAGACGTAGAGGTCAACTCGCCAGGAATGTTGTCAAATATTACCGCTGAGAAGTTAGGTTGGGTTAGGTTAGGTTATATTACGTTATTGATGTATATAAAGGTCCCACGGAGACGTAGAGGCCAAATCGCCAGGAATGTTGTCAAATATTACCGCCGAGATGTTATTTTGGGTTTGGATAGGTTATATTACGTTATTGATGTATATAAATGTACCACGGAGACGTAGATGCCAACTCGCCATGAATATTTTCAAATATTACCGCCGAGATGTTAGGTTGGGTTAGGTTAGGTTATATTACGTTATTGATGTATATAAAGGTCCCACGGAGACGGAGAAGCGAACTCGCCAGGAATGTTTTCAAATATTACCGCCGAGATGTTAGGTTGGGTTAGGTTAGGTTATATTACGTTATTGATGTATAAAAAGATCCCACGGAGACGGAGAAGCCTACTCGCCAGGAATGTTTTCAAATATTACCGCCGAGATGTTAGGTTGGGTTAGGTTAGGTTATATTTCGTTATTCATGTATATGAAGGTCCCACGGGGACGTAGAGGCCAACTCGCCAGGTATGTTGCCAAATATTACCGCCGAGATGTTAGTTTGGGTTAGGTTAGGTTATATTACGTTATTGGCGTATATAAAGGTCCCACGGAGACGGAGAAGCCAACTCGCCAGGAATGTTGTCAAATATTACCGCCGAGATGTTAGGTTGGGTTAGGATAGGTTATATTACGTTATTGATGTATATAAAGGTCCCACGGAGACGTAGATGCCAACAAGCCAGGAATGTGGTCAAATATTACCGCCGAGATGTTATTTTGGGTTAGGTTAGGTTATATTACGTTATTGATGTATATAAATGTACCACGGAGACGTAGCTGACAACTCGCCATGAATGTTTTCAAATATTACCGCCTATATGTTAGGTTGGGTTAGGTTAGGTTATATTACGTTATGGATGTCTATGAAGGTCCCGCGGTGACGTAGAGGCCAACTCGCCAGGAATGTTTCCAAATATTACCGCCGAGATGTTAGGTTGGTTAGGTTAGGTTATGTTTCGTTATTGATGTATATGAAGGTCCCACGGAGACGTAGAGGCCATCTCGCCAGGTATGTTGTCAAATATTACCGCCGAGATGTTAGGTTGGGTTAGGTTAGGTTATATTACGTTATTGATGTATATAAAGGTCCCACGGAGACGTAGAGGCCAACTCGCCAGGTATGTTTTCAAATATTACCGCCGAGATGTTAGGCTGGGTTAGGTTAGGTTATATTACGTTATTGATGTATAAAAAAATCCCACGGAGATGGAGAACCCAACTCGACAGGAATGTTGTCTAATATTACCGCCGAGATGTTAGGTTGGGTTAGGTTAGGTAATATTACGTTATTGATGTATATAAAGGTCCCACGGAGACGTAGAGGCCAACTCGCCAGGAATATTGTCAAATATTACCGCCGAGATGATAGGTTGGGTTAGGTTGCGTTATATTACGTTATTGATGTTTATGAAGGTCAAACGGAGACGTAGAGGCCAACTCGCCAGGAATGATGTCAAATATTACCGCCGAGATGATAGGTTGGGTTAGGTTAGGTTATATTACGTTATTGATGTTTATGAAGGTCAAACGGAGACGTAGAGGCGAACTCGCCAGGAATGTTGTCAAATATTACCGCCGAGATGTTAGTTTGGGTTAGGTTACGTTATATTACGTTATTGATGTTTATGAAGGTCAAACGGAGACGTGGAGGCCAACTCGCCAGGAATGATGTCAAATATTACCGCCGAAATGTTAGGTTGGGTTAGGTTAGGTTATATTACGTTATTGATGTTTATAAAGGTCCCACGGAGACGTAGATGCCAACAAGCCAGGAATGTGGTCAAATATTACCGCCGAGATGTTATTTTGGGTTAGGTTAGGTTATATTACGCTATTGATGTATATAAATGTACCACGGAGACGTAGATGCCAACTCGCCATGAATGTTTTCAAATATTACCGCCTATATGTTAGGTTGGGTTGGGTTAGGTTATATTACGTTATGGATGTCTATGAAGGTCCCGCGGTGACGTAGAGGCGAACTCGCCAGGAATGTTTTCAAATATTACCGCCGAGATGTTAGGTTGGGTTTGGTTAGGTTATATTACGTTATTGATGTATACAAAGGTCCCACGGAGACGTAGATGCCAACTCGCCAGGTATGTTTTCAAATATTACCGCCGAGAAGTTAGGCTGGGTTAGGTTAGGTTATATTACGTTATTGATGTATAAAAAAATCCCACGGAGATGGAGAACCCAACTCGACAGGAATGTTGTCTAATATTACCGCCGAGATGTTATTTTGGGTTTGGATAGGTTATATTACGTTATTGATGTATATAAATGTACCACGGAGACGTAGATGCCAACTCGCCATGAATATTTTCAAATATTACCGCCGAGATGTTAGTTTGGGTTAGGTTAGGTTATATTACGTTATTGGCGTATATAAAGGTCCCACGGAGACGGAGAAGCCAACTCGCCAGGAATGTTGTCAAATATTACCGCCGAGATGTTAGGTTGGGTTAGGTTAGGTTATATTACGTTATTGATGTATATAAAGGTCCCACGGAGACGTAGATGCCAACAAGCCAGGAATGTGGTCAAATATTACCGCCGAGATGTTATTTTGGGTTAGGTTAGGTTATATTACGTTATTGATGTATAAAAAGATCCCACGGAGACGGAGAAACCAACTCGACAGGAATGTTGTCTAATATTACCGCCGAGATGTTAGGTTGGGTTAGGTAAGGTTATATTACGTTATTGATGTATATAAATGTCCCGCGGAGACGGAGAAGCCAACTCGCCAGGAATGTTGTCAAATAATACCGCCGAGATGTTAGGTTGGGTTTGGTTAGGTTATATTACGTTATTGATGTATATAAAGGTCCCACGGAGACGTAGAGGCCAACTCGCCAGGTATGTTTTCAAATATTACCGCCGAGATGTTAGGCTGGGTTAGGTTAGGTTATATTACGTTATTGATGTATAAAAAAATCCCACGGAGATGGAGAAACCAACTCGACAGGAATGTTGTCTAATATTACCGCCGAGATGTTAGGTTGGGTTAGGTTAGGTTATATCACGTTATTGATGTATATAAAGGTCCCACGGAGACGTAGAGGCCAACTCGCCAGGAATATTGTCAAATATTACCGCCGAGATGATAGGTTGGGTTAGGTTGCGTTATATTACGTTATTGATGTTTATGAAGGTCAAGCGGAGACGTAGAGGCCAACTGGCCAGGAATGATGTCAAATAATACCGCCGAGATTTTAGGTTGGATTAGGTTAGGTTAAATTACGTTATTGATGTATATGAAGGTCCCACGGAGACGTAGAGGCGAACTCGCCAGGAATGTTGTCAAACATTACCGCCGAGATGATAGGTTGGGTTAGGTTAGGTTATATTGCGTTATTGATGTATATGAAGGTCAAATGGAGACGTAGAGGTCAACTCGCCAGGAATGTTGTCAAATATTACCGCTGAGAAGTTAGGTTGGGTTAGGTTAGGTTATATTACGTTATTGATGTATATAAAGGTCCCACGGAGACGTAGAGGCCAAATCGCCAGGAATGTTGTCAAATATTACCGCCGAGATGTTATTTTGGGTTTGGATAGGTTATATTACGTTATTGATGTATATAAATGTACCACGGAGACGTAGATGCCAACTCGCCATGAATATTTTCAAATATTACCGCCGAGATGTTAGGTTGGGTTAGGTTAGGTTATATTACGTTATTGATGTATATAAAGGTCCCACGGAGACGGAGAAGCCAACTCGCCAGGAATGTTTTCAAATATTACCGCCGAGATGTTAGGTTGGGTTAGGTTAGGTTATATTACGTTATTGATGTATAAAAAGATCCCACGGAGACGGAGAAGCCTACTCGCCAGGAATGTTTTCAAATATTACCGCCGAGATGTTAGGTTGGGTTAGGTTAGGTTATATTTCGTTATTCATGTATATGAAGGTCCCACGGGGACGTAGAGGCCAACTCGCCAGGTATGTTGCCAAATATTACCGCCGAGATGTTAGTTTGGGTTAGGTTAGGTTATATTACGTTATTGGCGTATATAAAGGTCCCACGGAGACGGAGAAGCCAACTCGCCAGGAATGTTGTCAAATATTACCGCCGAGATGTTAGGTTGGGTTAGGATAGGTTATATTACGTTATTGATGTATATAAAGGTCCCACGGAGACGTAGATGCCAACAAGCCAGGAATGTGGTCAAATATTACCGCCGAGATGTTATTTTGGGTTAGGTTAGGTTATATTACGTTATTGATGTATATAAATGTACCACGGAGACGTAGCTGACAACTCGCCATGAATGTTTTCAAATATTACCGCCTATATGTTAGGTTGGGTTAGGTTAGGTTATATTACGTTATGGATGTCTATGAAGGTCCCGCGGTGACGTAGAGGCCAACTCGCCAGGAATGTTTCCAAATATTACCGCCGAGATGTTAGGTTGGTTAGGTTAGGTTATGTTTCGTTATTGATGTATATGAAGGTCCCACGGAGACGTAGAGGCCATCTCGCCAGGTATGTTGTCAAATATTACCGCCGAGATGTTAGGTTGGGTTAGGTTAGGTTATATTACGTTATTGATGTATATAAAGGTCCCACGGAGACGTAGAGGCCAACTCGCCAGGTATGTTTTCAAATATTACCGCCGAGATGTTAGGCTGGGTTAGGTTAGGTTATATTACGTTATTGATGTATAAAAAAATCCCACGGAGATGGAGAACCCAACTCGACAGGAATGTTGTCTAATATTACCGCCGAGATGTTAGGTTGGGTTAGGTTAGGTAATATTACGTTATTGATGTATATAAAGGTCCCACGGAGACGTAGAGGCCAACTCGCCAGGAATATTGTCAAATATTACCGCCGAGATGATAGGTTGGGTTAGGTTGCGTTATATTACGTTATTGATGTTTATGAAGGTCAAACGGAGACGTAGAGGCCAACTGGCCAGGAATGATGTCAAATAATACCGCCGAGATTTTAGGTTGGATTAGGTTAGGTTAAATTACGTTATTGATGTATATGAAGGTCCCACGGAGACGTAGAGGCGAACTCGCCAGGAATGTTGTCAAACATTACCGCCGAGATGATAGGTTGGGTTAGGTTAGGTTATATTGCGTTATTGATGTATATGAAGGTCAAATGGAGACGTAGAGGTCAACTCGCCAGGAATGTTGTCAAATATTACCGCTGAGAAGTTAGGTTGGGTTAGGTTAGGTTATATTACGTTATTGATGTATATAAAGGTCCCACGGAGACGTAGAGGCCAACTCGCCAGGTATGTTTTCAAATATTACCGCCGAGATGTTAGGCTGGGTTAGGTTAGGTTATATTACGTTATTGATGTATAAAAAAATCCCACGGAGATGGAGAACCCAACTCGACAGGAATGTTGTCTAATATTACCGCCGAGATGTTAGGTTGGGTTAGGTTAGGTTATATTACGTTATTGATGTATATAAAGGTCCCACGGAGACGTAGAGGCCAACTCGCCAGGTATGTTTTCAAATATTACCGCTGAGATGTTAGGTTGGGTTAGGTTAGGTTATATTACGTTATTGATGTATAAAAAGATCCCACGGAGACGGAGAAACCAACTCGACAGGAATGTTGTGTAATATTACCGCCGAGATGTTAGGTTGGGTTAGGTAAGGTTATATTACGTTATTGATGTATATAAAGGTCCCACGGAGACGTAGAGGCCAACTCGCCAGAAGTGTTGTCAAATATTACCGCCGAGATGATAGGTTGGGTTAGGTTACGTTATATTACGTTATTGATGTTTATGAAGGTCAGACGGAGACGTAGAGGACAACTCGCCAGGAATGATGTCAAATATTACCGCCGAAATGTTAGGTTGGGTTAGGTTAGGCTATATTACGTTATTGATGTATATTAAGGTCCCACGGAGACGTAGATGTCAAATCGCCATGAATGTTTTCAAATATTACCGCCGAGATGTTAGGTTGGGTTAGGTTAGGTTATATTACGTTATGGATGTCTATAAAGGTCCCACGGTGACGTAGAGTCCAACTCGCCAGGAATGTTTTCAAATATTACCGCCGAGATGTTAGGTTGGGTTAGGTAAGGTTATATTACGTTATTGATGTATATAAATGTCCCGCGGAGACGGAGAAGCCAACTCGCCAGGAATGTTGTCAAATAATACCGCCGAGATGTTAGGTTGGGTTTGGTTAGGTTATATTACGTTATTGATGTATATAAAGGTCCCACGGAGACGTAGAGGCCAACTCGCCAGGTATGTTTTCAAATATTACCGCCGAGATGTTAGGCTGGGTTAGGTTAGGTTATATTACGTTATTGATGTATAAAAAAATCCCACGGAGATGGAGAAACCAACTCGACAGGAATGTTGTCTAATATTACCGCCGAGATGTTAGGTTGGGTTAGGTTAGGTTATATCACGTTATTGATGTATATAAAGGTCCCACGGAGACGTAGAGGCCAACTCGCCAGGAATATTGTCAAATATTACCGCCGAGATGATAGGTTGGGTTAGGTTGCGTTATATTACGTTATTGATGTTTATGAAGGTCAAGCGGAGACGTAGAGGCCAACTGGCCAGGAATGATGTCAAATAATACCGCCGAGATTTTAGGTTGGATTAGGTTAGGTTAAATTACGTTATTGATGTATATGAAGGTCCCACGGAGACGTAGAGGCGAACTCGCCAGGAATGTTGTCAAACATTACCGCCGAGATGATAGGTTGGGTTAGGTTAGGTTATATTGCGTTATTGATGTATATGAAGGTCAAATGGAGACGTAGAGGTCAACTCGCCAGGAATGTTGTCAAATATTACCGCTGAGAAGTTAGGTTGGGTTAGGTTAGGTTATATTACGTTATTGATGTATATAAAGGTCCCACGGAGACGTAGAGGCCAAATCGCCAGGAATGTTGTCAAATATTACCGCCGAGATGTTATTTTGGGTTTGGATAGGTTATATTACGTTATTGATGTATATAAATGTACCACGGAGACGTAGATGCCAACTCGCCATGAATATTTTCAAATATTACCGCCGAGATGTTAGGTTGGGTTAGGTTAGGTTATATTACGTTATTGATGTATATAAAGGTCCCACGGAGACGGAGAAGCCAACTCGCCAGGAATGTTTTCAAATATTACCGCCGAGATGTTAGGTTGGGTTAGGTTAGGTTATATTACGTTATTGATGTATAAAAAGATCCCACGGAGACGGAGAAGCCTACTCGCCAGGAATGTTTTCAAATATTACCGCCGAGATGTTAGGTTGGGTTAGGTTAGGTTATATTTCGTTATTCATGTATATGAAGGTCCCACGGGGACGTAGAGGCCAACTCGCCAGGTATGTTGCCAAATATTACCGCCGAGATGTTAGTTTGGGTTAGGTTAGGTTATATTACGTTATTGGCGTATATAAAGGTCCCACGGAGACGGAGAAGCCAACTCGCCAGGAATGTTGTCAAATATTACCGCCGAGATGTTAGGTTGGGTTAGGATAGGTTATATTACGTTATTGATGTATATAAAGGTCCCACGGAGACGTAGATGCCAACAAGCCAGGAATGTGGTCAAATATTACCGCCGAGATGTTATTTTGGGTTAGGTTAGGTTATATTACGTTATTGATGTATATAAATGTACCACGGAGACGTAGCTGACAACTCGCCATGAATGTTTTCAAATATTACCGCCTATATGTTAGGTTGGGTTAGGTTAGGTTATATTACGTTATGGATGTCTATGAAGGTCCCGCGGTGACGTAGAGGCCAACTCGCCAGGAATGTTTCCAAATATTACCGCCGAGATGTTAGGTTGGTTAGGTTAGGTTATGTTTCGTTATTGATGTATATGAAGGTCCCACGGAGACGTAGAGGCCATCTCGCCAGGTATGTTGTCAAATATTACCGCCGAGATGTTAGGTTGGGTTAGGTTAGGTTATATTACGTTATTGATGTATATAAAGGTCCCACGGAGACGTAGAGGCCAACTCGCCAGGTATGTTTTCAAATATTACCGCCGAGATGTTAGGCTGGGTTAGGTTAGGTTATATTACGTTATTGATGTATAAAAAAATCCCACGGAGATGGAGAACCCAACTCGACAGGAATGTTGTCTAATATTACCGCCGAGATGTTAGGTTGGGTTAGGTTAGGTAATATTACGTTATTGATGTATATAAAGGTCCCACGGAGACGTAGAGGCCAACTCGCCAGGAATATTGTCAAATATTACCGCCGAGATGATAGGTTGGGTTAGGTTGCGTTATATTACGTTATTGATGTTTATGAAGGTCAAACGGAGACGTAGAGGCCAACTGGCCAGGAATGATGTCAAATAATACCGCCGAGATTTTAGGTTGGATTAGGTTAGGTTAAATTACGTTATTGATGTATATGAAGGTCCCACGGAGACGTAGAGGCGAACTCGCCAGGAATGTTGTCAAACATTACCGCCGAGATGATAGGTTGGGTTAGGTTAGGTTATATTGCGTTATTGATGTATATGAAGGTCAAATGGAGACGTAGAGGTCAACTCGCCAGGAATGTTGTCAAATATTACCGCTGAGAAGTTAGGTTGGGTTAGGTTAGGTTATATTACGTTATTGATGTATATAAAGGTCCCACGGAGACGTAGAGGCCAACTCGCCAGGTATGTTTTCAAATATTACCGCCGAGATGTTAGGCTGGGTTAGGTTAGGTTATATTACGTTATTGATGTATAAAAAAATCCCACGGAGATGGAGAACCCAACTCGACAGGAATGTTGTCTAATATTACCGCCGAGATGTTAGGTTGGGTTAGGTTAGGTTATATTACGTTATTGATGTATATAAAGGTCCCACGGAGACGTAGAGGCCAACTCGCCAGGTATGTTTTCAAATATTACCGCTGAGATGTTAGGTTGGGTTAGGTTAGGTTATATTACGTTATTGATGTATAAAAAGATCCCACGGAGACGGAGAAACCAACTCGACAGGAATGTTGTGTAATATTACCGCCGAGATGTTAGGTTGGGTTAGGTAAGGTTATATTACGTTATTGATGTATATAAAGGTCCCACGGAGACGTAGAGGCCAACTCGCCAGAAGTGTTGTCAAATATTACCGCCGAGATGATAGGTTGGGTTAGGTTACGTTATATTACGTTATTGATGTTTATGAAGGTCAGACGGAGACGTAGAGGACAACTCGCCAGGAATGATGTCAAATATTACCGCCGAGATGATAGGTTGGGTTAGGTTAGGTTATATTACGTTATTGATGTTTATGAAGGTCAAACGGAGACGTGGAGGCCAACTCGCCAGGAATGATGTCAAATATTACCGCCGAAATGTTAGGTTGGATTAGGTTAGGCTATATTACGTTATTGATGTATATGAAGGTCCCACGGAGACGTAGATGCCAAATCGCCATGAATGTTTTCAAATATTAACGCCCAGATGTTATTTTGGGTTTGGATAGGTTATATTACGTTATTGATGTATATAAATGTACCACGGAGACGTAGATGCCAACTCGCCATGAATATTTTCAAATATTACCGCCGAGATGTTAGGTTGGGTTAGGTTAGGTTATATTACGTTGTAGATGTATATAAAGGTCCCGCGGAGACGGAGAAGCCTACTCGCCAGGAATGTTTTCAAATATTACCGCCGAGATGTTAGGTTGGGTTAGGTTAGGTTATATTACGTTATGGATGTCTATAAAGGTCCCACGGTGACGTAGAGGCCAACTCGCTAGGAATGTTTTCAAATATTACCGCCGAGATGTTAGGTTGGGTTTGGTTAGGTTATATTAAGTTATTGATGTATATAAAGGTCCCACGGAGACGTAGAGGCCAACTCGCCAGGAATATTGTCAAATATTACCGCCGAGATGTTAGGTTGGGTTAGGTTAGGTTATATTACGTTGTAGATGTATATAAAGGTCCCGCGGAGACGGAGAAGCCTACTCGCCAGGAATGTTTTCAAATATTACCGCCGAGATGTTAGGTTGGGTTAGGTTAGGTTATATTTCGTTATTGATATATATGAAGGTCCCACGGAGACGTAGAGGCCAACTCGCCAGGTATGTTGTCAAATATTAGCGCCGAGATGTTAGTTTGGGTTAGGTTAGGTTATATTACGTTATTGATGTATATAAAGGTCCCACGGAGACGGAGAAGCCAACTCGCCAGGAATGTTTTCAAATATTACCGCCGAGATGTTATTTTGGGTTAGGTTAGGTTATATTACGTTATTGATGTATATAAATGTACCACGGAGACGTAGATGCCAACTCGCCATGAATGTTTTCAAATATTACCGCCTATATGTTAGGTTGGTTTAGGTTAGGTTATATTACGTTATGGATGTCTATGAAGGTCCCGCGGTGACGTAGAGGCCAACTCGCCAGGAATGTTTTCAAATATTACCGCCGAGATGTCAGGTTGGGTTAGGTTAGGTTATGTTTCGTTATTGATGTATATGAAGGTTCCACGGAGACGTAGAGGCCATCTCGCCAGGTATGTTGTCAAATATTACCGCCGAGATGTTAGGTTGGGTTAGGTTAGGTTATATTACGTTATTGATGTTTATGAAGGTCAAACGGAGACGTAGAGGCCAACTCGCTAGAAGTGTTGTCAAATATTACCGCCGAGATGATAGGTTGAGTTAGGTTACGTTATATTACGTTATTGATGTTTATGAAGGTCAGACGGAGACGTAGAGGACAACTCGCCAGGAATGATGTCAAATATTACCGCCGAAATGTTAGGTTGGGTTAGGTTTGGCTATATTACGTTATTGATGTATATGAAGGTCCCACGGAGACGTAGATGCCAAATCGCCATGAATGTTTTCAAATATTACCGCCGAGATGTTATTTTGGGTTAGGATAGGTTATATTACGTTATGGATGTCTATAAAGGTCCCACGGTGACGTAGAGGCCAACTCGCCAGGAATGTTTTCAAATATTACCGCCGAGATGTTAGGTTGGGTTTGGTTAGGTTATATTACGTTATTGATGTATATAAAGGTCCCACGGAGACGTAGAGGCCAACTCGCCAGGAATATTGTCAAATATTACCGCCGAGATGATAGGTTGGGTGAGGTTGCGTTATATTACGTTATTGATGTTTATGAAGGTCAAACGGAGACGTAGAGGCCAACTGGCCAGGAATGATGTCAAATAATACCGCCGTGATTTTAGGTTGGTTTAGGTTAGGTTACATTACGTTATTGATGAATATGAAGGTCCCACGGAGACGTAGAGGCGAACTCGCCAGGAATGTTGTCAAACATTACCGCCGAGATGATAGGTTGGGTTAGGTTAGGTTATATTGCGTTATTGATGTATATACAGGTCCCACGGAGACGTAGAGGCCAACTCGCCAGGAATGTTGTCAAATATTCCCGCCGAGATGATAGGTTGGGTTAGGTTACGTTATATTACGTTATTGATGTTTATGAAGGTCAAACGTAGACGTAGAGGCCAACTCGCCAGGAATGATGTCAAATATTACCGCCGAGATGATAGGTTGGGTTAGGTTAGGTTATATTACGTTATTGATGTTTATGAAGGTCAAACGGAGACGTAGAGGCCAACTCGCCAGGAATGATGTCAAATATTACCGCCGAAATGTTAGGTTGGATTAGGTTAGGCTATATTACGTTATTGATGTATATGAAGGTCCCACGGAGACGTAGATGCCAAATCGCCATGAATGTTTTCAAATATTACCGCCCAGATGTTATTTTGGGTTTGGATAGGTTATATTACGTTATTGATGTATATAAATGTACCACGGAGACGTAGATGCCAACTCGCCATGAATATTTTCAAATATTACCGCCGAGATGTTAGGTTGGGTTAGGTTAGGTTATATTACGTTGTAGATGTATATAAAGGTCCCGCGGAGACGGAGAAGCCTACTCGCCAGGAATGTTTTCAAATATTACCGCCGAGATGTTAGGTTGGGTTAGGTTAGGTTATATTTCGTTATTGATATATATGAAGGTCCCACGGAGACGTAGAGGCCAACTCGCCAGGTATGTTGTCAAATATTACCGCCGAGATGTTAGTTTGGGTTAGGTTAGGTTATATTACGTTATTGATGTATATAAAGGTCCCACGGAGACGGAGAAGCCAACTCGCCATGAATATTTTCAAATATTACCGCCGAGATGTTAGTTTGGGTTAGGTTAGGTTATATTACGTTATTGGCGTATATAAAGGTCCCACGGAGACGGAGAAGCCAACTCGCCAGGAATGTTGTCAAATATTACCGCCGAGATGTTAGGTTGGGTTAGGTTAGGTTATATTACGTTATTGATGTATATAAAGATCCCACGGAGACGGAGAAGCCAACTCGCCAGGAATGTTGTCAAATATTACCGCCGAGATGTTAGGTTGGGTTAGGTTAGGTTATATTACGTTATTGATGTATATAAAGGTCCCACGGAGACGTAGATGCCAACAAGCCAGGAATGTGGTCAAATATTACCGCCGAGATGTTAGGTTGGGTTTGGTTAGGTTATATTACGTTATTAATGTATATAAAGGTCCCACGGAGACGTAGAGGCCAACTCGCCAGGTATGTTTTCAAATATTACCGCCGAGATGTTAGGCTGGGTTAGGTTAGGTTATATTACGTTATTGATGTATAAAAAAATCCAACGGAGATGGAGAAACCAACTCGACAGGAATGTTGTCTAATATTACCGCCGAGATGTTAGGTTGGGTTAGGTTAGGTTATATCACGTTATTGATGTATATAAAGGTCCCACGGAGACGTAGAGGCCAACTGGCCAGGAATGATGTCAAATAATACCGCCGAGATTTTAGGTTGGATTAGGTTAGGTTAAATTACGTTATTGATGTATATGAAGGTCCCACGGAGACGTAGAGGCGAACTCGCCAGGAATGTCGTCAAACATTACCGCCGAGATGATAGGTTGGGTTAGGTTAGGTTATATTGCGTTATTGATGTATATGAAGGTCAAATGGAGACGTAGAGGTCAACTCGCCAGGAATGTTGTCAAATATTACCGCTGAGAAGTTAGGTTGGGTTAGGTTAGGTTATATTACGTTATTGATGTATATAAAGGTCCCACGGAGACGTAGAGGCCAAATCGCCAGGAATGTTGTCAAATATTACCGCCGAGATGTTATTTTGGGTTTGGATAGGTTATATTACGTTATTGATGTATATAAATGTACCACGGAGACGTAGATGCCAACTCGCCATGAATATTTTCAAATATTACCGCCGAGATGTTAGGTTGGGTTAGGTTAGGTTATATTACGTTATTGATGTATATAAAGGTCCCACGGAGACGGAGAAGCCAACTCGCCAGGAATGTTTTCAAATATTACCGCCGAGATGTTAGGTTGGGTTAGGTTAGGTTATATTACGTTATTGATGTATAAAAAGATCCCACGGAGACGGAGAAGCCTACTCGCCAGGAATGTTTTCCAATATTACCGCCGAGATGTTAGGTTGGGTTAGGTTAGGTTATATTTCGTTATTCATGTATATGAAGGTCCCACGGGGACGTAGAGGCCAACTCGCCAGGTATGTTGCCAAATATTACCGCCGAGATGTTAGTTTGGGTTAGGTTAGGTTATATTACGTTATTGGCGTATATAAAGGTCCCACGGAGACGGAGAAGCCAACTCGCCAGGAATGTTGTCAAATATTACCGCCGAGATGTTAGGTTGGGTTAGGTTAGGTTATATTACGTTATTGATGTATATAAAGGTCCCACGGAGACGTAGATGCCAACAAGCCAGGAATGTGGTCAAATATTACCGCCGAGATGTTATTTTGGGTTAGGTTAGGTTATATTACGTTATTGATGTATATAAATGTACCACGGAGACGTAGCTGACAACTCGCCATGAATGTTTTCAAATATTACCGCCTATATGTTAGGTTGGGTTAGGTTAGGTTATATTACGTTATGGATGTCTATGAAGGTCCCGCGGTGACGTAGAGGCCAACTCGCCAGGAATGTTTCCAAATATTACCGCCGAGATGTTAGGTTGGTTAGGTTAGGTTATGTTTCGTTATTGATGTATATGAAGGTCCCACGGAGACGTAGAGGCCATCTCGCCAGGTATGTTGTCAAATATTACCGCCGAGATGTTAGGTTGGGTTAGGTTAGGTTATATTACGTTATTGATGTATATAAAGGTCCCACGGAGATGGAGAAGCCAACTCGCCAGGAATATTTTCAAATATTACCGCCGAGATGTTAGGTTGGGTTAGGTTAGGTTATATTACGTTATTGATGTATAAAAAGATCCCATGGAGACGGAGAAGCCAACTCGCCAGGAATGTTTTGAAATAATACCGCCGAGATGTTAGGTTGGGTTAGGTTAGGTTATATTACGTTATTGATGTATAAAAAGATCCCACGGAGACGCAGAGGCCAACTCGACAGGAATGTTGTCTAATATTACCGCCGAGATGTTAGGTTGGGTTAGGTAAGGTTATATTACGTTATTGATGTATATAAAGGTCCCACGGAGACGTAGAGGCCAACTCGCCAGAAGTGTTGTCAAATATTACCGCCGAGATGATAGGTTGGGTTAGGTTACGTTATATTACGTTATTGATGTTTATGAAGGTCAGACGGAGACGTAGAGGACAACTCGCCAGGAATGATGTCAAATATTACCGCCGAAATGTTAGGTTGGGTTAGGTTAGGCTATATTACGTTATTGATGTATATTAAGGTCCCACGGAGACGTAGATGTCAAATCGCCATGAATGTTTTCAAATATTACCGCCGAGATGTTAGGTTGGGTTAGGTTAGGTTATATTACGTTATGGATGTCTATAAAGGTCCCACGGTGACGTAGAGGCCAACTCGCCAGGAATGTTTTCAAATATTACCGCCGAGATGTTAGGTTGGGTTTGGTTAGGTTATATTACGTTATTGATGTATATAAAGGTCCCACGGAGACGTAGAGGCCAACTCGCCAAGAATATTGTCAAATATTACCGCCGAGATGTTAGGTTGGGTTAGGTTAGGTTATATTACGTTGTAGATGTATATAAAGGTCCCGCGGAGACGGAGAAGCCTACTCGCCAGGAATGTTTTCAAATATTACCGCCGAGATGTTAGGTTGGGTTAGGTTAGGTTATATTTCGTTATTGATATATATGAAGGTCCCACGGAGACGTAGATGCCAACTCGCCATGAATGTTTTCAAATATTACCGCCTATATGTTAGGTTGGTTTAGGTTAGGTTATATTACGTTATGGATGTCTATGAAGGTCCCGCGGTGACGTAGAGGCCAACTCGCCAGGAATGTTTTCAAATATTACCGCCGAGATGTTAGGTTGGGTTAGGTTAGGTTATGTTTCGTTATTGATGTATATGAAGGTCCCACGGAGACGTAGAGGCCATCTCGCCAAGTATGTTGTCAAATATTACCGCCGAGATGTTAGGTTGGGTTAGGTTAGGTTATATTACGTTATTGATGTTTATGAAGGTCAAACGGAGACGTAGAGGCCAACTCGCCAGAAGTGTTGTCAAATATTACCGACGAGATGATAGGTTGAGTTAGGTTACGTTATATTACGTTATTGATGTTTATGAAGGTCAGACGGAGACGTAGAGGACAACTCGCCAGGAATGATGTCAAATATTACCGCCGAAATGTTAGGTTGGGTTAGGTTAGGCTATATTACGTTATTGATGTATATTAAGGTCCCACGGAGACGTAGATGTCAAATCGCCATGAATGTTTTCAAATATTACCGCCGAGATGTTAGGTTGGGTTAGGTTAGGTTATATTACGTTATGGATGTCTATAAAGGTCCCACGGTGACGTAGAGGCCAACTCGCCAGGAATGTTTTCAAATATTACCGCCGAGATGTTAGGTTGGGTTTGGTTAGGTTATATTACGTTATTGATGTATATAAAGGTCCCACGGAGACGTAGAGGCCAACTCGCCAGGAATATTGTCAAATATTACCGCCGAGATGATAGGTTGGGTGAGGTTGCGTTATATTACGTTATTGATGTTTATGAAGGTCAAACGGAGACGTAGAGGCTAACTGGCCAGGAATGATGTCAAATAATACCGCCGTGATTTTAGGTTGGATTAGGTTAGGTTACATTACGTTATTGATGAATATGAAGGTCCCACGGAGACGTAGAGGCGAACTCGCCAGGAATGTTGTCAAACATTACCGCCGAGATGATAGGTTGGGTTAGGTTACGTTATATTGCGTTATTGATGTATATACAGGTCCCACGGAGACGTAGAGGCCAACTCGCCAGGAATGTTGTCAAATATTACCGCCGAGATGATAGGTTGGGTTAGGTTACGTTATATTACGTTATTGATGTTTATGAAGGTCAAACGTAGACGTAGAGGCCAACTCGCCAGGAATGATGTCAAATATTACCGCCGAGATGATAGGTTGGGTTAGGTTAGGTTATATTACGTTATTGATGTTTATGAAGGTCAAACGGAGACGTAGAGGCCAACTCGCCAGGAATGATGTCAAATATTACCGCCGAAATGTTAGGTTGGATTAGGTTAGGCTATATTACGTTATTGATGTATATGAAGGTCCCACGGAGACGTAGATGCCAAATCGCCATGAATGTCTTCAAATATTACCGCCGAGATGTTATTTTGGGTTTGGATAGGTTATATTACGTTATTGATGTATATAAATGTACCACGGAGACGTAGATGCCAACTCGCCATGAATATTTTCAAATATTACCGCCGAGATGTTAGGTTGGGTTAGGTTAGGTTATATTACGTTGTAGATGTATATAAAGGTCCCGCGGAGACGGAGAAGCCTACTCGCCAGGAATGTTTTCAAATATTACCGCCGAGATGTTAGGTTGGGTTAGGTTAGGTTATATTTCGTTATTGATATATATGAAGGTCCCACGGAGACGTAGAGGCCAACTCGCCAGGTATGTTGTCAAATATTACCGCCGAGATGTTAGTTTGGGTTAGGTTAGGTTATATTACGTTATTGATGTATATAAAGGTCCCACGGAGACGGAGAAGCCAACTCGCCAGGAATGTTTTCAAATATTACCGCCGAGATGTTATTTTGGGTTAGGTTAGGTTATATTACGTTATTGATGTATATAAATGTACCACGGAGACGTAGATGCCAACTCGCCATGAATGTTTTCAAATATTACCGCCTATATGTTAGGTTGGTTTAGGTTAGGTTATATTAAGTTATGGATGTCTATGAAGGTCCCACGGAGACGTAGAGGCCAACTCGCCAGGAATATTGTCAAATATTACCGCCGAGATGTTAGGTTGGGTTAGGTTAGGTTATATTACGTTGTAGATGTATATAAAGGTCCCGCGGAGACGGAGAAGCCTACTAGCCAGGAATGTCTTCAAATATTACCGCCGAGATGTTAGGTTGGGTTAGGTTAGGTTATATTTCGTTATTGATATATATGAAGGTCCCACGGAGACGTAGATGCCAACTCGCCATGAATGTTTTCAAATATTACCGCCTATATGTTAGGTTGGTTTAGGTTAGGTTATATTACGTTATGGATGTCTATGAAGGTCCCGCGGTGACGTAGAGGCCAACTCGCCAGGAATGTTTTCAAATATTACCGCCGAGATGTTAGGTTGGGTTAGGTTAGGTTATGTTTCGTTATTGATGTATATGAAGGTCCCACGGAGACGTAGAGGCCATCACGCCAAGTATGTTGTCAAATATTACCGCCGAGATGTTAGGTTGGGTTAGGTTAGGTTATATTACGTTATTGATGTTTATGAAGGTCAAACGGAGACGTAGAGGCCAACTCGCCAGAAGTGTTGTCAAATATTACCGACGAGATGATAGGTTGAGTTAGGTTACGTTATATTACGTTATTGATGTTTATGAAGGTCAGACGGAGACGTAGAGGACAACTCGCCAGGAATGATGTCAAATATTACCGCCGAAATGTTAGGTTGGGTTAGGTTAGGCTATATTACGTTATTGATGTATATTAAGGTCCCACGGAGACGTAGATGTCAAATCGCCATGAATGTTTTCAAATATTACCGCCGAGATGTTAGGTTGGGTTAGGTTAGGTTATATTACGTTATGGATGTCTATAAAGGTCCCACGGTGACGTAGAGGCCAACTCGCCAGGAATGTTTTCAAATATTACCGCCGAGATGTTAGGTTGGGTTTGGTTAGGTTATATTACGTTATTGATGTATATAAAGGTCCCACGGAGACGTAGAGGCCAACTCGCCAGGAATATTGTCAAATATTACCGCCGAGATGATAGGTTGGGTGAGGTTGCGTTATATTACGTTATTGATGTTTATGAAGGTCAAACGGAGACGTAGAGGCTAACTGGCCAGGAATGATGTCAAATAATACCGCCGTGATTTTAGGTTGGATTAGGTTAGGTTACATTACGTTATTGATGAATATGAAGGTCCCACGGAGACGTAGAGGCCAACTCGCCAGGAATGATGTCAAATATTACCGCCGAAATGTTAGGTTGGATTAGGTTAGGCTATATTACGTTATTGATGTATATGAAGGTCCCACGGAGACGTAGATGCCAAATCGCCATGAATGTCTTCAAATATTACCGCCGAGATGTTATTTTGGGTTTGGATAGGTTATATTACGTTATTGATGTATATAAATGTACCACGGAGACGTAGATGCCAACTCGCCATGAATATTTTCAAATATTACCGCCGAGATGTTAGGTTGGGTTAGGTTAGGTTATATTACGTTGTAGATGTATATAAAGGTCCCGCGGAGACGGAGAAGCCTACTCGCCAGGAATGTTTTCAAATATTACCGCCGAGATGTTAGGTTGGGTTAGGTTAGGTTATATTTCGTTATTGATATATATGAAGGTCCCACGGAGACGTAGAGGCCAACTCGCCAGGTATGTTGTCAAATATTACCGCCGAGATGTTAGTTTGGGTTAGGTTAGGTTATATTACGTTATTGATGTATATAAAGGTCCCACGGAGACGGAGAAGCCAACTCGCCAGGAATGTTTTCAAATATTACCGCCGAGATGTTATTTTGGGTTAGGTTAGGTTATATTACGTTATTGATGTATATAAATGTACCACGGAGACGTAGATGCCAACTCGCCATGAATGTTTTCAAATATTACCGCCTATATGTTAGGTTGGTTTAGGTTAGGTTATATTACGTTATGGATGTCTATGAAGGTCCCGCGGTGACGTAGAGGCCAACTCGCCAGGAATGTTTTCAAATATTACCGCCGAGATGTTAGGTTGGGTTAGGTTAGGTTATGTTTCGTTATTGATGTATATGAAGGTCCCACGGAGACGTAGAGGCCATCTCGCCAGGTATGTTGTCAAATATTACCGCCGAGATGTTAGGTTGGGTTAGGTTAGGTTATATTACGTTATTGATGTATATAAAGGTCCCACGGAGATGGAGAAGCCAACTCGCCAGGAATATTTTCAAATATTACCGCCGAGATGTTAGGTTGGGTTAGGTTAGGTTATATTACGTTATTGATGTATAAAAAGATCCCATGGAGACGGAGAAGCCAACTCGCCAGGAATGTTTTGAAATATTACCGCCGAGATGTAAGGTTGGGTTAGGTTAGGTTATATTTCGTTATTGATGTATATGAAGGTCCCACGGAGACGCAGAGGCCAACTCGCCAGGTATGTTGTCAAATATTACCGCCGAGATGTTAGTTTGGGTTAGGTTACGTTATATTACGTTATTGATGTTTATGAAGGTCAAACGGAGACGTAGAGGCCAACTCGCCAGGAATGATGTCAAATATTACCGCCGAAATGTTAGGTTGGGTTAGGTTAGGTTATATTACGTTATTGATGTTTATAAAGGTCCCACGGAGACGTGGATGCCAACAAGCCAGGAATGTGGTCAAATATTACCGCCGAGATGTTATTTTGGGTTAGGTTAGGTTATATTACGTTATAGATGTATATAAATGTACCACGGAGACGTAGATGCCAACTCGCCATGAATGTTTTCAAATATTACCGCCTATATGTTAGGTTGGGTTAGGTTAGGTTATATTACGTTATGGATGTCTATGAAGGTCCCGCGGTGACGTAGAGGCCAACTCGCCAGGAATGTTTTCAAATATTACCGCCGAGATGTTAGGTTGGGTTTGGTTAGGTTATATTACGTTATTGATGTATATAAAGGTCCCACGGAGACGTAGAGGCCAACTCGCCAGGTATGTTTTCAAATATTACCGCCGAGATGTTAGGTTGGGTTAGGTTAGGTTATATTACGTTATTGATGTATAAAAAGATCCCACGGAGACGGAGAAACCAACTCGACAGGAATGTTGTCTAATATTACCGCCGAGATGTTAGGTTGGGTTAGGTTAGGTTATATTACGTTATTGATGTATATAAAGGTCCCACGGAGACGTAGAGGCCAACTCGCCAGGAATGTTTTCAAATATTACCGCCGAGATGTTAGGTTGGGTTAGGTTAGGTTATATTACGTTATTGATGTATATAAATGTCCCGCGGAGACGGAGAAGCCAACTCGCCAGGAATGTTGTCAAATATTACCGCCGAGATGTTAAGTTGGGTTTGGTTAGGTTATATTACGTTATTGATGTATATAAATGTCCCACGGAGACGTAGAGGCCAATTCGCCAGGTATGATTTCAAATATTACCGCCGAGATGATAGGTTGGGTTAGGTTACGTTATATTACGTTATTGATGTTTATGAAGGTCAGACGGAGACGTAGAGGACAACTCGCCAGGAATGATGTCAAATATTACCGCCGAAATGTTAGGTTGGGTTAGGTTAGGCTATATTACGTTATTGATGTATATTAAGGTCCCACGGAGACGTAGATGTCAAATCGCCATGAATGTTTTCAAATATTACCGCCGAGATGTTAGGTTGGGTTAGGTTAGGTTATATTACGTTATGGATGTCTATAAATGTCCCACGGTGACGTAGAGGCCAACTCGCCAGGAATGTTTTCAAATATTACCGCCGAGATGTTAGGTTGGGTTAGGTTAGGTTATATTACGTTATTGATGTATATAAATGTCCCGCGGAGACGGAGAAGCCAACTCGCCAGGAATGTTGTCAAATATTACCGCCGAGATGTTAAGTTGGGTTTGGTTAGGTTATATTACGTTATTGATGTATATAAAGGTCCCACGGAGACGTAGAGGCCAATTCGCCAGGTATGTTTTCAAATATTACCGCCGAGATGTTAGGTTGGTTTAGGTTAGGTGATATCACGTTATAGATGTATATAAAGGTCCCGCGGAGACGTAGATGCCAAATCGCCATGAATGTTTTCAAATATTACCGCCGAGATGTTAGGTTGGGTTAGCCTAGGTTATATTACGTTATTGATGTATATAAAGGTCCCACGGAGACGTAGAGGCCAACTCGCCAGGTATGTTTTCAAATATTACCGCCGAGATATTATTTTGGGTTAGGATAGGTTATATTACGTTATTGATGTATATAAATGTACCACGGAGACGGAGAAGCCAACTCGCCATGAATATTTTCAAATATTACCGCCGAGATGTTAGGTTGGGTTAGGTTAGGTTATATTACGTTGTAGATGTATATAAAGGTCCCGCGGAGACGGAGAAGCCTACTCGCCAGGAATGTTTTCAAATATTACCGCCGAGATGTTAGGTTGGGTTAGGTTAGGTTATATTTCGTTATTGATATATATGAAGGTCCCACGGAGACGTAGAGGCCAACTCGCCAGGTATGTTGTCAAATATTACCGCCGAGATGTTAGTTTGGGTTAGGTTAGGTTATATTACGTTATTGATGTATATAAAGGTCCCACGGAGACGGAGAAGCCAACTCGCCATGAATATTTTCAAATATTACCGCCGAGATGTTAGTTTGGGTTAGGTTAGGTTATATTACGTTATTGGCGTATATAAAGGTCCCACGGAGACGGAGAAGCCAACTCGCCAGGAATGTTGTCAAATATTACCGCCGAGATGTTAGGTTGGGTTAGGTTAGGTTATATTACGTTATTGATGTATATAAAGGTCCCACGGAGACGTAGATGCCAACAAGCCAGGAATGTGGTCAAATATTACCGCCGAGATGTTATTTTGGGTTAGGTTAGGTTATATTACGTTATTGATGTATAAAAAGATCCCACGGAGACGGAGAAGCCAACTCGCCAGGAATGTTGTCAAATATTACCGCCGAGATGTTAGGTTGGGTTAGGTTAGGTTATATTACGTTATTGATGTATATAAAGGTCCCACGGAGACGTAGATGCCAACAAGCCAGGAATGTGGTCAAATATTACCGCCGAGATGTTATTTTGGGTTAGGTTAGGTTATATTACGTTATTGATGTATAAAAAGATCCCACGGAGACGGAGAAACCAACTCGACAGGAATGTTGTCTAATATTACCGCCGAGATGTTAGGTTGGGTTAGGTAAGGTTATATTACGTTATTGATGTATATAAATGTCCCGCGGAGACGGAGAAGCCAACTCGCCAGGAATGTTGTCAAATAATACCGCCGAGATGTTAGGTTGGGTTTGGTTAGGTTATATTACGTTATTAATGTATATAAAGGTCCCACGGAGACGTAGAGGCCAACTCGCCAGGTATGTTTTCAAATATTACCGCCGAGATGTTAGGCTGGGTTAGGTTAGGTTATATTACGTTATTGATGTATAAAAAAATCCAACGGAGATGGAGAAACCAACTCGACAGGAATGTTGTCTAATATTACCGCCGAGATGTTAGGTTGGGTTAGGTTAGGTTATATCACGTTATTGATGTATATAAAGGTCCCACGGAGACGTAGAGGCCAACTGGCCAGGAATGATGTCAAATAATACCGCCGAGATTTTAGGTTGGATTAGGTTAGGTTAAATTACGTTATTGATGTATATGAAGGTCCCACGGAGACGTAGAGGCGAACTCGCCAGGAATGTCGTCAAACATTACCGCCGAGATGATAGGTTGGGTTAGGTTAGGTTATATTGCGTTATTGATGTATATGAAGGTCAAATGGAGACGTAGAGGTCAACTCGCCAGGAATGTTGTCAAATATTACCGCTGAGAAGTTAGGTTGGGTTAGGTTAGGTTATATTACGTTATTGATGTATATAAAGGTCCCACGGAGACGTAGAGGCCAAATCGCCAGGAATGTTGTCAAATATTACCGCCGAGATGTTATTTTGGGTTTGGATAGGTTATATTACGTTATTGATGTATATAAATGTACCACGGAGACGTAGATGCCAACTCGCCATGAATATTTTCAAATATTACCGCCGAGATGTTAGGTTGGGTTAGGTTAGGTTATATTACGTTATTGATGTATATAAAGGTCCCACGGAGACGGAGAAGCCAACTCGCCAGGAATGTTTTCAAATATTACCGCCGAGATGTTAGGTTGGGTTAGGTTAGGTTATATTACGTTATTGATGTATAAAAAGATCCCACGGAGACGGAGAAGCCTACTCGCCAGGAATGTTTTCCAATATTACCGCCGAGATGTTAGGTTGGGTTAGGTTAGGTTATATTTCGTTATTCATGTATATGAAGGTCCCACGGGGACGTAGAGGCCAACTCGCCAGGTATGTTGCCAAATATTACCGCCGAGATGTTAGTTTGGGTTAGGTTAGGTTATATTACGTTATTGGCGTATATAAAGGTCCCACGGAGACGGAGAAGCCAACTCGCCAGGAATGTTGTCAAATATTACCGCCGAGATGTTAGGTTGGGTTAGGTTAGGTTATATTACGTTATTGATGTATATAAAGGTCCCACGGAGACGTAGATGCCAACAAGCCAGGAATGTGGTCAAATATTACCGCCGAGATGTTATTTTGGGTTAGGTTAGGTTATATTACGTTATTGATGTATATAAATGTACCACGGAGACGTAGCTGACAACTCGCCATGAATGTTTTCAAATATTACCGCCTATATGTTAGGTTGGGTTAGGTTAGGTTATATTACGTTATGGATGTCTATGAAGGTCCCGCGGTGACGTAGAGGCCAACTCGCCAGGAATGTTTCCAAATATTACCGCCGAGATGTTAGGTTGGTTAGGTTAGGTTATGTTTCGTTATTGATGTATATGAAGGTCCCACGGAGACGTAGAGGCCATCTCGCCAGGTATGTTGTCAAATATTACCGCCGAGATGTTAGGTTGGGTTAGGTTAGGTTATATTACGTTATTGATGTATATAAAGGTCCCACGGAGATGGAGAAGCCAACTCGCCAGGAATATTTTCAAATATTACCGCCGAGATGTTAGGTTGGGTTAGGTTAGGTTATATTACGTTATTGATGTATAAAAAGATCCCATGGAGACGGAGAAGCCAACTCGCCAGGAATGTTTTGAAATAATACCGCCGAGATGTTAGGTTGGGTTAGGTTAGGTTATATTACGTTATTGATGTATAAAAAGATCCCACGGAGACGCAGAGGCCAACTCGACAGGAATGTTGTCTAATATTACCGCCGAGATGTTAGGTTGGGTTAGGTAAGGTTATATTACGTTATTGATGTATATAAAGGTCCCACGGAGACGTAGAGGCCAACTCGCCAGAAGTGTTGTCAAATATTACCGCCGAGATGATAGGTTGGGTTAGGTTACGTTATATTACGTTATTGATGTTTATGAAGGTCAGACGGAGACGTAGAGGACAACTCGCCAGGAATGATGTCAAATATTACCGCCGAAATGTTAGGTTGGGTTAGGTTAGGCTATATTACGTTATTGATGTATATTAAGGTCCCACGGAGACGTAGATGTCAAATCGCCATGAATGTTTTCAAATATTACCGCCGAGATGTTAGGTTGGGTTAGGTTAGGTTATATTACGTTATGGATGTCTATAAAGGTCCCACGGTGACGTAGAGGCCAACTCGCCAGGAATGTTTTCAAATATTACCGCCGAGATGTTAGGTTGGGTTAGGTTAGGTTATATTACGTTATTGATGTATATAAATGTCCCGCGGAGACGGAGAAGCCAACTCGCCAGGAATGTTGTCAAATATTACCGCCGAGATGTTAAGTTGGGTTTGGTTAGGTTATATTACGTTATTGATGTATATAAAGGTCCCACGGAGACGTAGAGGCCAATTCGCCAGGTATGTTTTCAAATATTACCGCCGAGATGTTAGGTTGGTTTAGGTTAGGTGATATCACGTTATAGATGTATATAAAGGTCCCGCGGAGACGTAGATGCCAAATCGCCATGAATGTTTTCAAATATTACCGCCGAGATGTTAGGTTGGGTTAGCCTAGGTTATATTACGTTATTGATGTATATAAAGGTCCCACGGAGACGTAGAGGCCAACTCGCCAGGTATGTTTTCAAATATTACCGCCGAGATATTATTTTGGGTTAGGATAGGTTATATTACGTTATTGATGTATATAAATGTACCACGGAGACGGAGAAGCCAACTCGCCATGAATATTTTCAAATATTACCGCCGAGATGTTAGGTTGGGTTAGGTTAGGTTATATTACGTTGTAGATGTATATAAAGGTCCCGCGGAGACGGAGAAGCCTACTCGCCAGGAATGTTTTCAAATATTACCGCCGAGATGTTAGGTTGGGTTAGGTTAGGTTATATTTCGTTATTGATATATATGAAGGTCCCACGGAGACGTAGAGGCCAACTCGCCAGGTATGTTGTCAAATATTACCGCCGAGATGTTAGTTTGGGTTAGGTTAGGTTATATTACGTTATTGATGTATATAAAGGTCCCACGGAGACGGAGAAGCCAACTCGCCATGAATATTTTCAAATATTACCGCCGAGATGTTAGTTTGGGTTAGGTTAGGTTATATTACGTTATTGGCGTATATAAAGGTCCCACGGAGACGGAGAAGCCAACTCGCCAGGAATGTTGTCAAATATTACCGCCGAGATGTTAGGTTGGGTTAGGTTAGGTTATATTACGTTATTGATGTATATAAAGGTCCCACGGAGACGTAGATGCCAACAAGCCAGGAATGTGGTCAAATATTACCGCCGAGATGTTATTTTGGGTTAGGTTAGGTTATATTACGTTATTGATGTATAAAAAGATCCCACGGAGACGGAGAAGCCAACTCGCCAGGAATGTTGTCAAATATTACCGCCGAGATGTTAGGTTGGGTTAGGTTAGGTTATATTACGTTATTGATGTATATAAAGGTCCCACGGAGACGTAGATGCCAACAAGCCAGGAATGTGGTCAAATATTACCGCCGAGATGTTATTTTGGGTTAGGTTAGGTTATATTACGTTATTGATGTATAAAAAGATCCCACGGAGACGGAGAAACCAACTCGACAGGAATGTTGTCTAATATTACCGCCGAGATGTTAGGTTGGGTTAGGTAAGGTTATATTACGTTATTGATGTATATAAATGTCCCGCGGAGACGGAGAAGCCAACTCGCCAGGAATGTTGTCAAATAATACCGCCGAGATGTTAGGTTGGGTTTGGTTAGGTTATATTACGTTATTAATGTATATAAAGGTCCCACGGAGACGTAGAGGCCAACTCGCCAGGTATGTTTTCAAATATTACCGCCGAGATGTTAGGCTGGGTTAGGTTAGGTTATATTACGTTATTGATGTATAAAAAAATCCAACGGAGATGGAGAAACCAACTCGACAGGAATGTTGTCTAATATTACCGCCGAGATGTTAGGTTGGGTTAGGTTAGGTTATATCACGTTATTGATGTATATAAAGGTCCCACGGAGACGTAGAGGCCAACTGGCCAGGAATGATGTCAAATAATACCGCCGAGATTTTAGGTTGGATTAGGTTAGGTTAAATTACGTTATTGATGTATATGAAGGTCCCACGGAGACGTAGAGGCGAACTCGCCAGGAATGTCGTCAAACATTACCGCCGAGATGATAGGTTGGGTTAGGTTAGGTTATATTGCGTTATTGATGTATATGAAGGTCAAATGGAGACGTAGAGGTCAACTCGCCAGGAATGTTGTCAAATATTACCGCTGAGAAGTTAGGTTGGGTTAGGTTAGGTTATATTACGTTATTGATGTATATAAAGGTCCCACGGAGACGTAGAGGCCAAATCGCCAGGAATGTTGTCAAATATTACCGCCGAGATGTTATTTTGGGTTTGGATAGGTTATATTACGTTATTGATGTATATAAATGTACCACGGAGACGTAGATGCCAACTCGCCATGAATATTTTCAAATATTACCGCCGAGATGTTAGGTTGGGTTAGGTTAGGTTATATTACGTTATTGATGTATATAAAGGTCCCACGGAGACGGAGAAGCCAACTCGCCAGGAATGTTTTCAAATATTACCGCCGAGATGTTAGGTTGGGTTAGGTTAGGTTATATTACGTTATTGATGTATAAAAAGATCCCACGGAGACGGAGAAGCCTACTCGCCAGGAATGTTTTCCAATATTACCGCCGAGATGTTAGGTTGGGTTAGGTTAGGTTATATTTCGTTATTCATGTATATGAAGGTCCCACGGGGACGTAGAGGCCAACTCGCCAGGTATGTTGCCAAATATTACCGCCGAGATGTTAGTTTGGGTTAGGTTAGGTTATATTACGTTATTGGCGTATATAAAGGTCCCACGGAGACGGAGAAGCCAACTCGCCAGGAATGTTGTCAAATATTACCGCCGAGATGTTAGGTTGGGTTAGGTTAGGTTATATTACGTTATTGATGTATATAAAGGTCCCACGGAGACGTAGATGCCAACAAGCCAGGAATGTGGTCAAATATTACCGCCGAGATGTTATTTTGGGTTAGGTTAGGTTATATTACGTTATTGATGTATATAAATGTACCACGGAGACGTAGCTGACAACTCGCCATGAATGTTTTCAAATATTACCGCCTATATGTTAGGTTGGGTTAGGTTAGGTTATATTACGTTATGGATGTCTATGAAGGTCCCGCGGTGACGTAGAGGCCAACTCGCCAGGAATGTTTCCAAATATTACCGCCGAGATGTTAGGTTGGTTAGGTTAGGTTATGTTTCGTTATTGATGTATATGAAGGTCCCACGGAGACGTAGAGGCCATCTCGCCAGGTATGTTGTCAAATATTACCGCCGAGATGTTAGGTTGGGTTAGGTTAGGTTATATTACGTTATTGATGTATATAAAGGTCCCACGGAGATGGAGAAGCCAACTCGCCAGGAATATTTTCAAATATTACCGCCGAGATGTTAGGTTGGGTTAGGTTAGGTTATATTACGTTATTGATGTATAAAAAGATCCCATGGAGACGGAGAAGCCAACTCGCCAGGAATGTTTTGAAATAATACCGCCGAGATGTTAGGTTGGGTTAGGTTAGGTTATATTACGTTATTGATGTATAAAAAGATCCCACGGAGACGCAGAGGCCAACTCGACAGGAATGTTGTCTAATATTACCGCCGAGATGTTAGGTTGGGTTAGGTAAGGTTATATTACGTTATTGATGTATATAAAGGTCCCACGGAGACGTAGAGGCCAACTCGCCAGAAGTGTTGTCAAATATTACCGCCGAGATGATAGGTTGGGTTAGGTTACGTTATATTACGTTATTGATGTTTATGAAGGTCAGACGGAGACGTAGAGGACAACTCGCCAGGAATGATGTCAAATATTACCGCCGAAATGTTAGGTTGGGTTAGGTTAGGCTATATTACGTTATTGATGTATATTAAGGTCCCACGGAGACGTAGATGTCAAATCGCCATGAATGTTTTCAAATATTACCGCCGAGATGTTAGGTTGGGTTAGGTTAGGTTATATTACGTTATGGATGTCTATAAAGGTCCCACGGTGACGTAGAGGCCAACTCGCCAGGAATGTTTTCAAATATTACCGCCGAGATGTTAGGTTGGGTTTGGTTAGGTTATATTACGTTATTGATGTATATAAAGGTCCCACGGAGACGTAGAGGCCAACTCGCCAAGAATATTGTCAAATATTACCGCCGAGATGTTAGGTTGGGTTAGGTTAGGTTATATTACGTTGTAGATGTATATAAAGGTCCCGCGGAGACGGAGAAGCCTACTCGCCAGGAATGTTTTCAAATATTACCGCCGAGATGTTAGGTTGGGTTAGGTTAGGTTATACTTCGTTATTGATATATATGAAGGTCCCACGGAGACGTAGATGCCAACTCGCCATGAATGTTTTCAAATATTACCGCCTATATGTTAGGTTGGTTTAGGTTAGGTTATATTACGTTATGGATGTCTATGAAGGTCCCGCGGTGACGTAGAGGCCAACTCGCCAGGAATGTTTTCAAATATTACCGCCGAGATGTTAGGTTGGGTTAGGTTAGGTTATGTTTCGTTATTGATGTATATGAAGGTCCCACGGAGACGTAGAGGCCATCTCGCCAAGTATGTTGTCAAATATTACCGCCGAGATGTTAGGTTGGGTTAGGTTAGGTTATATTACGTTATTGATGTTTATGAAGGTCAAACGGAGACGTAGAGGCCAACTCGCCAGAAGTGTTGTCAAATATTACCGACGAGATGATAGGTTGAGTTAGGTTACGTTATATTACGTTATTGATGTTTATGAAGGTCAGACGGAGACGTAGAGGACAACTCGCCAGGAATGATGTCAAATATTACCGCCGAAATGTTAGGTTGGGTTAGGTTAGGCTATATTACGTTATTGATGTATATTAAGGTCCCACGGAGACGTAGATGTCAAATCGCCATGAATGTTTTCAAATATTACCGCCGAGATGTTAGGTTGGGTTAGGTTAGGTTATATTACGTTATGGATGTCTATAAAGGTCCCACGGTGACGTAGAGGCCAACTCGCCAGGAATGTTTTCAAATATTACCGCCGAGATGTTAGGTTGGGTTTGGTTAGGTTATATTACGTTATTGATGTATATAAAGGTCCCACGGAGACGTAGAGGCCAACTCGCCAGGAATATTGTCAAATATTACCGCCGAGATGATAGGTTGGGTGAGGTTGCGTTATATTACGTTATTGATGTTTATGAAGGTCAAACGGAGACGTAGAGGCTAACTGGCCAGGAATGATGTCAAATAATACCGCCGTGATTTTAGGTTGGATTAGGTTAGGTTACATTACGTTATTGATGAATATGAAGGTCCCACGGAGACGTAGAGGCGAACTCGCCAGGAATGTTGTCAAACATTACCGCCGAGATGATAGGTTGGGTTAGGTTACGTTATATTGCGTTATTGATGTATATACAGGTCCCACGGAGACGTAGAGGCCAACTCGCCAGGAATGTTGTCAAATATTACCGCCGAGATGATAGGTTGGGTTAGGTTACGTTATATTACGTTATTGATGTTTATGAAGGTCAAACGTAGACGTAGAGGCCAACTCGCCAGGAATGATGTCAAATATTACCGCCGAGATGATAGGTTGGGTTAGGTTAGGTTATATTACGTTATTGATGTTTATGAAGGTCAAACGGAGACGTAGAGGCCAACTCGCCAGGAATGATGTCAAATATTACCGCCGAAATGTTAGGTTGGATTAGGTTAGGCTATATTACGTTATTGATGTATATGAAGGTCCCACGGAGACGTAGATGCCAAATCGCCATGAATGTCTTCAAATATTACCGCCGAGATGTTATTTTGGGTTTGGATAGGTTATATTACGTTATTGATGTATATAAATGTACCACGGAGACGTAGATGCCAACTCGCCATGAATATTTTCAAATATTACCGCCGAGATGTTAGGTTGGGTTAGGTTAGGTTATATTACGTTGTAGATGTATATAAAGGTCCCGCGGAGACGGAGAAGCCTACTCGCCAGGAATGTTTTCAAATATTACCGCCGAGATGTTAGGTTGGGTTAGGTTAGGTTATATTTCGTTATTGATATATATGAAGGTCCCACGGAGACGTAGAGGCCAACTCGCCAGGTATGTTGTCAAATATTACCGCCGAGATGTTAGTTTGGGTTAGGTTAGGTTATATTACGTTATTGATGTATATAAAGGTCCCACGGAGACGGAGAAGCCAACTCGCCAGGAATGTTTTCAAATATTACCGCCGAGATGTTATTTTGGGTTAGGTTAGGTTATATTACGTTATTGATGTATATAAATGTACCACGGAGACGTAGATGCCAACTCGCCATGAATGTTTTCAAATATTACCGCCTATATGTTAGGTTGGTTTAGGTTAGGTTATATTAAGTTATGGATGTCTATGAAGGTCCCACGGAGACGTAGAGGCCAACTCGCCAGGAATATTGTCAAATATTACCGCCGAGATGTTAGGTTGGGTTAGGTTAGGTTATATTACGTTGTAGATGTATATAAAGGTCCCGCGGAGACGGAGAAGCCTACTCGCCAGGAATGTCTTCAAATATTACCGCCGAGATGTTAGGTTGGGTTAGGTTAGGTTATATTTCGTTATTGATATATATGAAGGTCCCACGGAGACGTAGATGCCAACTCGCCATGAATGTTTTCAAATATTACCGCCTATATGTTAGGTTGGTTTAGGTTAGGTTATATTACGTTATGGATGTCTATGAAGGTCCCGCGGTGACGTAGAGGCCAACTCGCCAGGAATGTTTTCAAATATTACCGCCGAGATGTTAGGTTGGGTTAGGTTAGGTTATGTTTCGTTATTGATGTATATGAAGGTCCCACGGAGACGTAGAGGCCATCTCGCCAAGTATGTTGTCAAATATTACCGCCGAGATGTTAGGTTGGGTTAGGTTAGGTTATATTACGTTATTGATGTTTATGAAGGTCAAACGGAGACGTAGAGGCCAACTCGCCAGAAGTGTTGTCAAATATTACCGACGAGATGATAGGTTGAGTTAGGTTACGTTATATTACGTTATTGATGTTTATGAAGGTCAGACGGAGACGTAGAGGACAACTCGCCAGGAATGATGTCAAATATTACCGCCGAAATGTTAGGTTGGGTTAGGTTAGGCTATATTACGTTATTGATGTATATTAAGGTCCCACGGAGACGTAGATGTCAAATCGCCATGAATGTTTTCAAATATTACCGCCGAGATGTTAGGTTGGGTTAGGTTAGGTTATATTACGTTATGGATGTCTATAAAGGTCCCACGGTGACGTAGAGGCCAACTCGCCAGGAATGTTTTCAAATATTACCGCCGAGATGTTAGGTTGGGTTTGGTTAGGTTATATTACGTTATTGATGTATATAAAGGTCCCACGGAGACGTAGAGGCCAACTCGCCAGGAATATTGTCAAATATTACCGCCGAGATGATAGGTTGGGTGAGGTTGCGTTATATTACGTTATTGATGTTTATGAAGGTCAAACGGAGACGTAGAGGCTAACTGGCCAGGAATGATGTCAAATAATACCGCCGTGATTTTAGGTTGGATTAGGTTAGGTTACATTACGTTATTGATGAATATGAAGGTCCCACGGAGACGTAGAGGCCAACTCGCCAGGAATGATGTCAAATATTACCGCCGAAATGTTAGGTTGGATTAGGTTAGGCTATATTACGTTATTGATGTATATGAAGGTCCCACGGAGACGTAGATGCCAAATCGCCATGAATGTCTTCAAATATTACCGCCGAGATGTTATTTTGGGTTTGGATAGGTTATATTACGTTATTGATGTATATAAATGTACCACGGAGACGTAGATGCCAACTCGCCATGAATATTTTCAAATATTACCGCCGAGATGTTAGGTTGGGTTAGGTTAGGTTATATTACGTTGTAGATGTATATAAAGGTCCCGCGGAGACGGAGAAGCCTACTCGCCAGGAATGTTTTCAAATATTACCGCCGAGATGTTAGGTTGGGTTAGGTTAGGTTATATTTCGTTATTGATATATATGAAGGTCCCACGGAGACGTAGAGGCCAACTCGCCAGGTATGTTGTCAAATATTACCGCCGAGATGTTAGTTTGGGTTAGGTTAGGTTATATTACGTTATTGATGTATATAAAGGTCCCACGGAGACGGAGAAGCCAACTCGCCAGGAATGTTTTCAAATATTACCGCCGAGATGTTATTTTGGGTTAGGTTAGGTTATATTACGTTATTGATGTATATAAATGTACCACGGAGACGTAGATGCCAACTCGCCATGAATGTTTTCAAATATTACCGCCTATATGTTAGGTTGGTTTAGGTTAGGTTATATTACGTTATGGATGTCTATGAAGGTCCCGCGGTGACGTAGAGGCCAACTCGCCAGGAATGTTTTCAAATATTACCGCCGAGATGTTAGGTTGGGTTAGGTTAGGTTATGTTTCGTTATTGATGTATATGAAGGTCCCACGGAGACGTAGAGGCCATCTCGCCAGGTATGTTGTCAAATATTACCGCCGAGATGTTAGGTTGGGTTAGGTTAGGTTATATTACGTTATTGATGTATATAAAGGTCCCACGGAGATGGAGAAGCCAACTCGCCAGGAATATTTTCAAATATTACCGCCGAGATGTTAGGTTGGGTTAGGTTAGGTTATATTACGTTATTGATGTATAAAAAGATCCCATGGAGACGGAGAAGCCAACTCGCCAGGAATGTTTTGAAATATTACCGCCGAGATGTAAGGTTGGGTTAGGTTAGGTTATATTTCGTTATTGATGTATATGAAGGTCCCACGGAGACGCAGAGGCCAACTCGCCAGGTATGTTGTCAAATATTACCGCCGAGATGTTAGTTTGGGTTAGGTTACGTTATATTACGTTATTGATGTTTATGAAGGTCAAACGGAGACGTAGAGGCCAACTCGCCAGGAATGATGTCAAATATTACCGCCGAAATGTTAGGTTGGGTTAGGTTAGGTTATATTACGTTATTGATGTTTATAAAGGTCCCACGGAGACGTGGATGCCAACAAGCCAGGAATGTGGTCAAATATTACCGCCGAGATGTTATTTTGGGTTAGGTTAGGTTATATTACGTTATAGATGTATATAAATGTACCACGGAGACGTAGATGCCAACTCGCCATGAATGTTTTCAAATATTACCGCCTATATGTTAGGTTGGGTTAGGTTAGGTTATATTACGTTATGGATGTCTATGAAGGTCCCGCGGTGACGTAGAGGCCAACTCGCCAGGAATGTTTTCAAATATTACCGCCGAGATGTTAGGTTGGGTTTGGTTAGGTTATATTACGTTATTGATGTATAAAAAGATCCCACGGAGACGGAGAAACCAACTCGACAGGAATGTTGTCTAATATTACCGCCGAGATGTTAGGTTGGGTTAGGTTAGGTTATATTACGTTATTGATGTATATAAAGGTCCCACGGAGACGTAGAGGCCAACTCGCCAGGAATGTTTTCAAATATTACCGCCGAGATGTTAGGTTGGGTTAGGTTAGGTTATATTACGTTATTGATGTATATAAATGTCCCGCGGAGACGGAGAAGCCAACTCGCCAGGAATGTTGTCAAATATTACCGCCGAGATGTTAAGTTGGGTTTGGTTAGGTTATATTACGTTATTGATGTATATAAATGTCCCACGGAGACGTAGAGGCCAATTCGCCAGGTATGATTTCAAATATTACCGCCGAGATGATAGGTTGGGTTAGGTTACGTTATATTACGTTATTGATGTTTATGAAGGTCAGACGGAGACGTAGAGGACAACTCGCCAGGAATGATGTCAAATATTACCGCCGAAATGTTAGGTTGGGTTAGGTTAGGCTATATTACGTTATTGATGTATATTAAGGTCCCACGGAGACGTAGATGTCAAATCGCCATGAATGTTTTCAAATATTACCGCCGAGATGTTAGGTTGGGTTAGGTTAGGTTATATTACGTTATGGATGTCTATAAATGTCCCACGGTGACGTAGAGGCCAACTCGCCAGGAATGTTTTCAAATATTACCGCCGAGATGTTAGGTTGGGTTAGGTTAGGTTATATTACGTTATTGATGTATATAAATGTCCCGCGGAGACGGAGAAGCCAACTCGCCAGGAATGTTGTCAAATATTACCGCCGAGATGTTAAGTTGGGTTTGGTTAGGTTATATTACGTTATTGATGTATATAAAGGTCCCACGGAGACGTAGAGGCCAATTCGCCAGGTATGTTTTCAAATATTACCGCCGAGATGTTAGGTTGGTTTAGGTTAGGTGATATCACGTTATAGATGTATATAAAGGTCCCGCGGAGACGTAGATGCCAAATCGCCATGAATGTTTTCAAATATTACCGCCGAGATGTTAGGTTGGGTTAGCCTAGGTTATATTACGTTATTGATGTATATAAAGGTCCCACGGAGACGTAGAGGCCAACTCGCCAGGTATGTTTTCAAATATTACCGCCGAGATATTATTTTGGGTTAGGATAGGTTATATTACGTTATTGATGTATATAAATGTACCACGGAGACGGAGAAGCCAACTCGCCAGAAATGTTTTCAAATAGTACCGCCGAGATGTTAGGTTGAGTTAGGTTAGGTTATATTACGTTATTGATGTATAAAAAGATCCCACGGAGACGGAGAAGCCTACTCGCCAGGAATGTTTTCAAATATTACCGCCGAAATGTTAGGTTGGGTTAGGTTAGGTTATATTTCGTTATTGATGTATATGAAGGTCCCACGGAGACGTAGAGGCCAACTCGCCAGGAATGATGTCAAATATTACCGCCGAAATGTTAGGTTGGGTTAGGTTAGGTTATATTACGTTATTGATGTTTATAAAGGTCCCACGGAGACGTAGATGCCAACAAGCCAGGAATGTGGTCAAATATTACCGCCGAGATGATAGGTTCGGTTAGGTTACGTTATATTACGTTATTGATGTTTATGAAGGTCAAACGGAGACGTAGAGGCCAACTCGCCATGAATGTTTTCAAATATTACCGCCTATATGTTTGGTTGGTTTAGGTTAGGTTATATTACGTTATTGATGTAGAAAAAGATCCCACGGAGACGGAGAAACCAACTCGACAGGAATGTTGTCTAATATTACCGCCGAGATGTTAGGTTGGGTTAGGTTAGGTTATATTACGTTATTGATGTAGAAAAAGATCCCACGGAGACGGAGAAACTAACTCGACAGGAATGTTGTCTAATATTACCGCCGAGATGTTAGGTTGGGTTAGGTTAGGTTATATTACGTTATTGATGTATAAAAAGATCCCACGGAGACGGCGAAACCAACTCGACAGGAATGTTGTCTAATATTACCGCCGAGATGTTAGGTTGGGTTAGGTTAGGTTATATTACGTTATTGATGTATATAAATGTACCACGGAGACGGAGAAGCCAACTCGCCAGGAATGTTTTCAAATATTACCGCCGAAATGTTAGGTTGGGTTAGGTTAGGTTATATTTCGTTATTGATGTATATAAAGGTCCCACGGAGACGGAGAAGCCAACTCGCCAGGAATGTTTTCAAATATTACCGCCGAGATGTTATTTTGGGTTAGGTTAGGTTATATTACGTTATTGATGTATATAAATGTACCACGGAGACGTAGATGCCAACTCGCCATGAATGTTTTCAAATATTACCGCCTATATGTTAGGTTGGTTTAGGTTAGGTTATATTGCGTTATTGATGTATATACAGGTCCCACGGAGACGTAGAGGCCAACTCGCCAGGAATGTTGTCAAATATTCCCGCCGAGATGATAGGTTGGGTTAGGTTACGTTATATTACGTTATTGATGTTTATGAAGGTCAAACGTAGACGTAGAGGCCAACTCGCCAGGAATGATGTCAAATATTACCGCCGAGATGATAGGTTGGGTTAGGTTAGGTTATATTACGTTATTGATGTTTATGAAGGTCAAACGGAGACGTACAGGCCAACTCGCCAGGAATGATGTCAAATATTACCGCCGAAATGTTAGGTTGGATTAGGTTAGGCTATATTACGTTATTGATGTATATGAAGGTCCCACGGAGACGTAGATGCCAAATCGCCATGAATGTTTTCAAATATTACCGCCGAGATGTTATTTTGGGTTTGGATAGGTTATATTACGTTATTGATGTATATAAATGTACCACGGAGACGTAGATGCCAACTCGCCATGAATATTTTCAAATATTACCGCCGAGATGTTAGGTTGGGTTAGGTTAGGTTATATTACGTTGTAGATGTATATAAAGGTCCCGCGGAGACGGAGAAGCCTACTCGCCAGGAATGTTTTCAAATATTACCGCCGAGATGTTAGGTTGGGTTAGGTTAGGTTATATTTCGTTATTGATATATATGAAGGTCCCACGGAGACGTAGAGGCCAACTCGCCAGGTATGTTGTCAAATATTACCGCCGAGATGTTAGTTTGGGTTAGGTTAGGTTATATTACGTTATTGATGTATATAAAGGTCCCACGGAGACGGAGAAGCCAACTCGCCATGAATATTTTCAAATATTACCGCCGAGATGTTAGTTTGGGTTAGGTTATGTTATATTACGTTATTGGCGTATATAAAGGTCCCACGGAGACGGAGAAGCCAACTCGCCAGGAATGTTGTCAAATATTACCGCCGAGATGTTAGGTTGGGTTAGGTTAGGTTATATTACGTTATTGATGTATATAAAGGTCCCACGGAGACGTAGATGCCAACAAGCCAGGAATGTGGTCAAATATTACCGCCGAGATGTTATTTTGGGTTAGGTTAGGTTATATTACGTTATTGATGTATAAAAAGATCCCACGGAGACGGAGAAGCCAACTCGCCAGGAATGTTGTCAAATATTACCGCCGAGATGTTAGGTTGGGTTAGGTTAGGTTATATTACGTTATTGATGTATATAAAGGTCCCACGGAGACGTAGAGGCCAAATCGCCAGGAATGTTGTCAAATATTACCGCCGAGATGTTATTTTGGGTTTGGATAGGTTATATTACGTTATTGATGTATATAAATGTACCACGGAGACGTAGATGCCAACTCGCCATGAATATTTTCAAATATTACCGCCGAGATGTTAGGCTGGGTTAGGTTAGGTTATATTACGTTATTGATGTATATAAAGGTCCCACGGAGACGGAGAAGCCAACTCGCCAGGAATGTTTTCAAATATTACCGCCGAGATGTTAGGTTGGGTTAGGTTAGGTTATATTACGTTATTGATGTATAAAAAGATCCCACGGAGACGGAGAAGCCTACTCGCCAGGAATGTTTTCAAATATTACCGCCGAGATGTTAGGTTGGGTTAGGTTAGGTTATATTTCGTTATTCATGTATATGAAGGTCCCACGGGGACGTAGAGGCCAACTCGCCAGGTATGTTGCCAAATATTACCGCCGAGATGTTAGTTTGGGTTAGGTTAGGTTATATTACGTTATTGGCGTATATAAAGGTCCCACGGAGACGGAGAAGCCAACTCGCCAGGAATGTTGTCAAATATTACCGCCGAGATGTTAGGTTGGGTTAGGTTAGGTTATATTACGTTATTGATGTATATAAAGGTCCCACGGAGACGTAGATGCCAACAAGCCAGGAATGTGGTCAAATATTACCGCCGAGATGTTATTTTGGGTTAGGTTAGGTTATATTACGTTATTGATGTATATAAATGTACCACGGAGACGTAGCTGACAACTCGCCATGAATGTTTTCAAATATTACCGCCTATATGTTAGGTTGGGTTAGGTTAGGTTATATTACGTTATGGATGTCTATGAAGGTCCCGCGGTGACGTAGAGGCCAACTCGCCAGGAATGTTTCCAAATATTACCGCCGAGATGTTAGGTTGGTTAGGTTAGGTTATGCTTCGTTATTGATGTATATGAAGGTCCCACGGAGACGTAGAGGCCATCTCGCCAGAAGTGTTGTCAAATATTACCGCCGAGATGATAGGTTGGGTTAGGTTACGTTATATTACGTTATTGATGTTTATGAAGGTCAGACGGAGACGTAGAGGACAACTCGCCAGGAATGATGTCAAATATTACCGCCGAAATGTTAGGTTGGGTTAGGTTAGGCTATATTACGTTATTGATGTATATTAAGGTCCCACGGAGACGTAGATGTCAAATCGCCAGGAATGTTGTCAAATATTCCCGCCGAGATGATAGGTTGGGTTAGGTTACGTTATATTACGTTATTGATGTTTATGAAGGTCAGACGTAGACGTAGAGGCCAACTCGCCAGGAATGATGTCAAATATTACCGCCGAGATGATAGGTTGGGTTAGGTTAGGTTATATTACGTTATTGATGTTTATGAAGGTCAAACGGAGACGTACAGGCCAACTCGCCAGGAATGATGTCAAATATTACCGCCGAAATGTTAGGTTGGATTAGGTTAGGCTATATTACGGTATTGATGTATATGAAGGTCCCACGGAGACGTAGATGCCAAATCGCCATGAATGTTTTCAAATATTACCGCCGAGATGTTATTTTGGGTTTGGATAGGTTATATTACGTTATTGATGTATATAAATGTACCACGGAGACGTAGATGCCAACTCGCCATGAATATTTTCAAATATTACCGCCGAGATGTTGGGTTGGGTTAGGTTAGGTTATATTACGTTGTAGATGTATATAAAGGTCCCGCGGAGACGGAGAAGCCTACTCGCCAGGAATGTTTTCAAATATTACCGCCGAGATGTTAGGTTGGGTTAGGTTAGGTTATATTACGTTATTGATGTATATAAAGGTCCCACGGAGACGTAGATGCCAACAAGCCAGGAATGTGGTCAAATATTACCGCCGAGATGTTATTTTGGGTTAGGTTAGGTTATATTACGTTATTGATGTATAAAAAGATCCCACGGAGACGGAGAAGCCAACTCGCCAGGAATGTTGTCAAATATTACCGCCGAGATGTTAGGTTGGGTTAGGTTAGGTTATATTACGTTATTGATGTATATAAAGGTCCCACGGAGACGTAGATGCCAACAAGCCAGGAATGTGGTCAAATATTACCGCCGAGATGTTATTTTGGGTTAGGTTAGGTTATATTACGTTATTGATGTATAAAAAGATCCCACGGAGACGGAGAAACCAACTCGACAGGAATGTTGTCTAATATTACCGCCGAGATGTTAGGTTGGGTTAGGTAAGGTTATATTACGTTATTGATGTATATAAATGTCCCGCGGAGACGGAGAAGCCAACTCGCCAGGAATGTTGTCAAATAATACCGCCGAGATGTTAGGTTGGGTTTGGTTAGGTTATATTACGTTATTGATGTATATAAAGGTCCCACGGAGACGTAGAGGCCAACTCGCCAGGTATGTTTTCAAATATTACCGCCGAGATGTTAGGCTGGGTTAGGTTAGGTTATATTACGTTATTGATGTATAAAAAAATCCAACGGAGATGGAGAAACCAACTCGACAGGAATGTTGTCTAATATTACCGCCGAGATGTTAGGTTGGGTTAGGTTAGGTTATATCACGTTATTGATGTATATAAAGGTCCCACGGAGACGTAGAGGCCAACTGGCCAGGAATGATGTCAAATAATACCGCCGAGATTTTAGGTTGGATTAGGTTAGGTTAAATTACGTTATTGATGTATATGAAGGTCCCACGGAGACGTAGAGGCGAACTCGCCAGGAATGTTGTCAAACATTACCGCCGAGATGATAGGTTGGGTTAGGTTAGGTTATATTGCGTTATTGATGTATATGAAGGTCAAATGGAGACGTAGAGGTCAACTCGCCAGGAATGTTGTCAAATATTACCGCTGAGAAGTTAGGTTGGGTTAGGTTAGGTTATATTACGTTATTGATGTATATAAAGGTCCCACGGAGACGTAGAGGCCAAATCGCCAGGAATGTTGTCAAATATTACCGCCGAGATGTTATTTTGGGTTTGGATAGGTTATATTACGTTATTGATGTATATAAATGTACCACGGAGACGTAGATGCCAACTCGCCATGAATATTTTCAAATATTACCGCCGAGATGTTAGGTTGGGTTAGGTTAGGTTATATTACGTTATTGATGTATATAAAGGTCCCACGGAGACGGAGAAGCCAACTCGCCAGGAATGTTTTCAAATATTACCGCCGAGATGTTAGGTTGGGTTAGGTTAGGTTATATTACGTTATTGATGTATAAAAAGATCCCACGGAGACGGAGAAGCCTACTCGCCAGGAATGTTTTCAAATATTACCGCCGAGATGTTAGGTTGGGTTAGGTTAGGTTATATTTCGTTATTCATGTATATGAAGGTCCCACGGGGACGTAGAGGCCAACTCGCCAGGTATGTTGCCAAATATTACCGCCGAGATGTTAGTTTGGGTTAGGTTAGGTTATATTACGTTATTGGCGTATATAAAGGTCCCACGGAGACGGAGAAGCCAACTCGCCAGGAATGTTGTCAAATATTACCGCCGAGATGTTAGGTTGGGTTAGGTTAGGTTATATTACGTTATTGATGTATATAAAGGTCCCACGGAGACGTAGATGCCAACAAGCCAGGAATGTGGTCAAATATTACCGCCGAGATGTTATTTTGGGTTAGGTTAGGTTATATTACGTTATTGATGTATATAAATGTACCACGGAGACGTAGCTGACAACTCGCCATGAATGTTTTCAAATATTACCGCCTATATGTTAGGTTGGGTTAGGTTAGGTTATATTACGTTATGGATGTCTATGAAGGTCCCGCGGTGACGTAGAGGCCAACTCGCCAGGAATGTTTCCAAATATTACCGCCGAGATGTTAGGTTGGTTAGGTTAGGTTATGTTTCGTTATTGATGTATATGAAGGTCCCACGGAGACGTAGAGGCCATCTCGCCAGAAGTGTTGTCAAATATTACCGCCGAGATGATAGGTTGGGTTAGGTTACGTTATATTACGTTATTGATGTTTATGAAGGTCAGACGGAGACGTAGAGGACAACTCGCCAGGAATGATGTCAAATATTACCGCCGAAATGTTAGGTTGGGTTAGGTTAGGCTATATTACGTTATTGATGTATATTAAGGTCCCACGGAGACGTAGATGTCAAATCGCCATGAATGTTTTCAAATATTACCGCCGAGATGTTAGGTTGGGTTAGGTTAGGTTATATTACGTTATGGATGTCTATAAAGGTCCCACGGTGACGTAGAGGCCAACTCGCCAGGAATGTTTTCAAATATTACCGCCGAGATGTTAGGTTGGGTTTGGTTAGGTTATATTACGTTATTGATGTATATAAAGGTCCCACGGAGACGTAGAGGCCAACTCGCCAGGAATATTGTCAAATATTACCGCCGAGATGTTAGGTTGGGTTAGGTTAGGTTATATTACGTTGTAGATGTATATAAAGGTCCCGCGGAGACGGAGAAGCCTACTCGCCAGGAATGTTTTCAAATATTACCGCCGAGATGTTAGGTTGGGTTAGGTTAGGTTATATTTCGTTATTGATATATATGAAGGTCCCACGGAGACGTAGATGCCAACTCGCCATGAATGTTTTCAAATATTACCGCCTATATGTTAGGTTGGTTTAGGTTAGGTTATATTACGTTATGGATGTCTATGAAGGTCCCGCGGTGACGTAGAGGCCAACTCGCCAGGAATGTTTTCAAATATTACCGCCGAGATGTTAGGTTGGGTTAGGTTAGGTTATGTTTCGTTATTGATGTATATGAAGGTCCCACGGAGACGTAGAGGCCATCTCGCCAGGTATGTTGTCAAATATTACCGCCGAGATGTTAGGTTGGGTTAGGTTAGGTTATATTACGTTATTGATGTTTATGAAGGTCAAACGGAGACGTAGAGGCCAACTCGCCAGAAGTGTTGTCAAATATTACCGTCGAGATGATAGGTTGAGTTAGGTTACGTTATATTACGTTATTGATGTTTATGAAGGTCAGACGGAGACGTAGAGGACAACTCGCCAGGAATGATGTCAAATATTACCGCCGAAATGTTAGGTTGGGTTAGGTTAGGCTATATTACGTTATTGATGTATAGTAAGGTCCCACGGAGACGTAGATGTCAAATCGCCATGAATGTTTTCAAATATTACCGCCGAGATGTTAGGTTGGGTTAGGTTAGGTTATATTACGTTATGGATGTCTATAAAGGTCCCACGGTGACGTAGAGGCCAACTCGCCAGGAATGTTTTCAAATATTACCGCCGAGATGTTAGGTTGGGTTTGGTTAGGTTATATTACGTTATTGATGTATATAAAGGTCCCACGGAGACGTAGAGGCCAACTCGCCAGGAATATTGTCAAATATTACCGCCGAGATGATAGGTTGGGTGAGGTTGCGTTATATTACGTTATTGATGTTTATGAAGGTCAAACGGAGACGTAGAGGCCAACTGGCCAGGAATGATGTCAAATAATACCGCCGTGATTTTAGGTTGGATTAGGTTAGGTTACATTACGTTATTGATGAATATGAAGGTCCCACGGGGACGTAGAGGCGAACTCGCCAGGAATGTTGTCAAACATTACCGCCGAGATGATAGGTTGGGTTAGGTTACGTTATATTGCGTTATTGATGTATATACAGGTCCCACGGAGACGTAGAGGCCAACTCGCCAGGAATGTTGTCAAATATTACCGCCGAGATGATAGGTTGGGTTAGGTTACGTTATATTACGTTATTGATGTTTATGAAGGTCAAACGTAGACGTAGAGGCCAACTCGCCAGGAATGATGTCAAATATTACCGCCGAGATGATAGGTTGGGTTAGGTTAGGTTATATTACGTTATTGATGTTTATGAAGGTCAAACGGAGACGTAGAGGCCAACTCGCCAGGAATGATGTCAAATATTATCGCCGAAATGTTAGGTTGGATTAGGTTAGGCTATATTACGTTATTGATGTATATGAAGGTCCCACGGAGACGTAGATGCCAAATCGCCATGAATGTCTTCAAATATTACCGCCGAGATGTTATTTTGGGTTTGGATAGGTTATATTACGTTATTGATGTATATAAATGTACCACGGAGATGTAGATGCCAACTCGCCATGAATATTTTCAAATATTACCGCCGAGATGTTAGGTTGGGTTAGGTTAGGTTATATTACGTTGTAGATGTATATAAAGGTCCCGCGGAGACGGAGAAGCCTACTCGCCAGGAATGTTTTCAAATATTACCGCCGAGATGTTAGGTTGGGTTAGGTTAGGTTATATTTCGTTATTGATATATATGAAGGTCCCACGGAGACGTAGAGGCCAACTCGCCAGGTATGTTGTCAAATATTACCGCCGAGATGTTAGTTTGGGTTAGGTTAGGTTATATTACGTTACTGATGTATATAAAGGTCCCACGGAGACGGAGAAGCCAACTCGCCAGGAATGTTTTCAAATATTACCGCCGAGATGTTATTTTGGGTTAGTTTAGGTTACATTACGTTATTGATGTATATAAATGTACCACGGAGACGTAGATGCCAACTCGCCATGAATGTTTTCAAATATTACCGCCTATATGTTAGGTTGGTTTAGGTTAGGTTATATTACGTTATGGATGTCTATGAAGGTCCCGCGGTGACGTAGAGGCCAACTCGCCAGGAATGTTTTCAAATATTACTGCCGAGATGTTAGGTTGGGTTAGGTTAGGTTATGTTTCGTTATTGATGTATATGAAGGTCCCACGGAGACGTAGAGGCCATCTCGCCAGGTATGTTGTCAAATATTACCGCCGAGATGTTAGGTTGGGTTAGGTTAGGTTATATTACGTTATTGATGTATATAAAGGTCCCACGGAGATGGAGAAGCCAACTCGCCAGGAATATTTTCAAATATTTCCGCCGAGATGTTAGGTTGGGTTAGGTTAGGTTATATTACGTTATTGATGTATAAAAAGATCCCATGGAGACGGAGAAGCCAACTCGCCAGGAATGTTTTCAAATATTACCGCCGAGATGTTAGGTTGGGTTTGGTTAGGTTATATTACGTTATTGATGTATATAAAGGTCCCACGGAGACGTAGAGGCCAACTCGCCAGGTATGTTTTCAAATATTACCGCCGAGATGTTAGGTTGGGTTAGGTTAGGTTATATTACGTTATTGATGTATAAAAAGATCCCACGGAGACGGAGAAACCAACTCGACAGGAATGTTGTCTAATATTACCGCCGAGATGTTAGGTTGGGTTAGGTTAGGTTATATTACGTTATTGATGTTTATGAAGGTCAGACGGAGACGTAGAGGTCAACTCGCCAGGAATGATGTCAAATATTACCGCCGAAATGTTAGGTTGGGTTAGGTTAGGCTATATTACGTTATTGATGTATATGAAGGTCCCACGGAGACGTAGATGCCAAATCGCCATGAATGTCTTCAAATATTACCGCCGAGATGTTATTTTGGGTTTGGATAGGTTATATTACGTTATTGATGTATATAAATGTACCACGGAGATGTAGATGCCAACTCGCCATGAATATTTTCAAATATTACCGCCGAGTTGTTAGGTTGGGTTAGGTTAGGTTATATTACGTTGTAGATGTATATAAAGGTCCCGCGGAGACGGAGAAGCCTACTCGCCAGGAATGTTTTCAAATATTACCGCCGAGATGTTAGGTTGGGTTAGGTTAGGTTATATTTCGTTATTGATATATATGAAGGTCCCACGGAGACGTAGAGGCCAACTCGTCAGGTATGTTGTCAAATATTACCGCCGAGATGTTAGTTTGGGTTAGGTTAGGTTATATTACGTTATTGATGTATATAAAGGTCCCACGGAGACGGAGAAGCCAACTCGCCAGGAATGTTTTCAAATATTACCGCCGAGATGTTATTTTGGGTTAGTTTAGGTTATATTACGTTATTGATGTATATAAATGTACCACGGAGACGTAGATGCCAACTCGCCATGAATGTTTTCAAATATTACCGCCTATATGTTAGGTTGGTTTAGGTTAGGTTATATTACGTTATGGATGTCTATGAAGGTCCCGCGGTGACGTAGAGGCCAACTCGCCAGGAATGTTTTCAAATATTACCGCCGAGATGTTAGGTTGGGTTAGGTTAGGTTATGTTTCGTTATTGATGTATATGAAGGTCCCACGGAGACGTAGAGGCCATCTCGCCAGGTATGTTGTCAAATATTACCGCCGAGATGTTAGGTTGGGTTAGGTTAGGTTATATTACGTTATTGATGTATATAAAGGTCCCACGGAGATGGAGAAGCCAACTCGCCAGGAATATTTTCAAATATTACCGCCGAGATGTTAGGTTGGGTTAGGTTAGGTTATATTACGTTATTGATGTATAAAAAGATCCCATGGAGACGGAGAAGCCAACTCGCCAGGAATGTTTTGAAATATTACCGCCGAGATGTTAGGTTGGGTTAGGTTAGGTTATATTTCGTTATTGATGTATATGAAGGTCCCACGGAGACGCAGAGGCCAACTCGCCAGGTATGTTGTCAAATATTGCCGCCGAGATGTTAGTTTGGGTTAGGTTACGTTATATTACGTTATTGATGTTTATGAAGGTCAAACGGAGACGTAGAGGCCAACTCGCCAGGAATGATGTCAAATATTACCGCCGAAATGTTAGGTTGGGTTAGGTTAGGTTATATTACGTTATTGATGTTTATAAAGGTCCCACGGAGACGTGGATGCCAACAAGCCAGGAATGTGGTCAAATATTACCGCCGAGATGTTATTTTGGGTTAGGTTAGGTTATATTACGTTATAGATGTATATAAATGTACCACGGAGACGTAGATGCCAACTCGCCATGAATGTTTTCAAATATTACCGCCTATATGTTAGGTTGGGTTAGGTTAGGTTATATTACGTTATGGATGTCTATGAAGGTCCCGCGGTGACGTAGAGGCCAACTCGCCAGGAATGTTTTCAAATATTACCGCCGAGATGTTAGGTTGGGTTTGGTTAGGTTATATTACGTTATTGATGTATATAAAGGTCCCACGGAGACGTAGAGGCCAACTCGCCACGTATGTTTTCAAATATTACCGCCGAGATGTTAGGTTGGGTTAGGTTAGGTTATATTACGTTATTGATGTATAAAAAGATCCCACGGAGACGGAGAAACCAACTCGACAGGAATGTTGTCTAATATTACCGCCGAGATGTTAGGTTGGGTTAGGTTAGGTTATATTACGTTATTGATGTATATAAAGGTCCCACGGAGACGTAGAGGCCAACTCGCCAGAAGTGTTGTCAAATATTACCGCCGAGATGATATGTTGGGTTAGGTTACGTTATATTACGTTATTGATGTTTATGAAGGTCAGACGGAGACGTAGAGGTCAACTTGCCAGGAATGATGTCAAATATTACCGCCGAAATGTTAGGTTGGGTTAGGTTAGGCTATATTACGTTATTGATGTATACTAAGGTCCCACGGAGACGTAGATGTCAAATCGCCATGAATGTTTTCAAATATTACCGCCGAGATGTTAGGTTGGGTTAGGTTAGGTTATATTACGTTATGGATGTCTATAAAGGTCCCACGGTGACGTAGAGGCCAACTCGCCAGGAATGTTTTCAAATATTACCGCCGAGATGTTAGGTTGGGTTAGGTTAGGTTATATTACGTTATTGATGTATATAAATGTCCCGCGGAGACGGAGAAGCCAACTCGCCAGGAATGTTGTCAAATATTACCGCCGAGATGTTAAGTTGGGTTTGGTTAGGTTATATTACGTTATTGATGTATATAAAGGTCCCACTGAGACGTAGAGGCCAATTCGCCAGGTATGTTTTCAAATATTACCGCCGAGATGTTAGGTTGGTTTAGGTTAGGTGATATCACGTTATAGATGTATATAAAGGTCCCGCGGAGACGTAGATGCCAAATCGCCATGAATGTTTTCAAATATTACCGCCGAGATGTTAGGTTGGGTTAGCCTAGGTTATATTACGTTATTGATGTATATAAAGGTCCCACGGAGACGTAGAGGCCAACTCGCCAGGTATGTTTTCAAATATTACCGCCGAGATGTTATTTTGGGTTAGGATAGGTTATATTACGTTATTGATGTATATAAATGTACCACGGAGACGGAGAACCCAACTCGCCAGAAATGTTTTCAAATAGTACCGCCGAGATGTTAGGTTGGGTTAGGTTAGGTTATATTACGTTATTGATGTATAAAAAGATCCCACGGAGACGGAGAAGCCTACTCGCCAGGAATGTTTTCAAATATTACCGCCGAAATGTTAGGTTGGGTTAGGTTAGGTTATATTTCGTTATTGATGTATATGAAGGTCCCACGGAGACGTAGAGGCCAACTCGCCAGGAATGATGTCAAATATTACCGCCGAAATGTTAGGTTGGGTTAGGTTAGGTTATATTACGTTATTGATGTTTATAAAGGTCCCACGGAGACGTAGATGCCAACAAGCCAGGAATGTGGTCAAATATTACCGCCGAGATGATAGGTTGGGTTAGGTTACGTTATATTACGTTATTGATGTTTATGAAGGTCAAACGGAGACGTAGAGGACAACTCGCCATGAATGTTTTCAAATATTACCGCCTATATGTTTGGTTGGTTTAGGTTAGGTTATATTACGTTATTGATGTAGAAAAAGATCCCACGGAGACGGAGAAACCAACTCGACAGGAATGTTGTCTAATATTACCGCCGAGATGTTAGGTTGGGTTAGGTTAGGTTATATTACGTTATTGATGTAGAAAAAGATCCCACGGAGACGGAGAAACTAACTCGACAGGAATGTTGTCTAATATTACCGCCGAGATGTTAGGTTGGGTTAGGTTAGGTTATATTACGTTATTGATGTATAAAAAGATCCCACGGAGACGGCGAAACCAACTCGACAGGAATGTTGTCTAATATTACCGCCGAGATGTTAGGTTGGGTTAGGTTAGGTTATATTACGTTATTGATGTATATAAATGTACCACGGAGACGGAGAAGCCAACTCGCCAGGAATGTTTTCAAATATTACCGCCGAAATGTTAGGTTGGGTTAGGTTAGGTTATATTTCGTTATTGATGTATATAAAGGTCCCACGGAGACGGAGAAGCCAACTCGCCAGGAATGTTTTCAAATATTACCGCCGAGATGTTATTTTGGGTTAGGTTAGGTTATATTACGTTATTGATGTATATAAATGTACCACGGAGACGTAGATGCCAACTCGCCATGAATGTTTTCAAATATTACCGCCTATATGTTAGGTTGGTTTAGGTTAGGTTATATTACGTTATGGATGTCTATGAAGGTCCCGCGGTGACGTAGAGGCCAACTCGCCAGGTATGTTTTCAAATATTACCGCCGAAATGTTAGGTTGGGTTAGGTTAGGTTATATTACGTTATTGATGTTTATAAAGGTCCCACGGAGACGTAGATGCCAACAAGCCAGGAATGTGGTCAAATATTACCGCCGAGATGATAGGTTGGATTAGGTTACGTTATATTACGTTATTGATGTTTATGGAGGTCAAACGGAGACGTAGAGGACAACTCGCCAGGAATGATGTCAAATATTACCGCCGAAATGTTAGGTTGGGTTAGGTTAGGTTATATTACGTTATTGATGTTTATAAAGGTCCCACGGAGACGTAGATGCCAAAAGCCAGGAATGTGGTCAAATATTACCGCCGAGATGATAGGTTGTGTTAGGTTACGTTATATTACGTTATTGATGTTTATGAAGGTCAAACGGAGACGTAGAGGACAACTCGCCAGGAATGATGTCAAATATTACCGCCGAAATGTTAGGTTGGGTTAGGTTAGGCTATATTACGTTATTGATGTATATTAAGGTCCCACGGAGACGTAGATGTCAAATCGCCATGAATGTTTTCAAATATTACCGCCTCGATGTTAGGTTGGGTTAGGTTAGGTTATATTACGTTATGGATGTCTATAAAGGTCCCACGGTGACGTAGAGGCCACCTCGCCAGGAATGTTGTCAAGTATCACCGCCGAGATGTTAAGTTGGGTTTGGTTTGGTTATATTACGTTATTGATGTATATAAAGGTCCCACGGAGACGTAGAGGCCAACTCGCCAGATATGTTTTCAAATATTACCGCCGAGACGTTAGGTTGGTTTAGGTTAGGTGATATCACGTTATAGATGTATATAAAGGTCCCGCGGGGACGTAGAGGCCAACAAGCCAGGAATGTGATCAAATATTACCGCCGAGATGTTAGGTTGGGTAAGGTTAGGTTATATTACGTTATTGGTGTCTATAAATGTCCCACGGAGACGTAGAGGCCAACTAGCCAGGTATGTTTTCAAATATTACCGCCGAGATGTTGGGTTGGGTTAGGTTAGGTTATATTACGTTATTGATGTAGAAAAAGATCCCACGGAGACGGAGAAACCAACTCGACAGGAATGTTGTCTAACATTACCGCAGAGATGTTAGGTTGGGTTAGGTTAGGTTATATTACGTTATTGATGTATAAAAAGATCCCACGGAGACGGAGAAACCAACTCGACAGGAATGTTGTCTAATATTACCGCCGAGATGTTAGGTTGGGTTAGGTTAGGTTATATTTCGTTATTGATGTATATAAATGTCCCGCGGCGACGGAGAAGCCAACTCGCCAGGAATGTTTTCAAATATTACCGCCGAGATGTTAGGTTGGGTTAGGTTAGGTTATATTGCGTTATGGATGTCTATGAAGGTCCCACGGAGACGGAGAAGCCAACTCGCCAGGAATGATGTCAAATATTACCGCCGAGATGTTATTTTGGGTTAGGATAGGTTATATTACGTTATTGATGTATATAAATGTACCACGGAGACGGAGAAGCCAACTCGCCAGGAATGTTTTCAAATAGTACCGCCGAGATGTTAGGTTGGGTTAGGTTAGGTTATATTACGTTATTGATGTATAAAAAGATCCCACGGAGACGGAGAAGCCTACTCGCCAGGAATTTTTTCAAATATTACCGCCGAAATGTTAGGTTGGGTTAGGTTAGGTTATATTTCGTTATTGATGTATATGAAGGTCCCACGGAGACGTAGAGGCCCACTCGCCAGGAATGATGTCAAATATTACCGCCGAAATGTTTGGTTGGCTTAGGTTAGGTTATATTACGTTATTGATGTTTATAAAGGTCCCACGGAGACGTAGATGCCAACAAGCCAGGAATGTGGTCAAATATTACCGCCGAGATGATAGGTTGGGTTAGGTTACGTTATATTACGTTATTGATGTTTATAAAGGTCCCACGGAGACGTAGATGCCAACAAGCCAGGAATGTGGTCAAATATTACCGCCGAGATGATAGGTTGGGTTAGGTTACGTTATATTACGTTATTGATGTTTATGAAGGTCAAACGGAGACGTAGAGGTCAACTCGCCATGAATGTTTTCAAATATTACCGCCTATATGTTTGGTTGGTTTAGGTTAGGTTATATTACGTTATTGATGTAGAAAAAGATCCCACGGAGACGGAGAAACCAACTCGACAGGAATGTTGTCTAATATCACCGCCGAGATGTTAGGTTGGATTAGGTTAGGTTATATTACGTTATTGATGTAGAAAAAGATCCCACGGAGACGGAGAAACTAACTCGACAGGAATGTTGTCTAATATTACCGCCGAGATGTTAGGTTGGGTTAGGTTAGGTTATATTACGTTATTGATGTATAAAAAGATCCCACGGAGACGGCGAAACCAACTCGACAGGAATGTTGTCTAATATTACCGCCGAGATGTTAGGTTGGGTTAGGTTAGGTTATATTACGTTATTGATGTATATAAATGTACCACGGAGACGGAGAAGCCAACTCGCCAGGAATGTTTTCAAATATTACCGCCGAAATGTTAGGTTGGGTTAGGTTAGGTTATATTTCGTTATTGATGTATATAAAGGTCCCACGGAGACGGAGAAGCCAACTCGCCAGGAATGTTTTCAAATATTACCGCCGAGATGTTATTTTGGGTTAGGTTAGGTTATATTACGTTATTGATGTATATAAATGTACCACGGAGACGTAGGTGCCAACTCGCCATGAATGTTTTCAAATATTACCGCCTATATGTTAGGTTGGTTTAGGTTAGGTTATATTACGTTATGGATGTCTATGAAGGTCCCGCGGTGACGTAGAGGCCAACTCGCCAGGTATGTTTTCAAATATTACCGCCGAGATGTTGGGTTGGGTTAGGTTAGGTTATATTACGTTATCGATGTAGAAAAAGATCCCACGGAGACGGAGAAACCAACTCGCCAGGAATGTTTTCAAATATTACCGCCGAGATGTTATTTTGGGTTAGGTTAGGTTATATTACGTTATTGATGTATATAAATGTACCACGGAGACGTAGATGCCAACTCGCCATGAATGTTTTCAAATATTACCGCCTATATGTTAGGTTGGTTTAGGTTAGGTTATATTACGTTATGGATGTCTATGAAGGTCCCGCGGTGACGTAGAGGCCAACTCGCCAGGTATGTTTTCAAATATTACCGCCGAGATGTTGGGTTGGGTTAGGTTAGGTTATATTACGTTATTGATGTAGAAAAAGATCCCACGGAGACGGAGAAACCAACTCGACAGGAATGTTGTCTAATATTACCGCCGAGATGTTAGGTTGGGTTAGGTTAGGTTATATTACGTTATTGATGTATAAAAAGATCCCACGGAGACGGAGAAACCAACTCGACAGGAATGTTGTCTAATATTACCGCCGAGATGTTAGGTTGGGTTAGGTTAGGTTATATTACGTTATTGATGTATATAAATGTCCCGCGGAGACGGAGAAGCCAACTCGCCAGGAATGTTTTCAAATATTACCGCCGTGATGTTAGGTTGGGTTAGGTTAGGTTATATTACGTTATTGATGTTTATAAAGGTCCCACGGAGACGTAGATGCCAACAAGCCAGGAATGTGGTCAAATATTACCGCCGATATGTTAGGTTGGGTTAGGTTAGGTTATATTACGTTATTGATGTATAAAAAGATCCCACGGAGACGGAGAAACCAACTCGACAGGAATGTTGTCTAATATTACCGCCGAGATGTTAGGTTGGGTTAGGTTAGGTTATATTTCGTTATTGATGTATATAAATGTCCCGCGGCGACGGAGAAGCCAACTCGCCAGGAATGTTTTCAAATATTACCGCCGAGATGTTAGGTTGGGTTAGGTTAGGTTATATTGCGTTATGGATGTCTATGAAGGTCCCACGGAGACGGAGAAGCCAAGTCGCCAGGAATGATGTCAAATATTACCGCCGAGATGTTATTTTGGGTTAGGATAGGTTATATTACGTTATTGATGTATATAAATGTACCACGGAGACGGAGAAGTCAACTCGCCAGGAATGTTTTCAAATAGTACCGCCGAGATGTTAGGTTGGGTTAGGTTAGGTTATATTACGTTATTGATGTATAAAAAGATCCCACGGAGACGGAGAAGCCTACTCGCCAGGAATTTTTTCAAATATTACCGCCGAAATGTTAGGTTGGGTTAGGTTAGGTTATATTTCGTTATTGATGTATATGAAGGTCCCACGGAGACGTAGAGGCCCACTCGCCAGGAATGATGTCAAATATTACCGCCGAAATGTTTGGTTGGGTTAGGTTAGGTTATATTACGTTATTGATGTTTATAAAGGTCCCACGGAGACGTAGATGCCAACAAGCCAGGAATGTGGTCAAATATTACCGCCGAGATGATAGGTTGGGTTAGGTTACGTTATATTACGTTATTGATGTTTATGAAGGCCAAACGGAGACGTAGAGGACAACTCGCCAGGAATGATGTCAAATATTACCGCCGAAATGTTAGGTTGGGTTAGGTTAGGCTATATTACGTTATTGATGTATATTAAGGTCCCACGGAGACGTAGATGTCAAATCGCCATGAATGTTTTCAAATATTACCGCCGAGATGTTAGGTTGGGTTAGGTTAGGTTACATTACGTTATGGATGTCTATAAAGGTCCCACGGTGACGTAGAGGCCAACTCGCCAGGAATGATGTCAAATATTACCGCCGAGACGTTAGGTTGGTTTAGGTTAGGTGATATCACGTTATAGATGTATATAAAGGTCCCGCGGGGACGTAGAGGCCAACAAGCCAGGAATGTGATCAAATATTACCGCCGAGATGTTAGGTTGGGTAAGGTTAGGTTATATTACGTTATTGGTGTCTATAAATGTCCCACGGAGACGTAGAGGCCAACTAGCCAGGTATGTTTTCAAATATTACCGCCGAGATGTTGGGTTGGGTTAGGTTAGGTTATATTACGTTATTGATGTAGAAAAAGATCCCACGGAGACGGAGAAACCAACTCGACAGGAATGTTGTCTAATATTACCGCAGAGATGTTAGGTTGGGTTAGGTTAGGTTATATTACGTTATTGATGTATAAAAAGATCCCACGGAGACGGAGAAACCAACTCGACAGGAATGTTGTCTAATATTACCGCCGAGATGTTAGGTTGGGTTAGGTTAGGTTATATTTCGTTATTGATGTATATAAATGTCCCGCGGCGACGGAGAAGCCAACTCGCCAGGAATGTTTTCAAATATTACCGCCGAGATGTTAGGTTGGGTTAGGTTAGGTTATATTGCGTTATGGATGTCTATGAAGGTCCCACGGAGACGGAGAAGCCAACTCGCCAGGAATGATGTCAAATATTACCGCCGAGATGTTATTTTGGGTTAGGATAGGTTATATTACGTTATTGATGTATATAAATGTACCACGGAGAGGGAGAAGCCAACTCGCCAGGAATGTTTTCAAATAGTACCGCCGAGATGTTAGGTTGGGTTAGGTTAGGTTATATTACGTTATTGATGTATAAAAAGATCCCACGGAGACGGAGAAGCCTACTCGCCAGGAATTTTTTCAAATATTACCGCCGAAATGTTAGGTTGGGTTAGGTTAGGTTATATTTCGTTATTGATGTATATGAAGGTCCCACGGAGACGTAGAGGCCCACTCGCCAGGAATGATGTCAAATATTACCGCCGAAATGTTTGGTTGGCTTAGGTTAGGTTATATTACGTTATTGATGTTTATAAAGGTCCCACGGAGACGTAGATGCCAACAAGCCAGGACTGTGGTCAAATATTACCGCCGAGATGATAGGTTGGGTTAGGTTACGTTATATTACGTTATTGATGTTTATAAAGGTCCCACGGAGACGTAGATGCCAACAAGCCAGGAATGTGGTCAAATATTACCGCCGAGATGATAGGTTGGGTTAGGTTACGTTATATTACGTTATTGATGTTTATGAAGGTCAAACGGAGACGTAGAGGACAACTCGCCATGAATGTTTTCAAATATTACCGCCTATATGTTTGGTTGGTTTAGGTTAGGTTATATTACGTTATTGATGTAGAAAAAGATCCCACGGAGACGGAGAAACCAACTCGACAGGAATGTTGTCTAATATCACCGCCGAGATGTTAGGTTGGGTTAGGTTAGGTTATATTACGTTATTGATGTAGAAAAAGATCCCACGGAGACGGAGAAACTAACTCGACAGGAATGTTGTCTAATATTACCGCCGAGATGTTAGGTTGGGTTAGGTTAGGTTATATTACGTTATTGATGTATAAAAAGATCCCACGGAGACGGCGAAACCAACTCGACAGGAATGTTGTCTAATATTACCGCCGAGATGTTAGGTTGGGTTAGGTTAGGTTATATTACGTTATTGATGTATATAAATGTACCACGGAGACGGAGAAGCCAACTCGCCAGGAATGTTTTCAAATATTACCGCCGAAATGTTAGGTTGGGTTAGGTTAGGTTATATTTCGTTATTGATGTATATAAAGGTCCCACGGAGACGGAGAAGCCAACTCGCCAGGAATGTTTTCAAATATTACCGCCGAGATGTTATTTTGGGTTAGGTTAGGTTATATTACGTTATTGATGTATATAAATGTACCACGGAGACGTAGGTGCCAACTCGCCATGAATGTTTTCAAATATTACCGCCTATATGTTAGGTTGGTTTAGGTTAGGTTATATTACGTTATGGATGTCTATGAAGGTCCCGCGGTGACGTAGAGGCCAACTCGCCAGGTATGTTTTCAAATATTACCGCCGAGATGTTGGGTTGGGTTAGGTTAGGTTATATTACGTTATCGATGTAGAAAAAGATCCCACGGAGACGGAGAAACCAACTCGCCAGGAATGTTTTCAAATATTACCGCCGAGATGTTATTTTGGGTTAGGTTAGGTTATATTACGTTATTGATGTATATAAATGTACCACGGAGACGTAGATGCCAACTCGCCATGAATGTTTTCAAATATTACCGCCTATATGTTAGGTTGGTTTAGGTTAGGTTATATTACGTTATGGATGTCTATGAAGGTCCCGCGGTGACGTAGAGGCCAACTCGCCAGGTATGTTTTCAAATATTACCGCCGAGATGTTGGGTTGGGTTAGGTTAGGTTATATTACGTTATTGATGTAGAAAAAGATCCCACGGAGACGGAGAAACCAACTCGACAGGAATGTTGTCTAATATTACCGCCGAGATGTTAGGTTGGGTTAGGTTAGGTTATATTACGTTATTGATGTATAAAAAGATCCCACGGAGACGGAGAAACCAACTCGACAGGAATGTTGTCTAATATTACCGCCGAGACGTTAGGTTGGTTTAGGTTAGGTGATATCACGTTATAGATGTATATAAAGGTCCCGCGGAGACGTAGAGGCCAACAAGCCAGGAATGTGATCAAATATTACCGCCGAGATGTTAGGTTGGGTAAGGTTAGGTTATATTACGTTATTGGTGTCTATAAATGTCCCACGGAGACGTAGAGGCCAACTCGCCAGGTATGTTTTCAAATATTACCGCCGAGATGTTGGGTTGGGTTAGGTTAGGTTATATTACGTTATTGATGTAGAAAAAGATCCCACGGGGACGGAGAAACCAACTCGACAGGAATGTTGTCTAATATTACCGCCGAGATGTTAGGTTGGGTTAGGTTAGGTTATATTACGTTATTGATGTATAAAAAGATCCCACGGAGACGGAGAAGCCTACTCGCCAGGAATTTTTTCAAATATTACCGCCGAAATGTTAGGTTGGGTTAGGTTAGGTTATATTTCGTTATTGATGTATATGAAGGTCCCACGGAGACGTAGAGGCCAACTCGCCAGGAATGATGTCAAATATTACCGCCGAAATGTTAGGTTGGGTTAGGTTAGGTTATATTACGTTATTGATGTTTATAAAGGTCCCACGGAGACGTAGATGCCAGCAAGCCAGGAATGTGGTCAAATATTACCGCCGAGATGATAGGTTGGGTTAGGTTACGTTATATTACGTTATTGATGTTTATGAAGGCCAAACGGAGACGTAGAGGACAACTCGCCAGGAATGATGTCAAATATTACCGCCGAAATGTCAGGTTGGGTTAGGTTAGGCTATATTACGTTATTGATGTATATTAAGGTCCCACGGAGACGTAGATGTCAAATCGCCATGAATGTTTTCAAATATTACCGCCGAGATGTTAGGTTGGGTTAGGTTAGGTTATATTACGTTATGGATGTCTATAAAGGTCCCACGGTGACGTAGAGGCCAACTCGCCAGGAATGTTGTCAAATATTACCGCCGAGATGTTAAGTTGGGTTTGGTTTGGTTATATTACGTTATTGATGTATATAAAGGTCCCACGGAGACGTAGAGGCCAACTCGCCAGGTATGTTTTAAAATATTACCGCCGAGACGTTAGGTTGGTTTAGGTTAGGTGATATCACGTTATAGATGTATATAAAGGTCCCGCGGAGACGTAGAGGCCAACAAGCCAGGAATGTGATCAAATATTACCGCCGAGATGTTAGGTTGGGTAAGGTTAGGTTATATTACGTTATTGGTGTCTATAAATGTCCCACGGAGACGTAGAGGCCAACTCGCCAGGTATGTTTTCAAATATTACCGCCGAGATGTTGGGTTGGGTTAGGTTAGATTATATTACGTTATTGATGTAGAAAAAGATCCCACGGGGACGGAGAAACCAACTCGACAGGAATGTTGTCTAATATTACCGCCGAGATGTTAGGTTGGGTTAGGTTAGGTTATATTACGTTATGGATGTCTATAAAGGTCCCACGGTGACGTAGAGGCCAACTCGCCAGGAATGTTGTCAAATATTACCGCCGAGATGTTAATTTGGGTTTGGTTTGGTTATATTACGTTATTGATGTATATAAAGGTCCCACGGAGACGTAGAGGCCAACTCGCCAGGTATGTTTTAAAATATTACCGCCGAGACGTTAGGTTGGTTTAGGTTAGGTGATATCACGTTATAGATGTATATAAATGTCCCGCGGAGACGTAGAGGCCAACAAGCCAGGAATGTGATCAAATATTACCGCCGAGATGTTAGGTTGGGTAAGGTTAGGTTATATTACGTTATTGGTGTCTATAAATGTCCCACGGAGACGTAGAGGCCAACTCGCCAGGTATGTTTTCAAATATTACCGCCGAGATGTTGGGTTGGGTTAGGTTAGGTTATATTACGTTATTGATGTAGAAAAAGATCCCACGGAGACGGAGAAACCAACTCGACAGGAATGTTGTCTAATATTACCGCCGAGATGTTAGGTTGGGTTAGGTTAGGTTATATTTCGTTATTGATGTATATAAATGTCCCGCGGCGACGGAGAAGCCAACTCGCCAGGAATGTTTTCAAATATTACCGCCGAGATGTTAGGTTGGGTTAGGTTAGGTTATATTGCGTTATGGATGTCTATGAAGGTCCCACGGAGACGGAGAAGCCAACTCGCCAGGAATGATGTCAAATATTACCGCCGAGATGTTATTTTGGGTTAGGATAGGTTATATTACGTTATTGATGTATATAAATGTACCACGGAGACGGAGAAGCCAACTCGCCAGGAATGTTTTCAAATAGTACCGCCGAGATGTTAGGTTGGGTTAGGTTAGGTTATATTACGTTATTGATGTATAAAAAGATCCCACGGAGACGGAGAAGCCTACTCGCCAGGAATTTTTTCAAATATTACCGCCGAAATGTTAGGTTGGGTTAGGTTAGGTTATATTTCGTTATTGATGTATATGAAGGTCCCACGGAGACGTAGAGGCCCACTCGCCAGGAATGATGTCAAATATTACCGCCGAAATGTTTGGTTGGCTTAGGTTAGGTTATATTACGTTATTGATGTTTATAAAGGTCCCACGGAGACGTAGATGCCAACAAGCCAGGAATGTGGTCAAATATTACCGCCGAGATGATAGGTTGGGTTAGGTTACGTTATATTACGTTATTGATGTTTATAAAGGTCCCACGGAGACGTAGATGCCAACAAGCCAGGAATGTGGTCAAATATTACCGCCGAGATGTTAGGTTGGGTTAGGTTAGGTTATATTACGTTATTGATGTATATAAAGGTCCCACGGAGACGAAGAGGCCAACTCGCCAGGAATGATGTCAAATATTACCGCCGAGATGCTAGGTTGGTTTAGGTTAGGTTATATTACGTTATTGATGTAGAAAAAGATCCCACGGAGACGGAGAAACCAACTCGACAGGAATGTTGTCTAATATCACCGCCGAGATGTTAGGTTGGGTTAGGTTAGGTTATATTACGTTATTGATGTAGAAAAAGATCCCACGGAGACGGAGAAACTAACTCGACAGGAATGTTGTCTAATATTACCGCCGAGATGTTAGGTTGGGTTAGGTTAGGTTATATTACGTTATTGATGTATAAAAAGATCCCACGGAGACGGCGAAACCAACTCGACAGGAATGTTGTCTAATATTACCGCCGAGATGTTAGGTTGGGTTAGGTTAGGTTATATTACGTTATTGATGTATATAAATGTACCACGGAGACGGAGAAGCCAACTCGCCAGGAATGTTTTCAAATATTACCGCCGAAATGTTAGGTTGGGTTAGGTTAGGTTATATTTCGTTATTGATGTATATAAAGGTCCCACGGAGACGGAGAAGCCAACTCGCCAGGAATGTTTTCAAATATCACCGCCGAGATGTTATTTTGGGTTAGGTTAGGTTATATTACGTTATTGATGTATATAAATGTACCACGGAGACGTAGGTGCCAACTCGCCATGAATGTTTTCAAATATTACCGCCTATATGTTAGGTTGGTTTAGGTTAGGTTATATTACGTTATGGATGTCTATGAAGGTCCCGCGGTGACGTAGAGGCCAACTCGCCAGGTATGTTTTCAAATATTACCGCCGAGATGTTGGGTTGGGTTAGGTTAGGTTATATTACGTTATTGATGTAGAAAAAGATCCCACGGAGACGGAGAAACCAACTCGACAGGAATGTTGTCTAATATTACCGCCGAGATGTTAGGTTGGGTTAGGTTAGGTTATATTACGTTATTGATGTATAAAAAGATCCCACGGAGACGGAGAAACCAACTCGACAGGAATGTTGTCTAATATTACCGCCGAGATGTTAGGTTGGGTTAGGTTAGGTTATATTACGTTATTGATGTATATAAATGTCCCGCGGAGACGGAGAAGCCAACTCGCCAGGAATGTTTTCAAATATTACCGCCGTGATGTTAGGTTGGGTTAGGTTAGGTTATATTACGTTATTGATGTTTATAAAGGTCCCACGGAGACGTAGATGCCAACAAGCCAGGAATGTGGTCAAATATTACCGCCGAGATGTTAGGTTGGGTTAGGTTAGGTTATATTTCGTTATTGATGTATATAAATGTCCCGCGGCGACGGAGAAGCCAACTCGCCAGGAATGTTTTCAAATATTACCGCCGAGATGTTAGGTTGGGTTAGGTTAGGTTATATTGCGTTATGGATGTCTATGAAGGTCCCACGGAGACGGAGAAGCCAAGTCGCCAGGAATGATGTCAAATATTACCGCCGAGATGTTATTTTGGGTTAGGATAGGTTATATTACGTTATTGATGTATATAAATGTACCACGGAGACGGAGAAGTCAACTCGCCAGGAATGTTTTCAAATAGTACCGCCGAGATGTTAGGTTGGGTTAGGTTAGGTTATATTACGTTATTGATGTATAAAAAGATCCCACGGAGACGGAGAAGCCTACTCGCCAGGAATTTTTTCAAATATTACCGCCGAAATGTTAGGTTGGGTTAGGTTAGGTTATATTTCGTTATTGATGTATATGAAGGTCCCACGGAGACGTAGAGGCCCACTCGCCAGGAATGATGTCAAATATTACCGCCGAAATGTTTGGTTGGGTTAGGTTAGGTTATATTACGTTATTGATGTTTATAAAGGTCCCACGGAGACGTAGATGCCAACAAGCCAGGAATGTGGTCAAATATTACCGCCGAGATGATAGGTTGGGTTAGGTTACGTTATATTACGTTATTGATGTTTATGAAGGCCAAACGGAGACGTAGAGGACAACTCGCCAGGAATGATGTCAAATATTACCGCCGAAATGTTAGGTTGGGTTAGGTTAGGCTATATTACGTTATTGATGTATATTAAGGTCCCACGGAGACGTAGATGTCAAATCGCCATGAATGTTTTCAAATATTACCGCCGAGATGTTAGGTTGGGTTAGGTTAGGTTACATTACGTTATGGATGTCTATAAAGGTCCCACGGTGACGTAGAGGCCAACTCGCCAGGAATGTTGTCAAATATTACCGCCGAGATGTTAAGTTGGGTTTGGTTTGGTTATATTACGTTATTGATGTATATAAAGGTCCCACGGAGACGTAGAGGCCAACTCGCCAGGTATGTTTTAAAATATTACCGCCGAGACGTTAGGTTGGTTTAGGTTAGGTGATATCACGTTATAGATGTATATAAAGGTCCCGCGGAGACGTAGAGGCCAACAAGCCAGGAATGTGATCAAATATTACCGCCGAGATGTTAGGTTGGGTAAGGTTAGGTTATATTACGTTATTGGTGTCTATAAATGTCCCACGGAGACGTAGAGGCCAACTCGCCAGGTATGTTTTCAAATATTACCGCCGAGATGTTGGGTTGGGTTAGGTTAGGTTATATTACGTTATTGATGTAGAAAAAGATCCCACGGGGACGGAGAAACCAACTCGACAGGAATGTTGTCTAATATTACCGCCGAGATGTTAGGTTGGGTTAGGTTAGGTTATATTACGTTATTGATGTATAAAAAGATCCCACGGAGACGGAGAAGCCTACTCGCCAGGAATTTTTTCAAATATTACCGCCGAAATGTTAGGTTGGGTTAGGTTAGGTTATATTTCGTTATTGATGTATATGAAGGTCCCACGGAGACGTAGAGGCCAACTCGCCAGGAATGATGTCAAATATTACCGCCGAAATGTTAGGTTGGGTTAGGTTAGGTTATATTACGTTATTCATGTTTATAAAGGTCCCACGGAGACGTAGATGCCAGCAAGCCAGGAATGTGGTCAAATATTACCGCCGAGATGATAGGTTGGGTTAGGTTACGTTATATTACGTTATTGATGTTTATGAAGGCCAAACGGAGACGTAGAGGACAACTCGCCAGGAATGATGTCAAATATTACCGCCGAAATGTCAGGTTGGGTTAGGTTAGGCTATATTACGTTATTGATGTATATTAAGGTCCCACGGAGACGTAGATGTCAAATCGCCATGAATGTTTTCAAATATTACCGCCGAGATGTTAGGTTGGGTTAGGTTAGGTTATATTACGTTATGGATGTCTATAAAGGTCCCACGGTGACGTAGAGGCCAACTCGCCAGGAATGTTGTCAAATATTACCGCCGAGATGTTAAGTTGGGTTTGGTTTGGTTATATTACGTTATTGATGTATATAAAGGTCCCACGGAGACGTAGAGGCCAACTCGCCAGGTATGTTTTAAAATATTACCGCCGAGACGTTAGGTTGGTTTAGGTTAGGTGATATCACGTTATAGATGTATATAAAGGTCCCGCGGAGACGTAGAGGCCAACAAGCCAGGAATGTGATCAAATATTACCGCCGAGATGTTAGGTTGGGTAAGGTTAGGTTATATTACGTTATTGGTGTCTATAAATGTCCCACGGAGACGTAGAGGCCAACTCGCCAGGTATGTTTTCAAATATTACCGCCGAGATGTTGGGTTGGGTTAGGTTAGATTATATTACGTTATTGATGTAGAAAAAGATCCCACGGGGACGGAGAAACCAACTCGACAGGAATGTTGTCTAATATTACCGCCGAGATGTTAGGTTGGGTTAGGTTAGGTTATATTACGTTATGGATGTCTATAAAGGTCCCACGGTGACGTAGAGGCCAACTCGCCAGGAATGTTGTCAAATATTACCGCCGAGATGTTAATTTGGGTTTGGTTTGGTTATATTACGTTATTGATGTATATAAAGGTCCCACGGAGACGTAGAGGCCAACTCGCCAGGTATGTTTTAAAATATTACCGCCGAGACGTTAGGTTGGTTTAGGTTAGGTGATATCACGTTATAGATGTATATAAATGTCCCGCGGAGACGTAGAGGCCAACAAGCCAGGAATGTGATCAAATATTACCGCCGAGATGTTAGGTTGGGTAAGGTTAGGTTATATTACGTTATTGGTGTCTATAAATGTCCCACGGAGACGTAGAGGCCAACTCGCCAGGTATGTTTTCAAATATTACCGCCGAGATGTTGGGTTGGGTTAGGTTAGGTTATATTAAGTTATTGATGTAGAAAAAGATCCCACGGGGACGGAGAAACCAACTCGACAGGAATGTTGTCTAATATTACCGCCGAGATGTTAGGTTGGGTTAGGTTAGGTTATATTACGTTATTGATGTATAAAAAGATCCCACGGAGACGGAGAAACCAACTCGACAGGAATGTTGTCTAATATTACCGACGAGATGTTAGGTTGGGTTAGGTTAGGTTATATTACGTTATTGATGTATATAAATGTCCCGCGGAGACGGAGAAGCCAACTCGCCAGGAATGTTTTCAAATATTACCGCCGAGATGTTAGGTTGGGTTAGGTTAGGTTATATTACGTTATGGATGTCTATAAAGGTCCCACGGAGATGGAGAAGCCAACTCGCCAGGAATGTTGTCAAATATTACCGCCGAGATGTTATTTTGGGTTAGGATAGGTTATATTACGTTATTGATGTATATAAATGTACCACGGAGACGGAGAAGCCAACTCGCCAGGAATGTTTTCAAATAGTACCGCCGAGATGTTAGGTTGGGTTAGGTTAGGTTATATTACGTTATTGATGTATAAAAAGATCCCACGGAGACGGAGAAGCCTACTCGCCAGGAATTTTTTCAAATATTACCGCCGAAATGTTAGGTTGGGTTAGGTTAGGTTATATTTCGTTATTGATGTATATGAAGGTCCCACGGAGACGTAGAGGCCAACTCGCCAGGAATGATGTCAAATATTACCGCCGAAATGTTAGGTTGGGTTAGGTTAGGTTATATTACGTTATTGATGTTTATAAAGGTCCCACGGAGACGTAGATGCCAGCAAGCCAGGAATGTGGTCAAATATTACCGCCGAGATGATAGGTTGGGTTAGGTTACGTTATATTACGTTATTGATGTTTATGAAGGCCAAACGGAGACGTAGAGGACAACTCGCCAGGAATGATGTCAAATATTACCGCCGAAATGTTAGGTTGGGTTAGGTTAGGCTATATTACGTTATTGATGTATATTAAGGTCCCACGGAGACGTAGATGTCAAATCGCCATGAATGTTTTCAAATATTACCGCCGAGATGTTAGGTTGGGTTAGGTTAGGTTATATTACGTTATGGATGTCTATAAAGGTCCCACGGTGACGTAGAGGCCAACTCGCCAGGAATGTTGTCAAATATTACCGCCGAGATGTTAATTTGGGTTTGGTTTGGTTATATTACGTTATTGATGTATATAAAGGTCCCACGGAGACGTAGAGGCCAACTCGCCAGGTATGTTTTAAAATATTACCGCCGAGACGTTAGGTTGGTTTAGGTTAGGTGATATCACGTTATAGATGTATATAAATGTCCCGCGGAGACGTAGAGGCCAACAAGCCAGGAATGTGATCAAATATTACCGCCGAGATGTTAGGTTGGGTAAGGTTAGGTTATATTACGTTATTGGTGTCTATAAATGTCCCACGGAGACGTAGAGGCCAACTCGCCAGGTATGTTTTCAAATATTACCGCCGAGATGTTGGGTTGGGTTAGGTTAGGTTATATTACGTTATTGATGTAGAAAAAGATCCCACGGGGACGGAGAAACCAACTCGACAGGAATGTTGTCTAATATTACCGCCGAGATGTTAGGTTGGGTTAGGTTAGGTTATATTACGTTATTGATGTATAAAAAGATCCCACGGAGACGGAGAAACCAACTCGACAGGAATGTTGTCTAATATTACCGACGAGATGTTAGGTTGGGTTAGGTTAGGTTATATTACGTTATTGATGTATATAAATGTCCCGCGGAGACGGAGAAGCCAACTCGCCAGGAATGTTTTCAAATATTACCGCCGAGATGTTAGGTTGGGTTAGGTTAGGTTATATTACGTTATGGATGTCTATAAAGGTCAAACGGAGACGTAGAGGACAACTCGCCAGGAATGATGTCAAGTATTACCGCCGAAATGTTAGGTTGGGTTAGGTTAGGCTATATTACGTTATTGATGTATATTAAGGTCCCACGGAGACGTAGATGTCAAATCGCCATGAATGTTTTCAAATATTACCGCCGAGATGTTAGGTTGGGTTAGGTTAGGTTATATTACGTTATTGATGTATAAAAAGATCCCACGGAGACGGAGAAACCAACTCGACAGGAATGTTGTCTAATATTACCGCCGAGATGTTAGGTTGGGTTTGGTTTGGTTATATTACGTTATTGATGTATATAAAGGTCCCACGGAGACGTAGAGGCCAACTCGCCAGGTATGTTTTAAAATATTACCGCCGAGACGTTAGGTTGGTTTAGGTTAGGTGATATCACGTTATAGATGTATATAAAGGTCCCGCGGAGACGTAGAGGCCAACAAGCCAGGAATGTGATCAAATATTACCGCCGAGATGTTAGGTTGGGTAAGGTTAGGTTATATTACGTTATTGGTGTCTATAAATGTCCCACGGAGACGTAGAGGCAAACTCGCCAGGTATGTTTTCAAATATTACCGCCGAGATGTTGGGTTGGGTTAGGTTAGGTTATATTACGTTATTGATGCAGAAAAAGATCCCACGGGGACGGAGAAACCAACTCGACAGGAATGTTGTCTAATATTACCGCCGAGATGTTAGGTTGGGTTAGGTTAGGTTATATTACGTTATTGATGTATAAAAAGATCCCACGGAGACGGAGAAACCAACTCGACAGGAATGTTGTCTAATATTACCGACGAGATGTTAGGTTGGGTTAGGTTAGGTTATATTACGTTATTGATGTATAAAAAGATCCCACGGAGACGGAGAAACCAACTCGACAGGAATGTTGTCTAATATTACCGCCGAGATGTTAGGTTGGGTTTGGTTTGGTTATATTACGTTATTGATGTATATAAAGGTCCCACGGAGACGTAGAGGCCAACTCGCCAGGTATGTTTTCAAATATTACCGCCGAGACGTTAGGTTGGTTTAGGTTAGGTGATATCACGTTATAGATGTATATAAAGGGCCCGCGGAGACGTAGAGGCCAACAAGCCAGGAATGTGATCAAATATTACCGCCGAGATGTTAGGTTGGGTAAGGTTAGGTTATATTACGTTATTGGTGTCTATAAATGTCCCACGGAGACGTAGAGGCCAACTCGCCAGGTATGTTTTCAAATATTACCGCCGAGATGTTGGGTTGGGTTAGGTTAGGTTATATTACGTTATTGATGTAGAAAAAGATTCCACGGAGACGGAGAAACCAACTCGACAGGAATGTTGTCTAATATTACCGCCGAGATGTTAGGTTGGGTTAGGTTAGGTTATATTACGTTATTGATGTATAAAAAGATCCCACGGAGACGGAGAAACCAACTCGACAGGAATGTTGTCTAATATTACCGCCGAGATGTTAGGTTGGGTTAGGTTAGGTTATATTACGTTATTGATGTATATAAATGTCCCGCGGAGACGGAGAAGCCAACTCGCCAGGAATGTTGTCAAATATTACCGCCGAGATGTTAGGTTGGGTTTGGTTAGGTTATATTACGTTATTGATGTATATAAAGGTCCCACGGAGACGTAGAGGCCAACTCGCCAGGTACGTTTTCAAATATTACCGCCGAGATGTTAGGTTGGTTTAGGTTAGGTGATATCACGTTATAGATGTATATAAAGGTCCCGCGGAGACGTAGAGGCCAACAAGCCAGGAATGTGATCAAATATTACCGCCGAGATGTTAGGTTGGGTTAGGTTAGGTTATATACGTTATTGATGTCTATAAATGTCCCACGGAGACGTAGAGGCCAACTCGCCAGGTATGTTTTCAAATATTACCGCCGAGATGTTAGGTTGGGTTAGGTTAGGTTATATTACGTTATTGATGTATAAAAAGATCCCACGGAGACGGAGAAACCAACTCGACAGGAATGTTGTCTAATATTACCGCCGAGATGTTAGGTTGGGTTTGGTTTGGTTATATTACGTTATTGATGTATATAAAGGTCCCACGGAGACGTAGAGGCCAACTCGCCAGGTATGTTTTCAAATATTACCGCCGAGATGTTGGGTTGGGTTAGGTTAGGTTATATTACGTTATTGATGCAGAAAAAGATCCCACGGGGACGGAGAAACCAACTCGACAGGAATGTTGTCTAATATTACCGCCGAGATGTTAGGTTGGGTTAGGTTAGGTTATATTACGTTATTGATGTATAAAAAGATCCCACGGAGACGGAGAAACCAACTCGACAGGAATGTTGTCTAATATTACCGACGAGATGTTAGGTTGGGTTAGGTTAGGTTATATTACGTTATTGATGTATATAAATGTCCCGCGGAGACGGAGAAGCCAACTCGCCAGGAATGTTTTCAAATATTACCGCCGAGATGTTAGGTTGGGTTAGGTTAGGTTATATTACGTTATGGATGTCTATAAAGGTCCCACGGAGACGGAGAAGCCAACTCGCCAGGAATGTTGTCAAATATTACCGCCGAGATGTTATTTTGGGTTAGGATAGGTTATATTACGTTATTGATGTCTATAAATGTCCCACGGAGACGTAGAGGCCAACTCGCCAGGTATGTTTTCAAATATTACCGCCGAGATGTTAGGTTGGGTTAGGTTAGGTTATATTACGTTATTGATGTATAAAAAGATCCCACGGAGGCGGAGAAACCAACTCGACAGGAATGTTGTCTAATATTACCGCCGAGATGTTAGGTTGGGTTAGGTAAGGTTATATTACGTTATTGATGTATACAAATGTCCCGCGGAGACGGAGAAGCCAATTCGCCAGGAATGTTGTCAAATATTACCGCCGAGATGTTAGGTTGGGTTTGGTTAGGTTATATTACGTTATTGATGTATATAAAGGTCCCACGGAGACGTAGAGGCCAACTCGCCAGGTATGTTTTCAAATATTACCGCCGAGATGTTAGGTTGGTTTATGTTAGGTGATATCACGTTATAGATGTATATAAAGGTCCCGCGGAGACGTAGAGGCCAACAAGCCAGGAATGTGATCAAATATTACCGCCGAGATGTTAGGTTGGGTTAGGTTAGGTTATATTACGTTATTGATGTCTATAAATGTCCCACGGAAGCGTAGAGGCCAACTCGCCAGGTATGTTTTCAAATATTACCGCCGAGACGTTAGGTTGGGTTAGGTTAGGTTATATTACGTTATTGATGTATATAAAGGTCCCACGGAGACGAAGAGGCCAACTCGCCAGGAATGATGTCAAATATTACCGCCGAAATGTTAGGTTGGGTTAGGTTAGGCTATATTACGTTATTGATGTATATGAATGTCCCACGGAGACGTAGATGTCAAATCGCCATGAATGTTTTCAAATATTACCGCCGAGATGTTAGGTTGGGTTAGGTTAGGTTATATTACGTTATTGATGTATATGAAGGTCCCACGGAGACGTAGAGGCCAACAAGCCAGGAATGTGATCAAATATTACCGCCGAGATGTTAGGTTGGGTAAGGTTAGGTTATATTACGTTATTGGTGTCTATAAATGTCCCACGGAGACGTAGAGGCCAACTCGCCAGGTATGTTTTCAAATATTACCGCCGAGATGTTAGGTTGGGTTAGGTTAGGTTATATTACGTTATTGATGTATATAAATGTCCCACGGAGACGAAGAGGCCAACTCGCCAGGAATGATGTCAAATATTACCGCCGAAAAGTTAGGTTGGGTTAGGTTAGGCTATATTACGTTATTGATGTATATGAAGGTCCCACGGAGACGTAGATGCCAAATCGCCATGAATGTTTTCAAATATTACCGCCGAGATGTTAGGTTGGGTTAGCCTAGGTTATATTACGTTATTGATGTATATAAAGGTCCCACGGAGACGAAGAGGCCAACTCGCCAGGAATGATGTCAAATATTACCGCCGAAAAGTTAGGTTGGGTTAGGTTAGGCTATATTACGTTATTGATGTATATGAAGGTCCCACGGAGACGTAGATGCCAAATCGCCATGAATGTTTTCAAATATTACCGCCGAGATGTTAGGTTGGGTTAGCCTAGGTTATATTACGTTATTGATGTATATAAAGGTCCCACGGAGACGTAGAGGTCAACTCGCCAGGTATGTTTTCAAATATTACCGCCGAGATGTTAGCTTGGGTTAGGTTAGGTTATATTACGTTATTGATGTTTATGAAGAACAAACGGAGACGTAGAGGCCAACTCGCCAGGAATGATGTCAAATATTACCGCCGAAATGTTAGGTTGGGTTAGGATAGGTTATATTACGTTATTGATGTATATAAATGTACCACGGAGACGGAGAAGCCAACTCGCCAGGAATGTTTTCAAATATTACCGCCGAGATGTTAGGTTGGGTTAGGTTTGGTTATATTACGTTATTGATGTATATAAAGGTCCCACGGAGACGTAGAGGCCAACTCGCCAGGTATGTTTTAAAATATTACCGCCGAGACGTTAGGTTGGTTTAGGTTAGGTGATATCACGTTATAGATGTATATAAAGGTCCCGCGGAGACGTAGAGGTCAACTCGCCAGGAATGTTGTCAAATATTACCGCCGAGATGTGAGGTTTGGTTAGGTTAGGTTATATTACGTTATTGATGTATATAAATGTCCCACGGAGACGTAGAGGCCACCTCGCCAGGTATGTTTTCAAATATTACCGCCGAAATGTTAGGTTGGGTTAGCCTAGGTTATATTACGTTATTGATGTATATAAAGGTCCCACGGAGACGTAGAGGTCAACTCGCCAGGTATGTTTTCAAATATTACCGCCGAGATGTTAGGTTGGGTTAGGTTAGGTTATATTACGTTATTGATGTATATAAAGGTCCCACGGAGACGTAGAGGCCAACTCGGCAGGTACGTTTTCAAATATTACCGCCGAGATGTTAGGTTGGTTTAGGTTAGGTGATATCACGTTATAGATGTATATAAAGGTCCCGCGGAGACGTAGAGGCCAACAAGCCAGGAATGTGATCAAATATTACCGCCGAGATGTTAGGTTGGGTTAGGTTAGGTTATATTACGTTATTGATGTCTATAAATGTCCCACGGGTACGTAGAGGCCAACTCGCCAGGTATGTTGTCAAATATTACCGCCGAGATGTTAGCTTGGGTTTGGTTGGGTTATATTACGTTATTGATGTATATAAAGGTCCCACGGAGACGTAGAGGCCAACTCGCCAGGTATGTTTTCACACATTACCGCCGAGATGATAGGTTGGGTTAGGTTAGGTTATATTGCGTTATTGATGTATATGAAGGTCAAATGCAGACGTAGAGGTCAACTCGCCAGGAATGTTGTCAAATATTACCGCCGAGATGTGAGGTTTGGTTAGGTTAGGTTATATTACGTTATTGATGTATATAAATGTCCCACGGAGACGTAGAGGCCACCTCGCCAGGTATGTTTTCAAATATTACCGCCGAAATGTTAGGTTGGGTTAGGTTAGGCTATATTACGTTATTGATGTATATGAAGGTCCTACGGAGACGTAGATGCCAAATCGCCATGAATGTTTTCAAATATTACCGCCGAGATGTTAGGTTGGGTTAGCCTAGGTTATATTACGTTATTGATGTATATAAAGGTCCCACGGAGACGTAGAGGTCAACTCGCCAGGTATGTTTTCAAATATTACCGCCGAGATGTTAGGTTGGGTTAGGTTAGGTTATATTACGTTATTGATGTTTATGAAGAACAAACGGAGACGTAGAGGCCAACTCGCCAGGAATGATGTCAAATATTACCGCCGAAATGTTAGGTTGGGTTAGGATAGGTTATATTACGTTATTGATGTATATAAATGTCCCGCGGAGACGGAGAAGCCAACTCGCCAGGAATGTTTTCAAATATTACCGCCGTGATGTTAGGTTGGGTTAGGTTAGGTTATATTACGTTATTGATGTTTATAAAGGTCCCACGGAGACGTAGATGCCAACAAGCCAGGAATGTGGTCAAATATTACCGCCGAGATGTTAGGTTGGGTTAGGTTAGGTTATATTTCGTTATTGATGTATATAAATGTCCCGCGGCGACGGAGAAGCCAACTCGCCAGGAATGTTTTCAAATATTACCGCCGAGATGTTAGGTTGGGTTAGGTTAGGTTATATTGCGTTATGGATGTCTATGAAGGTCCCACGGAGACGGAGAAGCCAAGTCGCCAGGAATGATGTCAAATATTACCGCCGAGATGTTATTTTGGGTTAGGATAGGTTATATTACGTTATTGATGTATATAAATGTACCACGGAGACGGAGAAGTCAACTCGCCAGGAATGTTTTCAAATAGTACCGCCGAGATGTTAGGTTGGGTTAGGTTAGGTTATATTACGTTATTGATGTATAAAAAGATCCCACGGAGACGGAGAAGCCTACTCGCCAGGAATTTTTTCAAATATTACCGCCGAAATGTTAGGTTGGGTTAGGTTAGGTTATATTTCGTTATTGATGTATATGAAGGTCCCACGGAGACGTAGAGGCCCACTCGCCAGGAATGATGTCAAATATTACCGCCGAAATGTTTGGTTGGGTTAGGTTAGGTTATATTACGTTATTGATGTTTATAAAGGTCCCACGGAGACGTAGATGCCAACAAGCCAGGAATGTGGTCAAATATTACCGCCGAGATGATAGGTTGGGTTAGGTTACGTTATATTACGTTATTGATGTTTATGAAGGCCAAACGGAGACGTAGAGGACAACTCGCCAGGAATGATGTCAAATATTACCGCCGAAATGTTAGGTTGGGTTAGGTTAGGCTATATTACGTTATTGATGTATATTAAGGTCCCACGGAGACGTAGATGTCAAATCGCCATGAATGTTTTCAAATATTACCGCCGAGATGTTAGGTTGGGTTAGGTTAGGTTACATTACGTTATGGATGTCTATAAAGGTCCCACGGTGACGTAGAGGCCAACTCGCCAGGAATGTTGTCAAATATTACCGCCGAGATGTTAAGTTGGGTTTGGTTTGGTTATATTACGTTATTGATGTATATAAAGGTCCCACGGAGACGTAGAGGCCAACTCGCCAGGTATGTTTTAAAATATTACCGCCGAGACGTTAGGTTGGTTTAGGTTAGGTGATATCACGTTATAGATGTATATAAAGGTCCCGCGGAGACGTAGAGGCCAACAAGCCAGGAATGTGATCAAATATTACCGCCGAGATGTTAGGTTGGGTAAGGTTAGGTTATATTACGTTATTGGTGTCTATAAATGTCCCACGGAGACGTAGAGGCCAACTCGCCAGGTATGTTTTCAAATATTACCGCCGAGATGTTGGGTTGGGTTAGGTTAGGTTATATTACGTTATTGATGTAGAAAAAGATCCCACGGGGACGGAGAAACCAACTCGACAGGAATGTTGTCTAATATTACCGCCGAGATGTTAGGTTGGGTTAGGTTAGGTTATATTACGTTATTGATGTATAAAAAGATCCCACGGAGACGGAGAAGCCTACTCGCCAGGAATTTTTTCAAATATTACCGCCGAAATGTTAGGTTGGGTTAGGTTAGGTTATATTTCGTTATTGATGTATATGAAGGTCCCACGGAGACGTAGAGGCCAACTCGCCAGGAATGATGTCAAATATTACCGCCGAAATGTTAGGTTGGGTTAGGTTAGGTTATATTACGTTATTCATGTTTATAAAGGTCCCACGGAGACGTAGATGCCAGCAAGCCAGGAATGTGGTCAAATATTACCGCCGAGATGATAGGTTGGGTTAGGTTACGTTATATTACGTTATTGATGTTTATGAAGGCCAAACGGAGACGTAGAGGACAACTCGCCAGGAATGATGTCAAATATTACCGCCGAAATGTCAGGTTGGGTTAGGTTAGGCTATATTACGTTATTGATGTATATTAAGGTCCCACGGAGACGTAGATGTCAAATCGCCATGAATGTTTTCAAATATTACCGCCGAGATGTTAGGTTGGGTTAGGTTAGGTTATATTACGTTATGGATGTCTATAAAGGTCCCACGGTGACGTAGAGGCCAACTCGCCAGGAATGTTGTCAAATATTACCGCCGAGATGTTAAGTTGGGTTTGGTTTGGTTATATTACGTTATTGATGTATATAAAGGTCCCACGGAGACGTAGAGGCCAACTCGCCAGGTATGTTTTAAAATATTACCGCCGAGACGTTAGGTTGGTTTAGGTTAGGTGATATCACGTTATAGATGTATATAAAGGTCCCGCGGAGACGTAGAGGCCAACAAGCCAGGAATGTGATCAAATATTACCGCCGAGATGTTAGGTTGGGTAAGGTTAGGTTATATTACGTTATTGGTGTCTATAAATGTCCCACGGAGACGTAGAGGCCAACTCGCCAGGTATGTTTTCAAATATTACCGCCGAGATGTTGGGTTGGGTTAGGTTAGATTATATTACGTTATTGATGTAGAAAAAGATCCCACGGGGACGGAGAAACCAACTCGACAGGAATGTTGTCTAATATTACCGCCGAGATGTTAGGTTGGGTTAGGTTAGGTTATATTACGTTATGGATGTCTATAAAGGTCCCACGGTGACGTAGAGGCCAACTCGCCAGGAATGTTGTCAAATATTACCGCCGAGATGTTAATTTGGGTTTGGTTTGGTTATATTACGTTATTGATGTATATAAAGGTCCCACGGAGACGTAGAGGCCAACTCGCCAGGTATGTTTTAAAATATTACCGCCGAGACGTTAGGTTGGTTTAGGTTAGGTGATATCACGTTATAGATGTATATAAATGTCCCGCGGAGACGTAGAGGCCAACAAGCCAGGAATGTGATCAAATATTACCGCCGAGATGTTAGGTTGGGTAAGGTTAGGTTATATTACGTTATTGGTGTCTATAAATGTCCCACGGAGACGTAGAGGCCAACTCGCCAGGTATGTTTTCAAATATTACCGCCGAGATGTTGGGTTGGGTTAGGTTAGGTTATATTACGTTATTGATGTAGAAAAAGATCCCACGGGGACGGAGAAACCAACTCGACAGGAATGTTGTCTAATATTACCGCCGAGATGTTAGGTTGGGTTAGGTTAGGTTATATTACGTTATTGATGTATAAAAAGATCCCACGGAGACGGAGAAACCAACTCGACAGGAATGTTGTCTAATATTACCGACGAGATGTTAGGTTGGGTTAGGTTAGGTTATATTACGTTATTGATGTATATAAATGTCCCGCGGAGACGGAGAAGCCAACTCGCCAGGAATGTTTTCAAATATTACCGCCGAGATGTTAGGTTGGGTTAGGTTAGGTTATATTACGTTATGGATGTCTATAAAGGTCCCACGGAGATGGAGAAGCCAACTCGCCAGGAATGTTGTCAAATATTACCGCCGAGATGTTATTTTGGGTTAGGATAGGTTATATTACGTTATTGATGTATATAAATGTACCACGGAGACGGAGAAGCCAACTCGCCAGGAATGTTTTCAAATAGTACCGCCGAGATGTTAGGTTGGGTTAGGTTAGGTTATATTACGTTATTGATGTATAAAAAGATCCCACGGAGACGGAGAAGCCTACTCGCCAGGAATTTTTTCAAATATTACCGCCGAAATGTTAGGTTGGGTTAGGTTAGGTTATATTTCGTTATTGATGTATATGAAGGTCCCACGGAGACGTAGAGGCCAACTCGCCAGGAATGATGTCAAATATTACCGCCGAAATGTTAGGTTGGGTTAGGTTAGGTTATATTACGTTATTGATGTTTATAAAGGTCCCACGGAGACGTAGATGCCAGCAAGCCAGGAATGTGGTCAAATATTACCGCCGAGATGATAGGTTGGGTTAGGTTACGTTATATTACGTTATTGATGTTTATGAAGGCCAAACGGAGACGTAGAGGACAACTCGCCAGGAATGATGTCAAATATTACCGCCGAAATGTTAGGTTGGGTTAGGTTAGGCTATATTACGTTATTGATGTATATTAAGGTCCCACGGAGACGTAGATGTCAAATCGCCATGAATGTTTTCAAATATTACCGCCGAGATGTTAGGTTGGGTTAGGTTAGGTTATATTACGTTATGGATGTCTATAAAGGTCCCACGGTGACGTAGAGGCCAACTCGCCAGGAATGTTGTCAAATATTACCGCCGAGATGTTAATTTGGGTTTGGTTTGGTTATATTACGTTATTGATGTATATAAAGGTCCCACGGAGACGTAGAGGCCAACTCGCCAGGTATGTTTTAAAATATTACCGCCGAGACGTTAGGTTGGTTTAGGTTAGGTGATATCACGTTATAGATGTATATAAATGTCCCGCGGAGACGTAGAGGCCAACAAGCCAGGAATGTGATCAAATATTACCGCCGAGATGTTAGGTTGGGTAAGGTTAGGTTATATTACGTTATTGGTGTCTATAAATGTCCCACGGAGACGTAGAGGCCAACTCGCCAGGTATGTTTTCAAATATTACCGCCGAGATGTTGGGTTGGGTTAGGTTAGGTTATATTACGTTATTGATGTAGAAAAAGATCCCACGGGGACGGAGAAACCAACTCGACAGGAATGTTGTCTAATATTACCGCCGAGATGTTAGGTTGGGTTAGGTTAGGTTATATTACGTTATTGATGTATAAAAAGATCCCACGGAGACGGAGAAACCAACTCGACAGGAATGTTGTCTAATATTACCGACGAGATGTTAGGTTGGGTTAGGTTAGGTTATATTACGTTATTGATGTATATAAATGTCCCGCGGAGACGGAGAAGCCAACTCGCCAGGAATGTTTTCAAATATTACCGCCGAGATGTTAGGTTGGGTTAGGTTAGGTTATATTACGTTATGGATGTCTATAAAGGTCAAACGGAGACGTAGAGGACAACTCGCCAGGAATGATGTCAAGTATTACCGCCGAAATGTTAGGTTGGGTTAGGTTAGGCTATATTACGTTATTGATGTATATTAAGGTCCCACGGAGACGTAGATGTCAAATCGCCATGAATGTTTTCAAATATTACCGCCGAGATGTTAGGTTGGGTTAGGTTAGGTTATATTACGTTATTGATGTATAAAAAGATCCCACGGAGACGGAGAAACCAACTCGACAGGAATGTTGTCTAATATTACCGCCGAGATGTTAGGTTGGGTTTGGTTTGGTTATATTACGTTATTGATGTATATAAAGGTCCCACGGAGACGTAGAGGCCAACTCGCCAGGTATGTTTTAAAATATTACCGCCGAGACGTTAGGTTGGTTTAGGTTAGGTGATATCACGTTATAGATGTATATAAAGGTCCCGCGGAGACGTAGAGGCCAACAAGCCAGGAATGTGATCAAATATTACCGCCGAGATGTTAGGTTGGGTAAGGTTAGGTTATATTACGTTATTGGTGTCTATAAATGTCCCACGGAGACGTAGAGGCAAACTCGCCAGGTATGTTTTCAAATATTACCGCCGAGATGTTGGGTTGGGTTAGGTTAGGTTATATTACGTTATTGATGCAGAAAAAGATCCCACGGGGACGGAGAAACCAACTCGACAGGAATGTTGTCTAATATTACCGCCGAGATGTTAGGTTGGGTTAGGTTAGGTTATATTACGTTATTGATGTATAAAAAGATCCCACGGAGACGGAGAAACCAACTCGACAGGAATGTTGTCTAATATTACCGACGAGATGTTAGGTTGGGTTAGGTTAGGTTATATTACGTTATTGATGTATAAAAAGATCCCACGGAGACGGAGAAACCAACTCGACAGGAATGTTGTCTAATATTACCGCCGAGATGTTAGGTTGGGTTTGGTTTGGTTATATTACGTTATTGATGTATATAAAGGTCCCACGGAGACGTAGAGGCCAACTCGCCAGGTATGTTTTCAAATATTACCGCCGAGACGTTAGGTTGGTTTAGGTTAGGTGATATCACGTTATAGATGTATATAAAGGGCCCGCGGAGACGTAGAGGCCAACAAGCCAGGAATGTGATCAAATATTACCGCCGAGATGTTAGGTTGGGTAAGGTTAGGTTATATTACGTTATTGGTGTCTATAAATGTCCCACGGAGACGTAGAGGCCAACTCGCCAGGTATGTTTTCAAATATTACCGCCGAGATGTTGGGTTGGGTTAGGTTAGGTTATATTACGTTATTGATGTAGAAAAAGATTCCACGGAGACGGAGAAACCAACTCGACAGGAATGTTGTCTAATATTACCGCCGAGATGTTAGGTTGGGTTAGGTTAGGTTATATTACGTTATTGATGTATAAAAAGATCCCACGGAGACGGAGAAACCAACTCGACAGGAATGTTGTCTAATATTACCGCCGAGATGTTAGGTTGGGTTAGGTTAGGTTATATTACGTTATTGATGTATATAAATGTCCCGCGGAGACGGAGAAGCCAACTCGCCAGGAATGTTGTCAAATATTACCGCCGAGATGTTAGGTTGGGTTTGGTTAGGTTATATTACGTTATTGATGTATATAAAGGTCCCACGGAGACGTAGAGGCCAACTCGCCAGGTACGTTTTCAAATATTACCGCCGAGATGTTAGGTTGGTTTAGGTTAGGTGATATCACGTTATAGATGTATATAAAGGTCCCGCGGAGACGTAGAGGCCAACAAGCCAGGAATGTGATCAAATATTACCGCCGAGATGTTAGGTTGGGTTAGGTTAGGTTATATACGTTATTGATGTCTATAAATGTCCCACGGAGACGTAGAGGCCAACTCGCCAGGTATGTTTTCAAATATTACCGCCGAGATGTTAGGTTGGGTTAGGTTAGGTTATATTACGTTATTGATGTATAAAAAGATCCCACGGAGACGGAGAAACCAACTCGACAGGAATGTTGTCTAATATTACCGCCGAGATGTTAGGTTGGGTTTGGTTTGGTTATATTACGTTATTGATGTATATAAAGGTCCCACGGAGACGTAGAGGCCAACTCGCCAGGTATGTTTTCAAATATTACCGCCGAGATGTTGGGTTGGGTTAGGTTAGGTTATATTACGTTATTGATGCAGAAAAAGATCCCACGGGGACGGAGAAACCAACTCGACAGGAATGTTGTCTAATATTACCGCCGAGATGTTAGGTTGGGTTAGGTTAGGTTATATTACGTTATTGATGTATAAAAAGATCCCACGGAGACGGAGAAACCAACTCGACAGGAATGTTGTCTAATATTACCGACGAGATGTTAGGTTGGGTTAGGTTAGGTTATATTACGTTATTGATGTATATAAATGTCCCGCGGAGACGGAGAAGCCAACTCGCCAGGAATGTTTTCAAATATTACCGCCGAGATGTTAGGTTGGGTTAGGTTAGGTTATATTACGTTATGGATGTCTATAAAGGTCCCACGGAGACGGAGAAGCCAACTCGCCAGGAATGTTGTCAAATATTACCGCCGAGATGTTATTTTGGGTTAGGATAGGTTATATTACGTTATTGATGTCTATAAATGTCCCACGGAGACGTAGAGGCCAACTCGCCAGGTATGTTTTCAAATATTACCGCCGAGATGTTAGGTTGGGTTAGGTTAGGTTATATTACGTTATTGATGTATAAAAAGATCCCACGGAGGCGGAGAAACCAACTCGACAGGAATGTTGTCTAATATTACCGCCGAGATGTTAGGTTGGGTTAGGTAAGGTTATATTACGTTATTGATGTATACAAATGTCCCGCGGAGACGGAGAAGCCAATTCGCCAGGAATGTTGTCAAATATTACCGCCGAGATGTTAGGTTGGGTTTGGTTAGGTTATATTACGTTATTGATGTATATAAAGGTCCCACGGAGACGTAGAGGCCAACTCGCCAGGTATGTTTTCAAATATTACCGCCGAGATGTTAGGTTGGTTTAGGTTAGGTGATATCACGTTATAGATGTATATAAAGGTCCCGCGGAGACGTAGAGGCCAACAAGCCAGGAATGTGATCAAATATTACCGCCGAGATGTTAGGTTGGGTTAGGTTAGGTTATATTACGTTATTGATGTCTGTAAATGTCCCACGGAAGCGTAGAGGCCAACTCGCCAGGTATGTTTTCAAATATTACCGCCGAGACGTTAGGTTGGGTTAGGTTAGGTTATATTACGTTATTGATGTATATAAAGGTCCCACGGAGACGAAGAGGCCAACTCGCCAGGAATGATGTCAAATATTACCGCCGAAATGTTAGGTTGGGTTAGGTTAGGCTATATTACGTTATTGATGTATATGAATGTCCCACGGAGACGTAGATGTCAAATCGCCATGAATGTTTTCAAATATTACCGCCGAGATGTTAGGTTGGGTTAGGTTAGGTTATATTACGTTATTGATGTATATGAAGGTCCCACGGAGACGTAGAGGCCAACAAGCCAGGAATGTGATCAAATATTACCGCCGAGATGTTAGGTTGGGTAAGGTTAGGTTATATTACGTTATTGGTGTCTATAAATGTCCCACGGAGACGTAGAGGCCAACTCGCCAGGTATGTTTTCAAATATTACCGCCGAGATGTTAGGTTGGGTTAGGTTAGGTTATATTACGTTATTGATGTATATAAATGTCCCACGGAGACGAAGAGGCCAACTCGCCAGGAATGATGTCAAATATTACCGCCGAAAAGTTAGGTTGGGTTAGGTTAGGCTATATTACGTTATTGATGTATATGAAGGTCCCACGGAGACGTAGATGCCAAATCGCCATGAATGTTTTCAAATATTACCGCCGAGATGTTAGGTTGGGTTAGCCTAGGTTATATTACGTTATTGATGTATATAAAGGTCCCACGGAGACGAAGAGGCCAACTCGCCAGGAATGATGTCAAATATTACCGCCGAAAAGTTAGGTTGGGTTAGGTTAGGCTATATTACGTTATTGATGTATATGAAGGTCCCACGGAGACGTAGATGCCAAATCGCCATGAATGTTTTCAAATATTACCGCCGAGATGTTAGGTTGGGTTAGCCTAGGTTATATTACGTTATTGATGTATATAAAGGTCCCACGGAGACGTAGAGGTCAACTCGCCAGGTATGTTTTCAAATATTACCGCCGAGATGTTAGCTTGGGTTAGGTTAGGTTATATTACGTTATTGATGTTTATGAAGAACAAACGGAGACGTAGAGGCCAACTCGCCAGGAATGATGTCAAATATTACCGCCGAAATGTTAGGTTGGGTTAGGATAGGTTATATTACGTTATTGATGTATATAAATGTACCACGGAGACGGAGAAGCCAACTCGCCAGGAATGTTTTCAAATATTACCGCCGAGATGTTAGGTTGGGTTAGGTTTGGTTATATTACGTTATTGATGTATATAAAGGTCCCACGGAGACGTAGAGGCCAACTCGCCAGGTATGTTTTAAAATATTACCGCCGAGACGTTAGGTTGGTTTAGGTTAGGTGATATCACGTTATAGATGTATATAAAGGTCCCGCGGAGACGTAGAGGTCAACTCGCCAGGAATGTTGTCAAATATTACCGCCGAGATGTGAGGTTTGGTTAGGTTAGGTTATATTACGTTATTGATGTATATAAATGTCCCACGGAGACGTAGAGGCCACCTCGCCAGGTATGTTTTCAAATATTACCGCCGAAATGTTAGGTTGGGTTAGCCTAGGTTATATTACGTTATTGATGTATATAAAGGTCCCACGGAGACGTAGAGGTCAACTCGCCAGGTATGTTTTCAAATATTACCGCCGAGATGTTAGGTTGGGTTAGGTTAGGTTATATTACGTTATTGATGTATATAAAGGTCCCACGGAGACGTAGAGGCCAACTCGGCAGGTACGTTTTCAAATATTACCGCCGAGATGTTAGGTTGGTTTAGGTTAGGTGATATCACGTTATAGATGTATATAAAGGTCCCGCGGAGACGTAGAGGCCAACAAGCCAGGAATGTGATCAAATATTACCGCCGAGATGTTAGGTTGGGTTAGGTTAGGTTATATTACGTTATTGATGTCTATAAATGTCCCACGGGTACGTAGAGGCCAACTCGCCAGGTATGTTGTCAAATATTACCGCCGAGATGTTAGCTTGGGTTTGGTTGGGTTATATTACGTTATTGATGTATATAAAGGTCCCACGGAGACGTAGAGGCCAACTCGCCAGGTATGTTTTCACACATTACCGCCGAGATGATAGGTTGGGTTAGGTTAGGTTATATTGCGTTATTGATGTATATGAAGGTCAAATGCAGACGTAGAGGTCAACTCGCCAGGAATGTTGTCAAATATTACCGCCGAGATGTGAGGTTTGGTTAGGTTAGGTTATATTACGTTATTGATGTATATAAATGTCCCACGGAGACGTAGAGGCCACCTCGCCAGGTATGTTTTCAAATATTACCGCCGAAATGTTAGGTTGGGTTAGGTTAGGCTATATTACGTTATTGATGTATATGAAGGTCCTACGGAGACGTAGATGCCAAATCGCCATGAATGTTTTCAAATATTACCGCCGAGATGTTAGGTTGGGTTAGCCTAGGTTATATTACGTTATTGATGTATATAAAGGTCCCACGGAGACGTAGAGGTCAACTCGCCAGGTATGTTTTCAAATATTACCGCCGAGATGTTAGGTTGGGTTAGGTTAGGTTATATTGCGTTATTGATGTTTATGAAGAACAAACGGAGACGTAGAGGCCAACTCGCCAGGAATGATGTCAAATATTACCGCCGAAATGTTAGGTTGGGTTAGGATAGGTTATATTACGTTATTGATGTATATAAATGTACCACGGAGACGGAGAAGCCAACTCGCCAGGAATGTTTTCAAATATTACCGCCGAGATGTTAGGTTGGGTTAGGTTAGGTTATATTACGTTATTGATGTATAAAAAGATCCCACGGAGACGGAGAAGCCTACTCGACAGGAATGTTTTCAAATATTACCGCCGAGATGTTAGGTTGGGATTGGTTAGGTTATATTACGTTATTGATGTATATAAAGGTCCCACGGAGACGTAGAGGCCAACTCGCCAGGTATGTTTTCAAATATTACCGCCGAGATGTTAGGTCGGTTTAGGTTAGGTGATATCACGTTATAGATGTATATAAAGGTCCCGCGGAGACGTAGAGGCCAACAAGCCAGGAATGTGATCAAATATTACCGCCGAGATGTTAGGTTCGGTTAGGTTAGGTTATATTACGTTATTGATGTCTATAAATGTCCCACGGAAGCGTTGAGGCCAACTCGCCAGGTATGTTTTCAAATATTACCGCCGAGATGTTAGGTTGGGTTAGGTTAGGTTATATTACGTTATTGATGTATATAAAGGTCCCACGGAGACGAAGAGGTCAACTCGCCAGGAATGATGTCAAATATTACCGCCGAAATGTTAGGTTGGGTTAGGTTAGGCTATATTACGTTATTGATGTATATGAATGTCCCACGGAGACGTAGATGTCAAATCGCCATGAATGTTTTCAAATATTACCGCCGAGATGTTAGGTTGGGTTAGGTTAGGTTATATTACGTTATGGATGTCTATAAAGGTCCCACGGAGACGTAGAGGCCAACTCGACAGGTATGTTTTCAAATATTACCGCCGAGATGATAGGTTGGGTTAGGTTAGGTTATATTGCGTTATTGATGTATATGAAGGTCAAATGGAGACGTAGAAGTCAACTCGCCAGGAATGATGTCAAATATTACCGCCGAAATGTTAGGTTGGGTTAGGTTAGGTTATATTACGTTATTGATGTATATGAAGGTCCCACGGAGACGTAGAGGCCAACTCGCCAGGTATGTTGTCAAATATTACCGCCGAGATGTTAGGTTGGGTTAGGTTAGGTTATATTACGTTACTGATGTATATAAAGGTCCCACGGAGACGGAGAAGCCAACTCGCCAGGAATGTTTTCAAATATTACCGCCTATATGTTAGGTTGGGTTAGGTTAGGTTATATTACGTTATGGATGTCTATAAAGGTCACGCGGTGACGTAGAGGCCAACTCGCCAGGAATGTTTTCAAACATTACCGCCGAGATGTTAGGTTGGGTTAGGTTAGGTTATATTACGTTATTGATGTATAAAAAGATCCCACGGAGACGGAGAAGCCAACTCGCCAGGAATGTTTTGAAATATTACCGCCGAGATGTTAGGTTGGGTTAGGTTAGGTTATATTTCGTTATTGATGTATATGAAGGTCCCACGGAGACGTAGAGGCCAACTCACCAGGTATGTTGTCAAATATTACCGCCGAGATGTTAGTTTGGGTTAGGTTACGTTATATTACGTTATTGATGTTTATGAAGGTCAAACGGAGACGTAGAGGCCAACCCGCCAGGAATGATATCAAATATTACCGCCGAAACGTTAGGTTGGGTTAGGTTAGGTTATATTACGTTATTGATGTTTATAAAGGTCCCACGGAGACGTATATGCCAACAAGCCAGGAATGTGGTCAAATATTACCGCCGAGATGTTATTTTGGGTTAGGATAAGTTATATTACGTTACTGATGTATATAAATGTACCACGGAGACGTAGATGCCAACTCGCCATGAATGTTTTCAAATATTACCGCCTATATGTTAGGCTGGTTAGGTTAGGTTATATTACGTTATTGATGTATAAAAAGATCCCACGGAGACGGAGAAGCCTACTCGCCAGGAATGTTTTCAAATATTACCGCCGAGATGTTAGGTTGGGTTAGGTTAGGTTATATTTCGTTATTGATGTATATGAAGGTCCCACGGAGACGTAGAGGCCAACTCGCCAGGAATATTGTCAAATATTACCGCCGAGATGATAGGTTGGGTTAGGTTGCGTTATATTACGTTATTGATGTTTATGAAGGTCAAACGGAGACGTAGAGGCCAACTGGCCAGGAATGATGTCAAATAATACCGCCGAGATTTTAGGTTGGGTTAGGTTAGGTTAAATTACGTTATTGATGTATATGAAGGTCCCACGGAGACGTAGAGGCGAACTCGCCAGGAATGTTGTCAAACATTAGCGCCGAGATGATAGGTTGGGTTAGGTTAGGTTGTATTGCGTTCTTGATGTATATGAAGGTCAAAGGGAGACGTAGAGGTCAACTCGCCAGGAATGTTGTCAAATATTACCGCCGAGATGTTAGGTTTGGTTAGGTTAGGTTATATTACGTTATTGATGTATATAAATGTCCCACGGAGACGTAGAGGCCAACTCGCCATGAATGTTTTCAAATATTACCGCCGAGATGTTAGGTTGGGTTAGCCTAGGTTATATTACGTTATTGATGTATATAAAGGTCCCACGGAGACGTAGAGGCCAACTCGCCAGGTATGTTTTCAAATATTACCGCCGAGATGTTAGGTTGGGTTAGGTTAGGTTATATTACGTTATTGATGTTTATGAAGATCAAACGGAGACGTAGAGGCCAACTCGCCAGGAATGATGTCAAATATTACCGCCGAAATGTTAGGTTGGGTTAGGTTAGGTTATATTACGTTATTGATGTATATGAAGGTCCCACGGAGACGCAGAGGCCTACTCGCCAGGTATGTTGTCAAATATTACCGCCGAGATGTTAGGTTGGGTTAGGTTAGGTTATATTACGTTATTGATGTATATAAAGGTCCCACGGAGACGGAGAAGCCAACTCGCCAGGAATGTTGTCAAATATTACCGCCGAGGTGTTATTTTGGGTTAGGATAGGTTATATTACGTTTTTGAGGTATATAAATGTATCACGGAGACGGAGAAGCCAACTCGCCAGGAATGTTTTCAAATATTACCGCCGAGATATTAGGTTGGGTTAGGTTAGGTTATATTACGTTATTGATGTATAAAAAGATCCCACGGAGACGGAGAAGCCTACTCGCCGGGAATGTTTTCAAATATTACCGCCGAGATGTTAGGTTGGGTTACGTTAGGTTATATTTCGTTATTGATATATATGAAGGTCCCACGGAGACGTAGAGGCCAACTCGCCAGGTATGTTGTCAAATATTACCGCCGAGATGTTAGTTTGGGTTAGGTTAGGTTATATTACGTTATTGGCGTATATAAAGGTCCCACGGAGACGGAGAAGCCAACTCGCCAGGAATGTTGTCAAATATTACCGCCGAGATGTTAGGTTGGGTTAGGTTAGGTTATATTACGTTATTGATGTATATAAAGGTCCCACGGAGACGTAGATGCCAACAAGAGAGGAATGTGGTCAAATATTACCGCCGAGATGTTATTTTGGGTTAGGTTAGGTTATATTACGTTATTGATGTATATAAATGTACAACGGATACGCAGATGCCAACTCGCCATGAATGTTTTCAAATATTACCGCCTATATGTTAGGTTGGGTTAGGTTAGGTTATATTACGTTATGGATGTCTATAAAGGTCACGCGGTGACGTAGAGGCCAACTCGCCAGGAATGTTTTCAAATATTACCGCCGAGATGTTAGGTTGGGTTAGGTTAGGTTATATTACGTTATTGATGTATAAAAAGATCCCACGGAGACGGAGAAGCCAACTCGCCAGGAATGTTTTGAAATATTACTGCCGAGATGTTAGGTTGGGTTAGGTTAGGTTATATAACGTTATTGATGTATATAAAGGTCCCACGGAGACGTAGATGCCAACAAGAGAGGAATGTGGTCAAATATTACCGCCGAGATGTTATTTTGGGTTAGGTTAGGTTATATTACGTTATTGATGTATATAAATGTCCCACGGAGACGCAGAGGCCAACTCGCCAGGTATGTTGTCAAATATTACCGCCGAGATGTTAGGTTGGGTTAGGTTAGGTTATATTACGTTATTGATGTATATAAAGGTCCCACGGAGACGGAGAAGCCAACTCGCCAGGAATGTTGTCAAATATTACCGCCGAGGTGTTATTTTGGGTTAGGATAGGTTATATTACGTTTTTGAGGTATATAAATGTATCACGGAGACGGAGAAGCCAACTCGCCAGGAATGTTTTCAAATATTACCGCCGAGATATTAGGTTGGGTTAGGTTAGGTTATATTACGTTATTGATGTATAAAAAGATCCCACGGAGACGGAGAAGCCTACTCGCCGGGAATGTTTTCAAATATTACCGCCGAGATGTTAGGTTGGGTTACGTTAGGTTATATTTCGTTATTGATGTATATGAAGGTCCCACGGAGACGTAGAGGCCAACTCGCCAGGTATGTTGTCAAATATTACCGCCGAGATGTTAGTTTGGGTTAGGTTAGGTTATATTACGTTATTGGCGTATATAAAGGTCCCACGGAGACGGAGAAGCCAACTCGCCAGGAATGTTGTCAAATATTACCGCCGAGATGTTAGGTTGGGTTAGGTTAGGTTATATTACGTTATTGATGTATATAAAGGTCCCACGGAGACGTAGATGCCAACAAGAGAGGAATGTGGTCAAATATTACCGCCGAGATGTTATTTTGGGTTAGGTTAGGTTATATTACGTTATTGATGTATATAAATGTATAACGGATACGTAGATGCCAACTCGCCATGAATGTTTTCAAATATTACCGCCTATATGTTAGGTTGGGTTAGGTTAGGTTATATTACGTTATGGATGTCTATAAAGGTCACGCGGTGACGTAGAGGCCAACTCGCCAGGAATGTTTTCAAATATTACCGCCGAGATGTTAGGTTGGGTTAGGTTAGGTTATATTACGTTATTGATGTATAAAAAGATCCCACGGAGACGGAGAAGCCAACTCGCCAGGAATGTTTTGAAATATTACTGCCGAGATGTTAGGTTGGGTTAGGTTAGGTTATATAACGTTATTGATGTATATAAAGGTCCCACGGAGACGTAGATGCCAACAAGAGAGGAATGTGGTCAAATATTACCGCCGAGATGTTATTTTGGGTTAGGTTAGGTTATATTACGTTATTGATGTATATAAATGTACCACGGAGACGTAGATGCCAACTCGCCATGAATGTTTTCAAATATTACTGCCTATATGTTAGGTTGGGTTAGGTTAGGTTATATTACGTTATGGATGTCTATAAAGGTCCCACGGTGACGTAGAGGCCAACACGCCAGGAATGTTTTCAAATATTACCGCCGAGATGTTAGGTTGGGTTAGGTTAGGTTATATTACGTTATTGATGTATATAAATGTCCCGCGGAGACGGAGAAGCCAACTCGCCAGGAATGTTGTCAAATATTACCGCCGAGATGTTAAGTTGGGTTTGGTTAGGTTATATTACGTTATTGATGTATATAAAGGTCCCACGGAGACGTAGAGGCCAACTCGCCAGGTATGTTTTCAAATATTACCGCCGAGATATAAGGTTGGGTTAGGTTAGGTTATATTACGTTATTGATGTATATAAAGGTCCCACGGAGACGAAGAGGCCAACTCGCCAGGAATGATGTCAAGTATTACCGCCGAAATGTTAGGTTGGGTTAGGTTAGGCTATATTACGTTATTGATGTATATGAAGGTCCCACGGAGACGTAGATGCCAAATCGCCATGAATGTTTTCAAATATTACCGCCGAGATGTTAGGTTGGGTTAGGTTAGGTTATATTTCGTTATTGATGTATATGAAGGTCCCACGGAGACGTAGAGTCCAACTCGCCAGGAATGATGTCAAATATTACCGCCGAAATGTTAGGTTGGGTTAGGTTAGGTTATATTACGTTATTGATGTTTATAAAGGTCCCACGGAGACGTAGATGCCAACAAGCCAGGAATGTGGTCAAATATTACCGCCGAGATGTTAGGTTGGGTTAGGTTAGGTTATATTACGTTATTGATGTATATAAAGGTCCCACGGAGACGTAGATGCCAACAAGAGAGGAATGTGGTCAAATATTACCGCCGAGATGTTATTTTGGGTTAGGTTAGGTTATATTACGTTATTGATGTATATAAATGTACCACGGAGACGTAGATGCCAACTCGCCATGAATGTTTTCAAATATTACTGCCTATATGTTAGGTTGGGTTAGGTTAGGTTATATTACGTTATGGATGTCTATAAAGGTCCCACGGTGACGTAGAGGCCAACACGCCAGGAATGTTTTCAAATATTACCGCCGAGATGTTAGGTTGGGTTAGGTTAGGTTATATTACGTTATTGATGTATATAAATGTCCCGCGGAGACGGAGAAGCCAACTCGCCAGGAATGTTGTCAAATATTACCGCCGAGATGTTAAGTTGGGTTTGGTTAGGTTATATTACGTTATTGATGTATATAAAGGTCCCACGGAGACGTAGAGGCCAACTCGCCAGGTATGTTTTCAAATATTACCGCCGAGATGTTAGGTTGGGTTAGGTTAGGTTATATTACGTTATTGATGTATATAAAGGTCCCACGGAGACGAAGAGGCCAACTCGCCAGGAATGATGTCAAGTATTACCGCCGAAATGTTAGGTTGGGTTAGGTTAGGCTATATTACGTTATTGATGTATATGAAGGTCCCACGGAGACGTAGATGCCAAATCGCCATGAATGTTTTCAAATATTACCGCCGAGATGTTAGGTTGGGTTAGGTTAGGTTATATTTCGTTATTGATGTATATGAAGGTCCCACGGAGACGTAGAGGCCAACTCGCCAGGAATGATATCAAATATTACCGCCGAAATGTTAGGTTGGGTTAGGTTAGGTTATATTACGTTATTGATGTTTATAAAGGTCCCACGGAGACGTAGATGCCAACAAGCCAGGAATGTGGTCAAATATTACCGCCGAGATGTTAGGTTGGGTTAGGTTAGGTTATATTACGTTATTGATGTATATAAAGGTCACACGGAGACGGAGAAGCCAACTCGCCAGGAATGTTGTCAAATATTACCGCCGAGATGTTATTTTGGGTTAGGATAGGTTATATTACGTTATTGATGTATATAAAGGTCCCACGGTGACGTAGAGACCAACTCGCCAGGAATGTTTTCAAATATTACCGCCTATATGTTAGGCTGGTTAGGTTAGGTTATATTACGTTATTGATGTATAAAAAGATCCCACGGCGACGGAGAAGCCTACTCGCCAGGAATGTTTTCAAATATTACCGCCGAGATGTTAGGTTGGGTTAGGTTAGGTTATATTTCGTTATTGATGTATATGAAGGTCCCACGGAGACGTAGAGGCCAACTCGCCAGGAATATTGTCAAATATTACCGCCGAGATGATAGGTTGGGTTAGGTTGCGTTATATTACGTTATTGATGTTTATGAAGGTCAAACGGAGACGTAGAGGCCAACTGGCCAGGAATGATGTCAAATAATACCGCCGAGATTTTAGGTTGGGTTAGGTTAGGTTAAATTACGTTACTGATGTATATGAAGGTCCCACGGAGACGTAGAGGCGAACTCGCCAGGAATGTTGTCAAACATTAGCGCCGAGATGATAGGTTGGGTTAGGTTAGGTTGTATTGCGTTATTGATGTATATGAAGGTCAAAGGGAGACGTAGAGGTCAACTCGCCAGGAATGTTGTCAAATATTACCGCCGAGATGTTAGGTTTGGTTAGGTTAGGTTATATTACGTTATTGATGTATATAAATGTCCCACGGAGACGTAGAGGCCAACTCGCCATGAATGTTTTCAAATATTACCGCCGAGATGTTAGGTTGGGTTAGCCTAGGTTATATTACGTTATTGATGTATATAAAGGTCCCACGGAGACGTAGAGGCCAACTCGCCAGGTATGTTTTCAAATATTACCGCCGAGATGTTAGGTTGGGTTAGGTTAGGTTATATTACGTTATTGATGTTTATGAAGATCAAACGGAGACGTAGAGGCCAACTCGCCAGGAATGATGTCAAATATTACCGCCGAAATGTTAGGTTGGGTTAGGTTAGGTTATATTACGTTATTGATGTATATGAAGGTCCCACGGAGACGCAGAGGCCAACTCGCCAGGTATGTTGTCAAATATTACCGCCGAGATGTTAGGTTGGGTTAGGTTAGGTTATATTACGTTATTGATGTATATAAAGGTCCCACGGAGACGGAGAAGCCAACTCGCCAGGAATGTTGTCAAATATTACCGCCGAGGTGTTATTTTGGGTTAGGATAGGTTATATTACGTTTTTGAGGTATATAAATGTACCACGGAGACGGAGAAGCCAACTCGCCGGGAATGTTTTCAAATATTACCGCCGAGATATTAGGTTGGGTTAGGTTAGGTTATATTACGTTATTGATGTATAAAAAGATCCCACGGAGACGGAGAAGCCTACTCGCCAGGAATGTTTTCAAATATTACCGCCGAGATGTTAGGTTGGGTTACGTTAGGTTATATTTCGTTATTGATGTATATGAAGGTCCCACGGAGACGTAGAGGCCAACTCGCCAGGTATGTTGTCAAATATTACCGCCGAGATGTTAGTTTGGGTTATGTTAGGTTATATTACGTTATTGGCGTATATAAAGGTCCCATGGAAACGGAGAAGCCAACTCGCCAGGAATGTTGTCAAATATTACCGCCGAGATGTTAGGTTGGGTTAGGTTAGGTTATATTACGTTATTGATGTATATAAAGGTCCCACGGAGACGTAGATGCCAACAAGAGAGGAATGTGGTCAAATATTACCGCCGAGATGTTATTTTGGGTTAGGTTAGGTTATATTACGTTATGGATGTATATAAATGTACCACGGAGACGTAGATGTCAACTCGCCATGAATGTTTTCAAATATTACCGCCTATATGTTAGGTTGGGTTAGGTTAGGTTATATTACGTTATGGCTGTCTATAAAGGTCACGCGGTGACGTAGAGGCCAACTCGCCAGGTATGTTTTCAAATATTACCGCCGAGATGTTAGGTTGGGTTAGGTTAGGTTATATTACGTTATTGATGTATAAAAAGATCCCACGGAGACGGAGAAGCCAACTCGCTAGGAATGTTTTGAAATATTACTGCCGAGATGTTAGGTTGGGTTAGGTTAGGTTATATAACGTTATTGATGTATATAAAGGTCCCACGGAGACGTAGATGCCAACAAGAGAGGAATGTTTTAAAATATTACCGCCTATATGTTAGGTTGGGTTAGGTTAGGTTATATTACGTTATGGCTGTCTATAAAGGTCACGCGGTGACGTAGAGGCCAACTCGCCAGGTATGTTTTCAAATATTACCGCCGAGATGTTAGGTTGGGTTAGGTTAGGTTATATTACGTTATTGATGTATAAAAAGATCCCACGGAGACGGAGAAGCCAACTCGCCAGGAATGTTTTGAAATATTACTGCCGAGATGTTAGGTTGGGTTAGGTTAGGTTATATAACGTTATTGATGTATATAAAGGTCCCACGGAGACGTAGATGCCAACAAGAGAGGAATGTGGTCAAATATTACCGCCGAGATGTTATTTTGGGTTAGGTTAGGTTATATTACGTTATTGATGTATATAAATGTACCACGGAGACGTAGATGCCAACTCGCCATGAATGTTTTCAAATATTACTGCCTATATGTTAGGTTGGGTTAGGTTAGGTTATATTACGTTATGGATGTCTATAAAGGTCCCACGGTGACGTAGAGGCCAACACGCCAGGAATGTTTTCAAATATTACCGCCGAGATGTTAGGTTGGGTTAGGTTAGGTTATATTACGTTATTGATGTATAAAAAGATCCCACGGAGACGGAGAAGCCAACTCGCCAGGAATGTTTTGAAATATTACTGCCGAGATGTTAGGTTGGGTTAGGTTAGGTTATATAACGTTATTGATGTATATAAAGGTCCCACGGAGACGTAGATGCCAACAAGAGAGGAATGTGGTCAAATATTACCGCCGAGATGTTATTTTGGGTTAGGTTAGGTTATATTACGTTATTGATGTATATAAATGTACCACGGAGACGTAGATGCCAACTCGCCATGAATGTTTTCAAATATTACTGCCTATATGTTAGGTTGGGTTAGGTTAGGTTATATTACGTTATGGATGTCTATAAAGGTCCCACGGTGACGTAGAGGCCAACACGCCAGGAATGTTTTCAAATATTACCGCCGAGATGTTAGGTTGGGTTAGGTTAGGTTATATTACGTTATTGATGTATATAAATGTCCCGCGGAGACGGAGAAGCCAACTCGCCAGGAATGTTGTCAAATATTACCGCCGAGATGTTAAGTTGGGTTTGGTTAGGTTATATTACGTTATTGATGTACATAAAGGTCCCACGGAGACGTAGAGGCCAACTCGCCAGGTATGTTTTCAAATATTACCGCCGAGATATTAGGTTGGGTTAGGTTAGGTTATATTACGTTATTGATGTATATAAAGGTCCCACGGAGACGAAGAGGCCAACCCGCCAGGAATGATGTCAAGTATTACCGCCGAAATGTTAGGTTGGGTTAGGTTAGGCTATATTACGTTATTGATGTATATGAAGGTCCCACGGAGACGTAGATGCCAAATCGCCATGAATGTTTTCAAATATTACCGCCGAGATGTTAGGTTGGGTTAGGTTAGGTTATATTTCGTTATTGATGTATATGAAGGTCCCACGGAGACGTAGAGGCCAACTCGCCAGGAATGATGTCAAATATTACCGCCGAAATGTTAGGTTGGGTTAGGTTAGGTTATATTACGTTATTGATGTTTATAAAGGTCCCACGGAGACGTAGATGCCAACAAGCCAGGAATGTGGTCAAATATTACCGCCGAGATGTTAGGTTGGGTTAGGTTAGGTTATATTACGTTATTGATGTATATAAAGGTCCCACGGAGACGTAGATGCCAACAAGAGAGGAATGTGGTCAAATATTACCGCCGAGATGTTATTTTGGGTTAGGTTAGGTTATATTACGTTATTGATGTATATAAATGTACCACGGAGACGTAGATGTCAACTCGCCATGAATGTTTTAAAATATTACCGCCTATATGTTAGGTTGGGTTAGGTTAGGTTATATTACGTTATGGCTGTCTATAAAGGTCACGCGGTGACGTAGAGGCCAACTCGCCAGGTATGTTTTCAAATATTACCGCCGAGATGTTAGGTTGGGTTAGGTTAGGTTATATTACGTTATTGATGTATAAAAAGATCCCACGGAGACGGAGAAGCCAACTCGCCAGGAATGTTTTGAAATATTACTGCCGAGATGTTAGGTTGGGTTAGGTTAGGTTATATAACGTTATTGATGTATATAAAGGTCCCACGGAGACGTAGATGCCAACAAGAGAGGAATGTGGTCAAATATTACCGCCGAGATGTTATTTTGGGTTAGGTTAGGTTATATTACGTTATTGATGTATATAAATGTACCACGGAGACGTAGATGCCAACTCGCCATGAATGTTTTCAAATATTACTGCCTATATGTTAGGTTGGGTTAGGTTAGGTTATATTACGTTATGGATGTCTATAAAGGTCCCACGGTGACGTAGAGGCCAACACGCCAGGAATGTTTTCAAATATTACCGCCGAGATGTTAGGTTGGGTTAGGTTAGGTTATATTACGTTATTGATGTATATAAATGTCCCGCGGAGACGGAGAAGCCAACTCGCCAGGAATGTTCTCAAATATTACCGCCGAGATGTTAAGTTGGGTTTGGTTAGGTTATATTACGTTATTGATGTATATAAAGGTCCCACGGAGACGTAGAGGCCAACTCGCCAGGTATGTTTTCAAATATTACCGCCGAGATGTTAGGTTGGGTTAGGTTAGGTTATATTACGTTATTGATGTATATAAAGGTCCCACGGAGACGAAGAGGCCAACTCGCCAGGAATGATGTCAAGTATTACCGCCGAAATGTTAGGTTGGGTTAGGTTAGGCTATATTACGTTATTGATGTATATGAAGGTCCCACGGAGACGTAGATGCCAAATCGCCATGAATGTTTTCAAATATTACCGCCGAGATGTTAGGTTGGGTTAGGTTAGGTTATATTTCGTTATTGATGTATATGAAGGTCCCACGGAGACGTAGAGGCCAACTCGCCAGGAATGATATCAAATATTACCGCCGAAATGTTAGGTTGGGTTAGGTTAGGTTATATTACGTTATTGATGTTTATAAAGGTCCCACGGAGACGTAGATGCCAACAAGCCAGGAATGTGGTCAAATATTACCGCCGAGATGTTAGGTTGGGTTAGGTTAGGTTATATTACGTTATTGATGTATATAAAGGTCACACGGAGACGGAGAAGCCAACTCGCCAGGAATGTTGTCAAATATTACCGCCGAGATGTTATTTTGGGTTAGGATAGGTTATATTACGTTATTGATGTATATAAAGGTCCCACGGTGACGTAGAGGCCAACTCGCCAGGAATGTTTTCAAATATTACCGCCTATATGTTAGGCTGGTTAGGTTAGGTTATATTACGTTATTGATGTATAAAAAGATCCCACGGCGACGGAGAAGCCTACTCGCCAGGAATGTTTTCAAATATTACCGCCGAGATGTTAGGTTGGGTTAGGTTAGGTTAAATTACGTTATTGATGTATATGAAGGTCCCACGGAGACGTAGAGGCGAACTCGCCAGGAATGTTGTCAAACATTAGCGCCGAGATGATAGGTTGGGTTAGGTTAGGTTGTATTGCGTTATTGATGTATATGAAGGTCAAAGGGAGACGTAGAGGTCAACTCGCCAGGAATGTTGTCAAATATTACCGCCGAGATGTTAGGTTTGGTTAGGTTAGGTTATATTACGTTATTGATGTTTATAAAGGTCCCACGGAGACGTAGATGCCAACAAGCCAGGAATGTGGTCAAATATTACCGCCGAGATGTTAGGTTGGGTTAGGTTAGGTTATATTACGTTATTGATGTATATGAAGGTCCCACGGAGACGCAGAGGCCAACTCGCCAGGTATGTTGTCAAATATTACCGCCGAGATGTTAGGTTGGGTTAGGTTAGGTTATATTACGTTATTGATGTATATAAAGGTCCCACGGAGACGGAGAAGCCAACTCGCCAGGAATGTTGTCAAATATTACCGCCGAGGTGTTATTTTGGGTTAGGATAGGTTATATTACGTTTTTGAGGTATATAAATGTACCACGGAGACGGAGAAGCCAACTCGCCGGGAATGTTTTCAAATATTACCGCCGAGATATTAGGTTGGGTTAGGTTAGGTTATATTACGTTATTGATGTATAAAAAGATCCCACGGAGACGGAGAAGCCTACTCGCCAGGAATGTTTTCAAATATTACCGACGAGATATTAGGTTGGGTTAGGTTAGGTTATATTACGTTATGGCTGTCTATAAAGGTCACGCGGTGACGTAGAGGCCAACTCGCCAGGTATGTTTTCAAATATTACCGCCGAGATGTTAGGTTGGGTTAGGTTAGGTTATATTACGTTATTGATGTATAAAAAGATCCCACGGAGACGGAGAAGCCAACTCGCTAGGAATGTTTTGAAATATTACTGCCGAGATGTTAGGTTGGGTTAGGTTAGGTTATATAACGTTATTGATGTATATAAAGGTCCCACGGAGACGTAGATGCCAACAAGAGAGGAATGTGGTCAAATATTACCGCCGAGATGTTATTTTGGGTTAGGTTAGGTTATATTACGTTATTGATGTATATAAATGTACCACGGAGACGTAGATGCCAACTCGCCATGAATGTTTTCAAATATTACTGCCTATATGTTAGGTTGGGTTAGGTTAGGTTATATTACGTTATGGATGTCTATAAAGGTCCCACGGTGACGTAGAGGCCAACACGCCAGGAATGTTTTCAAATATTACCGCCGAGATGTTAGGTTGGGTTAGGTTAGGTTATATTACGTTATTGATGTATATAAATGTCCCGCGGAGACGGAGAAGCCAACTCGCCAGGAATGTTGTCAAATATTACCGCCGAGATGTTAAGTTGGGTTTGGTTAGGTTATATTACGTTATTGATGTACATAAAGGTCCCACGGAGACGTAGAGGCCAACTCGCCAGGTATGTTTTCAAATATTACCGCCGAGATATTAGGTTGGGTTAGGTTAGGTTATATTACGTTATTGATGTATATAAAGGTCCCACGGAGACGAAGAGGCCAACTCGCCAGGAATGATGTCAAGTATTACCGCCGAAATGTTAGGTTGGGTTAGGTTAGGCTATATTACGTTATTGATGTATATGAAGGTCCCACGGAGACGTAGATGCCAAATCGCCATGAATGTTTTCAAATATTAGCGCCGAGATGTTAGGTTGGGTTAGGTTAGGTTATATTTCGTTATTGATGTATATGAAGGTCCCACGGAGACGTAGAGGCCAACTCGCCAGGAATGATGTCAAATATTACCGCCGAAATGTTAGGTTGGGTTAGGTTAGGTTATATTACGTTATTGATGTTTATAAAGGTCCCACGGAGACGTAGATGCCAACAAGCCAGGAATGTGGTCAAATATTACCGCCGAGATGTTAGGTTGGGTTAGGTTAGGTTATATTACGTTATTGATGTATATAAAGGTCCCACGGAGACGTAGATGCCAACAAGAGAGGAATGTGGTCAAATATTACCGCCGAGATGTTATTTTGGGTTAGGTTAGGTTATATTACGTTATTGATGTATATAAATGTACCACGGAGACGTAGATGTCAACTCGCCATGAATGTTTTAAAATATTACCGCCTATATGTTAGGTTGGGTTAGGTTAGGTTATATTACGTTATGGCTGTCTATAAAGGTCACGCGGTGACGTAGAGGCCAACTCGCCAGGTATGTTTTCAAATATTACCGCCGAGATGTTAGGTTGGGTTAGGTTAGGTTATATTACGTTATTGATGTATAAAAAGATCCCACGGAGACGGAGAAGCCAACTCGCCAGGAATGTTTTGAAATATTACTGCCGAGATGTTAGGTTGGGTTAGGTTAGGTTATATAACGTTATTGATGTATATAAAGGTCCCACGGAGACGTAGATGCCAACAAGAGAGGAATGTGGTCAAATATTACCGCCGAGATGTTATTTTGGGTTAGGTTAGGTTATATTACGTTATTGATGTATATAAATGTACCACGGAGACGTAGATGCCAACTCGCCATGAATGTTTTCAAATATTACTGCCTATATGTTAGGTTGGGTTAGGTTAGGTTATATTACGTTATGGATGTCTATAAAGGTCCCACGGTGACGTAGAGGCCAACACGCCAGGAATGTTTTCAAATATTACCGCCGAGATGTTAGGTTGGGTTAGGTTAGGTTATATTACGTTATTGATGTATATAAATGTCCCGCGGAGACGGAGAAGCCAACTCGCCAGGAATGTTGTCAAATATTACCGCCGAGATGTTAAGTTGGGTTTGGTTAGGTTATATTACGTTATTGATGTATATAAAGGTCCCACGGAGACGTAGAGGCCAACTCGCCAGGTATGTTTTCAAATATTACCGCCGAGATGTTAGGTTGGGTTAGGTTAGGTTATATTACGTTATTGATGTATATAAAGGTCCCACGGAGACGAAGAGGCCAACTCGCCAGGAATGATGTCAAGTATTACCGCCGAAATGTTAGGTTGGGTTAGGTTAGGCTATATTACGTTATTGATGTATATGAAGGTCCCACGGAGACGTAGATGCCAAATCGCCATGAATGTTTTCAAATATTACCGCCGAGATGTTAGGTTGGGTTAGGTTAGGTTATATTTCGTTATTGATGTATATGAAGGTCCCACGGAGACGTAGAGGCCAACTCGCCAGGAATGATATCAAATATTACCGCCGAAATGTTAGGTTGGGTTAGGTTAGGTTATATTACGTTATTGATGTTTATAAAGGTCCCACGGAGACGTAGATGCCAACAAGCCAGGAATGTGGTCAAATATTACCGCCGAGATGTTAGGTTGGGTTAGGTTAGGTTATATTACGTTATTGATGTATATAAAGGTCACACGGAGACGGAGAAGCCAACTCGCCAGGAATGTTGTCAAATATTACCGCCGAGATGTTATTTTGGGTTAGGATAGGTTATATTACGTTATTGATGTATATAAAGGTCCCACGGTGACGTAGAGGCCAACTCGCCAGGAATGTTTTCAAATATTACCGCCTATATGTTAGGCTGGTTAGGTTAGGTTATATTACGTTATTGATGTATAAAAAGATCCCACGGCGACGGAGAAGCCTACTCGCCAGGAATGTTTTCAAATATTACCGCCGAGATGTTAGGTTGGGTTAGGTTAGGTTATATTTCGTTATTGATGTATATGAAGGTCCCACGGAGACGTAGAGGCCAACTCGCCAGGAATATTGTCAAATATTACCGCCGAGATGATAGGTTGGGTTAGGTTGCGTTATATTACGTTATTGATGTTTATGAAGGTCAAACGGAGACGTAGAGGCCAACTGGCCAGGAATGATGTCAAATAATACCGCCGAGATTTTAGGTTGGGTTAGGTTAGGTTAAATTACGTTATTGATGTATATGAAGGTCCCACGGAGACGTAGAGGCGAACTCGCCAGGAATGTTGTCAAACATTAGCGCCGAGATGATAGGTTGGGTTAGGTTAGGTTGTATTGCGTTATTGATGTATATGAAGGTCAAAGGGAGACGTAGAGGTCAACTCGCCAGGAATGTTGTCAAATATTACCGCCGAGATGTTAGGTTTGGTTAGGTTAGGTTATATTACGTTATTGATGTATATAAATGTCCCACGGAGACGTAGAGGCCAACTCGCCATGAATGTTTTCAAATATTACCGCCGAGATGTTAGGTTGGGTTAGCCTAGGGTATATTACGTTATTGATGTATATAAAGGTCCCACGGAGACGTAGAGGCCAACTCGCCAGGTATGTTTTCAAATATTACCGCCGAGATGTTAGGTTGGGTTAGGTTAGGTTATATTACGTTATTGATGTTTATGAAGATCAAACGGAGACGTAGAGGCCAACTCGCCAGGAATGATGTCAAATATTACCGCCGAAATGTTAGGTTGGGTTAGGTTAGGTTATATTACGTTATTGATGTATATGAAGGTCCCACGGAGACGCAGAGGCCAACTCGCCAGGTATGTTGTCAAATATTACCGCCGAGATGTTAGGTTGGGTTGGGTTAGGTTATATTACGTTATTGATGTATATAAAGGTCCCACGGTGACGTAGAGGCCAACACGCCAGGAATGTTTTCAAATATTACCGCCGAGATGTTAGGTTGGGTTAGGTTAGGTTATATTACGTTATTGATGTATATAAATGTCCCGCGGAGACGGAGAAGCCAACTCGCCAGGAATGTTGTCAAATATTACCGCCGAGATGTTAAGTTGGGTTTGGTTAGGTTATATTACGTTATTGATGTATATAAAGGTCCCACGGAGACGTAGAGGCCAACTCGCCAGGTATGTTTTCAAATATTAGCGCCGAGATGTTAGGTTGGGTTAGGTTAGGTTATATTACGTTATTGATATATATAAAGGTCCCACGGAGACGAAGAGGCCAACTCGCCAGGAATGATGTCAAGTATTACCGCCGAAATGTTAGGTTGGGTTAGGTTAGGCTATATTACGTTATTGATGTATATGAAGGTCCCACGGAGACGTAGATGCCAAATCGCCATGAATGTTTTCAAATATTACCGCCGAGATGTTAGGTTGGGTTAGGTTAGGTTATATTTCGTTATTGATGTATATGAAGGTCCCACGGAGACGTAGAGGCCAACTCGCCAGGAATGATATCAAATATTACCGCCGAGATGTTAGGTTGGGTTAGGTTAGGTTATATTACGTTATTGATGTATATAAAGGTCACACGGAGACGGAGAAGCCAACTCGCCAGGAATGTTGTCAAATATTACCGCCGAGATGTTATTTTGGGTTAGGATAGGTTATATTACGTTATTGATGTATATAAAGGTCCCACGGTGACGTAGAGGCCAACTCGCCAGGAATGTTTTCAAATATTACCGCCTATATGTTAGGCTGGTTAGGTTAGGTTATATTACGTTATTGATGTATAAAAAGATCCCACGGCGACGGAGAAGCCTACTCGCCAGGAATGTTTTCAAATATTACCGCCGAGATGTTAGGTTGGGTTAGGTTAGGTTATATTTCGTTATTGATGTATATGAAGGTCCCACGGAGACGTAGAGGCCAACTCGCCAGGAATATTGTCAAATATTACCGCCGAGATGATAGGTTGGGTTAGGTTGCGTTATATTACGTTATTGATGTTTATGAAGGTCAAACGGAGACGTAGAGGCCAACTGGCCAGGAATGATGTCAAATAATACCGCCGAGATTTTAGGTTGGGTTAGGTTAGGTTAAATTACGTTATTGATGTATATGAAGGTCCCACGGAGACGTAGAGGCGAACTCGCCAGGAATGTTGTCAAACATTAGCGCCGAGATGATAGGTTGGGTTAGGTTAGGTTGTATTGCGTTATTGATGTATATGAAGGTCAAAGGGAGACGTAGAGGTCAACTCGCCAGGAATGTTGTCAAATATTACCGCCGAGATGTTAGGTTTGGTTAGGTTAGGTTATATTACGTTATTGATGTATATAAATGTCCCACGGAGACGTAGAGGCCAACTCGCCATGAATGTTTTCAAATATTACCGCCGAGATGTTAGGTTGGGTTAGCCTAGGTTATATTACGTTATTGATGTATATAAAGGTCCCACGGAGACGTAGAGGCCAACTCGCCAGGTATGTTTTCAAATATTACCGCCGAGATGTTAGGTTGGGTTAGGTTAGGTTATATTACGTTATTGATGTTTATGAAGATCAAACGGAGACGTAGAGGCCAACTCGCCAGGAATGATGTCAAATATTACCGCCGAAATGTTAGGTTGGGTTAGGTTAGGTTATATTACGTTATTGATGTATATGAAGGTCCCACGGAGACGCAGAGGCCAACTCGCCAGGTATGTTGTCAAATATTACCGCCGAGATGTTAGGTTGGGTTGGGTTAGGTTATATTACGTTATTGATGTATATAAAGGTCCCACGGTGACGTAGAGGCCAACACGCCAGGAATGTTTTCAAATATTACCGCCGAGATGTTAGGTTGGGTTAGGTTAGGTTATATTACGTTATTGATGTATATAAATGTCCCGCGGAGACGGAGAAGCCAACTCGCCAGGAATGTTGTCAAATATTACCGCCGAGATGTTAAGTTGGGTTTGGTTAGGTTATATTACGTTATTGATGTATATAAAGGTCCCACGGAGACGTAGAGGCCAACTCGCCAGGTATGTTTTCAAATATTAGCGCCGAGATGTTAGGTTGGGTTAGGTTAGGTTATATTACGTTATTGATGTATATAAAGGTCCCACGGAGACGAAGAGGCCAACTCGCCAGGAATGATGTCAAGTATTACCGCCGAAATGTTAGGTTGGGTTAGGTTAGGCTATATTACGTTATTGATGTATATGAAGGTCCCACGGAGACGTAGATGCCAAATCGCCATGAATGTTTTCAAATATTACCGCCGAGATGTTAGGTTGGGTTAGGTTAGGTTATATTTCGTTATTGATGTATATGAAGGTCCCACGGAGACGTAGAGGCCAACTCGCCAGGAATGATATCAAATATTACCGCCGAAATGTTAGGTTGGGTTAGGTTAGGTTATATTACGTTATTGGTGTCTATAAATGTCCCACGGAGACGTAGAGGCCAACTCGCCAGGTATGTTTTCAAATATTACCGCCGAGATGTTGGGTTGGGTTAGGTTAGATTATATTACGTTATTGATGTAGAAAAAGATCCCACGGGGACGGAGAAACCAACTCGACAGGAATGTTGTCTAATATTACCGCCGAGATGTTAGGTTGGGTTAGGTTAGGTTATATTACGTTATGGATGTCTATAAAGGTCCCACGGTGACGTAGAGGCCAACTCGCCAGGAATGTTGTCAAATATTACCGCCGAGATGTTAATTTGGGTTTGGTTTGGTTATATTACGTTATTGATGTATATAAAGGTCCCACGGAGACGTAGAGGCCAACTCGCCAGGTATGTTTTAAAATATTACCGCCGAGACGTTAGGTTGGTTTAGGTTAGGTGATATCACGTTATAGATGTATATAAATGTCCCGCGGAGACGTAGAGGCCAACAAGCCAGGAATGTGATCAAATATTACCGCCGAGATGTTAGGTTGGGTAAGGTTAGGTTATATTACGTTATTGATGTATATAAAGGTCCCACGGAGACGTAGATGCCAACAAGAGAGAATGTGGTCAAATATTACCGCCGAGATGTTATTTTGGGTTAGGTTAGGTTATATTACGTTATTGATGTATATAAATGTACCACGGATACGTAGATGCCAACTCGCCATGAATGTTTTCAAATATTACCGCCTATATGTTAGGTTGGGTTAGGTTAGGTTATATTACGTTATGGATGTCTATAAAGGTCACGCGGTGACGTAGAGGCCAACTCGCCAGGAATGTTTTCAAATATTACCGCCGAGATGTTAGGTTGGGTTAGGTTAGGTTATATTACGTTATTGATGTATAAAAAGATCCCACGGAGACGGAGAAGCCAACTCGCCAGGAATGTTTTGAAATATTACTGCCGAGATGTTAGGTTGGGTTAGGTTAGGTTATATAACGTTATTGATGTATATAAAGGTCCCACGGAGACGTAGATGCCAACAAGAGAGGAATGTGGTCAAATATTACCGCCGAGATGTTATTTTGGGTTAGGTTAGGTTATATTACGTTATTGATGTATATAAATGTCCCGGGGAGACGGAGAAGCCAACTCGCCAGAAGTGTTGTCAAATATTACCGCCGAGATGATAGGTTGGGTTAGGTTACGTTATATTACGTTATTGATGTTTATGAAGGTCAAACGGAGACGTAGGGGACAACTCGCCAGGAATGATGTCAAATATTACCGCCGAAATGTTAGGTTGGGTTAGGTTAGGTTATATTACGTTATTGATGTATATAAAGGTCCCACGGAGACGGAGAAGCCAACTCGCCAGGAATGTTGTCAAATATTACCGCCGAGATGTTATTTTGGGTTAGGATAGGTTATATTACGTTTTTGAGGTATATAAATGTACCACGGAGACGGAGAAGCCAACTCGCCAGGAATGTTTTCAAATATTACCGCCGAGATATTAGGTTGGGTTAGGTTAGGTTATATTACGTTATTGATGTATAAAAAGATCCCACGGAGACGGAGAAGCCTACTCGCCAGGAATGTTTTCAAATATTACCGCCTAGATGTTAGGTTGGGTTACGTTAGGTTATATTTCGTTATTGATGTATATGAAGGTCCCACGGAGACGTAGAGGCCAACTCGCCAGGTATGTTGTCAAATATTACCGCCGAGATGTTAGTTTGGGTTAGGTTAGGTTATATTACGTTATTGGCGTATATAAAGGTCCCACGGAGACGGAGAAGCCAACTCGCCAGGAATGTTGTCAAATATTACCGCCGAGATGTTAGGTTGGGTTAGGTTAGGTTATATTACGTTATTGATGTATATAAAGGTCCCACGGAGACGTAGATGCCAACAAGAGAGGAATGTGGTCCAATATTACCGCCGAGATGTTATTTTGGGTTAGGTTAGGTTATATTACGTTATTGATGTATATAAATGTACCACGGAGACGTAGATGCCAACTCGCCATGAATGTTTTCAAATATTACCGCCTATATGTTAGGTTGGGTTAGGTTAGGTTATATTACGTTATGGATGTCTATAAAGGTCACGCGGTGACGTAGAGGCCAACTCGCCAGGAATGTTTTCAAATATTACCGCCGAGATGTTAGGTTGGGTTAGGTTAGGTTATATTACGTTATTGATGTATAAAAAGATCCCACGGAGACGGAGAAGCCAACTCGCCAGGAATGTTTTGAAATATTACTGCCGAGATGTTAGGTTGGGTTAGGTTAGGTTATATAACGTTATTGATGTATATAAAGGTCCCACGGAGACGTAGATGCCAACAAGAGAGGAATGTGGTCAAATATTACCGCCGAGATGTTATTTTGTGTTAGGTTAGGTTATATTACGTTATTGATGTATATAAATGTACCACGGAGACGTAGATGCCAACTCGCCATGAATGTTTTCAAATATTACTGCCTATATGTTAGGTTGGGTTAGGTTAGGTTATATTACGTTATGGATGTCTATAAAGGTCCCACGGTGACGTAGAGGCCAACTCGCCAGGTATGTTTTCAAATATTACCGCCGAGATGTTAGGTTGGTTTAGGTTAGGTGATATCACGTTAGAGATGTATATAAAGGTCCCGCGGAGACGTAGAGCCCAACAAGCCAGGAATGTGATCAAATATTACCGCCGAGAGTGAGGTTGGGTTAGGTTACGTTATATTACGTTATTGATGTTTATGAAGGTCAAACGGAGACGTAGGGGACAACTCGCCAGGAATGATGTCAAATATTACCGCCGAAATGTTAGGTTGGGTTAGCATAGGTTATATTACGTTATTGATGTATAAAAAGATCCCACGGAGACGGAGAAACCAACTCGACAGGAATGTTGTCTAATATTACCGCCGAGATGTTAGGTTGGGTTAGGTTAGGTTATATTACGTTATTGATGTATAAAAAGATCCCCCGGAGACGGAGAAACCAACTCGACAGGAATGTTGTCTAATATTACCGCCGAGATGTTAGGTTGGGTTAAATTAGGTTATATTACGTTATTGATGTATATAAATGTCCCGCGGAGACGGAGAAGCCAACTCGCCAGAAGTGTTGTCAAATATTACCGCCGAGATGATAGGTTGGGTTAGGTTACGTTATATTACGTTATTGATGTTTATGAAGGTCAAACGGAGACGTAGGGGACAACACGCCAGGAGTGATATCAAATATTACCGCCGAAATGTTAGGTTGGGTTAGGTTAGGTTATATTACGTTATTGATGTATATAAAGGTCCCACGGAGACGGAGAAGCCAATTCGCCAGGAATGTTGTCAAATATTACCGCAGAGATGTTAGGTTGGGTTAGGTTCGGTTATATTACGTTATTGATGTATATAAATGTCCCGCGGAGACGGAGAAGCCAACTCGCCAGGAATGTTGTCAAATATTACCGCCGAGATGATAGGTTGGGTTAGGTTACGTTATATTACGTTATTGATGTTTATGAAGGTCAAACGGAGACGTAGGGGACAACACGCCAGGAGTGATGTCAAATATTACCGCCGAAATGTTAGGTTGGGTTAGGTTAGGTTATATTACGTTATTGATGTATATAAAGGTCCCACGGAGACGGAGAAGCCAACTCGCCAGGAATGTTGTCAAATATTACCGCCGAGATGTTAGGTTGGGTTAGGTTCGGTTATATTACGTTATTGATGTATATAAATGTCCCGCGGAGACGGAGAAGCCAACTCGCCAGGAATGTTGTCAAATATTACCGCCGAGATGTTAGGTTGGGTTTGGTTAGGTTATATTACGTTATTGATGTATATAAAGGTCCCACGGAGACGTAGAGGCCAACTCGCCAGGTATGTTTTCAAATATTACCGCCGAGATGTTAGGTTGGGTTAGGTTAGGTTATATTACGTTATTGATGTATAAAAAGATCCCACGGAGACGGAGAAACCATCTCGACAGGAATGTTGTCTAATATTACCGCCGAGATGTTAGGTTGGGTTAGGTTAGGTTATATTACGTTATTGATGTATATAAATGTCCCGCGGAGACGGAGAAGCCAACTCGCCAGGAATGTTGTCAAATATTACCGCCGAGATGTTAGGTTGGTTTTGGTTAGGTTATATTACGTTATTGATGTATATAAAGGTCCCACGGAGACGTAGAGGCCAACTCGCCAGGTATGTTTTCAAATATTACCGCCGAGATGTTAGGCTGGGTTAGGTTAGGTTATATTACGTTATTGATGTATAAAAAGATCCCACGGAGACGGAGAAACCAACTCGACAGGAATGTTGTCTAATATTACCGCCGAGATGTTAGGTTGGGTTAGGTTAGGTTATATTACGTTATTGATGTATATAAAGGTCCCACGGAGACGTAGAGGCCAACTCGCCAGAAGTGTTGTCAAATATTACCGCCGAGATGATAGGTTGGGTTAGGTTACGTTATATTACGTTATTGATGTTTATGAAGGTCAAACGGAGACGTAGGGGACAACTCGCCACGAATGATGTCAAATATTACCGCCGAAATGTTAGGTTGGGTTAGGTTAGGTTATATCACGTTATAGATGTATATAAAGGTCCCGCGGAGACGTAGAGGCCAACAAGCCAGGAATGTGATCAAATATTACCGCCGAGATGTTAGGTTGGGTTAGGTTACGTTATATTACGTTATTGATGTTTATGAAGGTCAAACGGAGACGTAGGGGACAACTCGCCAGGAATGATGTCAAATATTACCGCCGAAATGTTAGGTTGGGTTAGGTTAGGTTATATCACGTTATAGATGTATATAAAGGTCCCGTGGAGACGTAGAGGCCAACAAGCCAGGAATGTGATCAAATATTACCGCCGAGATGTTAGGTTGGGTTAGGTTACGTTATATTACGTTATTGATGTTTATGAAGGTCAAACGGAGACGTAGGGGACAACTCGCCAGGAATGATGTCAAATATTACCGCCGAAATGTTAGGTTGGGTTAGGTTAGGTTATATTACGTTATTGATGTATATAAAGGTCCCACGGAGACGTAGAGGCGAACTCGCCAGGAATGTTGTCAAATATTACCGCCGAGATGATAGGTTGGGTTAGGTTAGGTTATATTGCGTTATTGATGTATATGAAGGTCAAAGGGAGACGTAGAGGTCAACTCGCCAGGGGTGTTGTCAAATATTACCGCCGAGATGTTAGGTTTGGTTAGGTTAGGTTATATTACGTTATTGATGTATATAAAGGTCCCACGGAGACGGAGAAGCCAACTCGCCAGGAATGTTGTCAAATATTACCGCCGAGATGTTATTTTGGATTAGGATAGGTTATATTACGTTATTGATGTATATAAAGGTCCCACGGTGACGTAGAGGCCAACTCGCCAGGAATGTTTTCAAATATTACCGCCGAGATGTTAGGTTGGGTTAGGTTAGGTTATATTACGTTATTGATGTATATAAATGTCCCGCGGAGACGGAGAAGCCAACTCGCCAGGAATGTTGTCAAATATTACCGCCGAAATGATAGGTTGGGTTTGGTTAGGTTATATTACGTTATTGATGTATATAAAGGTCCCACGGAGACGTAGAGGCCAACTCGCCAGGTATGTTTTCAACTATTACCGCCGAGGTGTTAGGTTGGTTTAGGTTAGGTGATATCACGTTAGAGATGTATATAAAGGTCCCACGGAGACGTAGAGGCCAACAAGCCAGGAATGTTGTCAAATATTACCGCCGAGATGTTAGGTTGGGTTTGGTTAGGTTATATTACGTTATTGATGTATATAAAGGTCCCACGGAGACGTAGAGGCCAACTCGCCAGGTATGTTTTCAAATATTACCGCCGAGATGTTAGGTTGGGTTAGGTTAGGTTATACTACGTTATTGATGTATAAAAAGATCCCACGGAGACGGAGAAACCATCTCGACAGGAACGTTGTCTAATATTACCGCCGAGATGTTAGGTTGGGTTAGGTTAGGTTATATTACGTTATTGATGTATATAAATGTCCCGCGGAGATGGAGAAGCCAACTCGCCAGGAATGTTGTCAAATATTACCGCCGAGATGTTAGGTTGGTTTTGGTTAGGTTATATTACGTTATTGATGTATATAAAGGTCCCACGGAGACGTAGAGGCCAACTCGCCAGGTACGTTTTCAAATATTACCGCCGAGATGTTAGGCTGGGTTAGGTTAGGTTATATTACGTTATTGATGTATAAAAAGATCCCACGGAGACGGAGAAACCAACTCGACAGGAATGTTGTCTAATATTACCGCCGAGATGTTAGGTTGGGTTAGGTTAGGTTATATTACGTTATTGATGTATATAAAGGTCCCACGGAGACGTAGAGGCCAACTCGCCAGAAGTGTTGTCAAATATTACCGCCGAGATGATAGGTTGGGTTAGGTTACGTTATATTACGTTATTGATGTTTATGAAGGTCAAACGGAGACGTAGGGGACAACTCGCCAGGAATGATGTCAAATATTACCGCCGAAATGTTAGGTTGGGTTAGGTTAGGTTATATCACGTTATAGATGTATATAAAGGTCCCGCGGAGACGTAGAGGCCAACAAGCCAGGAATGTGATCAAATATTACCGCCGAGATGTTAGGTTGGGTTAGGTTAGGTTATATTACGTTATTGATGTATATAAATGTCCCACGGAGACGTAGAGGCCAACTCGCCAGGTATGTTTTCAAATATTACCGCCGAGATGTTAGGTTGGTTTAGGTTAGGTGATATCACGTTATAGATGTACATAAAGGTCCCACGGAGACGTAGAGGCGAACTCGCCAGGAATGTTTTCAAATATTACCGCCGAGATGTTAGGTTGGGTTAGGTTAGGTTATATTACGTTATTGATGTATATAAATGTCCCGCGGAGACGGAGAAGCAAACTCGCCAGGAATGTTGTCAAATATTACCGCCGAGATGTTAGGTTGGGTTTGGTTAGGTTATATTACGTTATTGATGTATATAAAGGTCCCACGGAGACGTAGAGGCCAACTCGCCAGGTATGTTTTCAAATATTACCGCCGAGATGTTAGGTTGGTTTAGGTTAGGTGATATCACGTTATAGATGTATATAAAGGTCCCGCGGAGACGTAGAGGACAACAAGCCAGGAATGTGATCAAATATTACCGCCGAGATGTTAGGTTGGGTTAGGTTAGGTTATATTACGTTATTGATATATATAAATGTCCCACGGACACGTAGAGGCCAACTCGCCAGGTATGTTTTCAAATATTACCGCCGAGATGTTAGGTTGGGTTAGGTTAGGTTATATTACGTTATTGATGTATATAAAGGTCCCACGGAGACGTAGAGGCCAACTCGCCAGGTATGTTTTCAAATATTACCGCCGATGTGTTAGGTTGGGTTAGGTTAGGTTATATTACGTTATTGATGTATAAAAAGATCCCACGGAGACGGAGACACCAACTCGACAGGAATGTTGTCTAATATTACCGCCGAGATGTTAGGTTGGGTTAGGTTAGGTTATATTACGTTATTGATGTATATAAATGTCCCGCGGAGACGGAGAAGCCAACTCGCCAGGAATGTTGTCAAATATTACCGCCGAGATGTTAGGTTGGTTTTGGTTAGGTTATATTACGTTATTGATGTATATAAAGGTCCCACGGAGACGTAGAGGCCAACTCGCCAGGTATGTTTTCAAATATTACCGCCGAGATGTTAGGCTGGGTTAGGTTAGGTTATATTACGTTATTGATGTATAAAAAGATCCCACGGAGACGGAGAAACCAACTCGACAGGAATGTTGTCTAATATTACCGCCGAGATGTTAGGTTGGGTTAGGTTAGGTTATATTACGTTATTGATGTATATAAAGGTCCCACGGAGACGTAGAGGCCAACTCGCCAGAAGTGTTGTCAAATATTACCGCCGAGATGATAGGTTGGGTTAGGTTACGTTATATTACGTCATTGATGTTTATGAAGGTCAAACGGAGACGTAGGGGACAACTCGCCAGGAATGATGTCAAATATTACCGCCGAAATGTTAGGTTGGGTTAGGTTAGGTTATATCACGTTATAGATGTATATAAAGGTCCCACGGAGACGTAGAGGCCAACTCGCCAGGTATGTTTTCAAATATTACCGCCGAGATGTTAGGCTGGGTTAGGTTAGGTTATATTACGTTATTGATGTATAAAAAGATCCCACGGAGACGGAGAAACCAACTCGACAGGAATGTTGTCTAATATTACCGCCGAGATGTTAGGTTGGGTTAGGTTAGGTTATATTACGTTATTGATGTATATAAAGGTCCCACGGAGACGTAGAGGCCAACTCGCCAGAAGTGTTGTCAAATATTACCGCCGAGATGATAGGTTGGGTTAGGTTACGTTATATTACGTTATTGATGTTTATGAAGGTCAAACGGAGACGTAGGGGACAACTCGCCAGGAATGATGTCAAATATTACCGCCGAAATGTTAGGTTGGGTTAGGTTAGGTTATATCACGTTATAGATGTATATAAAGGTCCCGCGGAGACGTAGAGGCCAACAAGCCAGGAATGTGATCAAATATTACCGCCGAGATGTTAGGTTGGGTTAGGTTAGGTTATATTACGTTATTGATGTATACAAATGTCCCACGGACACGTAGAGGCCAACTCGCCAGGTATGTTTTCAAATATTACCGCCGAGATGTTAGGTTGGGTTTGGTTAGGTTATATTACGTTATTGATGTATATAAAGGTCCCACGGAGACGTAGAGGCCAACTCGCCAGGTATGTTTTCAACTATTACCGCCGAGGTGTTAGGTTGGTTTAGGTTAGGTGATATCACGTTAGAGATGTATATAAAGGTCCCACGGAGACGTAGAGGCCAACAAGCCAGGAATGTTGTCAAATATTACCGCCGAGATGTTAGGTTGGGTTTGGTTAGGTTATATTACGTTATTGATGTATATAAAGGTCCCACGGAGACGTAGAGGCCAACTCGCCAGGTATGTTTTCAAATATTACCGCCGAGATGTTAGGTTGGGTTAGGTTAGGTTATACTACGTTATTGATGTATAAAAAGATCCCACGGAGACGGAGAAACCATCTCGACAGGAACGTTGTCTAATATTACCGCCGAGATGTTAGGTTGGGTTAGGTTAGGTTATATTACGTTATTGATGTATATAAATGTCCCGCGGAGATGGAGAAGCCAACTCGCCAGGAATGTTGTCAAATATTACCGCCGAGATGTTAGGTTGGTTTTGGTTAGGTTATATTACGTTATTGATGTATATAAAGGTCCCACGGAGACGTAGAGGCCAACTCGCCAGGTACGTTTTCAAATATTACCGCCGAGATGTTAGGCTGGGTTAGGTTAGGTTATATTACGTTATTGATGTATAAAAAGATCCCACGGAGACGGAGAAACCAACTCGACAGGAATGTTGTCTAATATTACCGCCGAGATGTTAGGTTGGGTTAGGTTAGGTTATATTACGTTATTGATGTATATAAAGGTCCCACGGAGACGTAGAGGCCAACTCGCCAGAAGTGTTGTCAAATATTACCGCCGAGATGATAGGTTGGGTTAGGTTACGTTATATTACGTTATTGATGTTTATGAAGGTCAAACGGAGACGTAGGGGACAACTCGCCAGGAATGATGTCAAATATTACCGCCGAAATGTTAGGTTGGGTTAGGTTAGGTTATATCACGTTATAGATGTATATAAAGGTCCCGCGGAGACGTAGAGGCCAACAAGCCAGGAATGTGATCAAATATTACCGCCGAGATGTTAGGTTGGGTTAGGTTAGGTTATATTACGTTATTGATGTATATAAATGTCCCACGGAGACGTAGAGGCCAACTCGCCAGGTATGTTTTCAAATATTACCGCCGAGATGTTAGGTTGGTTTAGGTTAGGTGATATCACGTTATAGATGTACATAAAGGTCCCACGGAGACGTAGAGGCGAACTCGCCAGGAATGTTTTCAAATATTACCGCCGAGATGTTAGGTTGGGTTAGGTTAGGTTATATTACGTTATTGATGTATATAAATGTCCCGCGGAGACGGAGAAGCAAACTCGCCAGGAATGTTGTCAAATATTACCGCCGAGATGTTAGGTTGGGTTTGGTTAGGTTATATTACGTTATTGATGTATATAAAGGTCCCACGGAGACGTAGAGGCCAACTCGCCAGGTATGTTTTCAAATATTACCGCCGAGATGTTAGGTTGGTTTAGGTTAGGTGATATCACGTTATAGATGTATATAAAGGTCCCGCGGAGACGTAGAGGACAACAAGCCAGGAATGTGATCAAATATTACCGCCGAGATGTTAGGTTGGGTTAGGTTAGGTTATATTACGTTATTGATATATATAAATGTCCCACGGACACGTAGAGGCCAACTCGCCAGGTATGTTTTCAAATATTACCGCCGAGATGTTAGGTTGGGTTAGGTTAGGTTATATTACGTTATTGATGTATATAAAGGTCCCACGGAGACGTAGAGGCCAACTCGCCAGGTATGTTTTCAAATATTACCGCCGATGTGTTAGGTTGGGTTAGGTTAGGTTATATTACGTTATTGATGTATAAAAAGATCCCACGGAGACGGAGACACCAACTCGACAGGAATGTTGTCTAATATTACCGCCGAGATGTTAGGTTGGGTTAGGTTAGGTTATATTACGTTATTGATGTATATAAATGTCCCGCGGAGACGGAGAAGCCAACTCGCCAGGAATGTTGTCAAATATTACCGCCGAGATGTTAGGTTGGTTTTGGTTAGGTTATATTACGTTATTGATGTATATAAAGGTCCCACGGAGACGTAGAGGCCAACTCGCCAGGTATGTTTTCAAATATTACCGCCGAGATGTTAGGCTGGGTTAGGTTAGGTTATATTACGTTATTGATGTATAAAAAGATCCCACGGAGACGGAGAAACCAACTCGACAGGAATGTTGTCTAATATTACCGCCGAGATGTTAGGTTGGGTTAGGTTAGGTTATATTACGTTATTGATGTATATAAAGGTCCCACGGAGACGTAGAGGCCAACTCGCCAGAAGTGTTGTCAAATATTACCGCCGAGATGATAGGTTGGGTTAGGTTACGTTATATTACGTCATTGATGTTTATGAAGGTCAAACGGAGACGTAGGGGACAACTCGCCAGGAATGATGTCAAATATTACCGCCGAAATGTTAGGTTGGGTTAGGTTAGGTTATATCACGTTATAGATGTATATAAAGGTCCCACGGAGACGTAGAGGCCAACTCGCCAGGTATGTTTTCAAATATTACCGCCGAGATGTTAGGCTGGGTTAGGTTAGGTTATATTACGTTATTGATGTATAAAAAGATCCCACGGAGACGGAGAAACCAACTCGACAGGAATGTTGTCTAATATTACCGCCGAGATGTTAGGTTGGGTTAGGTTAGGTTATATTACGTTATTGATGTATATAAAGGTCCCACGGAGACGTAGAGGCCAACTCGCCAGAAGTGTTGTCAAATATTACCGCCGAGATGATAGGTTGGGTTAGGTTACGTTATATTACGTTATTGATGTTTATGAAGGTCAAACGGAGACGTAGGGGACAACTCGCCAGGAATGATGTCAAATATTACCGCCGAAATGTTAGGTTGGGTTAGGTTAGGTTATATCACGTTATAGATGTATATAAAGGTCCCGCGGAGACGTAGAGGCCAACAAGCCAGGAATGTGATCAAATATTACCGCCGAGATGTTAGGTTGGGTTAGGTTAGGTTATATTACGTTATTGATGTATACAAATGTCCCACGGACACGTAGAGGCCAACTCGCCAGGTATGTTTTCAAATATTACCGCCGAGATGTTAGGTTGGGTTAGGTTAGGTTATATTACGTTATTGATGTATAAAAAGATCCCACGGAGACGGAGAAACCAACTCGACAGGAATGTTGTCCAATATTACCGCCGAGATGTTAGGTTGGGTTAGGTTAGGTTATATCACGTTATAGATGTATATAAAGGTCCCGCGGAGACGTAGAGGCCAACAAGCTAGGAATGTTATCAAATATTACCGCCGAGATGTTAGGTTGGGTTAGGTTAGGTTATATTACGTTATTGATGTATATAAAGGTCCCACGGAGACGGAGAAGACAACACGCCAGGAATGTTGTCAAATATTACCGACGAGATGTTATTTTGGGTTAGGATAGGTTATATTACGTTATTGATGTATATAAATGTACCACGGAGACGCAGATGCCAACTCGCCATGAATTTTTTCAAATATTACCGCCGAGATGTTAGGTTGGGTTAGGTTAGGTTATATTACGTTATGGATGTCTATAAAGGTCCCACGATGACGTAGAGGCCAACTCGCCAGTAATGTTTTCAAATATTACCGCCGAGATGTTAGGTTGGGTTAGGTTAGTTTATATTACGTTATTGATGTATATAAATGTCCCGCGGAGACGGAGAAGCCAACTCGCCAGGAATGTTGTCAAATATTACCGCCGAGATGTTATTTTGGGTTAGGATAGGTTATATTACGTTATTGATGTATATAAATGTACCACGGAGACGCAGATGCCAACTCGCCATGAATTTTTTCAAATATTACCGCCGAGATGTTAGGTTGGGTTAGGATAGTTTATATTACGTTATTGATGTATATAAATGTCCCGCGGAGACGGAGAAGCCAACTCGCCAGGAATGTTGTCAAATATTACCGCCGAGATGTTAGGTTGGGTTTGGTTAGGTTATATTACGTTATTGATGTATATAAAGGTCCCACGGAGACGTAGGGGCGAACTCGCCAGGAATGTTGTCAAATATTACCGCCGAGATGTTAGGTTGGGTTTGGTTAGGTTATATTACGTTATTGATGTATATAAAGGTCCCACGGAGACGTAGAGGCCAACTCGCCAGGTATGTTTTCAAATATTACCGCCGAGATGTTAGGTTGGTTTAGGTTAGGTGATATCACGTTATAGATGTATATAAAGGTCCCGCGGAGACGTAGAGGCCAACAAGCCAGGAATGTGATCAAATATTACCGCCGAGATGTTAGGTTGGGTTAGGTTAGGTTATATTACGTTATTGATGTATATAAATGTCCCACGGACACGTAGAGGCCAACTCGCCAGGTATGTTTTCAAATATTACCGCCGAGATGTTAGGTTGGGTTAGGTTAGGTTATATTACGTTATTGATGTATAAAAAGATCCCACGGAGACGGAGAAACCAACTCGACTGGAATGTTGTCTAATATTACCGCCGAGATGTTAGGTTGGGTTAGGTTAGGTTATATTACGTTATTGATGTATATAAAGGTCCCACGGAGACGTAGAGGCCAACTCGCCGGAAGTGTTGTCTAATATTACCGCCGAGATGTTATTTTGGGTTAGGATAGGTTATATTACGTTATTGATGTATATAAATGTACCACGGAGACGCAGATGCCAACTCGCCATGAATTTTTTCAAATATTACCGCCGAGATGTTAGGTTGGGTTAGGTTAGGTTATATTACGTTATGGATGTCTATAAAGGTCCCACGGTGACGTAGAGGCCAACTCGCCAGGAATGTTTTCAAATATTACCGCCGAGATGTTAGGTTGGGTTAGGTTCGGTTATATTACGTTATTGATGTATATAAATGTCCCGCGGAGACGGAGAAGCCAACTCGCCAGGAATGTTGTCAAATATTACCGCCGAGATGTTATTTTGGGTTAGCTTAGGTTATATTACGTTATGGATGTCTATAAAGGTCCCACGATGACGTAGAGGCCAACTCGCCAGGAATGTTTTCAAATATTACCGCCGAGATGTTAGGTTGGGTTAGGTTAGTTTATATTACGTTATTGATGTATATAAATGTCCCGCGGAGACGGAGAAGCCAACTCGCCAGGAATGTTGTCAAATATTACCGCCGAGATGTTAGGTTGGGTTTGGTTAGGTTATATTACGTTATTGATGTATATAAAGGTCCCACGGAGACGTAGGGGCGAACTCGCCAGGAATGTTGTCAAATATTACCGCCGAGATGATAGGTTGGTTTAGGTTAGGTGATATCACGTTATAGATGTATATAAAGGTCCCGCGGAGACGTAGAGGCCAACTCGCCAGGTATGTTTTCAAATATTACCGCCGAGATGTTAGGTTGGTTTAGGTTAGGTGATATCACGTTATAGATGTATATAAAGGTCCCGCGGAGACGTAGAGGCCAACAAGCCAGGAATGTGATCAAATATTACCGCCGAGATGTTAGGTTGGGTTAGGTTAGGTTATATTACGTTATTGATGTATATAAAGGTCCCACGGAGACGTAGAGGCCAACTCGCCAGGTATGTTTTCAAATATTACCGCCGAGATGATAGGTTGGGTTAGGTTACGTTATATTACGTTATTGATGTTTATGAAGGTCAAACGGAGACGTAGGGGACAACTCGCCAGGAATGATGTCAAATATTACCGCCGAAATGTTAGGTTGGGTTAGGTTAGGTTATATCACGTTATAGATGTATATAAAGGTCCCGCGGAGACGTAGAGGCCAACAAGCCAGGAATGTGATCAAATATTACCGCCGAGATGTTAGGTTGGGTTAGGTTAGGTTATATTACGTTATTGATGTATATAAATGTCCCACGGAGACGTAGAGGCCAACTCGCCAGGTATGTTTTCAAATATTACCGCCGAGATGTTAGGTTGGTTTAGGTTAGGTGATATCACGTTATAGATGTACATAAAGGTCCCACGGAGACGTAGAGGCGAACTCGCCAGGAATGTTTTCAAATATTACCGCCGAGATGTTAGGTTGGGTTAGGTTAGGTTATATTACGTTATTGATGTATATAAATGTCCCGCGGAGACGGAGAAGCAAACTCGCCAGGAATGTTGTCAAATATTACCGCCGAGATGTTAGGTTGGGTTTGGTTAGGTTATATTACGTTATTGATGTATATAAAGGTCCCACGGAGACGTAGAGGCCAACTCGCCAGGTATGTTTTCAAATATTACCGCCGAGATGTTAGGTTGGTTTAGGTTAGGTGATATCACGTTATAGATGTATATAAAGGTCCCGCGGAGACGTAGAGGACAACAAGCCAGGAATGTGATCAAATATTACCGCCGAGATGTTAGGTTGGGTTAGGTTAGGTTATATTACGTTATTGATATATATAAATGTCCCACGGACACGTAGAGGCCAACTCGCCAGGTATGTTTTCAAATATTACCGCCGAGATGTTAGGTTGGGTTAGGTTAGGTTATATTACGTTATTGATGTATATAAAGGTCCCACGGAGACGTAGAGGCCAACTCGCCAGGTATGTTTTCAAATATTACCGCCGATGTGTTAGGTTGGGTTAGGTTAGGTTATATTACGTTATTGATGTATAAAAAGATCCCACGGAGACGGAGACACCAACTCGACAGGAATGTTGTCTAATATTACCGCCGAGATGTTAGGTTGGGTTAGGTTAGGTTATATTACGTTATTGATGTATATAAATGTCCCGCGGAGACGGAGAAGCCAACTCGCCAGGAATGTTGTCAAATATTACCGCCGAGATGTTAGGTTGGTTTTGGTTAGGTTATATTACGTTATTGATGTATATAAAGGTCCCACGGAGACGTAGAGGCCAACTCGCCAGGTATGTTTTCAAATATTACCGCCGAGATGTTAGGCTGGGTTAGGTTAGGTTATATTACGTTATTGATGTATAAAAAGATCCCACGGAGACGGAGAAACCAACTCGACAGGAATGTTGTCTAATATTACCGCCGAGATGTTAGGTTGGGTTAGGTTAGGTTATATTACGTTATTGATGTATATAAAGGTCCCACGGAGACGTAGAGGCCAACTCGCCAGAAGTGTTGTCAAATATTACCGCCGAGATGATAGGTTGGGTTAGGTTACGTTATATTACGTCATTGATGTTTATGAAGGTCAAACGGAGACGTAGGGGACAACTCGCCAGGAATGATGTCAAATATTACCGCCGAAATGTTAGGTTGGGTTAGGTTAGGTTATATCACGTTATAGATGTATATAAAGGTCCCACGGAGACGTAGAGGCCAACTCGCCAGGTATGTTTTCAAATATTACCGCCGAGATGTTAGGCTGGGTTAGGTTAGGTTATATTACGTTATTGATGTATAAAAAGATCCCACGGAGACGGAGAAACCAACTCGACAGGAATGTTGTCTAATATTACCGCCGAGATGTTAGGTTGGGTTAGGTTAGTTTATATTACGTTATTGATGTATATAAATGTCCCGCGGAGACGGAGAAGCCAACTCGCCAGGAATGTTGTCAAATATTACCGCCGAGATGTTATTTTGGGTTAGGATAGGTTATATTACGTTATTGATGTATATAAATGTACCACGGAGACGCAGATGCCAACTCGCCATGAATTTTTTCAAATATTACCGCCGAGATGTTAGGTTGGGTTAGGATAGTTTATATTACGTTATTGATGTATATAAATGTCCCGCGGAGACGGAGAAGCCAACTCGCCAGGAATGTTGTCAAATATTACCGCCGAGATGTTAGGTTGGGTTTGGTTAGGTTATATTACGTTATTGATGTATATAAAGGTCCCACGGAGACGTAGGGGCGAACTCGCCAGGAATGTTGTCAAATATTACCGCCGAGATGTTAGGTTGGGTTTGGTTAGGTTATATTACGTTATTGATGTATATAAAGGTCCCACGGAGACGTAGAGGCCAACTCGCCAGGTATGTTTTCAAATATTACCGCCGAGATGTTAGGTTGGTTTAGGTTAGGTGATATCACGTTATAGATGTATATAAAGGTCCCGCGGAGACGTAGAGGCCAACAAGCCAGGAATGTGATCAAATATTACCGCCGAGATGTTAGGTTGGGTTAGGTTAGGTTATATTACGTTATTGATGTATATAAATGTCCCACGGACACGTAGAGGCCAACTCGCCAGGTATGTTTTCAAATATTACCGCCGAGATGTTAGGTTGGGTTAGGTTAGGTTATATTACGTTATTGATGTATAAAAAGATCCCACGGAGACGGAGAAACCAACTCGACTGGAATGTTGTCTAATATTACCGCCGAGATGTTAGGTTGGGTTAGGTTAGGTTATATTACGTTATTGATGTATATAAAGGTCCCACGGAGACGTAGAGGCCAACTCGCCGGAAGTGTTGTCTAATATTACCGCCGAGATGTTATTTTGGGTTAGGATAGGTTATATTACGTTATTGATGTATATAAATGTACCACGGAGACGCAGATGCCAACTCGCCATGAATTTTTTCAAATATTACCGCCGAGATGTTAGGTTGGGTTAGGTTAGGTTATATTACGTTATGGATGTCTATAAAGGTCCCACGGTGACGTAGAGGCCAACTCGCCAGGAATGTTTTCAAATATTACCGCCGAGATGTTAGGTTGGGTTAGGTTCGGTTATATTACGTTATTGATGTATATAAATGTCCCGCGGAGACGGAGAAGCCAACTCGCCAGGAATGTTGTCAAATATTACCGCCGAGATGTTATTTTGGGTTAGCTTAGGTTATATTACGTTATGGATGTCTATAAAGGTCCCACGATGACGTAGAGGCCAACTCGCCAGGAATGTTTTCAAATATTACCGCCGAGATGTTAGGTTGGGTTAGGTTAGTTTATATTACGTTATTGATGTATATAAATGTCCCGCGGAGACGGAGAAGCCAACTCGCCAGGAATGTTGTCAAATATTACCGCCGAGATGTTAGGTTGGGTTTGGTTAGGTTATATTACGTTATTGATGTATATAAAGGTCCCACGGAGACGTAGGGGCGAACTCGCCAGGAATGTTGTCAAATATTACCGCCGAGATGATAGGTTGGTTTAGGTTAGGTGATATCACGTTATAGATGTATATAAAGGTCCCGCGGAGACGTAGAGGCCAACAAGCCAGGAATGTGATCAAATATTACCGCCGAGATGTTAGGTTGGGTTAGGTTAGGTTATATTACGTTATTGATGTATATAAATGTCCCACGGACACGTAGAGGCCAACTCGCCAGGAATGTTTTCAAATATTACCGCCGAGATGTTAGGTTGGGTTAGGTTAGTTTATATTACGTTATTGATGTATATAAATGTCCCGCGGAGACGGAGAAGCCAACTCGCCAGGAATGTTGTCAAATATTACCGCCGAGATGTTATTTTGGGTTAGGATAGGTTATATTACGTTATTGATGTATATAAATGTACCACGGAGACGCAGATGCCAACTCGCCATGAATTTTTTCAAATATTACCGCCGAGATGTTAGGTTGGGTTAGGATAGTTTATATTACGTTATTGATGTATATAAATGTCCCGCGGAGACGGAGAAGCCAACTCGCCAGGAATGTTGTCAAATATTACCGCCGAGATGTTAGGTTGGGTTTGGTTAGGTTATATTACGTTATTGATGTATATAAAGGTCCCACGGAGACGTAGGGGCGAACTCGCCAGGAATGTTGTCAAATATTACCGCCGAGATGTTAGGTTGGGTTTGGTTAGGTTATATTACGTTATTGATGTATATAAAGGTCCCACGGAGACGTAGAGGCCAACTCGCCAGGTATGTTTTCAAATATTACCGCCGAGATGTTAGGTTGGTTTAGGTTAGGTGATATCACGTTATAGATGTATATAAAGGTCCCGCGGAGACGTAGAGGCCAACAAGCCAGGAATGTGATCAAATATTACCGCCGAGATGTTAGGTTGGGTTAGGTTAGGTTATATTACGTTATTGATGTATATAAATGTCCCACGGACACGCAGAGGCCAACTCGCCAGGTATGTTTTCAAATATTACCGCCGAGATGTTAGGTTGGGTTAGGTTAGGTTATATTACGTTATTGATGTATAAAAAGATCCCACGGAGACGGAGAAACCAACTCGACTGGAATGTTGTCTAATATTACCGCCGAGATGTTAGGTTGGGTTAGGTTAGGTTATATTACGTTATTGATGTATATAAAGGTCCCACGGAGACGTAGAGGCCAACTCGCCGGAAGTGTTGTCTAATATTACCGCCGAGATGTTATTTTGGGTTAGGATAGGTTATATTACGTTATTGATGTATATAAATGTACCACGGAGACGCAGATGCCAACTCGCCATGAATTTTTTCAAATATTACCGCCGAGATGTTAGGTTGGGTTAGGTTAGGTTATATTACGTTATGGATGTCTATAAAGGTCCCACGGTGACGTAGAGGCCAACTCGCCAGGAATGTTTTCAAATATTACCGCCGAGATGTTAGGTTGGGTTAGGTTCGGTTATATTACGTTATTGATGTATATAAATGTCCCGCGGAGACGGAGAAGCCAACTCGCCAGGAATGTTGTCAAATATTACCGCCGAGATGTTATTTTGGGTTAGCTTAGGTTATATTACGTTATGGATGTCTATAAAGGTCCCACGATGACGTAGAAGCCAACTCGCCAGGAATGTTTTCAAATATTACCGCCGAGATGTTAGGTTGGGTTAGGTTAGTTTATATTACGTTATTGATGTATATAAATGTCCCGCGGAGACGGAGAAGCCAACTCGCCAGGAATGTTGTCAAATATTACCGCCGAGATGTTAGGTTGGGTTTGGTTAGGTTATATTACGTTATTGATGTATATAAAGGTCCCACGGAGACGTAGGGGCGAACTCGCCAGGAATGTTGTCAAATATTACCGCCGAGATGATAGGTTGGGTTAGGTTAGGTTATATTGCGTTATTGATGTATATGAAGGTCAAAGGGTGACGTAGAGGTCAACTCGCCAGGAATGTTGTCAAATATTACCGCCGAGATGTTAGGTTTGGTTAGGTTAGGTTATATTACGTTATTGATGTATATAAAGGTCCCACGAAGACGGAGAAGCCAACTCGCCAGGAATGTTGTCAAATATTACCGCCGAAATGTTAGGTTGGGTTAGGTTCGGTTATATTACGTTATTGATGTATATAAATGTCCCGCGGAGACGGAGAAGCCAACTCGCCAGGAATGTTGTCAAATATTACCGCCGAGATGTTAGGTTGGGTTAGCTTAGGTTATATTACGTTATGGATGTCTATAAAGGTCCCACGATGACGTAGAGGCCAACTCGCCAGGAATGTTTTCAAATATTACCGCCGAGATGTTAGGTTGGGTTAGGTTAGTTTATATTAAGTTATTGATGTATATAAATGTCCCGCGGAGACGGAGAAGCCAACTCGCCAGGAATGTTGTCAAATATTACCGCCGAGATGTTATTTTGGGTTAGGATAGGTTATATTACGTTATTGATGTATATAAATGTACCAGGGAGACGTAGGGGCCAACTCGCCAGGTATGTTTTCAAATATTACCGCCGAGATGTTAGGTTGGGTTAGGTTAGTTTATATTACGTTATTGATGTATATAAATGTCCCGCGGAGACGGAGAAGCCAACTCGCCAGGAATGTTGTCAAATATTACCGCCGAGATGTTATTTTGGGTTAGGATAGGTTATATTACGTTATTGATGTATATAAATGTACCACGGAGACGCAGATGCCAACTCGCCATGAATTTTTTCAAATATTACCGCCGAGATGTTAGGTTGGGTTAGGTTAGGTTATATTACGTTATGGATGTCTATAAAGGTCCCACGATGACGTAGAGGCCAACTCGCCAGTAATGTTTTCAAATATTACCGCCGAGATGTTAGGTTGGGTTAGGTTAGTTTATATTACGTTATTGATGTATATAAATGTCCCGCGGAGACGGAGAAGCCAACTCGCCAGGAATGTTGTCAAATATTACCGCCGAGATGTTATTTTGGGTTAGGATAGGTTATATTACGTTATTGATGTATATAAATGTACCACGGAGACGCAGATGCCAACTCGCCATGAATTTTTTCAAATATTACCGCCGAGATGTTAGGTTGGGTTAGGATAGTTTATATTACGTTATTGATGTATATAAATGTCCCGCGGAGACGGAGAAGCCAACTCGCCAGGAATGTTGTCAAATATTACCGCCGAGATGTTAGGTTGGGTTTGGTTAGGTTATATTACGTTATTGATGTATATAAAGGTCCCACGGAGACGTAGGGGCGAACTCGCCAGGAATGTTGTCAAATATTACCGCCGAGATGTTAGGTTGGGTTTGGTTAGGTTATATTACGTTATTGATGTATATAAAGGTCCCACGGAGACGTAGGGGCCAACTCGCCAGGTATGTTTTCAAATATTACCGCCGAGATGTTAGGTTGGTTTAGGTTAGGTGATATCACGTTATAGATGTATATAAAGGTCCCGCGGAGACGTAGAGGCCAACAAGCCAGGAATGTGATCAAATATTACCGCCGAGATGTCAGGTTGGGTTAGGTTAGGTTATATTACGTTATTGGTGTATATAAATGTCCCACGGACACGTAGAGGCCAACTCGCCAGGAATGTTTTCAAATATTACCGCCGAGATGTTAGGTTGGGTTAGGTTCGGTTATATTACGTTATTGATGTATATAAATGTCCCGCGGAGACGGAGAAGCCAACTCGCCAGGAATGTTGTCAAATATTACCGCCGAGATGTTATTTTGGGTTAGCTTAGGTTATATTACGTTATGGATGTCTATAAAGGTCCCACGATGACGTAGAGGCCAACTCGCCAGGAATGTTTTCAAATATTACCGCCGAGATGTTAGGTTGGGTTAGGTTAGTTTATATTACGTTATTGATGTATATAAATGTCCCGCGGAGACGGAGAAGCCAACTCGCCAGGAATGTTGTCAAATATTACCGCCGAGATGTTAGGTTGGGTTTGGTTAGGTTATATTACGTTATTGATGTATATAAAGGTCCCACGGAGACGTAGGGGCGAACTCGCCAGGAATGTTGTCAAATATTACTGCCGAGATGATAGGTTGGGTTAGGTTAGGTTATATTGCGTTATTGATGTATATGAAGGTCAAAGGGTGACGTAGAGGTCAACTCGCCAGGAATGTTGTCAAATATTACCGCCGAGATGTTAGGTTTGGTTAGGTTAGGTTATATTACGTTATTGATGTATATAAAGGTCCCACGGAGACGGAGAAGCCAACTCGCCAGGAATGTTGTCAAATATTACCGCCGAGATGTTAGGTTGGGTTAGGTTCGGTTATATTACGTTATTGATGTATATAAATGTCCCGCGGAGACGGAGAAGCCAACTCGCCAGGAATGTTGTCAAATATTACCGCCGAGATGTTAGGTTGGGTTAGCTTAGGTTATATTACGTTATGGATGTCTATAAAGGTCCCACGATGACGTAGAGTCCAACTCGCCAGGAATGTTTTCAAATATTACCGCCGAGATGTTAGGTTGGGTTAGGTTAGTTTATATTACGTTATTGATGTATATAAATGTCCCGCGGAGACGGAGAAGCCAACTCGCCATGAATTTTTTCAAATATTACCGCCGAGATGTTAGGTTGGGTTAGGTTAGGTTATATTACGTTATGGATGTCTATAAAGGTCCCACGATGACGTAGAGGCCAACTCGCCAGTAATGTTTTCAAATATTACCGCCGAGATGTTAGGTTGGGTTAGGTTAGTTTATATTACGTTATTGATGTATATAAATGTCCCGCGGAGACGGAGAAGCCAACTCGCCAGGAATGTTGTCAAATATTACCGCCGAGATGTTATTTTGGGTTAGGATAGGTTATATTACGTTATTGATGTATATAAATGTACCACGGAGACGCAGATGTCAACTCGCCATGAATTTTTTCAAATATTACCGCCGAGATGTTAGGTTGGGTTAGGATAGTTTATATTACGTTATTGATGTATATAAATGTCCCGCGGAGACGGAGAAGCCAACTCGCCAGGAATGTTGTCAAATATTACCGCCGAGATATTAGGTTGGGTTTGGTTAGGTTATATTACGTTATTGATGTATATAAAGGTCCCACGGAGACGTAGGGGCGAACTCGCCAGGAATGTTGTCAAATATTACCGCCGAGATGTTAGGTTGGGTTAGGTTCGGTTATATTACGTTATTGATGTATATAAATGTCCCGCGGAGACGGAGAAGCCAACTCGCCAGGAATGTTGTCAAATATTACCGCCGAGATGTTATTTTGGGTTAGCTTAGGTTATATTACGTTATGGATGTCTATAAAGGTCCCACGATGACGTAGAGGCCAACTCGCCAGGAATGTTTTCAAATATTACCGCCGAGATGTTAGGTTGGGTTAGGTTAGTTTATATTACGTTATTGATGTATATAAATGTCCCGCGGAGACGGAGAAGCCAACTCGCCAGGAATGTTGTCAAATATTACCGCCGAGATGTTAGGTTGGGTTTGGTTAGGTTATATTACGTTATTGATGTATATAAAGGTCCCACGGAGACGTAGGGGCGAACTCGCCAGGAATGTTGTCAAATATTACTGCCGAGATGATAGGTTGGGTTAGGTTAGGTTATATTGCGTTATTGATGTATATGAAGGTCAAAGGGTGACGTAGAGTTCAACTCGCCAGGAATGTTGTCAAATATTACCGCCGAGATGTTAGGTTTGGTTAGGTTAGGTTATATTACGTTATTGATGTATATAAAGGTCCCACGGAGACGGAGAAGCCAACTCGCCAGGAATGTTGTCAAATATTACCGCCGAGATGTTAGGTTGGGTTAGGTTCGGTTATATTACGTTATTGATGTATATAAATGTCCCGCGGAGACGGAGAAGCCAACTCGCCAGGAATGTTGTCAAATATTACCGCCGAGATGTTAGGTTGGGTTAGCTTAGGTTATATTACGTTATGGATGTCTATAAAGGTCCCACGATGACGTAGAGGCCAACTCGCCAGGAATGTTTTCAAATATTACCGCCGAGATGTTAGGTTGGGTTAGGTTAGTTTATATTACGTTATTGATGTATATAAATGTCCCGCGGAGACGGAGAAGCCAACTCGCCTGGAATGTTGTCAAATATTACCGCCGAGATGTTATTTTGGGTTAGGATAGGTTATATTACGTTATTGATGTATATAAATGTACCAGGGAGACGTAGGGGCCAACTCGCCAGGTATGTTTTCAAATATTACCGCCGAGATGTTAGGTTGGGTTAGGTTAGTTTATATTACGTTATTGATGTATATAAATGTCCCGCGGAGACGGAGAAGCCAACTCGCCAGGAATGTTGTCAAATATTACCGCCGAGATGTTATTTTGGGTTAGGATAGGTTATATTACGTTATTGATGTATATAAATGTACCACGGAGACGCAGATGCCAACTCGCCATGAATTTTTTCAAATATTACCGCCGAGATGTTAGGTTGGATTAGGTTAGTTTATATTACGTTATTGATGTATATAAATGTCCCGCGGAGACGGAGAAGCCAACTCGCCAGGAATGTTGTCAAATATTACCGCCGAGATGTTAGGTTGGGTTTGGTTAGGTTATATTACGTTATTGATGTATATAAAGGTCCCACGGAGACGTAGGGGCCAACTCGCCAGGAATGTTGTCAAATATTACCGCCGAGATGATAGGTTGGGTTAGGTTAGGTTATATTGCGTTATTGATGTATATGAAGGTCAAAGGATGACGTAGAGGTCAACTCGCCAGGAATGTTGTCAAATATTACCGCCGAGATGTTAGGTTTGGTTAGGTTAGGTTATATTACGTTATTGATGTATATAAAGGTCCCACGGAGACGGAGAAGCCAACTCGCCAGGAATGTTGTCAAATATTACCGCCGAGATGTTATTTTGGGTTAGGATAGGTTATATTACGTTATTGATGTATATAAATGTACCACGGAGACGCAGATGCCAACTCGCCATGAATTTTTTCAAATAATACCGCCGAGATGTTAGGTTGGGTTAGGATAGTTTATATTACGTTATTGATGTATATAAATGTCCCGCGGAGACGGAGAAGCCAACTCGCCAGGAATGTTGTCAAATATTACCGCCGAGATGTTAGGTTGGGTTTGGTTAGGTTATACTACGTTATTGATGTATATAAAGGTCCCACGGAGACGTAGGGGCGAACTCGCCAGGAATGTTGTCAAATATTACCGCCGAGATGTTAGGTTGGGTTTGGTTAGGTTATATTACGTTATTGATGTATATAAAGGTCCCACGGAGACGTAGAGGCCAACTCGCCAGGTATGTTTTCAAATATTACCGCCGAGATGTTAGGTTGGTTTAGGTTAGGTGATATCACGTTATAGATGTATATAAAGGTCCCGCGGAGACGTAGAGGCCAACAAGCCAGGAATGTGATCAAATATTACCGCCGAGATGTTAGGTTGGGTTAGGTTAGGTTATATTACGTTATTGATGTATATAAATGTCCCACGGACACGTAGAGGCCAACTCGCCAGGTATGTTTTCAAATATTACCGCCGAGATGTTAGGTTGGGTTAGGTTAGGTTATATTACGTTATTGATGTATAAAAAGATCCCACGGAGACGGAGAAACCAACTCGACTGGAATGTTGTCTAATATTACCGCCGAGATGTTAGGTTGGGTTAGGTTAGGTTATATTACGTTATTGATGTATATAAAGGTCCCACGGAGACGTAGAGGCCAACTCGCCGGAAGTGTTGTCTAATATTACCGCCGAGATGTTATTTTGGGTTAGGATAGGTTATATTACGTTATTGATGTATATAAATGTACCACGGAGACGCAGATGCCAACTCGCCATGAATTTTTTCAAATATTACCGCCGAGATGTTAGGTTGGGTTAGGTTAGGTTATATTACGTTATGGATGTCTATAAAGGTCCCACGGTGACGTAGAGGCCAACTCGCCAGGAATGTTTTCAAATATTACCGCCGAGATGTTAGGTTGGGTTAGGTTCGGTTATATTACGTTATTGATGTATATAAATGTCCCGCGGAGACGGAGAAGCCAACTCGCCAGGAATGTTGTCAAATATTACCGCCGAGATGTTATTTTGGGTTAGCTTAGGTTATATTACGTTATGGATGTCTATAAAGGTCCCACGATGACGTAGAAGCCAACTCGCCAGGAATGTTTTCAAATATTACCGCCGAGATGTTAGGTTGGGTTAGGTTAGTTTATATTACGTTATTGATGTATATAAATGTCCCGCGGAGACGGAGAAGCCAACTCGCCAGGAATGTTGTCAAATATTACCGCCGAGATGTTAGGTTGGGTTTGGTTAGGTTATATTACGTTATTGATGTATATAAAGGTCCCACGGAGACGTAGGGGCGAACTCGCCAGGAATGTTGTCAAATATTACCGCCGAGATGATAGGTTGGGTTAGGTTAGGTTATATTGCGTTATTGATGTATATGAAGGTCAAAGGGTGACGTAGAGGTCAACTCGCCAGGAATGTTGTCAAATATTACCGCCGAGATGTTAGGTTTGGTTAGGTTAGGTTATATTACGTTATTGATGTATATAAAGGTCCCACGGAGACGGAGAAGCCAACTCGCCAGGAATGTTGTCAAATATTACCGCCGAGATGTTAGGTTGGGTTTGGTTCGGTTATATTACGTTATTGATGTATATAAATGTCCCGCGGAGACGGAGAAGCCAACTCGCCAGGAATGTTGTCAAATATTACCGCCGAGATGTTAGGTTGGGTTAGCTTAGGTTATATTACGTTATGGATGTCTATAAAGGTCCCACGATGACGTAGAGGCCAACTCGCCAGGAATGTTTTCAAATATTACCGCCGAGATGTTAGGTTGGGTTAGGTTAGTTTATATTACGTTATTGATGTATATAAATGTCCCGCGGAGACGGAGAAGCCAACTCGCCTGGAATGTTGTCAAATATTACCGCCGAGATGTTATTTTGGGTTAGGATAGGTTATATTACGTTATTGATGTATATAAATGTACCAGGGAGACGTAGGGGCCAACTCGCCAGGTATGTTTTCAAATATTACCGCCGAGATGTTAGGTTGGGTTAGGTTAGTTTATATTACGTTATTGATGTATATAAATGTCCCGCGGAGACGGAGAAGCCAACTCGCCAGGAATGTTGTCAAATATTACCGCCGAGATGTTATTTTGGGTTAGGATAGGTTATATTACGTTATTGATGTATATAAATGTACCACGGAGACGCAGATGCCAACTCGCCATGAATTTTTTCAAATATTACCGCCGAGATGTTAGGTTGGATTAGGTTAGTTTATATTACGTTATTGATGTATATAAATGTCCCGCGGAGACGGAGAAGCCAACTCGCCAGGAATGTTGTCAAATATTACCGCCGAGATGTTAGGTTGGGTTTGGTTAGGTTATATTACGTTATTGATGTATATAAAGGTCCCACGGAGACGTAGGGGCCAACTCGCCAGGAATGTTGTCAAATATTACCGCCGAGATGATAGGTTGGGTTAGGTTAGGTTATATTGCGTTATTGATGTATATGAAGGTCAAAGGATGACGTAGAGGTCAACTCGCCAGGAATGTTGTCAAATATTACCGCCGAGATGTTAGGTTTGGTTAGGTTAGGTTATATTACGTTATTGATGTATATAAAGGTCCCACGGAGACGGAGAAGCCAACTCGCCAGGAATGTTGTCAAATATTACCGCCGAGATGTTATTTTGGGTTAGGATAGGTTATATTACGTTATTGATGTATATAAATGTACCACGGAGACGCAGATGCCAACTCGCCATGAATTTTTTCAAATAATACCGCCGAGATGTTAGGTTGGGTTAGGATAGTTTATATTACGTTATTGATGTATATAAATGTCCCGCGGAGACGGAGAAGCCAACTCGCCAGGAATGTTGTCAAATATTACCGCCGAGATGTTAGGTTGGGTTTGGTTAGGTTATATTACGTTATTGATGTATATAAAGGTCCCACGGAGACGTAGGGGCGAACTCGCCAGGAATGTTGTCAAATATTACCGCCGAGATGTTAGGTTGGGTTTGGTTAGGTTATATTACGTTATTGATGTATATAAAGGTCCCACGGAGACGTAGAGGCCAACTCGCCAGGTATGTTTTCAAATATTACCGCCGAGATGTTAGGTTGGTTTAGGTTAGGTGATATCACGTTATAGATGTATATAAAGGTCCCGCGGAGACGTAGAGGCCAACAAGCCAGGAATGTGATCAAATATTACCGCCGAGATGTTAGGTTGGGTTAGGTTAGGTTATATTACGTTATTGATGTATATAAATGTCCCACGGACACGTAGAGGCCAACTCGCCAGGTATGTTTTCAAATATTACCGCCGAGATGTTAGGTTGGGTTAGGTTAGGTTATATTACGTTATTGATGTATAAAAAGATCCCACGGAGACGGAGAAACCAACTCGACTGGAATGTTGTCTAATATTACCGCCGAGATGTTAGGTTGGGTTAGGTTAGGTTATATTACGTTATTGATGTATATAAAGGTCCCACGGAGACGTAGAGGCCAACTCGCCGGAAGTGTTGTCTAATATTACCGCCGAGATGTTATTTTGGGTTAGGATAGGTTATATTACGTTATTGATGTATATAAATGTACCACGGAGACGCAGATGCCAACTCGCCATGAATTTTTTCAAATATTACCGCCGAGATGTTAGGTTGGGTTAGGTTAGGTTATATTACGTTATGGATGTCTATAAAGGTCCCACGGTGACGTAGAGGCCAACTCGCCAGGAATGTTTTCAAATATTACCGCCGAGATGTTAGGTTGGGTTAGGTTCGGTTATATTACGTTATTGATGTATATAAATGTCCCGCGGAGACGGAGAAGCCAACTCGCCAGGAATGTTGTCAAATATTACCGCCGATATGTTATTTTGGGTTAGCTTAGGTTATATTACGTTATGGATGTCTATAAAGGTCCCACGATGACGTAGAAGCCAACTCGCCAGGAATGTTTTCAAATATTACCGCCGAGATGTTAGGTTGGGTTAGGTTAGTTTATATTACGTTATTGATGTATATAAATGTCCCGCGGAGACGGAGAAGCCAACTCGCCAGGAATGTTGTCAAATATTACCGCCGAGATGTTAGGTTGGGTTTGGTTAGGTTATATTACGTTATTGATGTATATAAAGGTCCCACGGAGACGTAGGGGCGAACTCGCCAGGAATGTTGTCAAATATTACCGCCGAGATGATAGGTTGGGTTAGGTTAGGTTATATTGCGTTATTGATGTATATGAAGGTCAAAGGGTGACGTAGAGGTCAACTCGCCAGGAATGTTGTCAAATATTACCGCCGAGATGTTAGGTTTGGTTAGGTTAGGTTATATTACGTTATTGATGTATATAAAGGTCCCACGGAGACGGAGAAGCCAACTCGCCAGGAATGTTGTCAAATATTACCGCCGAGATGTTAGGTTGGGTTAGGTTCGGTTATATTACGTTATTGATGTATATAAATGTCCCGCGGAGACGGAGAAGCCAACTCGCCAGGAATGTTGTCAAATATTACCGCCGAGATGTTAGGTTGGGTTAGCTTAGGTTATATTACGTTATGGATGTCTATAAAGGTCCCACGATGACGTAGAGGCCAACTCGCCAGGAATGTTTTCAAATATTACCGCCGAGATGTTAGGTTGGGTTAGGTTAGTTTATATTACGTTATTGCTGTATATAAATGTCCCGCGGAGACGGAGAAGCCAACTCGCCAGGAATGGTGTCAAATATTACCGCCGAGATGTTATTTTGGGTTAGGATAGGTTATATTACGTTATTGATGTATATAAATGTACCAGGGAGACGTAGGGGCCAACTCGCCAGGTATGTTTTCAAATATTACCGCCGAGATGTTAGGTTGGGTTAGGTTAGTTTATATTACGTTATTGATGTATATAAATGTCCCGCGGAGACGGAGAAGCCAACTCGCCAGGAATGTTGTCAAATATTACCGCCGAGATGTTATTTTGGGTTAGGATAGGTTATATTACGTTATTGATGTATATAAATGTACCACGGAGACGCAGATGCCAACTCGCCATGAATTTTTTCAAATATTACCGCCGAGATGTTAGGTTGGGTTAGGTTAGGTTATATTACGTTATGGATGTCTATAAAGGTCCCACGATGACGTAGAGGCCAACTCGCCAGTAATGTTTTCAAATATTACCGCCGAGATGTTAGGTTGGGTTAGGTTAGTTTATATTACGTTATTGATGTATATAAATGTCCCGCGGAGACGGAGAAGCCAACTCGCCAGGAATGTTGTCAAATATTACCGCCGAGATGTTATTTTGGGTTAGGATAGGTTATATTACGTTATTGATGTATATAAATGTACCACGGAGACGCAGATGCCAACTCGCCATGAATTTTTTCAAATATTACCGCCGAGATGTTAGGTTGGGTTAGGATAGTTTATATTACGTTATTGATGTATATAAATGTCCCGCGGAGACGGAGAAGCCAACTCGCCAGGAATGTTGTCAAATATTACCGCCGAGATGTTAGGTTGGGTTTGGTTAGGTTATATTACGTTATTGATGTATATAAAGGTCCCACGGAGACGTAGGGGCGAACTCGCCAGGAATGTTGTCAAATATTACCGCCGAGATGTTAGGTTGGGTTTGGTTAGGTTATATTACGTTATTGATGTATATAAAGGTCCCACGGAGACGTAGGGGCCAACTCGCCAGGTATGTTTTCAAATATTACCGCCGAGATGTTAGGTTGGTTTAGGTTAGGTGATATCACGTTATAGATGTATATAAAGGTCCCGCGGAGACGTAGAGGCCAACAAGCCAGGAATGTGATCAAATATTACCGCCGAGATGTTAGGTTGGGTTAGGTTAGGTTATATTACGTTATTGATGTATATAAATGTCCCACGGACACGTAGAGGCCAACTCGCCAGGTATGTTTTCAAATATTACCGCCGAGATGTTAGGTTGGGTTAGGTTAGGTTATATTACGTTATTGATGTATAAAAAGATCCCACGGAGACGGAGAAACCAACTCGACTGGAATGTTGTCTAATATTACCGCCGAGATGTTAGGTTGGGTTAGGTTAGGTTATATTACGTTATTGATGTATATAAAGGTCCCACGGAGACGTAGAGGCCAACTCGCCGGAAGTGTTGTCTAATATTACCGCCGAGATGTTATTTTGGGTTAGGATAGGTTATATTACGTTATTGATGTATATAAATGTACCACGGAGACGCAGATGCCAACTCGCCATGAATTTTTTCAAATATTACCGCCGAGATGTTAGGTTGGGTTAGGTTAGGTTATATTACGTTATGGATGTCTATAAAGGTCCCACGGTGACGTAGAGGCCAACTCGCCAGGAATGTTTTCAAATATTACCGCCGAGATGTTAGGTTGGGTTAGGTTCGGTTATATTACGTTATTGATGTATATAAATGTCCCGCGGAGACGGAGAAGCCAACTCGCCAGGAATGTTGTCAAATATTACCGCCGAGATGATATTTTGGGTTAGCTTAGGTTATATTACGTTATGGATGTCTATAAAGGTCCCACGATGACGTAGAGGCCAACTCGCCAGGAATGTTTTCAAATATTACCGCCGAGATGTTAGGTTGGGTTAGGTTAGTTTATATTACGTTATTGATGTATATAAATGTCCCGCGGAGACGGAGAAGCCAACTCGCCAGGAATGTTGTCAAATATTACCGCCGAGATGTTAGGTTGGGTTTGGTTAGGTTATATTACGTTATTGATGTATATAAAGGTCCCACGGAGACGTAGGGGCGAACTCGCCAGGAATGTTGTCAAATATTACTGCCGAGATGATAGGTTGGGTTAGGTTAGGTTATATTGCGTTATTGATGTATATGAAGGTCAAAGGGTGACGTAGAGGTCAACTCGCCAGGAATGTTGTCAAATATTACCGCCGAGATGTTAGGTTTGGTTAGGTTAGGTTATATTACGTTATTGATGTATATAAAGGTCCCACGGAGACGGAGAAGCCAACTCGCCTGGAATGTTGTCAAATATTACCGCCGAGATGTTAGGTTGGGTTAGGTTCGGTTATATTACGTTATTGATGTATATAAATGTCCCGCGGAGACGGAGAAGCCAACTCGCCAGGAATGTTGTCAAATATTACCGCCGAGATGTTAGGTTGGGTTAGCTTAGGTTATATTACGTTATGGATGTCTATAAAGGTCCCACGATGACGTAGAGGCCAACTCGCCAGGAATGTTTTCAAATATTACCGCCGAGATGTTAGGTTGGGTTAGGTTCGGTTATATTACGTTATTGATGTATATAAAGGTCCCACGGAGACGTAGGGGCCAACTCGCCAGGAATGTTGTCAAATATTACCGCCGAGATGTTAGGTTGGGTTTGGTTAGGTTATATTACGTTATTGATGTATATAAAGGTCCCACGGAGACGTAGGGGCCAACTCGCCAGGAATGTTGTCAAATATTACCGCCGAGATGATAGGTTGGGTTAGGTTAGGTTATATTGCGTTATTGATGTATATGAAGGTCAAAGGATGACGTAGAGGTCAACTCGCCAGGAATGTTGTCAAATATTACCGCCGAGATGTTAGGTTTGGTTAGGTTAGGTTATATTACGTTATTGATGTATATAAAGGTCCCACGGAGACGGAGAAGCCAACTCGCCAGGAATGTTGTCAAATATTACCGCCGAGATGTTAGGTTGGGTTAGGTTCGGTTATATTACGTTATTGATGTATATAAATGTCCCGCGGAGACGTAGAGGCCAACTCGCCAGGAATGTTTTCAAATATTACCGCCGAGATGTTAGGTTGGGTTAGGTTAGTTTATATTACGTTATTGATGTATATAAATGTCCCGCGGAGACGGAGAAGCCAACTCGCCAGGAATGTTGTCAAATATTACCGCCGAGATGTTAGGTTGGGTTAGGTTCGGTTATATTACGTTATTGATGTATATAAATGTCCCGCGGAGACGGAGAAGCCAACTCGCCAGGAATGTTGTCAAATATTACCGCCGAGATATTAGGTTGGGTTAGCTTAGGTTATATTACGTTATGGATGTCTATAAAGGTCCCACGATGACGTAGAGGCCAACTCGCCAGGAATGTTTTCAAATATTACCGCCGAGATGTTAGGTTGGGTTAGGTTAGTTTATATTACGTTATTGATGTATATAAATGTCCCGCGGAGACGGAGAAGCCAACTCGCCAGGAATGTTGTCAAATATTACCGCCGAGATGTTATTTTGGGTTAGGATAGGTTATATTACGTTATTGATGTATATAAATGTACCACGGAGACGCAGATGCCAACTCGCCATGAATTTTTTCAAATATTACCGCCGAGATGTTAGGTTGGATTAGGTTAGTTTATATTACGTTATTGATGTATATAAATGTCCCGCGGAGACGGAGAAGCCAACTCGCCAGGAATGTTGTCAAATATTACCGCCGAGATGTTAGGTTGGGTTTGGTTAGGTTATATTACGTTATTGATGTATATAAAGGTCCCACGGAGACGTAGGGGCCAACTCGCCAGGAATGTTGTCAAATATTACCGCCGAGATGATAGGTTGGGTTAGGTTAGGTTATATTGCGTTATTGATGTATATGAAGGTCAAAGGATGACGTAGAGGTCAACTCGCCAGGAATGTTGTCAAATATTACCGCCGAGATGTTAGGTTTGGTTAGGTTAGGTTATATTACGTTATTGATGTATATAAAGGTCCCACGGAGACGGAGAAGCCAACTCGCCAGGAATGTTGTCAAATATTACCGCCGAGATGTTATTTTGGGTTAGGATAGGTTATATTACGTTATTGATGTATATAAATGTACCACGGAGACGCAGATGCCAACTCGCCATGAATTTTTTCAAATAATACCGCCGAGATGTTAGGTTGGGTTAGGATAGTTTATATTACGTTATTGATGTATATAAATGTCCCGCGGAGACGGAGAAGCCAACTCGCCAGGAATGTTGTCAAATATTACCGCCGAGATGTTAGGTTGGGTTTGGTTAGGTTATATTACGTTATTGATGTATATAAAGGTCCCACGGAGACGTAGGGGCGAACTCGCCAGGAATGTTGTCAAATATTACCGCCGAGATGTTAGGTTGGGTTTGGTTAGGTTATATTACGTTATTGATGTATATAAAGGTCCCACGGAGACGTAGAGGCCAACTCGCCAGGTATGTTTTCAAATATTACCGCCGAGATGTTAGGTTGGTTTAGGTTAGGTGATATCACGTTATAGATGTATATAAAGGTCCCGCGGAGACGTAGAGGCCAACAAGCCAGGAATGTGATCAAATATTACCGCCGAGATGTTAGGTTGGGTTAGGTTAGGTTATATTACGTTATTGATGTATATAAATGTCCCACGGACACGTAGAGGCCAACTCGCCAGGTATGTTTTCAAATATTACCGCCGAGATGTTAGGTTGGGTTAGGTTAGGTTATATTACGTTATTGATGTATAAAAAGATCCCACGGAGACGGAGAAACCAACTCGACTGGAATGTTGTCTAATATTACCGCCGAGATGTTAGGTTGGGTTAGGTTAGGTTATATTACGTTATTGATGTATATAAAGGTCCCACGGAGACGTAGAGGCCAACTCGCCGGAAGTGTTGTCTAATATTACCGCCGAGATGTTATTTTGGGTTAGGATAGGTTATATTACGTTATTGATGTATATAAATGTACCACGGAGACGCAGATGCCAACTCGCCATGAATTTTTTCAAATATTACCGCCGAGATGTTAGGTTGGGTTAGGTTAGGTTATATTACGTTATGGATGTCTATAAAGGTCCCACGGTGACGTAGAGGCCAACTCGCCAGGAATGTTTTCAAATATTACCGCCGAGATGTTAGGTTGGGTTAGGTTCGGTTATATTACGTTATTGATGTATATAAATGTCCCGCGGAGACGGAGAAGCCAACTCGCCAGGAATGTTGTCAAATATTACCGCCGAGATGTTATTTTGGGTTAGCTTAGGTTATATTACGTTATGGATGTCTATAAAGGTCCCACGATGACGTAGAAGCCAACTCGCCAGGAATGTTTTCAAATATTACCGCCGAGATGTTAGGTTGGGTTAGGTTAGTTTATATTACGTTATTGATGTATATAAATGTCCCGCGGAGACGGAGAAGCCAACTCGCCAGGAATGTTGTCAAATATTACCGCCGAGATGTTAGGTTGGGTTTGGTTAGGTTATATTACGTTATTGATGTATATAAAGGTCCCACGGAGACGTAGGGGCGAACTCGCCAGGAATGTTGTCAAATATTACCGCCGAGATGATAGGTTGGGTTAGGTTAGGTTATATTGCGTTATTGATGTATATGAAGGTCAAAGGGTGACGTAGAGGTCAACTCGCCAGGAATGTTGTCAAATATTACCGCCGAGATGTTAGGTTTGGTTAGGTTAGGTTATATTACGTTATTGATGTATATAAAGGTCCCACGGAGACGGAGAAGCCAACTCGCCAGGAATGTTGTCAAATATTACCGCCGAGATGTTAGGTTGGGTTAGGTTCGGTTATATTACGTTATTGATGTATATAAATGTCCCGCGGAGACGGAGAAGCCAACTCGCCAGGAATGTTGTCAAATATTACCGCCGAGATGTTAGGTTGGGTTAGCTTAGGTTATATTACGTTATGGATGTCTATAAAGGTCCCACGATGACGTAGAGGCCAACTCGCCAGGAATGTTTTCAAATATTACCGCCGAGATGTTAGGTTGGGTTAGGTTAGTTTATATTACGTTATTGCTGTATATAAATGTCCCGCGGAGACGGAGAAGCCAACTCGCCAGGAATGGTGTCAAATATTACCGCCGAGATGTTATTTTGGGTTAGGATAGGTTATATTACGTTATTGATGTATATAAATGTACCAGGGAGACGTAGGGGCCAACTCGCCAGGTATGTTTTCAAATATTACCGCCGAGATGTTAGGTTGGGTTAGGTTAGTTTATATTACGTTATTGATGTATATAAATGTCCCGCGGAGACGGAGAAGCCAACTCGCCAGGAATGTTGTCAAATATTACCGCCGAGATGTTATTTTGGGTTAGGATAGGTTATATTACGTTATTGATGTATATAAATGTACCACGGAGACGCAGATGCCAACTCGCCATGAATTTTTTCAAATATTACCGCCGAGATGTTAGGTTGGGTTAGGTTAGGTTATATTACGTTATGGATGTCTATAAAGGTCCCACGATGACGTAGAGGCCAACTCGCCAGTAATGTTTTCAAATATTACCGCCGAGATGTTAGGTTGGGTTAGGTTAGTTTATATTACGTTATTGATGTATATAAATGTCCCGCGGAGACGGAGAAGCCAACTCGCCAGGAATGTTGTCAAATATTACCGCCGAGATGTTATTTTGGGTTAGGATAGGTTATATTACGTTATTGATGTATATAAATGTACCACGGAGACGCAGATGCCAACTCGCCATGAATTTTTTCAAATATTACCGCCGAGATGTTAGGTTGGGTTAGGATAGTTTATATTACGTTATTGATGTATATAAATGTCCCGCGGAGACGGAGAAGCCAACTCGCCAGGAATGTTGTCAAATATTACCGCCGAGATGTTAGGTTGGGTTTGGTTAGGTTATATTACGTTATTGATGTATATAAAGGTCCCACGGAGACGTAGGGGCGAACTCGCCAGGAATGTTGTCAAATATTACCGCCGAGATGTTAGGTTGGGTTTGGTTAGGTTATATTACGTTATTGATGTATATAAAGGTCCCACGGAGACGTAGGGGCCAACTCGCCAGGTATGTTTTCAAATATTACCGCCGAGATGTTAGGTTGGTTTAGGTTAGGTGATATCACGTTATAGATGTATATAAAGGTCCCGCGGAGACGTAGAGGCCAACAAGCCAGGAATGTGATCAAATATTACCGCCGAGATGTTAGGTTGGGTTAGGTTAGGTTATATTACGTTATTGATGTATATAAATGTCCCACGGACACGTAGAGGCCAACTCGCCAGGTATGTTTTCAAATATTACCGCCGAGATGTTAGGTTGGGTTAGGTTAGGTTATATTACGTTATTGATGTATAAAAAGATCCCACGGAGACGGAGAAACCAACTCGACTGGAATGTTGTCTAATATTACCGCCGAGATGTTAGGTTGGGTTAGGTTAGGTTATATTACGTTATTGATGTATATAAAGGTCCCACGGAGACGTAGAGGCCAACTCGCCGGAAGTGTTGTCTAATATTACCGCCGAGATGTTATTTTGGGTTAGGATAGGTTATATTACGTTATTGATGTATATAAATGTACCACGGAGACGCAGATGCCAACTCGCCATGAATTTTTTCAAATATTACCGCCGAGATGTTAGGTTGGGTTAGGTTAGGTTATATTACGTTATGGATGTCTATAAAGGTCCCACGGTGACGTAGAGGCCAACTCGCCAGGAATGTTTTCAAATATTACCGCCGAGATGTTAGGTTGGGTTAGGTTCGGTTATATTACGTTATTGATGTATATAAATGTCCCGCGGAGACGGAGAAGCCAACTCGCCAGGAATGTTGTCAAATATTACCGCCGAGATGTTAGGTTGGGTTAGCTTAGGTTATATTACGTTATGGATGTCTATAAAGGTCCCACGATGACGTAGAGGCCAACTCGCCAGGAATGTTTTCAAATATTACCGCCGAGATGTTAGGTTGGGTTAGGTTAGTTTATATTACGTTATTGCTGTATATAAATGTCCCGCGGAGACGGAGAAGCCAACTCGCCAGGTATGTTTTCAAATATTACCGCCGAGATGTTAGGTTGGGTTAGGTTAGGTTATATTACGTTATTGATGTATAAAAAGATCCCACGGAGACGGAGAAACCAACTCGACTGGAATGTTGTCTAATATTACCGCCGAGATGTTAGGTTGGGTTAGGTTAGGTTATATTACGTTATTGATGTATATAAAGGTCCCACGGAGACGTAGAGGCCAACTCGCCGGAAGTGTTGTCTAATATTACCGCCGAGATGTTATTTTGGGTTAGGATAGGTTATATTACGTTATTGATGTATATAAATGTACCACGGAGACGCAGATGCCAACTCGCCATGAATTTTTTCAAATATTACCGCCGAGATGTTAGGTTGGGTTAGGTTAGGTTATATTACGTTATGGATGTCTATAAAGGTCCCACGGTGACGTAGAGGCCAACTCGCCAGGAATGTTTTCAAATATTACCGCCGAGATGTTAGGTTGGGTTAGGTTCGGTTATATTACGTTATTGATGTATATAAATGTCCCGCGGAGACGGAGAAGCCAACTCGCCAGGAATGTTGTCAAATATTACCGCCGAGATGTTATTTTGGGTTAGCTTAGGTTATATTACGTTATGGATGTCTATAAAGGTCCCACGATGACGTAGAGGCCAACTCGCCAGGAATGTTTTCAAATATTACCGCCGAGATGTTAGGTTGGGTTAGGTTAGTTTATATTACGTTATTGATGTATATAAATGTCCCGCGGAGACGGAGAAGCCAACTCGCCAGGAATGTTGTCAAATATTACCGCCGAGATGTTAGGTTGGGTTTGGTTAGGTTATATTACGTTATTGATGTATATAAAGGTCCCACGGAGACGTAGGGGCGAACTCGCCAGGAATGTTGTCAAATATTACTGCCGAGATGATAGGTTGGGTTAGGTTAGGTTATATTGCGTTATTGATGTATATGAAGGTCAAAGGGTGACGTAGAGGTCAACTCGCCAGGAATGTTGTCAAATATTACCGCCGAGATGTTAGGTTTGGTTAGGTTAGGTTATATTACGTTATTGATGTATATAAAGGTCCCACGGAGACGGAGAAGCCAACTCGCCTGGAATGTTGTCAAATATTACCGCCGAGATGTTAGGTTGGGTTAGGTTCGGTTATATTACGTTATTGATGTATATAAATGTCCCGCGGAGGCGGAGAAGCCAACTCGCCAGGAATGTTGTCAAATATTACCGCCGAGATGTTAGGTTGGGTTAGCTTAGGTTATATTACGTTATGGATGTCTATAAAGGTCCCACGATGACGTAGAGGCCAACTCGCCAGGAATGTTTTCAAATATTACCGCCGAGATGTTAGGTTGGGTTAGGTTAGTTTATATTACGTTATTGATGTATATAAATGTCCCGCGGAGACGGAGAAGCCAACTCGCCAGGGATGTTGTCAAATATTACCGCCGAGATGTTATTTTGGGTTAGGATAGGTTATATTACGTTATTGATGTATATAAATGTACCAGGGAGACGTAGGGGCCAACTCGCCAGGTATGTTTTCAAATATTACCGCCGAGATGTTAGGTTGGGTTAGGTTAGTTTATATTACGTTATTGATGTATATAAATGTCCCGCGGAGACGGAGAAGCCAACTCGCCAGGAATGTTGTCAAATATTACCGCCGAGATGTTATTTTGGGTTAGGATAGGTTATATTACGTTATTGATGTATATAAATGTACCACGGAGACGCAGATGCCAACTCGCCATGAATTTTTTCAAATATTACCGCCGAGATGTTAGGTTGGGTTAGGTTAGTTTATATTACGTTATTGATGTATATAAATGTCCCGCGGAGACGGAGAAGCCAACTCGCCAGGAATGTTGTCAAATATTACCGCCGAGATGTTAGGTTGGGTTTGGTTAGGTTATATTACGTTATTGATGTATATAAAGGTCCCACGGAGACGTAGGGGCCAACTCGCCAGGAATGTTGTCAAATATTACCGCCGAGATGATAGGTTGGGTTAGGTTAGGTTATATTGCGTTATTGATGTATATGAAGGTCAAAGGATGACGTAGAGGTCAACTCGCCAGGAATGTTGTCAAATATTACCGCCGAGATGTTAGGTTTGGTTAGGTTAGGTTATATTACGTTATTGATGTATATAAAGGTCCCACGGAGACGGAGAAGCCAACTCGCCAGGAATGTTGTCAAATATTACCGCCGAGATGTTAGGTTGGGTTAGGTTCGGTTATATTACGTTATTGATGTATATAAATGTCCCGCGGAGACGGAGAAGCCAACTCGCCAGGAATGTTGTCAAATATTACCGCCGAGATGTTAGGTTGGGTTAGCTTAGGTTATATTACGTTATGGATGTCTATAAAGGTCCCACGATGACGTAGAGGCCAACTCGCCAGGAATGTTTTCAAATATTACCGCCGAGATGTTAGGTTGGGTTAGGTTAGTTTATATTACGTTATTGATGTATATAAATGTCCCGCGGAGACGGAGAAGCCAACTCGCCAGGAATGTTGTCAAATATTACCGCCGAGATGTTATTTTGGGTTAGGATAGGTTATATTACGTTATTGATGTATATAAATGTACCAGGGAGACGTAGGGGCCAACTCGCCAGGTATGTTTTCAAATATTACCGCCGAGATGTTAGGTTGGGTTAGGTTAGTTTATATTACGTTATTGATGTATATAAATGTCCCGCGGAGACGGAGAAGCCAACTCGCCAGGAATGTTGTCAAATATTACCGCCGAGATGTTATTTTGGGTTAGGATAGGTTATATTACGTTATTGATGTATATAAATGTACCACGGAGACGCAGATGCCAACTCGCCATGAATTTTTTCAAATATTACCGCCGAGATGTTAGGTTGGGTTAGGTTAGTTTATATTACGTTATTGATGTATATAAATGTCCCGCGGAGACGGAGAAGCCAACTCGCCAGGAATGTTGTCAAATATTACCGCCGAGATGTTAGGTTGGGTTTGGTTAGGTTATATTACGTTATTGATGTATATAAAGGTCCCACGGAGACGTAGGGGCCAACTCGCCAGGTATGTTTTCAAATATTACCGCCGAGATGTTAGGTTGGGTTAGGTTAGGTTATATTACGTTATTGATGTATAAAAAGATCCCACGGAGACGGAGAAACCATCTCGACAGGAATGTTGTCTAATATTACCGCCGAGATGTTAGGTTGGGTTAGGTTAGGTTATATTACGTTATTGATGTATATAAATGTCCCGCGGAGACGGAGAAGCCAACTCGCCAGGAATGTTGTCAAATATTACCGCCGAGATGTTAGGTTGGTTTTGGTTAGGTTATATTACGTTATTGATGTATATAAAGGTCCCACGGAGACGTAGAGGCCAACTCGCCAGGTATGTTTTCAAATATTACCGCCGAGATGTTAGGCTGGGTTAGGTTAGGTTATATTACGTTATTGATGTATAAAAAGATCCCACGGAGACGGAGAAACCAACTCGACAGGAATGTTGTCTAATATTACCGCCGAGATGTTAGGTTGGGTTAGGTTAGGTTATATTACGTTATTGATGTATATAAAGGTCCCACGGAGACGTAGAGGCCAACTCGCCAGAAGTGTTGTCAAATATTACCGCCGAGATGATAGGTAGGGTTAGGTTACGTTATATTACGTTATTGATGTTTATGAAGGTCAAACGGAGACGTAGGGGACAACTCGCCAGGAATGATGTCAAATATTACCGCCGAAATGTTAGGTTGGGTTAGGTTAGGTTATATTACGTTATTGATGTATAAAAAGATCCCACGGAGACGGAGAAACCAACTCGACAGGAATGTTGTCCAATATTACCGCCGAGATGTTAGGTTGGGTTAGGTTAGGTTATATCACGTTATAGATGTATATAAAGGTCCCGCGGAGACGTAGAGGACAACAAGCTAGGAATGTTATCAAATATTACCGCCGAGATGTTAGGTTGGGTTAGGTTAGGTTATATTACGTTATTGATGTATATAAAGGTCCCACGGAGACGGAGAAGACAACACGCCAGGAATGTTGTCAAATATTACCGCCGAGATGTTATTTTGGGTTAGGATAGGTTATATTACGTTATTGATGTATATAAATGTACCACGGAGACGCAGAAGCCAACTCGCCATGAATTTTTTCAAATATTACCGCCGAGATGTTAGGTTGGGTTAGGTTAGGTTATATTACGTTATGGATGTCTATAAAGGTCCCACGATGACGTAGAGGCCAACTCGCCAGGAATGTTTTCAAATATTACCGCCGAGATGTTAGGTTGGGTTAGGTTAGTTTATATTACGTTATTGATGTATATAAATGTCCCGCGGAGACGGAGAAGCCAACTCGCCAGGAATGTTGTCAAATATTACCGCCGAGATGTTATTTTGGGTTAGGATAGGTTATATTACGTTATTGATGTATATAAATGTACCACGGAGACGTAGGGGCCAACTCGCCAGGTATGTTTTCAAATATTACCGCCGAGATGTTAGGTTGGGTTAGGTTAGTTTATATTACGTTATTGATGTATATAAATGTCCCGCGGAGACGGAGAAGCCAACTCGCCAGGAATGTTGTCAAATATTACCGCCGAGATGTTATTTTGGGTTAGGATAGGTTATATTACGTTATTGATGTATATAAATGTACCACGGAGACGCAGATGCCAACTCGCCATGAATTTTTTCAAATATTACCGCCGAGATGTTAGGTTGGGTTAGGTTAGGTTATATTACGTTATGGATGTCTATAAAGGTCCCACGATGACGTAGAGGCCAACTCGCCAGTAATGTTTTCAAATATTACCGCCGAGATGTTAGGTTGGGTTAGGTTAGTTTATATTACGTTATTGATGTATATAAATGTCCCGCGGAGACGGAGAAGCCAACTCGCCAGGAATGTTGTCAAATATTACCGCCGAGATGTTATTTTGGGTTAGGATAGGTTATATTACGTTATTGATGTATATAAATGTACCACGGAGACGCAGATGCCAACTCGCCATGAATTTTTTCAAATATTACCGCCGAGATGTTAGGTTGGGTTAGGATAGTTTATATTACGTTATTGATGTATATAAATGTCCCGCGGAGACGGAGAAGCCAACTCGCCAGGAATGTTGTCAAATATTACCGCCGAGATGTTAGGTTGGGTTTGGTTAGGTTATATTACGTTATTGATGTATATAAAGGTCGCACGGAGACGTAGGGGCGAACTCGCCAGGAATGTTGTCAAATATTACCGCCGAGATGTTAGGTTGGGTTTGGTTAGGTTATATTACGTTATTGATGTATATAAAGGTCCCACGGAGACGTAGGGGCCAACTCGCCAGGTATGTTTTCAAATATTACCGCCGAGATGTTAGGTTGGTTTAGGTTAGGTGATATCACGTTATAGATGTATATAAAGGTCCCGCGGAGACGTAGAGGCCAACAAGCCAGGAATGTGATCAAATATTACCGCCGAGATGTTAGGTTGGGTTAGGTTAGGTTATATTACGTTATTGATGTATATAAATGTCCCACGGACACGTAGAGGCCAACTCGCCAGGTATGTTTTCAAATATTACCGCCGAGATGTTAGGTTGGGTTAGGTTAGGTTATATTACGTTATTGATGTATAAAAAGATCCCACGGAGACGGAGAAACCAACTCGACTGGAATGTTGTCTAATATTACCGCCGAGATGTTAGGTTGGGTTAGGTTAGGTTATATTACGTTATTGATGTATATAAAGGTCCCACGGAGACGTAGAGGCCAACTCGCCGGAAGTGTTGTCTAATATTACCGCCGAGATGTTATTTTGGGTTAGGATAGGTTATATTACGTTATTGATGTATATAAATGTACCACGGAGACGCAGATGCCAACTCGCCATGAATTTTTTCAAATATTACCGCCGAGATGTTAGGTTGGGTTAGGTTAGGTTATATTACGTTATGGATGTCTATAAAGGTCCCACGGTGACGTAGAGGCCAACTCGCCAGGAATGTTTTCAAATATTACCGCCGAGATGTTAGGTTGGGTTAGGTTCGGTTATATTACGTTATTGATGTATATAAATGTCCCGCGGAGACGGAGAAGCCAACTCGCCAGGAATGTTGTCAAATATTACCGCCGAGATGTTATTTTGGGTTAGCTTAGGTTATATTACGTTATGGATGTCTATAAAGGTCCCACGATGACGTAGAGGCCAACTCGCCAGGAATGTTTTCAAATATTACCGCCGAGATGTTAGGTTGGGTTAGGTTAGTTTATATTACGTTATTGATGTATATAAATGTCCCGCGGAGACGGAGAAGCCAACTCGCCAGGAATGTTGTCAAATATTACCGCCGAGATGTTAGGTTGGGTTTGGTTAGGTTATATTACGTTATTGATGTATATAAAGGTCCCACGGAGACGTAGGGGCGAACTCGCCAGGAATGTTGTCAAATATTACTGCCGAGATGATAGGTTGGGTTAGGTTAGGTTATATTGCGTTATTGATGTATATGAAGGTCAAAGGGTGACGTAGAGGTCAACTCGCCAGGAATGTTGTCAAATATTACCGCCGAGATGTTAGGTTTGGTTAGGTTAGGTTATATTACGTTATTGATGTATATAAAGGTCCCACGGAGACGGAGAAGCCAACTCGCCTGGAATGTTGTCAAATATTACCGCCGAGATGTTAGGTTGGGTTAGGTTCGGTTATATTACGTTATTGATGTATATAAATGTCCCGCGGAGGCGGAGAAGCCAACTCGCCAGGAATGTTGTCAAATATTACCGCCGAGATGTTAGGTTGGGTTAGCTTAGGTTATATTACGTTATGGATGTCTATAAAGGTCCCACGATGACGTAGAGGCCAACTCGCCAGGAATGTTTTCAAATATTACCGCCGAGATGTTAGGTTGGGTTAGGTTAGTTTATATTACGTTATTGATGTATATAAATGTCCCGCGGAGACGGAGAAGCCAACTCGCCAGGGATGTTGTCAAATATTACCGCCGAGATGTTATTTTGGGTTAGGATAGGTTATATTACGTTATTGATGTATATAAATGTACCAGGGAGACGTAGGGGCCAACTCGCCAGGTATGTTTTCAAATATTACCGCCGAGATGTTAGGTTGGGTTAGGTTAGTTTATATTACGTTATTGATGTATATAAATGTCCCGCGGAGACGGAGAAGCCAACTCGCCAGGAATGTTGTCAAATATTACCGCCGAGATGTTATTTTGGGTTAGGATAGGTTATATTACGTTATTGATGTATATAAATGTACCACGGAGACGCAGATGCCAACTCGCCATGAATTTTTTCAAATATTACCGCCGAGATGTTAGGTTGGGTTAGGTTAGTTTATATTACGTTATTGATGTATATAAATGTCCCGCGGAGACGGAGAAGCCAACTCGCCAGGAATGTTGTCAAATATTACCGCCGAGATGTTAGGTTGGGTTTGGTTAGGTTATATTACGTTATTGATGTATATAAAGGTCCCACGGAGACGTAGGGGCCAACTCGCCAGGAATGTTGTCAAATATTACCGCCGAGATGATAGGTTGGGTTAGGTTAGGTTATATTGCGTTATTGATGTATATGAAGGTCAAAGGATGACGTAGAGGTCAACTCGCCAGGAATGTTGTCAAATATTACCGCCGAGATGTTAGGTTTGGTTAGGTTAGGTTATATTACGTTATTGATGTATATAAAGGTCCCACGGAGACGGAGAAGCCAACTCGCCAGGAATGTTGTCAAATATTACCGCCGAGATGTTAGGTTGGGTTAGGTTCGGTTATATTACGTTATTGATGTATATAAATGTCCCGCGGAGACGGAGAAGCCAACTCGCCAGGAATGTTGTCAAATATTACCGCCGAGATGTTAGGTTGGGTTAGCTTAGGTTATATTACGTTATGGATGTCTATAAAGGTCCCACGATGACGTAGAGGCCAACTCGCCAGGAATGTTTTCAAATATTACCGCCGAGATGTTAGGTTGGGTTAGGTTAGTTTATATTACGTTATTGATGTATATAAATGTCCCGCGGAGACGGAGAAGCCAACTCGCCAGGAATGTTGTCAAATATTACCGCCGAGATGTTATTTTGGGTTAGGATAGGTTATATTACGTTATTGATGTATATAAATGTACCAGGGAGACGTAGGGGCCAACTCGCCAGGTATGTTTTCAAATATTACCGCCGAGATGTTAGGTTGGGTTAGGTTAGTTTATATTACGTTATTGATGTATATAAATGTCCCGCGGAGACGGAGAAGCCAACTCGCCAGGAATGTTGTCAAATATTACCGCCGAGATGTTATTTTGGGTTAGGATAGGTTATATTACGTTATTGATGTATATAAATGTACCACGGAGACGCAGATGCCAACTCGCCATGAATTTTTTCAAATATTACCGCCGAGATGTTAGGTTGGGTTAGGTTAGTTCATATTACGTTATTGATGTATATAAATGTCCCGCGGAGACGGAGAAGCCAACTCGCCAGGAATGTTGTCAAATATTACCGCCGAGATGTTAGGTTGGGTTTGGTTAGGTTATATTACGTTATTGATGTATATAAAGGTCCCACGGAGACGTAGGGGCCAACTCGCCAGGTATGTTTTCAAATATTACCGCCGAGATGTTAGGTTGGGTTAGGTTAGGTTATATTACGTTATTGATGTATAAAAAGATCCCACGGAGACGGAGAAACCATCTCGACAGGAATGTTGTCTAATATTACCGCCGAGATGTTAGGTTGGGTTAGGTTAGGTTATATTACGTTATTGATGTATATAAATGTCCCGCGGAGACGGAGAAGCCAACTCGCCAGGAATGTTGTCAAATATTACCGCCGAGATGTTAGGTTGGTTTTGGTTAGGTTATATTACGTTATTGATGTATATAAAGGTCCCACGGAGACGTAGAGGCCAACTCGCCAGGTATGTTTTCAAATATTACCGCCGAGATGTTAGGCTGGGTTAGGTTAGGTTATATTACGTTATTGATGTATAAAAAGATCCCACGGAGACGGAGAAACCAACTCGACAGGAATGTTGTCTAATATTACCGCCGAGATGTTAGGTTGGGTTAGGTTAGGTTATATTACGTTATTGATGTATATAAAGGTCCCACGGAGACGTAGAGGCCAACTCGCCAGAAGTGTTGTCAAATATTACCGCCGAGATGATAGGTAGGGTTAGGTTACGTTATATTACGTTATTGATGTTTATGAAGGTCAAACGGAGACGTAGGGGACAACTCGCCAGGAATGATGTCAAATATTACCGCCGAAATGTTAGGTTGGGTTAGGTTAGGTTATATTACGTTATTGATGTATAAAAAGATCCCACGGAGACGGAGAAACCAACTCGACAGGAATGTTGTCCAATATTACCGCCGAGATGTTAGGTTGGGTTAGGTTAGGTTATATCACGTTATAGATGTATATAAAGGTCCCGCGGAGACGTAGAGGACAACAAGCTAGGAATGTTATCAAATATTACCGCCGAGATGTTAGGTTGGGTTAGGTTAGGTTATATTACGTTATTGATGTATATAAAGGTCCCACGGAGACGGAGAAGACAACACGCCAGGAATGTTGTCAAATATTACCGCCGAGATGTTATTTTGGGTTAGGATAGGTTATATTACGTTATTGATGTATATAAATGTACCACGGAGACGCAGAAGCCAACTCGCCATGAATTTTTTCAAATATTACCGCCGAGATGTTAGGTTGGGTTAGGTTAGGTTATATTACGTTATGGATGTCTATAAAGGTCCCACGATGACGTAGAGGCCAACTCGCCAGGAATGTTTTCAAATATTACCGCCGAGATGTTAGGTTGGGTTAGGTTAGTTTATATTACGTTATTGATGTATATAAATGTCCCGCGGAGACGGAGAAGCCAACTCGCCAGGAATGTTGTCAAATATTACCGCCGAGATGTTATTTTGGGTTAGGATAGGTTATATTACGTTATTGATGTATATAAATGTACCACGGAGACGCAGATGCCAACTCGCCATGAATTTTTTCAAATATTACCGCCGAGATGTTAGGTTGGGTTATGTTAGTTTATATTACGTTATTGATGTATATAAATGTCCCGTGGAGACGGAGAAGCCAACTCGCCAGGAATGTTGTCAAATATTACCGCCGAGATGTTAGGTTGGGTTAGGTTAGGTTATATTACGTTATTGATGTATAAAAAGATCCCACGGAGACGGAGAAACCATCTCGACAGGAATGTTGTCTAATATTACCGCCGAGATGTTAGGTTGGGTTAGGTTAGGTTATATTACGTTATTGATGTATATAAATGTCCCACGGAGACGTAGAGGCCAACTCGCCAGAAGTGTTGTCAAATATTACCGCCGAGATGATAGGTTGGGTTAGGTTAGGTTATATCACGTTATAGATGTATATAAAGGTCCCGCGGAGACGTAGAGGACAACAAGCTAGGAATGTTATCAAATATTACCGCCGAGATGTTAGGTTGGGTTAGGTTAGGTTATATTACGTTATTGATGTATATAAAGGTCCCACGGAGACGGAGAAGACAACACGCCAGGAATGTTGTCAAATATTACCGCCGAGATGTTATTTTGGGTTAGGATAGGTTATATTACGTTATTGATGTATATAAATGTACCACGGAGACGCAGAAGCCAACTCGCCATGAATTTTTTCAAATATTACCGCCGAGATGTTAGGTTGGGTTAGGTTAGGTTATATTACGTTATGGATGTCTATAAAGGTCCCACGATGACGTAGAGGCCAACTCGCCAGGAATGTTTTCAAATATTACCGCCGAGATGTTAGGTTGGGTTAGGTTAGTTTATATTACGTTATTGATGTATATAAATGTCCCGCGGAGACGGAGAAGCCAACTCGCCAGGAATGTTGTCAAATATTACCGCCGAGATGTTATTTTGGGTTAGGATAGGTTATATTACGTTATTGATGTATATAAATGTACCACGGAGACGCAGATGCCAACTCGCCATGAATTTTTTCAAATATTACCGCCGAGATGTTAGGTTGGGTTATGTTAGTTTATATTACGTTATTGATGTATATAAATGTCCCGTGGAGACGGAGAAGCCAACTCGCCAGGAATGTTGTCAAATATTACCGCCGAGATGTTAGGTTGGGTTTGGTTAGGTTATATTACGTTATTGATGTATATAAAGGTCCCACGGAGACGTAGGGGCGAACTCGCCAGGATTGTTGTCTAATATTACCGCCGAGATGTTAGGTTGGGTTAGGTTAGGTTATATTACGTTATTGATGTATATAAAGGTCCCACGGAGACGTAGAGGCCAACTCGCCAGAAGTGTTGTCAAATATTACCGCCGAGATGATAGGTTGGGTTAGGATGCGTTATATTACGTTATTGATGTTTATGAAGGTCAAACGGAGACGTAGGGGACAACTCGCCAGGAATGATGTCAAATATTACCGCCGAAATGTTAGGTTGGGTTAGGTTAGGTTATATCACGTTATAGATGTATATAAAGGTCCCGCGGAGACGTAGAGGCGAACTCGCCAGGAATGTTGTCAAATATTACCGCCGAGATGTTAGGTTCGGTTTGGTTAGGTTATATTACGTTATTGATGTATATAAAGGTCCCACGGAGACGGAGAAACCAACTCGACAGGAATGTCGTCAAAGATTACCGCCGAGATGTTATTTTGGGTTAGGATAGGTTATATTACGTTATTGATGTATATAAATGTACCACGGAGACGCAGATGCCAACTCGCCATGAATTTTTTCAAATATTACCGCCGAGATGTTAGGTTGGGTTAGGTTAGGTTATATTACGTTATTGATGTATATAAATGAACCACGGACACGCAGATGCCAACTCGCCATGAATTTTTTCAAATATTACCGCCGAGATGTTAGGTTGGGTTAGGTTAGGTTATATTACGTTATTGATGTATATAAAGGTCCCAAGGAGACGGAGAAGCCAACTCGCCAGGAATGTCGTCAAATATTACCGCCGAGATGTTATTTTGGGTTAGGATAGGTTATATTACGTTATTGATGTATATAAATGTACCACGGAGACGCAGATGAGAACTCGCCATGAATTTTTTCAAATATTACCGCCGAGATGTTAGGTTGGGTTAGGTTAGGTTATATTACGTTATGGATGTCTATAAAGGTCCCACGGTGACGTAGAGGCCAACACGCCAGGAATGTTTTCAAATATTACCGCCGAAATGATAGGTTGGGTTAGGTTAGGTTATATTGCGTTATTGATGTATATGAAGGTCAAAGGGAGACGTAGAGGTCAACTCCCCAGGAATGTTGTCAAATATTACCGCCGAGATGTTAGGTTTGGTTAGGTTAGGTTATATTCCGTTATTGATGTATATAAAGGTCCCACGGAGACGGAGAAGCCAACTCGCCAGGAATGTTGTCAAATATTACCGCCGAGATATTATTTTGGGTTAGGATAGGTTATATTACGTTATTGATGTATATAAAGGTCCCACGGTGACGTAGAGGCCAACTCGCCAGGAATGTTTTCAAATATTACCGCCGAGATGTTAGGTTGGGTTAGGTTAGGTTATATTACGTTATTGATGTATATAAATGTCCCGCGGAGACGGAGAAGCCAACTCGCCAGGAATGATGTCAAATATTACCGCCGAGATGTTAGGTTGGGTTTGGTTAGGTTATATTACGTTATTGATGTATATAAAGGTCCCACGGAGACGGAGAAACCAACTCGACAGGAATGTTGTCTAATATTACCGCCGAGATGTTAGGTTGGGTTAGTTTAGGTTATATTACGTTATTGATGTATATAAATGTCCCGCGGAGACGGAGAAGCCAACTCGCCAGGAATGTTGTCAAATATTACCGCCGAGATGTTAGGTTGGGTTTGGTTAGGTTATATTACGTTATTGATGTATATAAAGGTCCCACGGAGACGTAGAGGCCAACTCGCCAGGTATGTTTTCAAATATTACCGCCGAGATGATAGGTTGGGTTAGGTTACGTTATATTACGTTATTGATGTTTATGAAGGTCAAACGGAGACGTAGGGGACAACTCGCCAGGAATGATGTCAAATATTACCGCCGAAATGTTAGGTTGGGTTAGGTTAGGTTATATCACGTTATAGATGTATATAAAGGTCCCGCGGAGACGTAGAGGCGAACTCGCCAGGAATGTTGTCAAATATTACCGCGGAGATGATAGGTTGGCTTAGGTTAGGTTATATTGCGTTATTGATGTATATGAAGGTCAAAGGGAGAGGTAGAGTTCAACTCGCCAGGAATGTTGTCAAATATTACCGCCGAGATGTTAGATTTGGTTAGGTTAGGTTATATTACGTTATTGATGTATATAAATGTCCCACGGAGACGTAGAGGCCAACTCGCCAGGTATGTTTTCAAATATTACCGCCGAGATGTTAGGTTGGGTTAGGTTAGGTTATATTACGTCATTGATGTATATAAAGCTCCCACGGAGACGAAGAAGCCAACTCGCCAGGAATGATGTCAAATATTACCGCCGAGATGTTAGGTTCGGTTTGGTTAGGTTATATTACGTTATTGATGTATATAAAGGTCCCACGGAGACGGAGAAACCAACTCGACAGGAATGTCGTCAAAGATTACCGCCGAGATGTTATTTTGGGTTAGGATAGGTTATATTACGTTATTGATGTATATAAATGTACCACGGAGACGCAGATGCCAACTCGCCATGAATTTTTTCAAATATTACCGCCGAGATGTTAGGTTGGGTTAGGTTAGGTTATATTACGTTATTGATGTATATAAAGGTCCCAAGGAGACGGAGAAGCCAACTCGCCAGGAATGTCGTCAAATATTACCGTCGAGATGTTATTTTGGGTTAGGATAGGTTATATTACGTTATTGATGTATATAAATGTACCACGGAGACGCAGATGCCAACTCGCCATGAATTTTTTCAAATATTACCGCCGAGATGTTAGGTTGGGTTAGGTTAGGTTATATTACGTTATGGATGTCTATAAAGGTCCCACGGTGACGTAGAGGCCAACACGCCAGGAATGTTTTCAAATATTACCGCCGAAATGATAGGTTGGGTTAGGTTAGGTTATATTGCGTTATTGATGTATATGAAGGTCAAAGGGAGACGTAGAGGTCAACTCCCCAGGAATGTTGTCAAATATTACCGCCGAGATGTTAGGTTTGGTTAGGTTAGGTTATATTCCGTTATTGATGTATATAAAGGTCCCACGGAGACGGAGAAGCCAACTCGCCAGGAATGTTGTCAAATATTACCGCCGAGATATTATTTTGGGTTAGGATAGGTTATATTACGTTATTGATGTATATAAAGGTCCCACGGTGACGTAGAGGCCAACTCGCCAGGAATGTTTTCAAATATTACCGCCGAGATGTTAGGTTGGGTTAGGTTAGGTTATATTACGTTATTGATGTATATAAATGTCCCGCGGAGACGGAGAAGCCAACTCGCCAGGAATGATGTCAAATATTACCGCCGAGATGTTAGGTTGGGTTTGGTTAGGTTATATTACGTTATTGATGTATATAAAGGTCCCACGGAGACGGAGAAACCAACTCGACAGGAATGTTGTCTAATATTACCGCCGAGATGTTAGGTTGGGTTAGTTTAGGTTATATTACGTTATTGATGTATATAAATGTCCCGCGGAGACGGAGAAGCCAACTCGCCAGGAATGTTGTCAAATATTACCGCCGAGATGTTAGGTTGGGTTTGGTTAGGTTATATTACGTTATTGATGTATATAAAGGTCCCACGGAGACGTAGAGGCCAACTCGCCAGGTATGTTTTCAAATATTACCGCCGAGATGATAGGTTGGGTTAGGTTACGTTATATTACGTTATTGATGTTTATGAAGGTCAAACGGAGACGTAGGGGACAACTCGCCAGGAATGATGTCAAATATTACCGCCGAAATGTTAGGTTGGGTTAGGTTAGGTTATATCACGTTATAGATGTATATAAAGGTCCCGCGGAGACGTAGAGGCGAACTCGCCAGGAATGTTGTCAGATATTACCGCGGAGATGATAGGTTGGCTTAGGTTAGGTTATATTGCGTTATTGATGTATATGAAGGTCAAAGGGAGAGGTAGAGTTCAACTCGCCAGGAATGTTGTCAAATATTACCGCCGAGATGTTAGATTTGGTTAGGTTAGGTTATATTACGTTATTGATGTATATAAATGTCCCACGGAGACGTAGAGGCCAACTCGCCAGGTATGTTTTCAAATATTACCGCCGAGATATTATTTTGGGTTAGGATAGGTTATATTACGTTATTGATGTATATAAAGGTCCCACGGTGACGTAGAGGCCAACTCGCCAGGAATGTTTTCAAATATTACCGCCGAGATGTTAGGTTGGGTTAGGTTAGGTTATATTACGTTATTGATGTATATAAATGTCCCGCGGAGACGGAGAAGCCAACTCGCCAGGAATGATGTCAAATATTACCGCCGAGATGTTAGGTTGGGTTTGGTTAGGTTATATTACGTTATTGATGTATATAAAGGTCCCACGGAGACGGAGAAACCAACTCGACAGGAATGTTGTCTAATATTACCGCCGAGATGTTAGGTTGGGTTAGTTTAGGTTATATTACGTTATTGATGTATATAAATGTCCCGCGGAGACGGAGAAGCCAACTCGCCAGGAAAGTTGTCAAATATTACCGCCGAGATGTTAGGTTGGGTTTGGTTAGGTTATATTACGTTATTGATGTATATAAAGGTCCCACGGAGACGTAGAGGCCAACTCGCCAGGTATGTTTTCAAATATTACCGCCGAGATGATAGGTTGGGTTAGGTTACGTTATATTACGTTATTGATGTTTATGAAGGTAAAACGGAGACGTAGGGGACAACTCGCCAGGAATGATGTCAAATATTACCGCCGAAATGTTAGGTTGGGTTAGGTTAGGTTATATCACGTCATAGATGTATATAAAGGTCCCGCGGAGACGTAGAGGCGAACTCGCCAGGAATGTTGTCAAATATTACCGCGGAGATGATAGGTTGGCTTAGGTTAGGTTATATTGCGTTATTGATGTATATGAAGGTCAAAGGGAGAGGTAGAGGTCAACTCGCCAGGAATGTTGTCAAATATTACCGCCGAGATGTTAGATTTGGTTAGGTTAGGTTATATTACGTTATTGATGTATATAAATGTCCCACGGAGACGTAGAGGCCAACTCGCCAGGTATGTTTTCAAATATTACCGCCGAGATGTTAGGTTGGGTTAGGTTAGGTTATATTACGTTATTGATGTATATAAAGGTCCCACGGAGACGAAGAAGCCAACTCGCCAGGAATGTTGTCAAATATTACCGCCGAGATATTATTTTGGGTTAGGATAGGTTAAATTACGTTATTGATGTATATAAAGGTCCCACGTTGACGTAGAGGCCAACTCGCCAGGAATGTTTTCAAATATTACCGCCGAGATGTTAGGTTGGGTTAGGTTAGGTTATATCACGTTATAGATGAATATAAAGGTCCCGCCGAGACGTAGAGGCCAACAAGCCAGGAATGTGATCAAATATTACCGCCGAGATGTTAGGTTGGGTTAAGTTAGGTTATATTGCGTTATTGATGTATATAAATGTCCCACGGAGACGTAGAGGCCAACTCGCCAGGTATGTTTTCAAATATTACCGCCGAGATGTTAGGTTGGGTTAGGTTAGGTTATGTTACGTTATTGATGTATATAAATGTCCCGCGGAGACGGAGAAGCCAACTCGCCAGGAATGTTGTCAAATATTACCGCCGAGATGTTATTTTGGGTTAGGATAGGTTATATTACGTTATTGATGTATATAAATGTACCACGGAGACGCAGATGCCAACTCGCCATGAATTTTTTCAAATATTACCGCCGAGATGTTAGGTTGGGTTAGGTTAGGTTATATCACGTTATAGATGTATATAAAGGTCCTGCCGAGACGTAGAGGCCAACAAGCCAGGAATGTGATCAAATATTACCGCCGAGATGTTAGGTTGGGTTAAGTTAGGTTATATTGCGTTATTGATGTATATAAATGTCCCACGGAGACGTAGAGGCCAACTGGCCAGGTATGTTTTCAAATATTACCGCCGAGATGTTAGGTTGGGTTAGGTTAGGTTATATTACGTTATTGATGTATATAAAGGTCCCACGGAGACGTAGAGGCCAACTCGCCAGGAATGATGTCAAATATTACCGCCGAGATGTTAGGTTGGGATAGGTTAGGCTATATTACGTTATTGATGTATATAAAGGTCCCGCCGAGACGTAGAGGCCAACAAGCCAGGAATGTGATCAAATATTACCGCCGAGATGTTAGGTTGGGTTAAGTTAGGTTATATTGCGTTATTGATGTATATAAATGTCCCACGGAGACGTAGAGGCCAACTGGCCAGGTATGTTTTCAAATATTACCGCCGAGATGTTAGGTTGGGTTAGGTTAGGTTATATTACGTTATTGATGTATATAAAGGTCCCACGGAGACGTAGAGGCCAACTCGCCAGGAATGATGTCAAATATTACCGCCGAGATGTTAGGTTGGGATAGGTTAGGCTATATTACGTTATCGATGTATATAAAGGTCCCACGGAGACGTAGAGGCGAACTCGCCAGGAATGTTGTCAAATATTACCGCCGAGATGATAGGTTGGGTTAGGTTAGGTTATATTGCGTTATTGATGTATATGAAGGTCAAAGGGAGACGTAGAGGTCAACTCGTCAGGAATGTTGTCAAATATTACCGCCGAGATGTTAGGTTTGGTTAGGTTAGGTTATATTACGTTATTGATGTATATAAAGGTCCCGCGGAGACGGAGAAGCCAACTCGCCAGGAATGTTTTCAAATATTATCGCCGAGATGTTAGGTTGGGTTAGGTTAGGTTATATTACGTTATTGATGTACATAAATGTCCCACGGAGACGTCGAGGCCAACACGCCAGGAATGTTTTCAAATATTACCGCCGAGATGTTAGGTTGGGTTAGGTTAGGTTATATTACGTTATTGATGTATATAAAGGTCCCACGGAGACGAAGAAGCCAACTCGCCAGGAATGATGTCAAATATTACCGCCGAGATGTTAGGTTGGTTTAGGTGAGGTGATATCACGTTATAGATGTATATAAAGTTCCCGCGGAGACGTAGAGGCCAACAAGCCAGGAATGTGATCAAATATTACCGCCGAGATGTTAGGTTGGGTTAGGTTAGGTTATATTACGTTATTGATGTATAAAAAGATCCCACGGAGAGGGAGAAACCAACACGACAGGAATGTTGTCTAATATTTCCGCCGAGATGTTAGGTTGGGTTTGGTTACGTTATATTACGTTATTGATGTTTATGAAGGACAAACGGAGACGTAGGGGACAACTCGCCAGGAATGATGTCAAATATTACCGCCGAAATGTTAGGTTGGGTTAGGTTAGGTTATATCACGATATACATGTATATAAAGGTCCCGCGGAGACGTAGAGGCCAACAAGCTAGGAATGTGGTCAAATATTACCGCCGAGATATTAGGTTGGGTTAGGTTAGGTTGTATTACGTTATTGATGTATATAAAGGTCCCACGGAGACGTAGAGGCCAACTCGCCAGGAATGTTGTCAAATATTACCGCCGAGATGATAGGTTGGGTTAGGTTAGGTTATATTACGTTATTGATGTTTATGAAGGTCAAACGGAGACGTAGAGGCCAACTCGCCAGGAATGATGTCAAATAATACCGCCGAGATTTTAGGTTGGGTTAGGTTAGGTTAAATTGCGTTATTGATGTATATGAAGTTCCCACGGAGACGTAGAGGCGAACTCGCCAGGAATGTTGTCAAATATTACCGCCGAGATGATAGGTTGGGTTAGGTTAGGTTATATTGCGTTATTGATATATATGAAGGTCAAAGGGAGACGTAGAGGTCAACTCGCCAGGAATGTTGTCAAATATTACCGCCGAGATGTTAGGTTGGGTTAGGTTAGGTTATATTACGTTATTGATGTATATAAATGTCCCGCGGAGACGTAGAGGCCAACGAGCTAGGAATGTGATCAAATATTACCGCCGAGATATTAGGTTGGGTTAGGTTAGGTTATATTACGTTATTGATGTATATAAAGGTCCCACGGAGACGTAGAGGCCAACTCGCCAGGAATGTTGTCAAATATTACCGCCGAAATGATAGGTTGGGTTAGGTTAGGTTATATTACGTTATTGATGTTTATGAAGGTCAAACGGAGACGTAGAGGCCAACTCGCCAGGAATGATGTCAAATAATACCGCCGAGATTTTAGGTTGGGTTAGGTTAGGTTAAATTACGTTATTGATGTATATGAAGTTCCCACGGAGACGTAGAGGCGAACTCGCCAGGAATGTTGTCAAATATTACCGCCGAGATGTTAGGTTTGGTTAGGTTAGGTTATATTACCTTATGGATGTATATGAAGGTCCCACGGAGACGTAGAGGCCAACTCGCCAGGTATGTTGTCAAATATTACCGCCGAGATGTTATTTTGGGTTAGGATAGGTTATATTACGTTATTGATGTATATAAAGGTCCCACGGTGACGTAGAGGCCAACTCGCCAGGAATGTTTTCAAATATTACCGCCGAGATGTTAGGTTGGGTTAGGTTAGGTTATATTACGTTATTGATGTATATAAATGTCCCGCGGAGACGGAGAAGCCAACTCGCCAGGAATGATGTCAAATATTACCGCCGAGATGTTAGGTTGGGTTTGGTTAGGTTATATTACGTTATTGATGTATATAAAGGTCCCACGGAGACGGAGAAACCAACTCGACAGGAATGTTGTCTAATATTACCGCCGAGATGTTAGGTTGGGTTAGTTTAGGTTATATTACGTTATTGATGTATATAAATGTCCCGCGGAGACGGAGAAGCCAACTCGCCAGGAATGTTGTCAAATATTACCGCCGAGATGTTAGGTTGGGTTTGGTTAGGTTATATTACGTTATTGATGTATATAAAGGTCCCACGGAGACGTAGAGGCCAACTCGCCAGGTATGTTTTCAAATATTACCGCCGAGATGATAGGTTGGGTTAGGTTACGTTATATTACGTTATTGATGTTTATGAAGGTCAAACGGAGACGTAGGGGACAACTCGCCAGGAATGATGTCAAATATTACCGCCGAAATGTTAGGTTGGGTTAGGTTAGGTTATATCACGTTATAGATGTATATAAAGGTCCCGCGGAGACGTAGAGGCGAACTCGCCAGGAATGTTGTCAGATATTACCGCGGAGATGATAGGTTGGCTTAGGTTAGGTTATATTGCGTTATTGATGTATATGAAGGTCAAAGGGAGAGGTAGAGTTCAACTCGCCAGGAATGTTGTCAAATATTACCGCCGAGATGTTAGATTTGGTTAGGTTAGGTTATATTACGTTATTGATGTATATAAATGTCCCACGGAGACGTAGAGGCCAACTCGCCAGGTATGTTTTCAAATATTACCGCCGAGATATTATTTTGGGTTAGGATAGGTTATATTACGTTATTGATGTATATAAAGGTCCCACGGTGACGTAGAGGCCAACTCGCCAGGAATGTTTTCAAATATTACCGCCGAGATGTTAGGTTGGGTTAGGTTAGGTTATATTACGTTATTGATGTATATAAATGTCCCGCGGAGACGGAGAAGCCAACTCGCCAGGAATGATGTCAAATATTACCGCCGAGATGTTAGGTTGGGTTTGGTTAGGTTATATTACGTTATTGATGTATATAAAGGTCCCACGGAGACGGAGAAACCAACTCGACAGGAATGTTGTCTAATATTACCGCCGAGATGTTAGGTTGGGTTAGTTTAGGTTATATTACGTTATTGATGTATATAAATGTCCCGCGGAGACGGAGAAGCCAACTCGCCAGGAAAGTTGTCAAATATTACCGCCGAGATGTTAGGTTGGGTTTGGTTAGGTTATATTACGTTATTGATGTATATAAAGGTCCCACGGAGACGTAGAGGCCAACTCGCCAGGTATGTTTTCAAATATTACCGCCGAGATGATAGGTTGGGTTAGGTTACGTTATATTACGTTATTGATGTTTATGAAGGTAAAACGGAGACGTAGGGGACAACTCGCCAGGAATGATGTCAAATATTACCGCCGAAATGTTAGGTTGGGTTAGGTTAGGTTATATCACGTCATAGATGTATATAAAGGTCCCGCGGAGACGTAGAGGCGAACTCGCCAGGAATGTTGTCAAATATTACCGCGGAGATGATAGGTTGGCTTAGGTTAGGTTATATTGCGTTATTGATGTATATGAAGGTCAAAGGGAGAGGTAGAGGTCAACTCGCCAGGAATGTTGTCAAATATTACCGCCGAGATGTTAGATTTGGTTAGGTTAGGTTATATTACGTTATTGATGTATATAAATGTCCCACGGAGACGTAGAGGCCAACTCGCCAGGTATGTTTTCAAATATTACCGCCGAGATGTTAGGTTGGGTTAGGTTAGGTTATATTACGTTATTGATGTATATAAAGGTCCCACGGAGACGAAGAAGCCAACTCGCCAGGAATGTTGTCAAATATTACCGCCGAGATATTATTTTGGGTTAGGATAGGTTAAATTACGTTATTGATGTATATAAAGGTCCCACGTTGACGTAGAGGCCAACTCGCCAGGAATGTTTTCAAATATTACCGCCGAGATGTTAGGTTGGGTTAGGTTAGGTTATATCACGTTATAGATGAATATAAAGGTCCCGCCGAGACGTAGAGGCCAACACGCCAGGAATGTGATCAAATATTACCGCCGAGATGTTAGGTTGGGTTAAGTTAGGTTATATTGCGTTATTGATGTATATAAATGTCCCACGGAGACGTAGAGGCCAACTCGCCAGGTATGTTTTCAAATATTACCGCCGAGATGTTAGGTTGGGTTAGGTTAGGTTATGTTACGTTATTGATGTATATAAATGTCCCGCGGAGACGGAGAAGCCAACTCGCCAGGAATGTTGTCAAATATTACCGCCGAGATGTTATTTTGGGTTAGGATAGGTTATATTACGTTATTGATGTATATAAATGTACCACGGAGACGCAGATGCCAACTCGCCATGAATTTTTTCAAATATTACCGCCGAGATGTTAGGTTGGGTTAGGTTAGGTTATATCACGTTATAGATGTATATAAAGGTCCTGCCGAGACGTAGAGGCCAACAAGCCAGGAATGTGATCAAATATTACCGCCGAGATGTTAGGTTGGGTTAAGTTAGGTTATATTGCGTTATTGATGTATATAAATGTCCCACGGAGACGTAGAGGCCAACTGGCCAGGTATGTTTTCAAATATTACCGCCGAGATGTTAGGTTGGGTTAGGTTAGGTTATATTACGTTATTGATGTATATAAAGGTCCCACGGAGACGTAGAGGCCAACTCGCCAGGAATGATGTCAAATATTACCGCCGAGATGTTAGGTTGGGATAGGTTAGGCTATATTACGTTATTGATGTATATAAAGGTCCCGCCGAGACGTAGAGGCCAACAAGCCAGGAATGTGATCAAATATTACCGCCGAGATGTTAGGTTGGGTTAAGTTAGGTTATATTGCGTTATTGATGTATATAAATGTCCCACGGAGACGTAGAGGCCAACTGGCCAGGTATGTTTTCAAATATTACCGCCGAGATGTTAGGTTGGGTTAGGTTAGGTTATATTACGTTATTGATGTATATAAAGGTCCCACGGAGACGTAGAGGCCAACTCGCCAGGAATGATGTCAAATATTACCGCCGAGATGTTAGGTTGGGATAGGTTAGGCTATATTACGTTATCGATGTATATAAAGGTCCCACGGAGACGTAGAGGCGAACTCGCCAGGAATGTTGTCAAATATTACCGCCGAGATGATAGGTTGGGTTAGGTTAGGTTATATTGCGTTATTGATGTATATGAAGGTCAAAGGGAGACGTAGAGGTCAACTCGTCAGGAATGTTGTCAAATATTACCGCCGAGATGTTAGGTTTGGTTAGGTTAGGTTATATTACGTTATTGATGTATATAAAGGTCCCGCGGAGACGGAGAAGCCAACTCGCCAGGAATGTTTTCAAATATTATCGCCGAGATGTTAGGTTGGGTTAGGTTAGGTTATATTACGTTATTGATGTACATAAATGTCCCACGGAGACGTCGAGGCCAACACGCCAGGAATGTTTTCAAATATTACCGCCGAGATGTTAGGTTGGGTTAGGTTAGGTTATATTACGTTATTGATGTATATAAAGGTCCCACGGAGACGAAGAAGCCAACTCGCCAGGAATGATGTCAAATATTACCGCCGAGATGTTAGGTTGGTTTAGGTGAGGTGATATCACGTTATAGATGTATATAAAGTTCCCGCGGAGACGTAGAGGCCAACAAGCCAGGAATGTGATCAAATATTACCGCCGAGATGTTAGGTTGGGTTAGGTTAGGTTATATTACGTTATTGATGTATAAAAAGATCCCACGGAGAGGGAGAAACCAACACGACAGGAATGTTGTCTAATATTTCCGCCGAGATGTTAGGTTGGGTTTGGTTACGTTATATTACGTTATTGATGTTTATGAAGGACAAACGGAGACGTAGGGGACAACTCGCCAGGAATGATGTCAAATATTACCGCCGAAATGTTAGGTTGGGTTAGGTTAGGTTATATCACGATATACATGTATATAAAGGTCCCGCGGAGACGTAGAGGCCAACAAGCTAGGAATGTGGTCAAATATTACCGCCGAGATATTAGGTTGGGTTAGGTTAGGTTGTATTACGTTATTGATGTATATAAAGGTCCCACGGAGACGTAGAGGCCAACTCGCCAGGAATGTTGTCAAATATTACCGCCGAGATGATAGGTTGGGTTAGGTTAGGTTATATTACGTTATTGATGTTTATGAAGGTCAAACGGAGACGTAGAGGCCAACTCGCCAGGAATGATGTCAAATAATACCGCCGAGATTTTAGGTTGGGTTAGGTTAGGTTAAATTGCGTTATTGATGTATATGAAGTTCCCACGGAGACGTAGAGGCGAACTCGCCAGGAATGTTGTCAAATATTACCGCCGAGATGATAGGTTGGGTTAGGTTAGGTTATATTGCGTTATTGATATATATGAAGGTCAAAGGGAGACGTAGAGGTCAACTCGCCAGGAATGTTGTCAAATATTACCGCCGAGATGTTAGGTTGGGTTAGGTTAGGTTATATTACGTTATTGATGTATATAAATGTCCCGCGGAGACGTAGAGGCCAACGAGCTAGGAATGTGATCAAATATTACCGCCGAGATATTAGGTTGGGTTAGGTTAGGTTATATTACGTTATTGATGTATATAAAGGTCCCACGGAGACGTAGAGGCCAACTCGCCAGGAATGTTGTCAAATATTACCGCCGAAATGATAGGTTGGGTTAGGTTAGGTTATATTACGTTATTGATGTTTATGAAGGTCAAACGGAGACGTAGAGGCCAACTCGCCAGGAATGATGTCAAATAATACCGCCGAGATTTTAGGTTGGGTTAGGTTAGGTTAAATTACGTTATTGATGTATATGAAGTTCCCACGGAGACGTAGAGGCGAACTCGCCAGGAATGTTGTCAAATATTACCGCCGAGATGTTAGGTTTGGTTAGGTTAGGTTATATTACCTTATGGATGTATATGAAGGTCCCACGGAGACGTAGAGGCCAACTCGCCAGGTATGTTGTCAAATATTACCGCCGAGATGTTATTTTGGGTTAGGATAGGTTATATTACGTTATTGATGTATATAAATGTACCACGGAGACGCAGATGCCAACTCGCCATGAATTTTTTCAAATATTACCGCCGAGATATTATTTTGGGTTAGGATAGGTTATATTACGTTATTGATGTATATAAAGGTCCCACGGTGACGTAGAGGCCAACTCGCCAGGAATGTTTTCAAATATTACCGCCGAGATGTTAGGTTGGGTTAGGTTAGGTTATATTACGTTATTGATGTATATAAATGTCCCGCGGAGACGGAGAAGCCAACTCGCCAGGAATGTTGTCAAATATTACCGCGGAGATGATAGGTTGGCTTAGGTTAGGTTATATTGCGTTATTGATGTATATGAAGGTCAAAGGGAGAGGTAGAGGTCAACTCGCCAGGAATGTTGTCAAATATTACCGCCGAGATGTTAGATTTGGTTAGGTTAGGTTATATTACGTTATTGATGTATATAAATGTCCCACGGAGACGTAGAGGTCAACTCGCCAGGTATGTTTTCAAATATTACCGCCGAGATGTTAGGTTGGGTTAGGTTAGGTTATATTACGTTATTGATGTATATAAAGGTCCCACGGAGACGAAGAAGCCAACTCGCCAGGAATGATGTCAAATATTACCGCCGAGATGTTAGGTTGGTTTAGGTGAGGTGATATCACGTTATAGATGTATATAAAGTTCCCGCGGAGACGTAGAGGCCAACAAGCCAGGAATGTGATCAAATATTACCGCCGAGATGTTAGGTTGGGTTAGGTTAGGTTATATTACGTTATTGATGTATATAAATGTCCCACGGAGACGTAGAGGCCAACTCGCCATGAATTTTTTCAAATATTACCGCCGAGATATTATTTTGGGTTAGGATAGGTTATATTACGTTATTGATGTATATAAAGGTCCCACGGTGACGTAGAGGCCAACTCGCCAGGAATGTTTTCAAATATTACCGCCGAGATGTTAGGTTGGGTTAGGTTAGGTTATATTACGTTATTGATGTATATAAATGTCCCGCGGAGACGGAGAAGCCAACTCGCCAGGAATGTTGTCAAATATTACCGCGGAGATGATAGGTTGGCTTAGGTTAGGTTATATTGCGTTATTGATGTATATGAAGGTCAAAGGGAGAGGTAGAGGTCAACTCGCCAGGAATGTTGTCAAATATTACCGCCGAGATGTTAGATTTGGTTAGGTTAGGTTATATTACGTTATTGATGTATATAAATGTCCCACGGAGACGTAGAGGTCAACTCGCCAGGTATGTTTTCAAATATTACCGCCGAGATGTTAGGTTGGGTTAGGTTAGGTTATATTACGTTATTGATGTATATAAAGGTCCCACGGAGACGAAGAAGCCAACTCGCCAGGAATGATGTCAAATATTACCGCCGAGATGTTAGGTTGGTTTAGGTGAGGTGATATCACGTTATAGATGTATATAAAGTTCCCGCGGAGACGTAGAGGCCAACAAGCCAGGAATGTGATCAAATATTACCGCCGAGATGTTAGGTTGGGTTAGGTTAGGTTATATTACGTTATTGATGTATATAAATGTCCCACGGAGACGTAGAGGCCAACTCGCCATGAATTTTTTCAAATATTACCGCCGAGATGTTAGGTTGGGTTAGGTTAGGTTATATTGCGTTATGGATGTCTATAAAGGTCCCACGTAGACGTAGAGGCCAACTGGCCAGGTATGTTTTCAAATATTACCGCCGAGATGTTAGGTTGGGTTAGGTTAGGTTATATTACGTTATTGATGTATATAAAGGTCCCACGGAGACGTAGAGGCCAACTCGCCAGGAATGATGTCAAATATTACCGCCGAGATGTTAGGTTGGGATAGGTTAGGCTATATTACGTTATTGATGTATATAAAGGTCCCGCCGAGACGTAGAGGCCAACAAGCCAGGAATGTGATCAAATATTACCGCCGAGATGTTAGGTTGGGTTAAGTTAGGTTATATTGCGTTATTGATGTATATAAATGTCCCACGGAGACGTAGAGGCCAACTCGCCAGGAATGATGTCAAATATTACCGCCGAGATGTTAGGTTGGGATAGGTTAGGCTATATTACGTTATTGATGTATATAAAGGTCCCGCCGAGACGTAGAGGCCAACAAGCCAGGAATGTGATCAAATATTACCGCCGAGATGTTAGGTTGGGTTAAGTTAGGTTATATTGCGTTATTGATGTATATAAATGTCCCACGGAGACGTAGAGGCCAACTGGCCAGGTATGTTTTCAAATATTACCGCCGAGATGTTAGGTTGGGTTAGGTTAGGTTATATTACGTTATTGATGTATATAAAGGTCCCACGGAGACGTAGAGGCCAACTCGCCAGGAATGATGTCAAATATTACCGCCGAGATGTTAGGTTGGGATAGGTTAGGCTATATTACGTTATCGATGTATATAAAGGTCCCACGGAGACGTAGAGGCGAACTCGCCAGGAATGTTGTCAAATATTACCGCCGAGATGATAGGTTGGGTTAGGTTAGGTTATATTGCGTTATTGATGTATATGAAGGTCAAAGGGAGACGTAGAGGTCAACTCGTCAGGAATGTTGTCAAATATTACCGCCGAGATGTTAGGTTTGGTTAGGTTAGGTTATATTACGTTATTGATGTATATAAAGGTCCCGCGGAGACGGAGAAGCCAACTCGCCAGGAATGTTTTCAAATATTATCGCCGAGATGTTAGGTTGGGTTAGGTTAGGTTATATTACGTTATTGATGTACATAAATGTCCCACGGAGACGTCGAGGCCAACACGCCAGGAATGTTTTCAAATATTACCGCCGAGATGTTAGGTTGGGTTAGGTTAGGTTATATTACGTTATTGATGTATATAAAGGTCCCACGGAGACGAAGAAGCCAACTCGCCAGGAATGATGTCAAATATTACCGCCGAGATGTTAGGTTGGTTTAGGTGAGGTGATATCACGTTATAGATGTATATAAAGTTCCCGCGGAGACGTAGAGGCCAACAAGCCAGGAATGTGATCAAATATTACCGCCGAGATGTTAGGTTGGGTTAGGTTAGGTTATATTACGTTATTGATGTATAAAAAGATCCCACGGAGAGGGAGAAACCAACACGACAGGAATGTTGTCTAATATTTCCGCCGAGATGTTAGGTTGGGTTTGGTTACGTTATATTACGTTATTGATGTTTATGAAGGACAAACGGAGACGTAGGGGACAACTCGCCAGGAATGATGTCAAATATTACCGCCGAAATGTTAGGTTGGGTTAGGTTAGGTTATATCACGATATACATGTATATAAAGGTCCCGCGGAGACGTAGAGGCCAACAAGCTAGGAATGTGGTCAAATATTACCGCCGAGATATTAGGTTGGGTTAGGTTAGGTTGTATTACGTTATTGATGTATATAAAGGTCCCACGGAGACGTAGAGGCCAACTCGCCAGGAATGTTGTCAAATATTACCGCCGAGATGATAGGTTGGGTTAGGTTAGGTTATATTACGTTATTGATGTTTATGAAGGTCAAACGGAGACGTAGAGGCCAACTCGCCAGGAATGATGTCAAATAATACCGCCGAGATTTTAGGTTGGGTTAGGTTAGGTTAAATTGCGTTATTGATGTATATGAAGTTCCCACGGAGACGTAGAGGCGAACTCGCCAGGAATGTTGTCAAATATTACCGCCGAGATGATAGGTTGGGTTAGGTTAGGTTATATTGCGTTATTGATATATATGAAGGTCAAAGGGAGACGTAGAGGTCAACTCGCCAGGAATGTTGTCAAATATTACCGCCGAGATGTTAGGTTGGGTTAGGTTAGGTTATATTACGTTATTGATGTATATAAATGTCCCGCGGAGACGTAGAGGCCAACGAGCTAGGAATGTGATCAAATATTACCGCCGAGATATTAGGTTGGGTTAGGTTAGGTTATATTACGTTATTGATGTATATAAAGGTCCCACGGAGACGTAGAGGCCAACTCGCCAGGAATGTTGTCAAATATTACCGCCGAAATGATAGGTTGGGTTAGGTTAGGTTATATTACGTTATTGATGTTTATGAAGGTCAAACGGAGACGTAGAGGCCAACTCGCCAGGAATGATGTCAAATAATACCGCCGAGATTTTAGGTTGGGTTAGGTTAGGTTAAATTACGTTATTGATGTATATGAAGTTCCCACGGAGACGTAGAGGCGAACTCGCCAGGAATGTTGTCAAATATTACCGCCGAGATGTTAGGTTTGGTTAGGTTAGGTTATATTACCTTATGGATGTATATGAAGGTCCCACGGAGACGTAGAGGCCAACTCGCCAGGTATGTTGTCAAATATTACCGCCGAGATGTTATTTTGGGTTAGGATAGGTTATATTACGTTATTGATGTATATAAATGTACCACGGAGACGCAGATGCCAACTCGCCATGAATTTTTTCAAATATTACCGCCGAGATATTATTTTGGGTTAGGATAGGTTATATTACGTTATTGATGTATATAAAGGTCCCACGGTGACGTAGAGGCCAACTCGCCAGGAATGTTTTCAAATATTACCGCCGAGATGTTAGGTTGGGTTAGGTTAGGTTATATTACGTTATTGATGTATATAAATGTCCCGCGGAGACGGAGAAGCCAACTCGCCAGGAATGTTGTCAAATATTACCGCGGAGATGATAGGTTGGCTTAGGTTAGGTTATATTGCGTTATTGATGTATATGAAGGTCAAAGGGAGAGGTAGAGGTCAACTCGCCAGGAATGTTGTCAAATATTACCGCCGAGATGTTAGATTTGGTTAGGTTAGGTTATATTACGTTATTGATGTATATAAATGCCCCACGGAGACGTAGAGGTCAACTCGCCAGGTATGTTTTCAAATATTACCGCCGAGATGTTAGGTTGGGTTAGGTTAGGTTATATTACGTTATTGATGTATATAAAGGTCCCACGGAGACGAAGAAGCCAACTCGCCAGGAATGATGTCAAATATTACCGCCGAGATGTTAGGTTGGTTTAGGTGAGGTGATATCACGTTATAGATGTATATAAAGTTCCCGCGGAGACGTAGAGGCCAACAAGCCAGGAATGTGATCAAATATTACCGCCGAGATGTTAGGTTGGGTTAGGTTAGGTTATATTACGTTATTGATGTATATAAATGTCCCACGGAGACGTAGAGGCCAACTCGCCATGAATTTTTTCAAATATTACCGCCGAGATGTTAGGTTGGGTTAGGTTAGGTTATATTACGTTATGGATGTCTATAAAGGTCCCACGTAGACGTAGAGGCCAACTCGCCAGGTATGTTTTCAAATATTACCGCCGAGATGTTAGGTTTGGTTAGGTTAGGTTAAATTACGTTATTGATGTATATAAAGGTCCCACGGAGACGCAGATGCCAACTCGCCATGAATTTTTTCAAATATTACCGCCGAGATGTTAGGTTGGGTTAGGTTAGGTTATATTACGTTATTGATGTATAAAAAGATCCCACGGAGACGGAGAAACCAACTCGACAGGAATGTTGTCTAATATTACCGCTGAGATGTTAGGTTGGGTTAGGTTAGGTTATATTACGTTATTGATGTATATAAATGTCCCATGGAGACGGAGAAACCAACTCGACAGGAATGTTGTCTAATATTTCCGCCGAGATGTTAGGTTGGGTTAGGTTACGTTATATTACGTTATTGATGTTTATGAAGGTCAAACGGAGACGTAGGGGACAACTCGCCAGGAATGATGTCAAATATTACCGCCGAAATGTTAGGTTGGGTTAGGTTAGGTTATATCACGTTATAGATGTATATAAAGGTCCCGCCGAGACGTAGAGGCCAACAAGCCAGGAATGTGATCAAATATTACCGCCGAGATGTTAGGTTGGGTTAAGTTAGGTTATATTGCGTTATTGATGTATATAAATGTCCCACGGAGACGTAGAGGCCAACTCGCCAGGAATGATGTCAAATATTACCGCCGAGATGTTAGGTTGGGATAGGTTAGGCTATATTACGTTATTGATGTATATAAAGGTCCCGCCGAGACGTAGAGGCCAACAAGCCAGGAATGTGATCAAATATTACCGCCGAGATGTTAGGTTGGGTTAAGTTAGGTTATATTGCGTTATTGATGTATATAAATGTCCCACGGAGACGTAGAGGCCAACTGGCCAGGTATGTTTTCAAATATTACCGCCGAGATGTTAGGTTGGGTTAGGTTAGGTTATATTACGTTATTGATGTATATAAAGGTCCCACGGAGACGTAGAGGCCAACTCGCCAGGAATGATGTCAAATATTACCGCCGAGATGTTAGGTTGGGATAGGTTAGGCTATATTACGTTATCGATGTATATAAAGGTCCCACGGAGACGTAGAGGCGAACTCGCCAGGAATGTTGTCAAATATTACCGCCGAGATGATAGGTTGGGTTAGGTTAGGTTATATTGCGTTATTGATGTATATGAAGGTCAAAGGGAGACGTAGAGGTCAACTCGTCAGGAATGTTGTCAAATATTACCGCCGAGATGTTAGGTTTGGTTAGGTTAGGTTATATTACGTTATTGATGTATATAAAGGTCCCGCGGAGACGGAGAAGCCAACTCGCCAGGAATGTTTTCAAATATTATCGCCGAGATGTTAGGTTGGGTTAGGTTAGGTTATATTACGTTATTGATGTACATAAATGTCCCACGGAGACGTCGAGGCCAACACGCCAGGAATGTTTTCAAATATTACCGCCGAGATGTTAGGTTGGGTTAGGTTAGGTTATATTACGTTATTGATGTATATAAAGGTCCCACGGAGACGAAGAAGCCAACTCGCCAGGAATGATGTCAAATATTACCGCCGAGATGTTAGGTTGGTTTAGGTGAGGTGATATCACGTTATAGATGTATATAAAGTTCCCGCGGAGACGTAGAGGCCAACAAGCCAGGAATGTGATCAAATATTACCGCCGAGATGTTAGGTTGGGTTAGGTTAGGTTATATTACGTTATTGATGTATAAAAAGATCCCACGGAGAGGGAGAAACCAACACGACAGGAATGTTGTCTAATATTTCCGCCGAGATGTTAGGTTGGGTTTGGTTACGTTATATTACGTTATTGATGTTTATGAAGGACAAACGGAGACGTAGGGGACAACTCGCCAGGAATGATGTCAAATATTACCGCCGAAATGTTAGGTTGGGATAGGTTAGGCTATATTACGTTATTGATGTATATAAAGGTCCCGCCGAGACGTAGAGGCCAACAAGCCAGGAATGTGATCAAATATTACCGCCGAGATGTTAGGTTGGGTTAAGTTAGGTTATATTGCGTTATTGATGTATATAAATGTCCCACGGAGACGTAGAGGCCAACTGGCCAGGTATGTTTTCAAATATTACCGCCGAGATGTTAGGTTGGGTTAGGTTAGGTTATATTACGTTATTGATGTATATAAAGGTCCCACGGAGACGTAGAGGCCAACTCGCCAGGAATGATGTCAAATATTACCGCCGAGATGTTAGGTTGGGATAGGTTAGGCTATATTACGTTATCGATGTATATAAAGGTCCCACGGAGACGTAGAGGCGAACTCGCCAGGAATGTTGTCAAATATTACCGCCGAGATGATAGGTTGGGTTAGGTTAGGTTATATTGCGTTATTGATGTATATGAAGGTCAAAGGGAGACGTAGAGGTCAACTCGTCAGGAATGTTGTCAAATATTACCGCCGAGATGTTAGGTTTGGTTAGGTTAGGTTATATTACGTTATTGATGTATATAAAGGTCCCGCGGAGACGGAGAAGCCAACTCGCCAGGAATGTTTTCAAATATTATCGCCGAGATGTTAGGTTGGGTTAGGTTAGGTTATATTACGTTATTGATGTACATAAATGTCCCACGGAGACGTCGAGGCCAACACGCCAGGAATGTTTTCAAATATTACCGCCGAGATGTTAGGTTGGGTTAGGTTAGGTTATATTACGTTATTGATGTATATAAAGGTCCCACGGAGACGAAGAAGCCAACTCGCCAGGAATGATGTCAAATATTACCGCCGAGATGTTAGGTTGGTTTAGGTGAGGTGATATCACGTTATAGATGTATATAAAGTTCCCGCGGAGACGTAGAGGCCAACAAGCCAGGAATGTGATCAAATATTACCGCCGAGATGTTAGGTTGGGTTAGGTTAGGTTATATTACGTTATTGATGTATAAAAAGATCCCACGGAGAGGGAGAAACCAACACGACAGGAATGTTGTCTAATATTTCCGCCGAGATGTTAGGTTGGGTTTGGTTACGTTATATTACGTTATTGATGTTTATGAAGGACAAACGGAGACGTAGGGGACAACTCGCCAGGAATGATGTCAAATATTACCGCCGAAATGTTAGGTTGGGTTAGGTTAGGTTATATCACGATATAGATGTATATAAAGGTCCCGCGGAGACGTAGAGGCCAACAAGCTAGGAATGTGGTCAAATATTACCGCCGAGATATTAGGTTGGGTTAGGTTAGGTTGTATTACGTTATTGATGTATATAAAGGTCCCACGGAGACGTAGAGGCCAACTCGCCAGGTATGTTTTCAAATATTACCGCCGAGATGTTAGGTTGGGTTAGGTTAGGTTATATTACGTTATTGATGTATATAAAGGTCCCACGGAGACGAAGAAGCCAACTCGCCAGGAATGATGTCAAATATTACCGCCGAGATGTTAGGTTGGTTTAGGTGAGGTGATATCACGTTATAGATGTATATAAAGTTCCCGCGGAGACGTAGAGGCCAACAAGCCAGGAATGTGATCAAATATTACCGCCGAGATGTTAGGTTGGGTTAGGTTAGGTTATATTACGTTATTGATGTATATAAATGTCCCACGGAGACGTAGAGGCCAACTCGCCATGAATTTTTTCAAATATTACCGCCGAGATGTTAGGTTGGGTTAGGTTAGGTTATATTACGTTATGGATGTCTATAAAGGTCCCACGTAGACGTAGAGGCCAACTCGCCAGGTATGTTTTCAAATATTACCGCCGAGATGTTAGGTTTGGTTAGGTTAGGTTAAATTACGTTATTGATGTATATAAAGGTCCCACGGAGACGCAGATGCCAACTCGCCATGAATTTTTTCAAATATTACCGCCGAGATGTTAGGTTGGGTTAGGTTAGGTTATATTACGTTATTGATGTATAAAAAGATCCCACGGAGACGGAGAAACCAACTCGACAGGAATGTTGTCTAATATTACCGCTGAGATGTTAGGTTGGGTTAGGTTAGGTTATATTACGTTATTGATGTATATAAATGTCCCATGGAGACGGAGAAACCAACTCGACAGGAATGTTGTCTAATATTTCCGCCGAGATGTTAGGTTGGGTTAGGTTACGTTATATTACGTTATTGATGTTTATGAAGGTCAAACGGAGACGTAGGGGACAACTCGCCAGGAATGATGTCAAATATTACCGCCGAAATGTTAGGTTGGGTTAGGTTAGGTTATATCACGTTATAGATGTATATAAAGGTCCCGCCGAGACGTAGAGGCCAACAAGCCAGGAATGTGATCAAATATTACCGCCGAGATGTTAGGTTGGGTTAAGTTAGGTTATATTGCGTTATTGATGTATATAAATGTCCCACGGAGACGTAGAGGCCAACTCGCCAGGAATGATGTCAAATATTACCGCCGAGATGTTAGGTTGGGATAGGTTAGGCTATATTACGTTATTGATGTATATAAAGGTCCCGCCGAGACGTAGAGGCCAACAAGCCAGGAATGTGATCAAATATTACCGCCGAGATGTTAGGTTGGGTTAAGTTAGGTTATATTGCGTTATTGATGTATATAAATGTCCCACGGAGACGTAGAGGCCAACTGGCCAGGTATGTTTTCAAATATTACCGCCGAGATGTTAGGTTGGGTTAGGTTAGGTTATATTACGTTATTGATGTATATAAAGGTCCCACGGAGACGTAGAGGCCAACTCGCCAGGAATGATGTCAAATATTACCGCCGAGATGTTAGGTTGGGATAGGTTAGGCTATATTACGTTATCGATGTATATAAAGGTCCCACGGAGACGTAGAGGCGAACTCGCCAGGAATGTTGTCAAATATTACCGCCGAGATGATAGGTTGGGTTAGGTTAGGTTATATTGCGTTATTGATGTATATGAAGGTCAAAGGGAGACGTAGAGGTCAACTCGTCAGGAATGTTGTCAAATATTACCGCCGAGATGTTAGGTTTGGTTAGGTTAGGTTATATTACGTTATTGATGTATATAAAGGTCCCGCGGAGACGGAGAAGCCAACTCGCCAGGAATGTTTTCAAATATTATCGCCGAGATGTTAGGTTGGGTTAGGTTAGGTTATATTACGTTATTGATGTACATAAATGTCCCACGGAGACGTCGAGGCCAACACGCCAGGAATGTTTTCAAATATTACCGCCGAGATGTTAGGTTGGGTTAGGTTAGGTTATATTACGTTATTGATGTATATAAAGGTCCCACGGAGACGAAGAAGCCAACTCGCCAGGAATGATGTCAAATATTACCGCCGAGATGTTAGGTTGGTTTAGGTGAGGTGATATCACGTTATAGATGTATATAAAGTTCCCGCGGAGACGTAGAGGCCAACAAGCCAGGAATGTGATCAAATATTACCGCCGAGATGTTAGGTTGGGTTAGGTTAGGTTATATTACGTTATTGATGTATAAAAAGATCCCACGGAGAGGGAGAAACCAACACGACAGGAATGTTGTCTAATATTTCCGCCGAGATGTTAGGTTGGGTTTGGTTACGTTATATTACGTTATTGATGTTTATGAAGGACAAACGGAGACGTAGGGGACAACTCGCCAGGAATGATGTCAAATATTACCGCCGAAATGTTAGGTTGGGATAGGTTAGGCTATATTACGTTATTGATGTATATAAAGGTCCCGCCGAGACGTAGAGGCCAACAAGCCAGGAATGTGATCAAATATTACCGCCGAGATGTTAGGTTGGGTTAAGTTAGGTTATATTGCGTTATTGATGTATATAAATGTCCCACGGAGACGTAGAGGCCAACTGGCCAGGTATGTTTTCAAATATTACCGCCGAGATGTTAGGTTGGGTTAGGTTAGGTTATATTACGTTATTGATGTATATAAAGGTCCCACGGAGACGTAGAGGCCAACTCGCCAGGAATGATGTCAAATATTACCGCCGAGATGTTAGGTTGGGATAGGTTAGGCTATATTACGTTATCGATGTATATAAAGGTCCCACGGAGACGTAGAGGCGAACTCGCCAGGAATGTTGTCAAATATTACCGCCGAGATGATAGGTTGGGTTAGGTTAGGTTATATTGCGTTATTGATGTATATGAAGGTCAAAGGGAGACGTAGAGGTCAACTCGTCAGGAATGTTGTCAAATATTACCGCCGAGATGTTAGGTTTGGTTAGGTTAGGTTATATTACGTTATTGATGTATATAAAGGTCCCGCGGAGACGGAGAAGCCAACTCGCCAGGAATGTTTTCAAATATTATCGCCGAGATGTTAGGTTGGGTTAGGTTAGGTTATATTACGTTATTGATGTACATAAATGTCCCACGGAGACGTCGAGGCCAACACGCCAGGAATGTTTTCAAATATTACCGCCGAGATGTTAGGTTGGGTTAGGTTAGGTTATATTACGTTATTGATGTATATAAAGGTCCCACGGAGACGAAGAAGCCAACTCGCCAGGAATGATGTCAAATATTACCGCCGAGATGTTAGGTTGGTTTAGGTGAGGTGATATCACGTTATAGATGTATATAAAGTTCCCGCGGAGACGTAGAGGCCAACAAGCCAGGAATGTGATCAAATATTACCGCCGAGATGTTAGGTTGGGTTAGGTTAGGTTATATTACGTTATTGATGTATAAAAAGATCCCACGGAGAGGGAGAAACCAACACGACAGGAATGTTGTCTAATATTTCCGCCGAGATGTTAGGTTGGGTTTGGTTACGTTATATTACGTTATTGATGTTTATGAAGGACAAACGGAGACGTAGGGGACAACTCGCCAGGAATGATGTCAAATATTACCGCCGAAATGTTAGGTTGGGTTAGGTTAGGTTATATCACGATATAGATGTATATAAAGGTCCCGCGGAGACGTAGAGGCCAACAAGCTAGGAATGTGGTCAAATATTACCGCCGAGATATTAGGTTGGGTTAGGTTAGGTTGTATTACGTTATTGATGTATATAAAGGTCCCACGGAGACGTAGAGGCCAACTCGCCAGGAATGTTGTCAAATATTACCGCCGAGATGATAGGTTGGGTTAGGTTAGGTTATATTACGTTATTGATGTTTATGAAGGTCAAACGGAGACGTAGAGGCCAACTCGCCAGGAATGATGTCAAATAATACCGCCGAGATTTTAGGTTGGGTTAGGTTAGGTTAAATTGCGTTATTGATGTATATGAAGTTCCCACGGAGACGTAGAGGCGAACTCGCCAGGAATGTTGTCAAATATTACCGCCGAGATGATAGGTTGGGTTAGGTTAGGTTATATTGCGTTATTGATATATATGAAGGTCAAAGGGAGACGTAGAGGTCAACTCGCCAGGAATGTTGTCAAATATTACCGCCGAGATGTTAGGTTGGGTTAGGTTAGGTTATATTACGTTATTGATGTATATAAATGTCCCGCGGAGACGTAGAGGCCAACGAGCTAGGAATGTGATCAAATATTACCGCCGAGATATTAGGTTGGGTTAGGTTAGGTTATATTACGTTATTGATGTATATAAAGGTCCCACGGAGACGTAGAGGCCAACTCGCCAGGAATGTTGTCAAATATTACCGCCGAAATGATAGGTTGGGTTAGGTTAGGTTATATTACGTTATTGATGTTTATGAAGGTCAAACGGAGACGTAGAGGCCAACTCGCCAGGAATGATGTCAAATAATACCGCCGAGATTTTAGGTTGGGTTAGGTTAGGTTAAATTACGTTATTGATGTATATGAAGTTCCCACGGAGACGTAGAGGCGAACTCGCCAGGAATGTTGTCAAATATTACCGCCGAGATGTTAGGTTTGGTTAGGTTAGGTTATATTACCTTATGGATGTATATGAAGGTCCCACGGAGACGTAGAGGCCAACTCGCCAGGTATGTTGTCAAATATTACCGCCGAGATGTTATTTTGGGTTAGGATAGGTTATATTACGTTATTGATGTATATAAATGTACCACGGAGACGCAGATGCCAACTCGCCATGAATTTTTTCAAATATTACCGCCGAGATATTATTTTGGGTTAGGATAGGTTATATTACGTTATTGATGTATATAAAGGTCCCACGGTGACGTAGAGGCCAACTCGCCAGGAATGTTTTCAAATATTACCGCCGAGATGTTAGGTTGGGTTAGGTTAGGTTATATTACGTTATTGATGTATATAAATGTCCCGCGGAGACGGAGAAGCCAACTCGCCAGGAATGTTGTCAAATATTACCGCGGAGATGATAGGTTGGCTTAGGTTAGGTTATATTGCGTTATTGATGTATATGAAGGTCAAAGGGAGAGGTAGAGGTCAACTCGCCAGGAATGTTGTCAAATATTACCGCCGAGATGTTAGATTTGGTTAGGTTAGGTTATATTACGTTATTGATGTATATAAATGTCCCACGGAGACGTAGAGGTCAACTCGCCAGGTATGTTTTCAAATATTACCGCCGAGATGTTAGGTTGGGTTAGGTTAGGTTATATTACGTTATTGATGTATATAAAGGTCCCACGGAGACGAAGAAGCCAACTCGCCAGGAATGATGTCAAATATTACCGCCGAGATGTTAGGTTGGTTTAGGTGAGGTGATATCACGTTATAGATGTATATAAAGTTCCCGCGGAGACGTAGAGGCCAACAAGCCAGGAATGTGATCAAATATTACCGCCGAGATGTTAGGTTGGGTTAGGTTAGGTTATATTACGTTATTGATGTATATAAATGTCCCACGGAGACGTAGAGGCCAACTCGCCATGAATTTTTTCAAATATTACCGCCGAGATGTTAGGTTGGGTTAGGTTAGGTTATATTACGTTATGGATGTCTATAAAGGTCCCACGTAGACGTAGAGGCCAACTCGCCAGGTATGTTTTCAAATATTACCGCCGAGATGTTAGGTTTGGTTAGGTTAGGTTAAATTACGTTATTGATGTATATAAAGGTCCCACGGAGACGCAGATGCCAACTCGCCATGAATTTTTTCAAATATTACCGCCGAGATGTTAGGTTGGGTTAGGTTAGGTTATATTACGTTATTGATGTATAAAAAGATCCCACGGAGACGGAGAAACCAACTCGACAGGAATGTTGTCTAATATTACCGCTGAGATGTTAGGTTGGGTTAGGTTAGGTTATATTACGTTATTGATGTATATAAATGTCCCATGGAGACGGAGAAACCAACTCGACAGGAATGTTGTCTAATATTTCCGCCGAGATGTTAGGTTGGGTTAGGTTACGTTATATTACGTTATTGATGTTTATGAAGGTCAAACGGAGACGTAGGGGACAACTCGCCAGGAATGATGTCAAATATTACCGCCGAAATGTTAGGTTGGGTTAGGTTAGGTTATATCACGTTATAGATGTATATAAAGGTCCCGCCGAGACGTAGAGGCCAACAAGCCAGGAATGTGATCAAATATTACCGCCGAGATGTTAGGTTGGGTTAAGTTAGGTTATATTGCGTTATTGATGTATATAAATGTCCCACGGAGACGTAGAGGCCAACTGGCCAGGTATGTTTTCAAATATTACCGCCGAGATGTTAGGTTGGGTTAGGTTAGGTTATATTACGTTATTGATGTATATAAAGGTCCCACGGAGACGAAGAGGCCAACTCGCCAGGAATGATGTCAAATATTACCGCCGAGATGTTAGGTTGGGTTAGGTTAGGTTATATTGCGTTATTGATGTATATGAAGGTCAAAGGGAGAGGTAGAGGTCAACTCGCCAGGAATGTTGTCAAATATTACCGCCGATATGTTAGGTTGGGTTAGGTTAGGTTATATTACGTTATTGATGTATAAAAAGATCCCACTGAGACGGAGAAACCAACACGACAGGAATGTTGTCTAATATTTCCGCCGAGATGTTAGGTTGGGTTTGGTTACGTTATATTACGTTATTGATGTTTATGAAGGACAAACGGAGACGTAGGGGACAACTCGCCAGGAATGATGTCAAATATTACCGCCGAAATGTTAGGTTGGGTTAGGTTAGGTTATATTACGTTATTGATGTTTATGAAGGTCAAACGGAGACGTAGAGGCCAACTCGCCAGGAATGATGTCAAATAATACCGCCGAGATTTTAGGTTGGGTTAGGTTAGGTTATATTACGTTATTCATGTATATAAAGGTCCCACGGAGACGTAGAGGCCAACTCGCCAGGAATGTTGTCAAATATTACCGCCGAGATGATAGGTTGGGTTAGGTTAGGTTATATTACGTTATTGATGTTTATGAAGGTCAAACGGAGACGTAGAGGCCAACTCGCCAGGAATGATGTCAAATAATACCGCCGAGATTTTAGGTTGGGTTAGGTTAGGTTAAATTACGTTATTGATGTATATGAAGTTCCCACGGAGACGTAGAGGCGAACTCGCCAGGAATGTTGTCAAATATTACCGCCGAGATGATAGGTTGGGTTAGGTTAGGTTATATTGCGTTATTGATATATATGAAGGTCAAAGGTAGACGTAGAGGTCAACTCGCCAGGAATGTTGTCAAATATTACCGCCGAGATGTTAGGTTTGGTTAGGTTAGGTTATATTACCTTATGGATGTATATGAAGGTCCCACGGAGACGTAGAGGCCAAATCGCCAGGTATGTTGTCAAATATTACCGCCGAGATGTTATTTTGGGTTAGGATAGGTTATATTACGTTATTGATGTATATAAATGTACCACGGAGACGCAGATGAAAACTCGCCATGAATTTTTTCAAATATTACCGCCGAGATGTTAGGTTGGGTTAGGTTAGGTTATATTACGTTATTGATGTATAAAAAGATCCCACGGAGACGGAGAAACCAACTCGACAGGAATGTTGTCTAATATTACCGCTGAGATGTTAGGTTGGGTTAGGTTAGGTTATATTACGTTATTGATGTATATAAATGTCCCGCGGAGACGGAGAAACCAACTCGACAGGAATGTTGTCTAATATTTCCGCCGAGATGTTAGGTTGGGTTAGGTTACGTTATATTACGTTATTGATGTTTATGAAGGTCAAACGGAGACGTAGGGGACAACTCGCCAGGAATGATGTCAAATATTACCGCCGAAATGTTAGGTTGGGTTAGGTTAGGTTATATCACGTTATAGATGTATATAAAGGTCCCGCCGAGACGTAGAGGCCAACAAGCCAGGAATGTGATCAAATATTACCGCCGAGATGTTAGGTTGGGTTAAGTTAGGTTATATTGCGTTATTGATGTATATAAATGTCCCACGGAGACGTAGAGGCCAACTGGCCAGGTATGTTTTCAAATATTACCGCCGAGATGTTAGGTTGGGTTAGGTTAGGTTATATTACGTTATTGATGTATATAAAGGTCCCACGGAGACGTAGAGGCCAACTCGCCAGGAATGATGTCAAATATTACCGCCGAGATGTTAGGTTGGGATAGGTTAGGCTATATTACGTTATTGATGTATATAAAGGTCCCGCCGAGACGTAGAGGCCAACAAGCCAGGAATGTGATCAAATATTACCGCCGAGATGTTAGGTTGGGTTAAGTTAGGTTATATTGCGTTATTGATGTATATAAATGTCCCACGGAGACGTAGAGGCCAACTGGCCAGGTATGTTTTCAAATATTACCGCCGAGATGTTAGGTTGGGTTAGGTTAGGTTATATTACGTTATTGATGTATATAAAGGTCCCACGGAGACGTAGAGGCCAACTCGCCAGGAATGATGTCAAATATTACCGCCGAGATGTTAGGTTGGGATAGGTTAGGCTATATTACGTTATTGATGTATATAAAGGTCCCACGGAGACGTAGAGGCGAACTCGCCAGGAATGTTGTCAAATATTACCGCCGAGATGATAGGTTGGGTTAGGTTAGGTTATATTGCGTTATTGATGTATATGAAGGTCAAAGGGAGACGTAGAGGTCAACTCGCCAGGAATGTTGTCAAATATTACCGCCGAGATGTTAGGTTTGGTTAGGTTAGGTTATATTACGTTATTGATGTATATAAAGGTCCCGCGGAGACGGAGAAGCCAACTCGCCAGGAATGTTTTCAAATATTATCGCCGAGATGTTAGGTTGGGTTAGGTTAGGTTATATTACGTTATTGATGTACATAAATGTCCCACGGAGACGTCGAGGCCAACACGCCAGGAATGTTTTCAAATATTACCGCCGAGATGTTAGGTTGGGTTAGGTTAGGCTATATTACGTTATTGATGTATATAAAGGTCCCACGGAGACGTAGAGGCCAACAAGCCAGGAATGTGATCAAATATTACCGCCGAGATGTTAGGTTGGGTTAGGTTAGGTTATATTACGTTATTGATGTACATAAATGTCCCACGGAGACGTAGAGGCCAACTCGCCAGGTATGTTTTCAAATATTACCGCCGACATGTTAGGTTGGGTTAGGTTAGGTTATATTACGTTATTGATGTATAAAAAGATCCCACGGAGACGGAGAAACCAACACGACAGGAATGTTGACTAATATTACCGCCGAGATGTTAGGTTGGGTTAGGTTAGGTTATATTACGTTATTGATGTATATAAAGGTCCCGCGGAGACGGAGAAGCCAACTCGCCAGGAATGTTTTCAAATATTATCGCCGAGATTTAAGGTTGGGTTAGGTTAGGTTATATTTCGTTATTGATGTATATGAAGGTCCCACGGAGACGTAGAGGCCAACTCGCCAGGTATGTTGTCAAATATTACCGCCGAGATGTTAGGTTGGGTTAGGTTAGGTTATATTACGTTATTGATGTATATAAAGGTCCCACGGAGACGGAGAAGCCAACTCGCCAGGAATGTTGTCAAATATTACCGCCGAGATGTTAGGTTGGGTTAGGTTAGGTTATATTACGTTATTGATGTATATAAAGGTCCCACGGAGACGTCGGGGCCAACTCGCCAGGAATGTTTTCAAATATTACTGCCGAGATGTTAGGTTGGGTTACGTTAGGTTATATTACGTTATAGATGTATATAAAGGTCCCAAGGAGACATAGAGGCCAACTCGCCATGAATGTTTTCAAATATTACCGCCGAGATGTTAGGTTGGGTTAGGTTAGGTTATATTACGCTATGGATGTCTATAAAGGTCCCACGGTGACGTAGAGTCCAACTCGCCAGGAATGTTTTCAAATATTACCGCCGAGATGTTAGGTTGGGTTAGGTTAGGCTATATTACGTTATTGATCTATGAAGGTCACACGGAGACGTAGATGCCAAATCGCCATGAATGTTTTCAAATATTACCGCCGAGACGTTAGGTTGGGTTAGGTTAAGTTATATTACGTTATTGATGTATATAAATGTCCCACGGAGACGTAGATGCCAAATAGCCATGAATGTTTTCAAATATTACCGCCGAGACGTTAGGTTGGGTTAGGTTAGGTTATATTACGTTACTGATGTATATAAAGGTCCCACGGGGACGTAGAGGCCAACTCGTCAAGTATGTTTTCAAATATTACCGCCGAGATGTTAGGTTGGGTTAGGTTAGGTTATATTACTTTATTGATGTATATAAAGGTCCCACGGTGACGTAGAGGCCACCTCGCCAGGAATGTTTTCAAATATTACCGCCGAGATGTTAGGTTGGGTTAGGTTAGGTTATATTACGTTATTGATGTATATAAAGGCACCGCGGAGACGGAGAAGCCAACTCGCCAGGAATGTTTTCAAATATTATCGCCGAGATGTTAGGTTGGGTTAGGTTAGGTTATATTACGTTATTGATGTACATAAATGTCCCACGGAGACGTCGAGGCCAACACGCCAGGAATGTTTTCAAATATTACCGCCGAGATGTTAGGTTGGGTTAGGTTAGGCTATATTACGTTATTGATGTATATAAAGGTCCCACGGAGACGTAGAGGCCAACAAGCCAGGAATGTGATCAAATATTACCGCCGAGATGTTAGGTTGGGTTAGGTTAGGTTATATTACGTTATTGATGTACATAAATGTCCCACGGAGACGTAGAGGCCAACTCGCCAGGTATGTTTTCAAATATTACCGCCGACATGTTAGGTTGGGTTAGGTTAGGTTATATTACGTTATTGATGTATAAAAAGATCCCACGGAGACGGAGAAACCAACTCGACAGGAATGTTGACTAATATTACCGCCGAGATGTTAGGTTGGGTTAGGTTAGGTTATATTACGTTATTGATGTATATAAAGGTCCCGCGGAGACGGAGAAGCCAACTCGCCAGGAATGTTTTCAAATATTATCGCCGAGATGTTAGGTTGGGTTAGGTTAGGTTATATTTCGTTATTGATGTATATGAAGGTCCCACGGAGACGTAGAGGCCAACTCGCCAGGTATGTTGTCAAATATTACCGCCGAGATGTTAGGTTCGGTTAGGTTAGGTTATATTACGTTATTGATGTATATAAAGGTCCCACGGAGACGGAGAAGCCAACTCGCCAGGAATGTTGTCAAATATTACCGCCGAGATGTTAGGTTGGGTTAGGTTAGGTTATATTACGTTATTGATGTATATAAAGGTCCCACGGAGACGTCGAGGCCAACTCGCCAGGAATGTTTTCAAATATTACTGCCGAGATGTTAGGTTGGGTTACGTTAGGTTATATTACGTTATAGATGTATATAAAGGTCCCAAGGAGACATAGAGGCCAACTCGCCATGAATGTTTTCAAATATTACCGCCGAGATGTTAGGTTGGGTTAGGTTAGGTTATATTACGCTATGGATGTCTATAAAGGTCCCACGGTGACGTAGAGTCCAACTCGCCAGGAATGTTTTCAAATATTACCGCCGAGATGTTAGGTTGGGTTAGGTTAGGCTATATTACGTTATTGATGTATATGAAGGTCACACGGAGACGTAGATGCCAAATCGCCATGAATGCTTTCAAATATTACCGCCGAGACGTTAGGTTGGGTTAGGTTAAGTTATATTACGTTATTGATGTATATAAATGTCCCACGGAGACGTAGATGCCAAATAGCCATGAATGTTTTCAAATATTACCGCCGAGACGTTAGGTTGGGTTAGGTTAGGTTATATTACGTTACTGATGTATATAAAGGTCCCACGGGGACGTAGAGGCCAACTCGTCAAGTATGTTTTCAAATATTACCGCCGAGATGTTAGGTTGGGTTAGGTTAGGTTATATTACTTTATTGATGTATATAAAGGTCCCACGGTGACGTAGAGGCCACCTCGCCAGGAATGTTTTCAAATATTACCGCCGAGATGTTAGGTTGGGTTAGGTTAGGTTATATTACGTTATTGATGTATATAAAGGTCCCGCGGAGACGGAGAAGCCAACTCGCCAGGAATGTTTTCAAATATTATCGCCGAGATGTTAGGTTGGGTTAGGTTAGGTTATATTACGTTATTGATGTACATAAATGTCCCACGGAGACGTCGAGGCCAACACGCCAGGAATGTTTTCAAATATTACCGCCGAGATGTTAGGTTGGGTTAGGTTAGGCTATATTACGTTATTGATGTATATGAAGGTCGCACGGAGACGTAGAGGCCAACAAGCCAGGAATGTGATCAAATATTACCGCCGAGATGTTAGGTTGGGTTAGGTTAGGTTATATTACGTTATTGATGTACATAAATGTCCCACGGAGACGTAGAGGCCAACTCGCCAGGTATGTTTTCAAATATTACCGCCGACATGTTAGGTTGGGTTAGGTTAGGTTATATTACGTTATTGATGTATAAAAAGATCCCACGGAGACGGAGAAACCAACGCGACAGGAATGTTGACTAATATTACCGCCGAGATGTTAGGTTGGGTTAGGTTAGGTTATATTACGTTATTGATGTATATAAAGGTCCCGCGGAGACGGAGAAGCCAACTCGCCAGGAATGTTTTCAAATATTATCGCCGAGATGTTAGGTTGGGTTAGGTTAGGTTATATTTCGTTATTGATGTATATGAAGGTCCCACGGAGACGTAGAGGCCAACTCGCCAGGTATGTTGTCAAATATTACCGCCGAGATGTTAGGTTGGGTTAGGTTAGGTTATATTACGTTATTGATGTATATAAAGGTCCCACGGAGACGGAGAAGCCAACTCGCCAGGAATGTTGTCAAATATTACCGCCGAGATGTTAGGTTGGGTTAGGTTAGGTTATATTACGTTATTGATGTATATAAAGGTCCCACGGAGACGTCGAGGCCAACTCGCCAGGAATGTTTTCAAATATTACTGCCGAGATGTTAGGTTGGGTTACGTTAGGTTATATTACGTTATAGATGTATATAAAGGTCCCAAGGAGACATAGAGGCCAACTCGCCATGAATGTTTTCAAATATTACCGCCGAGATGTTAGGTTGGGTTAGGTTAGGTTATATTACGCTATGGATGTCTATAAAGGTCCCACGGTGACGTAGAGTCCAACTCGCCAGGAATGTTTTCAAATATTACCGCCGAGATGTTAGGTTGGGTTAGGTTAGGCTATATTACGTTATTGATGTATATGAAGGTCACACGGAGACGTAGATGCCAAATCGCCATGAATGCTTTCAAATATTACCGCCGAGACGTTAGGTTGGGTTAGGTTAAGTTATATTACGTTATTGATGTATATAAATGTCCCACGGAGACGTAGATGCCAAATAGCCATGAATGTTTTCAAATATTACCGCCGAGACGTTAGGTTGGGTTAGGTTAGGTTATATTACGTTACTGATGTATATAAAGGTCCCACGGGGACGTAGAGGCCAACTCGTCAAGTATGTTTTCAAATATTACCGCCGAGATGTTAGGTTGGGTTAGGTTAGGTTATATTACTTTATTGATGTATATAAAGGTCCCACGGTGACGTAGAGGCCACCTCGCCAGGAATGTTTTCAAATATTACCGCCGAGATGTTAGGTTGGGTTAGGTTAGGTTATATTACGTTATTGATGTATATAAAGGTCCCGCGGAGACGGAGAAGCCAACTCGCCAGGAATGTTTTCAAATATTATCGCCGAGATGTTAGGTTGGGTTAGGTTAGGTTATATTACGTTATTGATGTACATAAATGTCCCACGGAGACGTCGAGGCCAACACGCCAGGAATGTTTTCAAATATTACCGCCGAGATGTTAGGTTGGGTTAGGTTAGGCTATATTACGTTATTGATGTATATAAAGGTCGCACGGAGACGTAGAGGCCAACAAGCCAGGAATGTGATCAAATATTACCGCCGAGATGTTAGGTTGGGTTAGGTTAGGTTATATTACGTTATTGATGTACATAAATGTCCCACGGAGACGTAGAGGCCAACTCGCCAGGTATGTTTTCAAATATTACCGCCGACATGTTAGGTTGGGTTAGGTTAGGTTATATTACGTTATTGATGTATAAAAAGATCCCACGGAGACGGAGAAACCAACGCGACAGGAATGTTGACTAATATTACCGCCGAGATGTTAGGTTGGGTTAGGTTAGGTTATATTACGTTATTGATGTATATAAAGGTCCCGCGGAGACGGAGAAGCCAACTCGCCAGGAATGTTTTCAAATATTATCGCCGAGATGTTAGGTTGGGTTAGGTTAGGTTATATTTCGTTATTGATGTATATGAAGGTCCCACGGAGACGTAGAGGCCAACTCGCCAGGTATGTTGTCAAATATTACCGCCGAGATGTTAGGTTGGGTTAGGTTAGGTTATATTACGTTATTGATGTATATAAAGGTCCCACGGAGACGGAGAAGCCAACTCGCCAGGAATGTTGTCAAATATTACCGCCGAGATGTTAGGTTGGGTTAGGTTAGGTTATATTACGTTATTGATGTATATAAAGGTCCCACGGAGACGTCGAGGCCAACTCGCCAGGAATGTTTTCAAATATTACTGCCGAGATGTTAGGTTGGGTTACGTTAGGTTATATTACGTTATAGATGTATATAAAGGTCCCAAGGAGACATAGAGGCCAACTCGCCATGAATGTTTTCAAATATTACCGCCGAGATGTTAGGTTGGGTTAGGTTAGGTTATATTACGCTATGGATGTCTATAAAGGTCCCACGGTGACGTAGAGTCCAACTCGCCAGGAATGTTTTCAAATATTACCGCCGAGATGTTAGGTTGGGTTAGGTTAGGCTATATTACGTTATTGATGTATATGAAGGTCACACGGAGACGTAGATGCCAAATCGCCATGAATGCTTTCAAATATTACCGCCGAGACGTTAGGTTGGGTTAGGTTAGGTTATATTGCGTTATTGATGTATATGAAGGTCAAAGGGAGAGGTAGAGTACAACTCGGCAGGAATGTTGTCAAATATTACCGCCGAGATGTTAGATTTGGTTAGGTTAGGTTATATTACGTTATTGATGTATATAAATGTCCCACGGAGACGTAGAGGCCAACTCGCCAGGTATGTTTTCAAATATTACCGCCGAGATATTATTTTGGGTTAGGATAGGTTATATTACGTTATTGATGTATATAAAGGTCCCACGGTGACGTAGAGGCCAACTCGCCAGGAATGTTTTCAAATATTACCGCCGAGATGTTAGGTTGGGTTAGGTTAGGTTATATTACGTTATTGATGTATATAAATGTCCCGCGGAGACGGAGAAGCCAACTCGCCAGGAATGATGTCAAATATTACCGCCGAGATGTTAGGTTGGGTTTGGTTAGGTTATATTACGTTATTGATGTATATAAAGGTCCCACGGAGACGGAGAAACCAACTCGACAGGAATGTTGTCTAATATTACCGCCGAGATGTTATTTTGGGTTAGGATAGGTTATATTACGTTATTGATGTTTATAAATGTACCACGGAGACGCAGATGCCAACTCGCCATGAATTTTTTCAAATATTACCGCCGAGATGTTAGGTTGGGTTAGGTTAGGTTATATTACGTTATGGATGTCTATAAAGGTCCCACGGTGACGTAGAGTCCAACACGCCAGGAATGTTTTCAAATATTACCGCCGAGATGATAGGTTGGGTTAGGTTAGGTTATATTGCGTTATTGATGTATATGAAGGTCAAAGGGGGAGGTAGAGGTCAACTCGCCAGGAATGTTGTCAAATATTACCGCCGAGATGTTAGATTTGGTTAGGTTAGGTTATATTACGTTATTGATGTATATAAATGTCCCACGGAGACGTAGAGGCCAACTCGCCAGGTATGTTTTCAAATATTACCGCCGAGATGTTAGGTTGGGTTAGGTTAGGTTATATTACGTTATTGATGTATATAAAGGTCCCACGGAGACGAAGAAGCCAACTCGCCAGGAATGATGTCAAATATTACCGCCGAGATGTTAGGTTGGGTTTGGTTAGGTTATATTACGTTATTGATGTATATAAAGGTCCCACGGAGACGGAGAAACCAACTCGACAGGAATGTTGTCTAATATTACCGCCGAGATGTTAGGTTGGGTTAGTTTAGGTTATATTACGTTATTGATGTATATAAATGTCCCGCGGAGACGGAGAAGCCAACTCGCCAGGAATGTTGTCAAATATTACCGCCGAGATGTTAGGTTGGGTTTGGTTAGGTTATATTACGTTATTGATGTATATAAAGGTCCCACGGAGACGTAGAGGCCAACTCGCCAGGTATGTTTTCAAATATTACCGCCGAGATGTTAGGCTGGGTTAGGTTAGGTTATATTACGTTATTGATGTATAAAAAGATCCCACGGAGACGGAGAAACCAACTCGACAGGAATGTTGTCTAATATTACCGCCGAGATGTTAGGTTGGGTTAGGTTAGGTTATATTACGTTATTGATGTATATAAAGGTCCCACGGAGACGTAGAGGCCAACTCGCCAGAAGTGTTGTCAAATATTACCGCCGAGATGATAGGTTGGGTTAGGTTACGTTATATTACGTTATTGATGTTTATGAAGGTCAAACGGAGACGTAGGGGACAACTCGCCAGGAATGATGTCAAATATTACCGCCGAAATGTTAGGTTGGGTTAGGTTAGGTTATATCACGTTATAGATGTATATAAAGGTCCCGCGGAGACGTAGAGGCGAACTCGCCAGGAATGTTTTCAAATATTACCGTCGAGATGTTAGGTTGGGTTAGGTTAGGTTATATTACGTTATTGATGTATATAAATGTCCCAGGGAGACGGAGAAGCCAACTCGCCAGGAATGTTGTCAAATATTACCGCCGAGATATTATTTTGGGTTAGGATAGGTTAAATTACGTTATTGATGTATATAAAGGTCCCACGGTGACGTAGAGGCCAACTCGCCAGGAATGTTTTCAAATATTACCGCCGAGATGTTAGGTTGGGTTAGGTTAGGTTATATCACGTTATAGATGTATATAAAGGTCCCGCCGAGACGTAGAGGCCAACAAGCCAGGAATGTGATCAAATATTACCGCCGAGATGTTAGGTTGGGTTAAGTTAGGTTATATTGCGTTATTGATGTATATAAATGTCCCACGGAGACGTAGAGGCCAACTCGCCAGGTATGTTTTCAAATATTACCGCCGAGATGTTAGGTTGGGTTAGGTTAGGTTATATTGCGTTATTGATGTATATAAAGGTCCCACGGTGACGTAGAGGCCAACTCGCCAGGAATGTTTTCAAATATTACCGCGGAGATGTTAGGTTGGGTTAGGTTAGGTTATATTACGTTATTGATGTATATAAATGTCCCGCGGAGACGGAGAAGCCAACTCGCCAGGAATGTTGTCAAATATTACCGCCGAGATATTATTTTGGGTTAGGATAGGTTAAATTACGTTATTGATGTATATAAAGGTCCCACGGTGACGTAGAGGCCAACTCGCCAGGAATGTTTTCAAATATTACCGCCGAGATGTTAGGTTGGGTTAGGTTAGGTTATATTACGTTATTGATGTATATAAATGTCCCGCGGAGACGGAGAAGCCAACTCGCCAGGAATGTTGTCAAATATTACCGCCGAGATGATAGGTTGGGTTAGGTTAGGTTATATTGCGTTATTGATGTATATGAAGGTCAAAGGGAGACGTAGAGGTCAACTCGCCAGGAATGTTGTCAAATATTACCGCCGAGATGTTAGGTTTGGTTAGGTTAGGTTATATTACGTTATTGATGTATATAAAGGTCCCACGGAGACGGAGAAGCCAACTCGCCAGGAATGTTTTCAAATATTACCGCCGAGATGTTAGGTTGGGTTAGGTTAGGTTATATTACGTTATTGATGTATATAAATGTCCCGCGGAGACGGAGAAGCCAACTCGCCAGGAATGATGTAAAATATTACCGCCGAGATGTTAGGTTGGGTTAGGTTAGGTTATATTACGTTATTGATGTATATAAAGGTCCCACGGAGACGAAGAAGCCAACTCGCCAGGAATGATGTCAAATATTACCGCCGAGATGTTAGGTTGGTTTAGGTGAGGTGATATCACGTTATAGATGTATATAAAGTTCCCGCGGAGACGTAGAGGCCAACAAGCCAGGAATGTTGTCAAATATTACCGCGGAGATGATAGGTTGGCTTAGGTTAGGTTATATTGCGTTATTGATGTATATGAAGGTCAAAGGGAGACGTAGAGGTCAACTCGCCAGGAATGTTGTCAAATATTACAGCCGAGATGTTAGGTTTGGTTAGGTTAGGTTATATTACCTTATGGATGTATATGAAGGTCCCACGGAGACGTAGAGGCCAACTCGCCAGGTATGTTGTCAAATATTACCGCCGAGATGTTAGGTTGGGTTAGGTTAGGTTATATTACGTTATTGATGTATATAAAGGTCCCACGGAGACGGAGAAGCCAACTCGCCAGGAATGTTGTCAAATATTACCGCCGAGATGTGATTTTGGGTTAGGATAGGTTATGTTACGTTATTGATGTATATAAATGTACCACGGAGACGCAGATGCCAACTCGCCATGAATTTTTTCAAATATTACCGCCGAGATGTTAGGTTGGGTTAGGTTAGGTTATATTATGTTATGGATGTCTATAAAGGTCCCACGGTTACGTAGAGGCCAACACGCCATTAATGTTTTCAAATATTACCGCCGAGATGTTAGGTTGGTTTAGGTTAGGTGATATCACGTTATAGATGTATATAAAGGTCCCGCGGAGACGTAGAAGCCAACAAGCCAGGAATGTGATCAAATATTACCGCCGAGATGTTAGGTTTGGTTAGGTTAGCTTATATTACGTTATTGATGTATATAAAGGTCCCACGGAGACGGAGAAGCCAACTCGCCAGGAATGTTGTCAAATATAACCGCCGAGATATTATTTTGGGTTAGGATAGGTTATATTACGTTATTGATGTATATAAAGGTCCCACGGTGACGTAGAGGCCAACTCGCCAGGAATGTTTTCAAATATTACCGCCGAGATGTTAGGTTGGGTTAGGTTAGGTTATATTACGTTATTGTAGTATATAAATGTCCCGCGGAGACGGAGAAGCCAACTCGCCAGGAATGTTGTCAAATATTACCGCCGAGATGATAGGTTGGGTTAGGTTAGGTTATATTGCGTTATTGATGTATATGAAGGTCAAAGGGAGACGTAGAGGTCAACTCGCCAGGAATGTTGTCAAATATTACAACCGAGATGTTAGGTTTGGTTAGGTTAGGTTATATTACCTTATGGATGTATATGAAGGTCCCACGGAGACGTAGAGGGCAACTCGCCAGGTATGTTGTCAAATATTACCGCCGAGGTGTTAGGTTGGGTTAGGTTAGGTTATATTACGTTATTGATGTATATAAAGGTCCCACGGAGACGGAGAAGCCAACTCGCCAGGAATGTTGTCAAATATTACCGCCGAGATGTGATTTTGTGTTAGGATAGGTTATATTACGTTATTGATGTATATAAAGGTCCCATGGAGACGGAGAAGCCAACTCGCCAGGAATGTTGTCAAATATTACCGCCGAGATGTTATTTTGGGTTAGAATAGGTTATATTACGTTATTGATGTATATAAATGTACCACGGAGACGCAGATGCCAACTCGCCATGAATTTTTTCAAATATTACCGCCGAGATGTTAGGTTGGGTTAGGTTAGGTTATATTACGTTATTGATGTATATAAATGTCCCGCGGAGACGGAGAAGCCAACTCGCCAGGAATGTTGTCAAATATTACCGCCGAGATGTTAGGTTGGGTTAGGTTAGGTTATATTACGTTATTGATGTATAAAAAGATCCCACGGAGACGGAGAAACCAACTCGACAGGAATGTTGTCTAATATTTCCGCCGAGATGTTAGGTTGGGTTTGGTTACGTTATATTACGTTATTGATGTTTATGAAGGTCAAACGGAGACGTAGGGGACAACTCGCCAGGAATGATGTCAAATATTACCGCCGAAATGTTAGGTTGGGTTAGGTTAGGTTATATCACGTTATAGATGTATATAAAGGTCCCGCGGAGACGTAGAGGCCAACAAGCTAGGAATGTGATCAAATATTACCGCCGAGATATTAGGTTGCGTTAGGTTAGGTTATATTACGTTATTGATGTATATAAAGGTCCCACGGAGACGTAGAGGCCAACTCGCCAGGAATGTTGTCAAATATTACCGCCGAGATGATAGGTTGGGTTAGGTTAGGTTATATTACGTTATTGATGTTTATGAAGGTCAAACGGAGACGTAGAGGCCAACTCGCCAGGAATGATGTCAAATAATACCGCCGAGATTTTAGGTTGGGTTAGGTTAGGTTAAATTACGTTATTGATGTATATGAAGTTCCCACGGAGACGTAGAGGCGAACTCGCCAGGAATGTTGTCAAATATTACCGCCGAGATGATAGGTTGGGTTAGGTTAGGTTATATTGCGTTATTGATATATATGAAGGTCAAAGGGAGACGTAGAGGTCAACTCGCCAGGAATGTTGTCAAATATTACCGCCGAGATGTTAGGTTTGGTTAGATTAGGTTATATTACGTTATTGATGTATAAAAAGATCCCACGGAGACGGAGAAACCAACTCGACAGGAATGTTGTCTAATATTACAGCCGAGATGTTAGGTTGGGTTAGGTTAGGTTATATTACGTTATTGATGTATATAAAGGTCCCACGGAGACGTAGAGGCCAACTCGCCAGAAGTGTTGTCAAATATTACCGCCGAGATGATAGGTTGGGTTAGGTTAGGTTATATTGGGTTATTGATGTATATGAAGGTCAAAGGGAGACGTAGAGGTCAACTCGCCAGGAATGTTGCCAAACATTACAGCCGAGATGTTAGGTTTGGTTAGGTTAGGTTATATTACCTTATGGATGTATATGAAGGTCCCACGGAGACGTAGAGGCCAACTCGCCAGGTATGTTGTCAAATATTACCGCCGAGATGTTAGGTTGGGTTAGGTTAGGTTATATTACGTTATTGATGTATATAAAGGTCCCACGGAGACGGAGCAGCGAACTCGCCAGGAATGTTGTCAAATATTACCGCCGAGATGTGATTTTGGGTTAGGATAGGTTATATTACGTTATTGATGTATATAAAGGTCCCACGGAGACGGAGAAGCCAACTCGCCAGGAATGTTGTCAAATATTACCGCCGAGATGTTATTTTGGGTTAGGATAGGTTATATTACGTTATTGATGTATATAAATGTACCACGGAGACGCAGATGCCAACTCGCCATGAATTTTTTCAAATATTACCGCCGAGATGTTAGGTTGGGTTAGGTTAGGTTATATTACGTTATTGATGTATATGAACGTCAAAGGGAGACGTAGAGGTCAACTCGCCAGGAATGTTGTCAAATATACCGCCGAGATGTTAGGTTGGGTTAGGTTAGGTTATATTACGTTATGGATGTCTATAAAGGTCGCACGGTGACGTAGAGGCCAACACGCCAGGAATGTTTTCAAATATTACCGCCGAGATGATAGGTTGGGTTAGGTTAGGTTATATTGCGTTATTGATGTATATGAAGGTCAAAGGGAGACGTAGAGGTCAACTCGCCAGGAATGTTGTCAAATAATACCGCCGAGATTTTAGGTTGGGTTAGGTTAGGTTAAATTACGTTATTGATGTATATGAAGGTCCCACGGAGACGTAGAGGCGAACTCGCCAGGAATGTTGTCAAATATTACCGCCGAGATGATAGGTTGGGTTAGGTTAGGTTATATTGCGTTATTGATGTATATGAAGGTCAAAGGGAGACGTAGAGGTCAACTCGCCAGGAATGTTGTCAAATATTACCGCCGAGATGTTAGGTTTGGTTAGGTTAGATTATATTACGTTATGGATGTATATGAAGGTCCCACGGAGACGTAGAGGCCAACAAGCCAGGAATGTGATCAAATATTACCGCCGAGATGTTAGGTTGGGTTAGGTTAGGTTATATTACGTTATTGATGTATATAAATGTCCCACGGAGACGTAGAGGCCAACTCGCCAGGTATGTTTTCAAATATTACCGCCGAGATGTTAGGTTGGGTTAGGTTAGGTTATATTACGTTATTGATGTATAAAAAGATCCCACGGAGACGGAGAAACCAACACGACAGGAATGTTGTCTAATATTTCCGCCGAGATGTTAGGTTGGGTTTGGTTACGTTATATTACGTTATTGATGTTTATGAAGGACAAACGGAGACGTAGGGGACAACTCGCCAGGAATGATGTCAAATATTACCGCCGAAATGTTAGGTTGGGTTAGGTTAGGTTATATCACGATATAGATGTATATAAAGGTCCCGCGGAGACGTAGAGGCCAACAAGCTAGGAATGTGATCAAATATTACCGCCGAGATATTAGCTGGGTTAGGTTAGGTTATATTACGTTATTGATGTATATAAAGGTCCCACGGAGACGTAGAGGCCAACTCGCCAGGAATGTTGTCAAATATTACCGCCGAGATGATAGGTTGGGTTAGGTTAGGTTATATTACGTTATTGATGTTTATGAAGGTCAAACGGAGACGTAGAGGCCAACTCGCCAGGAATGATGTTAAATAATACCGCCGAGATTTTAGGTTGGGTTAGGTTAGGTTAAATTACGTTATTGATGTATATGAAGTTCCCACGGAGACGTAGAGGCGAACTCGCCAGGAATGTTGTCAAATATTACCGCCGAGATGATAGGTTGGGTTAGGTTAGGTTATATTGCGTTATTGATATATATGAAGGTCAAAGGGAGACGTAGAGGTCAACTCGCCAGGAATGTTGTCAAATATTACCGCCGAGATGTTAGGTTGGGTTAGGTTAGGTTATATTAGGTTATTGATGTATATAAATGTCCCGCGGAGACGTAGAGGTCAACAAGCTAGGAATGTGATCAAATATTACCGCCGAGATATTAGGTTGGGTTAGGTTAGGTTATATTACGTTATTGATGTATATAAAGGTCCCACGGAGACGTAGAGGCCAACTCGCCAGGAATGTTGTCAAATATTACCACCGAGATGATAGGTTGGGTTAGGTTAGGTTATATTACGTTATTGATGTATATAAATGTACCGCGGAGACGCAGATGCCAACTCGCCATGAATTTTTTCAAATATTACCGCCGAGATGTTAGGTTGGGTTAGGTTAGGTTATATTACGTTATGGATGTCTATAAAGGTCCCACGTAGACGTAGAGGCCAACTCGCCAGGTATGTTTTCAAATATTACCGCCGAGATGTTAGGTTTGGTTAGGTTAGGCTAAATTACGTTATTGATGTATATAAAGGTCCCACGGAGACGCAGATGCCAACTCGCCATGAATTTTTTCAAATATTACCGCCGAGATGTTAGGTTGGGTTAGGTTAGGTTATATTACGTTATTGATGTATAAAAAGATCCCACGGAGACGGAGAAACCAACTCGACACTAATGTTGTCTAATATTACCGCCGAGATGTTAGGTTGGGTTAGGTTAGGTTATATTACGTTATTGATGTATATAAATGTCCCGCGGAGACGGAGAAACCAACTCGACAGGAATGTTGTCTAATATTTCCGCCGAGATGTTAGGTTGGGTTAGGTTACGTTATATTACGTTATTGATGTATATAAAGGTCCCACGGAGACGGAGAAACCAACTCGCCAGGAATGTTGTCAAATATTACCGCCGAGATGTGATTTTGGGTTAGGATAGGTTATGTTACGTTATTGATGTATATAAATGTACCACGGAGACGCAGATGCCAACTCGCCATGAGTTTTTTCAAATATTACCGCCGAGATGTTAGGTTGGGTTAGGTTAGGTTATATTACGTTATGGATGTCTATAAAGGTCCCACGGTTACGTAGAGGCCAACACGCCAGGTATGTTTTCAAATATTACCGCCGAGATGTTAGGTTGGTTTAGGTTAGGTGATATCACGTTATAGATGTATATAAAGGTCCTGCGGAGACGTAGAAGCCAACAAGCCAGGAATGTGATCAAATATTACCGCCGAGATGTTAGGTTTGGTTAGGTTAGCTTATATTACGTTATTGATGTATATAAAGGTCCCACGGAGACGGAGAAGCCAACTCGCCAGGAATGTTGTCAAATATTACCGCCGAGATATTATTTTGGGTTAGGATAGGTTATATTACGTTATTGATGTATATAAAGGTCCCACGGTGACGTAGAGGCCAACTCGCCAGGAATGTTTTCAAATATTACCGCCGAGATGTTAGGTTGGGTTAGGTTAGGTTATATTACGTTATTGTAGTATATAAATGTCCCGCGGAGACGGAGAAGCCAACTCGCCAGGAATGTTGTCAAATATTACCGCCGAGATGATAGGTTGGGTTAGGTTAGGTTATATTGCGTTATTGATGTATATGAAGGTCAAAGGGAGACGTAGAGGTCAACTCGCCAGGAATGTTGTCAAATATTACAACCGAGATGTTAGGTTTGGTTAGGTTAGGTTATATTACCTTATGGATGTATATGAAGGTCCCACGGAGACGTAGAGGGCAACTCGCCAGGTATGTTGTCAAATATTACCGCCGAGGTGTTAGGTTGGGTTAGGTTAGGTTATATTACGTTATTGATGTATATAAAGGTCCCACGGAGACGGAGAAGCCAACTCGCCAGGAATGTTGTCAAATATTACCGCCGAGATGTGATTTTGTGTTAGGATAGGTTATATTACGTTATTGATGTATATAAAGGTCCCATGGAGACGGAGAAGCCAACTCGCCAGGAATGTTGTCAAATATTACCGCCGAGATGTTATTTTGGGTTAGAATAGGTTATATTACGTTATTGATGTATATAAATGTACCACGGAGACGCAGATGCCAACTCGCCATGAATTTTTTCAAATATTACCGCCGAGATGTTAGGTTGGGTTAGGTTAGGTTATATTACGTTATTGATGTATATAAATGTCCCGCGGAGACGGAGAAGCCAACTCGCCAGGAATGTTGTCAAATATTACCGCCGAGATGTTAGGTTGGGTTAGGTTAGGTTATATTACGTTATTGATGTATAAAAAGATCCCACGGAGACGGAGAAACCAACTCGACAGGAATGTTGTCTAATATTTCCGCCGAGATGTTAGGTTGGGTTTGGTTACGTTATATTACGTTATTGATGTTTATGAAGGTCAAACGGAGACGTAGGGGACAACTCGCCAGGAATGATGTCAAATATTACCGCCGAAATGTTAGGTTGGGTTAGGTTAGGTTATATCACGTTATAGATGTATATAAAGGTCCCGCGGAGACGTAGAGGCCAACAAGCTAGGAATGTGATCAAATATTACCGCCGAGATATTAGGTTGCGTTAGGTTAGGTTATATTACGTTATTGATGTATATAAAGGTCCCACGGAGACGTAGAGGCCAACTCGCCAGGAATGTTGTCAAATATTACCGCCGAGATGATAGGTTGGGTTAGGTTAGGTTATATTACGTTATTGATGTTTATGAAGGTCAAACGGAGACGTAGAGGCCAACTCGCCAGGAATGATGTCAAATAATACCGCCGAGATTTTAGGTTGGGTTAGGTTAGGTTAAATTACGTTATTGATGTATATGAAGTTCCCACGGAGACGTAGAGGCGAACTCGCCAGGAATGTTGTCAAATATTACCGCCGAGATGATAGGTTGGGTTAGGTTAGGTTATATTGCGTTATTGATATATATGAAGGTCAAAGGGAGACGTAGAGGTCAACTCGCCAGGAATGTTGTCAAATATTACCGCCGAGATGTTAGGTTTGGTTAGATTAGGTTATATTACGTTATTGATGTATAAAAAGATCCCACGGAGACGGAGAAACCAACTCGACAGGAATGTTGTCTAATATTACAGCCGAGATGTTAGGTTGGGTTAGGTTAGGTTATATTACGTTATTGATGTATATAAAGGTCCCACGGAGACGTAGAGGCCAACTCGCCAGAAGTGTTGTCAAATATTACCGCCGAGATGATAGGTTGGGATAGGTTAGGTTATATTGGGTTATTGATGTATATGAAGGTCAAAGGGAGACGTAGAGGTCAACTCGCCAGGAATGTTGCCAAACATTACAGCCGAGATGTTAGGTTTGGTTAGGTTAGGTTATATTACCTTATGGATGTATATGAAGGTCCCACGGAGACGTAGAGGCCAACTCGCCAGGTATGTTGTCAAATATTACCGCCGAGATGTTAGGTTGGGTTAGGTTAGGTTATATTACGTTATTGATGTATATAAAGGTCCCACGGAGACGGAGAAGCGAACTCGCCAGGAATGTTGTCAAATATTACCGCCGAGATGTGATTTTGGGTTAGGATAGGTTATATTACGTTATTGATGTATATAAAGGTCCCACGGAGACGGAGAAGCCAACTCGCCAGGAATGTTGTCAAATATTACCGCCGAGATGTTATTTTGGGTTAGGATAGGTTATATTACGTTATTGATGTATATAAATGTACCACGGAGACGCAGATGCCAACTCGCCATGAATTTTTTCAAATATTACCGCCGAGATGTTAGGTTGGGTTAGGTTAGGTTATATTACGTTATTGATGTATATGAACGTCAAAGGGAGACGTAGAGGTCAACTCGCCAGGAATGTTGTCAAATATACCGCCGAGATGTTAGGTTGGGTTAGGTTAGGTTATATTACGTTATGGATGTCTATAAAGGTCGCACGGTGACGTAGAGGCCAACACGCCAGGAATGTTTTCAAATATTACCGCCGAGATGATAGGTTGGGTTAGGTTAGGTTATATTGCGTTATTGATGTATATGAAGGTCAAAGGGAGACGTAGAGGTCAACTCGCCAGGAATGTTGTCAAATAATACCGCCGAGATTTTAGGTTGGGTTAGGTTAGGTTAAATTACGTTATTGATGTATATGAAGGTCCCACGGAGACGTAGAGGCGAACTCGCCAGGAATGTTGTCAAATATTACCGCCGAGATGATAGGTTGGGTTAGGTTAGGTTATATTGCGTTATTGATGTATATGAAGGTCAAAGGGAGACGTAGAGGTCAACTCGCCAGGAATGTTGTCAAATATTACCGCCGAGATGTTAGGTTTGGTTAGGTTAGGTTATATTACGTTATGGATGTATATGAAGGTCCCACGGAGACGTAGAGGCCAACTCGCCAGGTATGTTGTCAAATATTATCGCCGAGATGTTATTTTGGGTTAGGATAGGTTATATTACGTTATTGATGTATGTAAATGTACCACGGAGACGCAGATGCCAACTCGCCATGAATTTTTTCAAATATTGCCGCCGAGATGTTAGGTTGGGTTAGGTTAGGTTATATTACGTTATGGATGTCTATAAAGGTCCCACGTAGACGTAGAGGCCAACTCGCCAGGTATGTTTTCAAATATTACCGCCGAGATGTTAGGTTTGGTTAGGTTAGGTTAAATTACGTTATTGATGTATATAAAGGTCCCACGGAGACGCAGATGCCAACTCGCCATGAATTTTTTCAAATATTACCGCCGAGATGTTAGGTTGGGTTAGGTTAGGTTATATTACGTTATTGATGTATAAAAAGATCCCACGGAGACGGAGAAACCAACTCGACAGGAATGGTGTCTAATATTACCGCCGAGATGTTAGGTTGGGTTAGGTTAGGTTATATTACGTTATTGATGTATATAAATGTCCCGCGGAGACGGAGAAACCAACTCGACAGGAATGTTGTCTAATATTTCCGCCGAGATGTTAGGTTGGGTTAGGTTACGTTATATTACGTTATTGATGTTTATGAAGGTCAAACGGAGACGTAGGGGACAACTCGCCAGGAATGATGTCAAATATTACCGCCGAAATGTTAGGTTGGGTTAGGTTAGGTTATATCACTTTATAGATGTATTAAAGGTCCCGCCGAGACGTAGAGGCCAACAAGCCAGGAATGTGATCAAATATTACCGCCGAGATGTTAGGTTGGGTTAAGTTAGGTTATATTGCGTTATTGATGTATATAAATGTCCCACGGAGACGTAGAGGCCATCTGGCCAGGTATGTTTTCAAATATTACCGCCGAGATGTTAGGTTGGGCTAGGTTAGGTTATATTACGTTATTGATGTATATAAAGGTCCCACGGAGACGAAGAGGCCAACTCGCCAGGAATGATGTCAAATATTACCGCCGAGATGTTAGGTTGGGTTAGGTTAGGTTATATTACGTTATTGATGTATATAAAGGTCCCACGGAGACGTAGACGCGTACTCGCCAGGAATGTTGTCAAATATTACCGCCGAGATGAAAGGTTGGGTTAGGTTAGGTTATATTGCGTTATTGATGTATATGAAGGTCAAAGGGAGACGTAGAGGTCAACTCGCCAGGAATGTTGTCAAATATTACCGCCGAGATGTTAGGTTTGGTTAGGTTAGGTTATATTACGTTATTGATGTATATAAAGGTCCCACGGAGACGGAGAAGCCAACTCGCCAGGAATGTTGTCAAATATTACCGCCGAGATATTATTTTGGGTTAGGATAGGTTATATTACGTTATTGATGTATATAAAGGTCCCACGGTGACGTAGAGGCCAACTCGCCAGGAATGTTTTCAAATATTACCGCCGAGATGCTGGTTGGGTTAGGTTAGGTTATATTACGTTATTGATGTATATAAATGTCCCGCGGAGACGGAGAAGCCAACTCGCCAGGAATGTTGTCAAATATTACCGCGGAGATGAAAGGTTGGCTTAGGTTAGGTTATATTGCGTTATTGATGTATATGAAGGTCAAAGGGAGAGGTAGAGGTCAACTCGCCAGGAATGTTGTCAAATATTACCGCCGAGATGTTAGATTTGGTTAGGTTAGGTTATATTACGTTATTGATGTATATAAATGTCCCACGGAGACGTAGAGGCCAACTCGCCAGGTATGTTTTCAAATATTACCGCCGAGATGTTAGGTTGGGTTAGGTTAGGTTATATTACGTTATTGATGTATATAAAGGTCCCACGGAGACGAAGAAGCCAACTCGCCAGGAATGATGTCAAATATTACCGCCGAGATGTTACGTTGGTTTAGGTGAGGTGATATCACGTTATAGATGTATATAAAGTTCCCGCGGAGACGTAGAGGCCAACAAGCCAGGAATGTGATCAAATATTACCGCCGAGATGTTAGGTTGGGTTAGGTTAGGTTATATTACGTTATTGATGTATATAAATGTCCCACGGAGACGTAGAGGCCAACTCGCCAGGTATGTTTTCAAATATTACCGCCGAGATGTTAGGTTGGGTTAGGTTAGGTTATATTACGTTATTGATGTATAAAAAGATCCCACGGAGACGGAGAAACCAACACGACAGGAATGTTGTCTAATATTTCCGCCGAGATGTTAGGTTGGGTTTGGTTACGTTATATTACGTTATTGATGTTTATGAAGGACAAACGGAGACGTAGGGGACAACTCGCCAGGAATGATGTCAAATATTACCGCCGAAATGTTAGGTTGGGTTAGGTTAGGTTATATCACGATATAGATGTATATAAAGGTCCCGCGGAGACGTAGAGGCCAACAAGCTAGGAATGTGATCAAATATTACCGCCGAGATATTAGGTTGGGTTAGGTTAGGTTATATTACGTTATTGATGTATATAAAGGTCCCACGGAGACGTAGAGGCCAACTCGCCAGGAATGTTGTCAAATATTACCGCCGAGATGATAGGTTGGGTTAGGTTAGGTTATATTACGTTATTGATGTTTATGAAGGTCAAACGGAGACGTAGAGGCCAACTCGCCAGGAATGATGTTAAATAATACCGCCGAGATTTTAGGTTGGGTTAGGTTAGGTTAAATTACGTTATTGATGTATATGAAGTTCCCACGGAGACGTAGAGGCGAACTCGCCAGGAATGTTGTCAAATATTACCGCCGAGATGATAGGTTGGGTTAGGTTAGGTTATATTGCGTTATTGATATATATGAAGGTCAAAGGGAGACGTAGAGGTCAACTCGCCAGGAATGTTGTCAAATATTACCGCCGAGATGTTAGGTTGGGTTAGGTTAGGTTATATTAGGTTATTGATGTATATAAATGTCCCGCGGAGACGTAGAGGCCAACAAGCTAGGAATGTGATCAAATATTACCGCCGAGATATTAGGTTGGGTTAGGTTAGGTTATATTACGTTATTGATGTATATAAAGGTCCCACGGAGACGTAGAGGCCAACTCGCCAGGAATGTTGTCAAATATTACCACCGAGATGATAGGTTGGGTTAGGTTAGGTTATATTACGTTATTGATGTATATAAATGTCCCACGGAGACGTAGAGGCCAACTGGCCAGGTATGTTTTCAAATATTACCGCCGAGATGTTAGGTTGGGTTAGGTTAGGTTATATTACGTTATTGATGTATATAAAGGTCCCACGGAGACGAAGAGGCCAACTCGCCAGGAATGATGTCAAATATTACCGCCGAGATGTTAGGTTGGGTTAGGTTAGGTTATATTACGTTATTGATGTATATAAAGGTCCCACGGAGACGTAGAGGCGAACTCGCCAGGAATGTTGTCAAATATTACCGCCGAGATGATAGGTTGGGTTAGGTTAGGTTATATTGCGTTATTGATGTATATGAAGGTCAAAGGGAGACGTAGAGGTCAACTCGCCAGGAATGTTGTCAAATATTACCGCCGAGATGTTAGGTTTGGTTAGGTTAGGTTATATTACGTTATTGATGTATATAAAGGTCCCACGGAGACGGAGAAACCAACTCGCCAGGAATGTTGTCAAATATTACCGCCGAGATATTATTTTGGGTTAGGATAGGTTATATTACGTTATTGATGTATATAAAGGTCCCACGGTGACGTAGAGGCCAACTCGCCAGGAATGTTTTCAAATATTACCGCCGAGATGTTAGGTTGGGTTAGGTTAGGTTATATTACGTTATTGATGTATATAAATGTCCCGCGGAGACGGAGAAGCCAACTCGCCAGGAATGTTGTCAAATATTACCGCGGAGATGATAGGTTGGCTTAGGTTTGGTTATATTGCGTTATTGATGTATATGAAGGTCAAAGGGAGAGGTAGAGGTCAACTCGCCAGGAATGTTGTCAAATATTACCGCCGAGCTGTTAGATTTGGTTAGGTTAGGTTATATTACGTTATTGATGTATATAAATGTCCCACGGAGACGTAGAGGCCAACTCGCCAGGTATGTTTTCAAATATTACCGCCGAGATGTTAGGTTGGGTTAGGTTAGGTTATATTACGTTATTGATGTATATAAATGTCCCGCGGAGACGGAGAAACCAACTCGACAGGAATGTTGTCTAATATTTCCGCCGAGATGTTAGGTTGGGTTAGGTTACGTTATATTACGTTATTGATGTTTATGAAGGTCAAACGGAGACGTAGGGGACAACTCGCCAGGAATGATGTCAAATATTACCGCCGAAATGTTAGGTTGGGTTAGGTTAGTTTATATCACGTTATAGATGTATATAAAGGTCCCGCCGAGACGTAGAGGCCAACAAGCCAGGAATGTGATCAAATATTACCGCCGAGATGTTAGGTTGGGTTAAGTTAGGTTATATTGCGTTATTGATGTATATAAATGTCCCACGGAGACGTAGAGGCCAACTGGCCAGGTATGTTTTCAAATATTACCGCCGAGATGTTAGGTTGGGTTAGGTTAGGTTATATTACGTTATTGATGTATATAAAGGTCCCACGGAGACGAAGAGGCCAACTCGCCAGGAATGATGTCAAATATTACCGCCGAGATGTTAGGTTGGGTTAGGTTAGGTTATATTACGTTATTGATGTATATAAAGGTCCCACGGAGACGTAGAGGCGAACTCGCCAGGAATGTTGTCAAATATTACCGCCGAGATGATAGGTTGGGTTAGGTTAGGTTATATTGCGTTATTGATGTATATGAAGGTCAAAGGGAGACGTAGAGGTCAACTCGCCAGGAATGTTGTCAAATATTACCGCCGAGATGTTAGGTTTGGTTAGGTTAGGTTATATTACGTTATTGATGTATATAAAGGTCCCACGGAGACGGAGAAACCAACTCGCCAGGAATGTTGTCAAATATTACCGCCGAGATATTATTTTGGGTTAGGATAGGTTATATTACGTTATTGATGTATATAAAGGTCCCACGGTGACGTAGAGGCCAACTCGCCAGGAATGTTTTCAAATATTACCGCCGAGATGTTAGGTTGGGTTAGGTTAGGTTATATTACGTTATTGATGTATATAAATGTCCCGCGGAGACGGAGAAGCCAACTCGCCAGGAATGTTGTCAAATATTACCGCGGAGATGAAAGGTTGGCTTAGGTTTGGTTATGTTGCGTTATTGATGTATATGAAGGTCAAAGGGAGAGGTAGAGGTCAACTCGCCAGGAATGTTGTCAAATATTACCGCCGAGCTGTTAGATTTGGTTAGGTTAGGTTATATTACGTTATTGATGTATATAAATGTCCCACGGAGACGTAGAGGCCAACTCGCCAGGTATGTTTTCAAATATTACCGCCGAGATGTTAGGTTGGGTTAGGTTAGGTTATATTACGTTATTGATGTATATAAAGGTCCCACGGAGACGAAGAAGCCAACTCGCCAGGAATGATGTCAAATATTACCGTCGAGATGTTAGGTTGGTTTAGGTGAGGTGATATCACGTTATAGATGCATATAAAGTTCCCGCGGAGACGTAGAGGCCAACAAGCCAGGAATGTGATCAAATATTACCGCCGAGATGTTAGGTTGGGTTAGGTTAGGTTATATTACGTTATTGATGTATATAAATATCCCACGGAGACGTAGAGGCCAACTCGCCAGGTATGTTTTCAAATATTACCGCCGAGATGTTAGGTTGGGTTAGGTTAGGTTATATTACGTTATTGATGTATAAAAAGATCCCACGTAGACGGAGAAACCAACTCGACAGGAATGTTGTCTAATATTTCCGCCGAGATGTTAGGTTGGGTTTGGTTACGTTATATTACGTTATTGATGTTTATGAAGGTCAAACGGAGACGTAGGGGACAACTCGCCAGGAATGATGTCAAATATTACCGCCGAAATGTTAGGTTGGGTTAGGTTAGGTTATATCACGTTATAGATGTATATAAAGGTCCCGCGGAGACGTAGAGGCCAACAAGCTAGGAATGTGATCAAATATTACCGCCGAGATATTAGGTTGCGTTAGGTTAGGTTATATTACGTTATTGATGTATATAAAGGTCCCACGGAGACGTAGAGGCCAACTCGCCAGGAATGTTGTCAAATATTACCGCCGAGATGATAGGTTGGGTTAGGTTAGGTTATATTACGTTATTGATGTTTATGAAGGTCAAACGGAGACGTAGAGGCCAACTCGCCAGGAATGATGTCAAATAATACCGCCGAGATTTTAGGTTGGGTTAGGTTAGGTTAAATTACGTTATTGATGTATATGAAGTTCCCACGGAGACGTAGAGGCGAACTCGCCAGGAATGTTGTCAAATATTACCGCCGAGATGATAGGTTGGGTTAGGTTAGGTTATATTGCGTTATTGATATATATGAAGGTCAAAGGGAGACGTAGAGGTCAACTCGCCAGGAATGTTGTCAAATATTACCGCCGAGATGTTAGGTTTGGTTAGATTAGGTTATATTACGTTATTGATGTATAAAAAGATCCCACGGAGACGGAGAAACCAACTCGACAGGAATGTTGTCTAATATTACCGCCGAGATGTTAGGTTGGGTTAGGTTAGGTTATATTACGTTATTGATGTATATAAATGTCCCACGGAGACGTAGAGGCCAACTCGCCAGAAGTGTTGTCAAATATTACCGCCGAGATGATAGGTTGGGTTAGGTTAGGTTATATTGCGTTATTGATGTATATGAAGGTCAAAGGTAGACGTAGAGGTCAACTCGCCAGGAATGTTGCCAAACATTACAGCCGAGATGTTAGGTTTGGTTAGGTTAGGTTATATTACCTTATGGATGTATATGAAGGTCCCACGGAGACGTAGAGGCCAACTCGCCAGGTATGTTGTCAAATATTACCGCCGAGATGTGATTTTGGGTTAGGATAGGTTATATTACGTTATTGATGTATATAAAGGTCCCACGGAGACGGAGAAGCCAAATCGCCAGGAATGTTGTCAAATATTACCGCCGAGATGTTATTTTGGGTTAGGATAGGTTATATTACGTTATTGATGTATATAAATGTACCACGGAGACGCAGATGCCAACTCGCCATGAATTTTTTCAAATATTACCGCCGAGATGTTAGGTTGGGTTAGGTTAGGTTATATTACGTTATGGATGTCTATAAAGGTCCCACGGTGACGTAGAGGCCAACACGCCAGGAATGTTTTCAAATATTACCGCCGAGATGATAGGTTGGGTTAGGTTAGGTTATATTGCGTTATTGATGTATATGAAGGTCAAAGGGAGACGTAGAGGTCAACTCGCCAGGAATGTTGTCAAATAATACCGCCGAGATTTTAGGTTGGGTTAGGTTAGGTTAAATTACGTTATTGATGTATATGAAGGTCCCACGGAGACGTAGAGGCGAACTCGCCAGGAATGTTGTCAAATATTACCGCCGAGATGATAGGTTGGGTTAGGTTAGGTTATATTGCGTTATTGATGTATATGAAGGTCAAAGGGAGACGTAGAGGTCAACTCGCCAGGAATGTTGTCACATATTACCGCCGAGATGTTAGGTTTGGTTAGGTTAGGTTATATTACGTTATTGATGTATATAAAGGTCCCACGGAGACGGAGAAGCCAACTCGCCAGGAATGTTGTCTAATATTACCGCCGAGATGTTAGGTTGGGTTAGGTTAGGTTATATTACGTTATTGATGTATATAAATGTCCCACGGAGACGTAGAGGCCAACTCGCCAGAAGTGTTGTCAAATATTACCGCCGAGATGATAGGTTGGGTTAGGTTAGGTTATATTGCGTTATTGATGTATATGAAGGTCAAAGGTAGACGTAGAGGTCAACTCGCCAGGAATGTTGCCAAACATTACAGCCGAGATGTTAGGTTTGGTTAGGTTAGGTTATATTACCTTATGGATGTATATGAAGGTCCCACGGAGACGGAGAAGCCAACTCGCCAGGAATGTTGTCAAATATTACCGCCGAGATGTGATTTTGGGTTAGGATAGGTTATATTACGTTATTGATGTATATAAAGGTCCCACGGAGACGGAGAAGCCAAATCGCCAGGAATGTTGTCAAATATTACCGCCGAGATGTTATTTTGGGTTAGGATAGGTTATATTACGTTATTGATGTATATAAATGTACCACGGAGACGCAGATGCCAACTCGCCATGAATTTTTTCAAATATTACCGCCGAGATGTTAGGTTGGGTTAGGTTAGGTTATATTACGTTATGGATGTCTATAAAGGTCCCACGGTGACGTAGAGGCCAACACGCCAGGAATGTTTTCAAATATTACCGCCGAGATGATAGGTTGGGTTAGGTTAGGTTATATTGCGTTATTGATGTATATGAAGGTCAAAGGGAGACGTAGAGGTCAACTCGCCAGGAATGTTGTCAAATAATACCGCCGAGATTTTAGGTTGGGTTAGGTTAGGTTAAATTACGTTATTGATGTATATGAAGGTCCCACGGAGACGTAGAGGCGAACTCGCCAGGAATGTTGTCAAATATTACCGCCGAGATGATAGGTTGGGTTAGGTTAGGTTATATTGCGTTATTGATGTATATGAAGGTCAAAGGGAGACGTAGAGGTCAACTCGCCAGGAATGTTGTCACATATTACCGCCGAGATGTTAGGTTTGGTTAGGTTAGGTTATATTACGTTATTGATGTATATAAAGGTCCCACGGAGACGGAGAAGCCAACTCGCCAGGAATGTTGTCAAATATTATCGCCGAGATGTTATTTTGGGTTAGGATAGGTTATATTACGTTATGGATGTATATAAATGTACCACGGAGACGCAGATGCCAACTCGCCATGAATTTTTTCAAATATTACCGCCGAGATGTTAGGTTGGGTTAGGTTAGGTTATATTACGTTATGGATGTCTATGAAGGTCCCACGTAGACGTAGAGGCCAACTCGCCAGGTATGTTTTCAAATATTACCGCCGAGATGTTAGGTTTGGTTAGGTTAGGTTAAATTACGTTATTGATGTATATAAAGGTCCCACGGAGACGCAGATGCCAACTCGCCATGAATTTTTTCAAATATTACCGCCGAGATGTTAGGTTGGGTTAGGTTAGGTTATATTACGTTATTGATGTATATAAATGTCCCGCGGAGACGGAGAAACCATCTCGACAGGAATGTTGTCTAATATTTCCGCCGAGATGTTAGGTTGGGTTAGGTTACGTTATATTACGTTATTGATGTTTATGAAGGTCAAACGGAGACGTAGGGGACAACTCGCCAGGAATGATGTCAAATATTACCGCCGAAATGTTAGGTTGGGTTAGGTTAGGTTATATCACGTTATAGATGTATATAAAGGTGCCGCCGAGACGTAGAGGCCAACAAGCCAGGAATGTGATCAAATATTACCGCCGAGATGTTAGGTTGGGTTAAGTTAGGTTATATTGCGTTATTGATGTATATAAATGTCCCACGGAGACGTAGAGGCCAACTGGCCAGGTATGTTTTCAAATATTACCGCCGAGATGTTAGGTTGGGTTAGGTTAGGTTATATTGCGTTATTGATGTATATGAAGGTCAAAGGGAGACGTAGAGGTCAACTCGCCAGGAATGTTTTCAAATATTACCGCCGAGATGTTAGGTTTGGTTAGGTTAGGTTATATTACGTTATTGATGTATAAAAAGATCCCACGGAGACGGAGAAACCAACTCGACAGGAATGTTGACTAATATTACCGCCGAGATGTTAGGTTGGGTTAGGTTAGGTTATATTACGTTATTGATGTATATAAAGGTCCCGCGGAGACGGAGAAGCCAACTCGCCAGGAATGTTTTCAAATATTATCGCCGAGATGTTAGGTTGGGTTAGGTTAGGTTATATTTCGTTATTAATGTATATGAAGGTCCCACGGAGACGTAGAGGCCAACTCGCCAGGTATGTTGTCAAATATTACCGCCGAGATGTTAGGTTGGGTTAGGTTAGGTTATATTACGTTATTGATGTATATAAAGGTCCCACGGAGACGGAGAAGCCAACTCGCCAGGAATGTTGTCAAATATTATCGCCGAGATGTTAGGTTGGGTTAGGTTAGGTTATATTACGTTATTGATGTATATAAAGGTCCCACGGAGACGTCGAGGCCAACTCGCCAGGAATGTTTTCAAATATTACTGCCGAGATGTTAGGTTGGGTTACGTTAGGTTATATTACGTTATAGATGTATATAAAGGTCCCAAGGAGACATAGAGGCCAACTCGCCATGAATGTTTTCAAATATTACCGCCGAGATGTTAGGTTGGGTTAGGTTAGGTTATATTAAGCTATGGATGTCTATAAAGGTCCCACGGTGACGTAGAGTCCAACTCGCCAGGAATGTTTTCAAATATTACCGCCGAGATGTTAGGTTGGGTTAGGTTAGGCTATATTACGTTATTGATGTATATGAAGGTCACACGGAGACGTAGATGCCAAATCGCCATGAATGTTTTCAAATATTACCGCCGAGACGTTAGGTTGGGTTAGGTTAAGTTATATTACGTTATTGATGTATATAAATGTCCCACGGAGACGTAGATGCCAAATCGCCATGAATGTTTTCAAATATTACCGCCGAGACGTTAGGTTGGGTTAGGTTAGGTTATATTACGTTACTGATGTATATAAAGGTCCCACGGGGACGTAGAGGCCAACTCGTCAAGTATGTTTTCAAATATTACCGCCGAGATGTTAGGTTGGGTTAGGTTAGGTTATATTACTTTATTGATGTATATAAAGGTCCCACGGTGACGTAGAGGCCACCTCGCCAGGAATGTTTTCAAATATTACCGCCGAGATGTTAGGTTGGGTTAGGTTAGGTTATGTCACGTTATAGATGTATATAAAGATCCCACGGAGACGGAGAAGCCAACTCGCCAGGAATGTTTTCAAATATTACCGCCGAGATGTTAGGTTGGGTTAGGTTAGGTTATATTTCGTTATTGATGTATATGAAGGTTCCACGGAGACGCAGAGGCCAACTCGCCAGGTATGTTGTCAAATATTACCGCCGAGATGTTAGGATGGGTTAAGTTAGGTTATATTACGTTATTGATGTATATAAATGTCCCACGGAGACGGAGAAGCCAACTCGCCAGGAATGTTGTCAAATATTACCGCCGAAATGTTAGGTTGGGTTAGGTTAGGCTATATTACGTTATTGATGTATATAAAGGTCCCACGGAGACGAAGAAGCCAACTCGCCAGGAATGATGTCAAATATTACCGCCGAGATGTTAGGTTGGTTTAGGTGAGGTGATATCACGTTATAGATGTATATAAAGTTCCCGCGGAGACGTAGAGGCCAACAAGCCAGGAATGTGATCAAATATTACCGCCGAGATGTTAGGTTGGGTTAGGTTAGGTTATATTACGTTATTGATGTATATAAATGTCCCACGGAGACGTAGAGGCCAACTCGCCAGTATGTTTTCAAATATTACCGCCGAGATGTTAGGTTGGGTTAGGTTAGGTTATATTACGTTATTGATGTATAAAAAGATCCCACGGAGACGGAGAAACCAACACGACAGGAATGTTGTCTAATATTTCCGCCGAGATGTTAGGTTGGGTTTGGTTACGTTATATTACGTTATTGATGTTTATGAAGGACAAACGGAGACGTAGGGGACAACTCGCCAGGAATGATGTCAAATATTACCGCCGAAATGTTAGGTTGGGTTAGGTTAGGTTATATCACGATATAGATGTATATAAAGGTCCCGCGGAGACGTAGAGGCCAACAAGCTAGGAATGTGATCAAATATTACCGCCGAGATATTAGGTTGGGTTAGGTTGGGTTATATTACGTTATTGATGTATATAAAGGTCCCACGGAGACGTAGAGGCCAACTCGCCAGGAATGTTGTCAAATATTACCGCCGAGATGATAGGTTGGGTTAGGTTAGGTTATATTACGTTATTGATGTTTATGAAGGTCAAACGGAGACGTAGAGGCCAACTCGCCAGGAATGATGTTAAATAATACCGCCGAGATTTTAGGTTGGGTTAGGTTAGGTTAAATTACGTTATTGATGTATATGAAGTTCCCACGCAGACGTAGAGGCGAACTCGCCAGGAATGTTGTCAAATATTACCGCCGAGATGATAGGTTGGGTTAGGTTAGGTTATATTGCGTTATTGATATATATGAAGGTCAAAGGGAGACGTAGAGGTCAACTCGCCAGGAATGTTGTCAAATATTACCGCCGAGATGTTAGGTTGGGTTAGGTTAGGTTATATTAGGTTATTGATGTATATAAATGTCCCGCGGAGACGTAGAGGCCAACAAGCTAGGAATGTGATCAAATATTACCGCCGAGATATTAGGTTGGGTTAGGTTAGGTTATATTACGTTATTGATGTATATAAAGGTCCCACGGAGACGTAGAGGCCAACTCGCCCGGAATGTTGTCAAATATTACCACCGAGATGATAGGTTGGGTTAGGTTAGGTTATATTACGTTATTGATGTATATAAATGTCCCACGGAGACGTAGAGGCCAACTGGCCAGGTATGTTTTCAAATATTACCGCCGAGATGTTAGGTTGGGTTAGGTTAGGTTATATTACGTTATTGATGTATATAAAGGTCCCACGGAGACGAAGAGGCCAACTCGCCAGGAATGATGTCAAATATTACCGCCGAGATGTTAGGTTGGGTTAGGTTAGGTTATATTACGTTATTGATGTATATAAAGGTCCCACGGAGACGTAGAGGCGAACTCGCCAGGAATGTTGTCAAATATTACCGCCGAGATGATAGGTTGGGTTAGGTTAGGTTATATTGCGTTATTGATGTATATGAAGGTCAAAGGGAGACGTAGAGGTCAACTCGCCAGGAATGTTGTCAAATATTACCGCCGAGATGTTAGGTTTGGTTAGGTTAGGTTATATTACGTTATTGATGTATATAAAGGTCCCACGGAGACGGAGAAACCAACTCGCCAGGAATGTTGTCAAATATTACCGCCGAGATATTATTTTGGGTTAGGATAGGTTATATTACGTTATTGATGTATATAAAGGTCCCACGGTGACGTAGAGGCCAACTCGCCAGGAATGTTTTCAAATATTACCGCCGAGATGTTAGGTTGGGTTAGGTTAGGTTATATTACGTTATTGATGTATATAAATGTCCCGCGGAGACGGAGAAGCCAACTCGCCAGGAATGTTGTCAAATATTACCGCGGAGATGATAGGTTGGCTTAGGTTTGGTTATATTGCGTTATTGATGTATATGAAGGTCAAAGGGAGAGGTAGAGGTCAACTCGCCAGGAATGTTGTCAAATATTACCGCCGAGCTGTTAGATTTGGTTAGGTTAGGTTATATTACGTTATTGATGTATATAAATGTCCCACGGAGACGTAGAGGCCAACTCGCCAGGTATGTTTTCAAATATTACCGCCGAGATGTTAGGTTGGGTTAGGTTAGGTTATATTACGTTATTGATGTATATAAATGTCCCGCGGAGACGGAGAAACCAACTCGACAGGAATGTTGTCTAATATTTCCGCCGAGATGTTAGGTTGGGTTAGGTTACGTTATATTACGTTATTGATGTTTATGAAGGTCAAACGGAGACGTAGGGGACAACTCGCCAGGAATGATGTCAAATATTACCGCCGAAATGTTAGGTTGGGTTAGGTTAGTTTATATCACGTTATAGATGTATATAAAGGTCCCGCCGAGACGTAGAGGCCAACAAGCCAGGAATGTGATCAAATATTACCGCCGAGATGTTAGGTTGGGTTAAGTTAGGTTATATTGCGTTATTGATGTATATAAATGTCCCACGGAGACGTAGAGGCCAACTGGCCAGGTATGTTTTCAAATATTACCGCCGAGATGTTAGGTTGGGTTAGGTTAGGTTATATTACGTTATTGATGTATATAAAGGTCCCACGGAGACGAAGAGGCCAACTCGCCAGGAATGATGTCAAATATTACCGCCGAGATGTTAGGTTGGGTTAGGTTAGGTTATATTACGTTATTGATGTATATAAAGGTCCCACGGAGACGTAGAGGCGAACTCGCCAGGAATGTTGTCAAATATTACCGCCGAGATGATAGGTTGGGTTAGGTTAGGTTATATTGCGTTATTGATGTATATGAAGGTCAAAGGGAGACGTAGAGGTCAACTCGCCAGGAATGTTGTCAAATATTACCGCCGAGATGTTAGGTTTGGTTAGGTTAGGTTATATTACGTTATTGATGTATATAAAGGTCCCACGGAGACGGAGAAACCAACTCGCCAGGAATGTTGTCAAATATTACCGCCGAGATATTATTTTGGGTTAGGATAGGTTATATTACGTTATTGATGTATATAAAGGTCCCACGGTGACGTAGAGGCCAACTCGCCAGGAATGTTTTCAAATATTACCGCCGAGATGTTAGGTTGGGTTAGGTTAGGTTATATTACGTTATTGATGTATATAAATGTCCCGCGGAGACGGAGAAGCCAACTCGCCAGGAATGTTGTCAAATATTACCGCGGAGATGATAGGTTGGCTTAGGTTTGGTTATATTGCGTTATTGATGTATATGAAGGTCAAAGGGAGAGGTAGAGGTCAACTCGCCAGGAATGTTGTCAAATATTACCGCCGAGCTCTTAGATTTGGTTAGGTTAGGTTATATTACGTTATTGATGTATATAAATGTCCCACGGAGACGTAGAGGCCAACTCGCCAGGTATGTTTTCAAATATTACCGCCGAGATGTTAGGTTGGGTTAGGTTAGGTTATATTACGTTATTGATGTATATAAAGGTCCCACGGAGACGAAGAAGCCAACTCGCCAGGAATGATGTCAAATATTACCGTCGAGATGTTAGGTTGGTTTAGGTGAGGTGATATCACGTTATAGATGCATATAAAGTTCCCGCGGAGACGTAGAGGCCAACAAGCCAGGAATGTGATCAAATATTACCGCCGAGATGTTAGGTTGGGTTAGGTTAGGTTATATTACGTTATTGATGTATATAAATATCCCACGGAGACGTAGAGGCCAACTCGCCAGGTATGTTTTCAAATATTACCGCCGAGATGTTAGGTTGGGTTAGGTTAGGTTATATTACGTTATTGATGTATAAAAAGATCCCACGGAGACGGAGAAACCAACTCGACAGGAATGTTGCCTAATATTTCCGCCGAGATGTTAGGTTGGGTTTGGTTACGTTATATTACGTTATTGATGTTTATGAAGGTCAAACGGAGACGTAGGGGACAACTCGCCAGGAATGATGTCAAATATTACCGCCGAAATGTTAGGTTGGGTTAGGTTAGGTTATATCACGTTATAGATGTATATAAAGGTCCCGCGGAGACGTAGAGGCCAACAAGCTAGGAATGTGATCAAATATTACCGCCGAGATATTAGGTTGCGTTAGGTTAGGTTATATTACGTTATTGATGTATATAAAGGTCCCACGGAGACGTAGAGGCCAACTCGCCAGGAATGTTGTCAAATATTACCGCCGAGATGATAGGTTGGGTTAGGTTAGGTTATATTACGTTATTGATGTTTATGAAGGTCAAACGGAGACGTAGAGGCCAACTCGCCAGGAATGATGTCAAATAATACCGCCGAGATTTTAGGTTGGGTTAGGTTAGGTTAAATTACGTTATTGATGTATATGAAGTTCCCACGGAGACGTAGAGGCGAACTCGCCAGGAATGTTGTCAAATATTACCGCCGAGATGATAGGTTGGGTTAGGTTAGGTTATATTGCGTTATTGATATATATGAAGGTCAAAGGGAGACGTAGAGGTCAACTCGCCAGGAATGTTGTCAAATATTACCGCCGAGATGTTAGGTTGGGTTAGGTTAGGTTATATTAGGTTATTGATGTATATAAATGTCCCGCGGAGACGTAGAGGCCAACAAGCTAGGAATGTGATCAAATATTACCGCCGAGATATTAGGTTGGGTTAGGTTAGGTTATATTACGTTATTGATGTATATAAAGGTCCCACGGAGACGTAGAGGCCAACTCGCCAGGAATGTTGTCAAATATTACCACCGAGATGATAGGTTGGGTTAGGTTAGGTTATATTACGTTATTGATGTATATAAATGTCCCACGGAGACGTAGAGGCCAACTGGCCAGGTATGTTTTCAAATATTACCGCCGAGATGTTAGGTTGGGTTAGGTTAGGTTATATTGCGTTATTGATGTATATGAAGGTCAAAGGGAGACGTAGAGGACAACTCGCCAGGAATGTTGTCAAATATTACCGCCGAGATGTTAGGTTTGGTTAGGTTAGGTTATATTACGTTATTGATGTATATAAAGGTCCCACGGAGACGGAGAAACCAACTCGCCAGGAATGTTGTCAAATATTACCGCCGAGATATTATTTTGGGTTAGGATAGGTTATATTACGTTATTGATGTATATAAAGGTCCCACGGTGACGTAGAGGCCAACTCGCCAGGAATGTTTTCAAATATTACCGCCGAGATGTTAGGTTGGGTTAGGTTAGGTTATATTACGTTATTGATGTATATAAATGTCCCGCGGAGACGGAGAAGCCAACTCGCCAGGAATGTTGTCAAATATTACCGCGGAGATGATAGGTTGGCTTAGGTTTGGTTATATTGCGTTATTGATGTATATGAAGGTCAAAGGGAGAGGTAGAGGTCAACTCGCCAGGAATGTTGTCAAATATTACCGCCGAGCTGTTAGATTTGGTTAGGTTAGGTTATATTACGTTATTGATGTATATAAATGTCCCACGGAGACGTAGAGGCCAACTCGCCAGGTATGTTTTCAAATATTACCGCCGAGATGTTAGGTTGGGTTAGGTTAGGTTATATTACGTTATTGATGTATATAAATGTCCCGCGGAGACGGAGAAACCAACTCGACAGGAATGTTGTCTAATATTTCCGCCGAGATGTTAGGTTGGGTTAGGTTACGTTATATTACGTTATTGATGTTTATGAAGGTCAAACGGAGACGTAGGGGACAACTCGCCAGGAATGATGTCAAATATTACCGCCGAAATGTTAGGTTGGGTTAGGTTAGTTTATATCACGTTATAGATGTATATAAAGGTCCCGCCGAGACGTAGAGGCCAACAAGCCAGGAATGTGATCAAATATTACCGCCGAGATGTTAGGTTGGGTTAAGTTAGGTTATATTGCGTTATTGATGTATATAAATGTCCCACGGAGACGTAGAGGCCAACTGGCCAGGTATGTTTTCAAATATTACCGCCGAGATGTTAGGTTGGGTTAGGTTAGGTTATATTACGTTATTGATGTATATAAAGGTCCCACGGAGACGAAGAGGCCAACTCGCCAGGAATGATGTCAAATATTACCGCCGAGATGTTAGGTTGGGTTAGGTTAGGTTATATTACGTTATTGATGTATATAAAGGTCCCACGGAGACGTAGAGGCGAACTCGCCAGGAATGTTGTCAAATATTACCGCCGAGATGATAGGTTGGGTTAGGTTAGGTTATATTGCGTTATTGATGTATATGAAGGTCAAAGGGAGACGTAGAGGTCAACTCGCCAGGAATGTTGTCAAATATTACCGCCGAGATGTTAGGTTTGGTTAGGTTAGGTTATATTACGTTATTGATGTATATAAAGGTCCCACGGAGACGGAGAAACCAACTCGCCAGGAATGTTGTCAAATATTACCGCCGAGATATTATTTTGGGTTAGGATAGGTTATATTACGTTATTGATGTATATAAAGGTCCCACGGTGACGTAGAGGCCAACTCGCCAGGAATGTTTTCAAATATTACCGCCGAGATGTTAGGTTGGGTTAGGTTAGGTTATATTACGTTATTGATGTATATAAATGTCCCGCGGAGACGGAGAAGCCAACTCGCCAGGAATGTTGTCAAATATTACCGCGGAGATGATAGGTTGGCTTAGGTTTGGTTATATTGCGTTATTGATGTATATGAAGGTCAAAGGGAGAGGTAGAGGTCAACTCGCCAGGAATGTTGTCAAATATTACCGCCGAGCTGTTAGATTTGGTTAGGTTAGGTTATATTACGTTATTGATGTATATAAATGTCCCACGGAGACGTAGAGGCCAACTCGCCAGGTATGTTTTCAAATATTACCGCCGAGATGTTAGGTTGGGTTAGGTTAGGTTATATTACGTTATTGATGTATATAAAGGTCCCACGGAGACGAAGAAGCCAACTCGCCAGGAATGATGTCAAATATTACCGTCGAGATGTTAGGTTGGTTTAGGTGAGGTGATATCACGTTATAGATGCATATAAAGTTCCCGCGGAGACGTAGAGGCCAACAAGCCAGGAATGTGATCAAATATTACCGCCGAGATGTTAGGTTGGGTTAGGTTAGGTTATATTACGTTATTGATGTATATAAATATCCCACGGAGACGTAGAGGCCAACTCGCCAGGTATGTTTTCAAATATTACCGCCGAGATGTTAGGTTGGGTTAGGTTAGGTTATATTACGTTATTGATGTATAAAAAGATCCCACGGAGACGGAGAAACCAACTCGACAGGAATGTTGTCTAATATTTCCGCCGAGATGTTAGGTTGGGTTTGGTTACGTTATATTACGTTATTGATGTTTATGAAGGTCAAACGGAGACGTAGGGGACAACTCGCCAGGAATGATGTCAAATATTACCGCCGAAATGTTAGGTTGGGTTAGGTTAGGTTATATCACGTTATAGATGTATATAAAGGTCCCGCGGAGACGTAGAGGCCAACAAGCTAGGAATGTGATCAAATATTACCGCCGAGATATTAGGTTGCGTTAGGTTAGGTTATATTACGTTATTGATGTATATAAAGGTCCCACGGAGACGTAGAGGCCAACTCGCCAGGAATGTTGTCAAATATTACCGCCGAGATGATAGGTTGGGTTAGGTTAGGTTATATTACGTTATTGATGTTTATGAAGGTCAAACGGAGACGTAGAGGCCAACTCGCCAGGAATGATGTCAAATAATACCGCCGAGATTTTAGGTTGGGTTAGGTTAGGTTAAATTACGTTATTGATGTATATGAAGTTCCCACGGAGACGTAGAGGCGAACTCGCCAGGAATGTTGTCAAATATTACCGCCGAGATGATAGGTTGGGTTAGGTTAGGTTATATTGCGTTATTGATATATATGAAGGTCAAAGGGAGACGTAGAGGTCAACTCGCCAGGAATGTTGTCAAATATTACCGCCGAGATGTTAGGTTTGGATAGATTAGGTTATATTACGTTATTGATGTATAAAAAGATCCCACGGAGACGGAGAAACCAACTCGACAGGAATGTTGTCTAATATTACCGCCGAGATGTTAGGTTGGGTTAGGTTAGGTTATATTACGTTATTGATGTATATAAATGTCCCACGGAGACGTAGAGGCCAACTCGCCAGAAGTGTTGTCAAATATTACCGCCGAGATGATAGGTTGGGTTAGGTTAGGTTATATTGCGTTATTGATGTATATGAAGGTCAAAGGTAGACGTAGAGGTCAACTCGCCAGGAATGTTGCCAAACATTACAGCCGAGATGTTAGGTTTGGTTAGGTTAGGTTATATTACCTTATGGATGTATATGAAGGTCCCACGGAGACGTAGAGGCCAACTCGCCAGGTATGTTGTCAAATATTACCGCCGAGATGTTAGGTTGGGTTAGGTTAGGTTATATTACGTTATTGATGTATATAAAGGTCCCACGGAGACGGAGAAGCCAACTCGCCAGGAATGTTGTCAAATATTACCGCCGAGATGTGATTTTGGGTTAGGATAGGTTATATTACGTTATTGATGTATATAAAGGTCCCACGGAGACGGAGAAGCCAAATCGCCAGGAATGTTGTCAAATATTACCGCCGAGATGTTATTTTGGGTTAGGATAGGTTATATTACGTTATTGATGTATATAAATGTACCACGGAGACGCAGATGCCAACTCGCCATGAATTTTTTCAAATATTACCGCCGAGATGTTAGGTTGGGTTAGGTTAGGTTATATTACGTTATGGATGTCTATAAAGGTCCCACGGTGACGTAGAGGCCAACACGCCAGGAATGTTTTCAAATATTACCGCCGAGATGATAGGTTGGGTTAGGTTAGGTTATATTGCGTTATTGATGTATATGAAGGTCAAAGGGAGACGTAGAGGTCAACTCGCCAGGAATGTTGTCAAATAATACCGCCGAGATTTTAGGTTGGGTTAGGTTAGGTTAAATTACGTTATTGATGTATATGAAGGTCCCACGGAGACGTAGAGGCGAACTCGCCAGGAATGTTGTCAAATATTACCGCCGAGATGATAGGTTGGGTTAGGTTAGGTTATATTGCGTTATTGATGTATATGAAGGTCAAAGGGAGACGTAGAGGTCAACTCGCCAGGAATGTTGTCACATATTACCGCCGAGATGTTAGGTTTGGTTAGGTTAGGTTATATTACGTTATTGATGTATATAAAGGTCCCACGGAGACGGAGAAGCCAACTCGCCAGGAATGTTGTCAAATATTATCGCCGAGATGTTATTTTGGGTTAGGATAGGTTATATTACGTTATGGATGTATATAAATGTACCACGGAGACGCAGATGCCAACTCGCCATGAATTTTTTCAAATATTACCGCCGAGATGTTAGGTTGGGTTAGGTTAGGTTATATTACGTTATGGATGTCTATGAAGGTCCCACGTAGACGTAGAGGCCAACTCGCCAGGTATGTTTTCAAATATTACCGCCGAGATGTTAGGTTTGGTTAGGTTAGGTTAAATTACGTTATTGATGTATATAAAGGTCCCACGGAGACGCAGATGCCAACTCGCCATGAATTTTTTCAAATATTACCGCCGAGATGTTAGGTTGGGTTAGGTTAGGTTATATTACGTTATTGATGTATATAAATGTCCCGCGGAGACGGAGAAACCATCTCGACAGGAATGTTGTCTAATATTTCCGCCGAGATGTTAGGTTGGGTTAGGTTACGTTATATTACGTTATTGATGTTTATGAAGGTCAAACGGAGACGTAGGGGACAACTCGCCAGGAATGATGTCAAATATTACCGCCGAAATGTTAGGTTGGGTTAGGTTAGGTTATATCACGTTATAGATGTATATAAAGGTCCCGCCGAGACGTAGAGGCCAACAAGCCAGGAATGTGATCAAATATTACCGCCGAGATGTTAGGTTGGGTTAAGTTAGGTTATATTGCGTTATTGATGTATATAAATGTCCCACGGAGACGTAGAGGCCAACTGGCCAGGTATGTTTTCAAATATTACCGCCGAGATGTTAGGTTGGGTTAGGTTAGGTTATATTGCGTTATTGATGTATATGAAGGTCAAAGGGAGACGTAGAGGTCAACTCGCCAGGAATGTTTTCAAATATTACCGCCGAGATGTTAGGTTTGGTTAGGTTAGGTTATATTACGTTATTGATGTATAAAAAGATCCCACGGAGACGGAGAAACCAACTCGACAGGAATGTTGACTAATATTACCGCCGAGATGTTAGGTTGGGTTAGGTTAGGTTATATTACGTTATTGATGTATATAAAGGTCCCGCGGAGACGGAGAAGCCAACTCGCCAGGAATGTTTTCAAATATTATCGCCGAGATGTTAGGTTGGGTTAGGTTAGGTTATATTTCGTTATTAATGTATATGAAGGTCCCACGGAGACGTAGAGGCCAACTCGCCAGGTATGTTGTCAAATATTACCGCCGAGATGTTAGGTTGGGTTAGGTTAGGTTATATTACGTTATTGATGTATATAAAGGTCCCACGGAGACGGAGAAGCCAACTCGCCAGGAATGTTGTCAAATATTATCGCCGAGATGTTAGGTTGGGTTAGGTTAGGTTATATTACGTTATTGATGTATATAAAGGTCCCACGGAGACGTCGAGGCCAACTCGCCAGGAATGTTTTCAAATATTACTGCCGAGATGTTAGGTTGGGTTACGTTAGGTTATATTACGTTATAGATGTATATAAAGGTCCCAAGGAGACATAGAGGCCAACTCGCCATGAATGTTTTCAAATATTACCGCCGAGATGTTAGGTTGGGTTAGGTTAGGTTATATTAAGCTATGGATGTCTATAAAGGTCCCACGGTGACGTAGAGTCCAACTCGCCAGGAATGTTTTCAAATATTACCGCCGAGATGTTAGGTTGGGTTAGGTTAGTTTATATTACGTTATTGATGTATATAAATGTCCCGCGGAGACGGAGAAGCCAACTCGCCAGGAATGTTGTCAAATATTACCGCCGAGATGTTATTTTGGGTTAGGATAGGTTATATTACGTTATTGATGTATATAAATGTACCAGGGAGACGTAGGGGCCAACTCGCCAGGTATGTTTTCAAATATTACCGCCAAGATGTTAGGTTGGGTTAGGTTAGGTTATATTACGTTATTGATGTATAAAAAGATCCCACAGAGACGGAGAAGCCAACTCGCCAGGAATGTTTTCAAATATTATCGCCGAGATGTTAGGTTGGGTTAGGTTAGGTTATATTACGATATTGATGTATATAAAGGTCCCACGGAGACGTCGAGGCCACCACGCCAGGAATGTTTTCAAATATTACCGCCGAGATGTTAGGTTGGGTTAAGTTAGGTTATATTACGTTATTGATGTATAAAAGTCCCACGGAGACGTAGAGGCCAACTCGCCAGGTATGTTTTCAAATATTACCGCCGAGATGTTAGGTTGGGTTAGGATAGGCTATATTACGTTATTGATGTATATAAAGGTCCCACGGAGACGAAGAGTCCAACTCGCCAGGAATGATGTCAAATATTACCGCCGACATGTTAGGTTGGGTTAGGTTAGGTTATATTACGTTATTGATGTATAAAAAGATCCCACGGAGACGGAGAAACCAACTCGACAGGAAGGTTGACTAATATTACCGCCGAGATGTTAGGTTGGGTTAGGTTAGGTTATATTACGTTATTGATGTATATAAAGGTCCCACGGAGACGGAGAAGCCAACTCGCCAGGAATGTTGTCAAATATCACCGCCGAGATGTTAGGTTGGGTTAGGTTAGGTTATATTACGTTATTGATGTATATGAAGGTCACACGGAGACGTAGATGCCAAATCGCCATGAATGTTTTCAAATATTACCGCCGAGACGTTAGGTTGGGTTAGGTTAAGTTATATTACGTTATTGATGTATATAAATGTCCCGCGGAGACGTAGATGCCAAATCGCCATGAATGTTTTCAAATATTACCGCCGAGACGTTAGGTTGGGTTAGGTTAGGTTATATTACGTTACTGATGTATATAAAGGTCCCACGGGGACGTAGAGGCCAACTCGTCAAGTATGTTTTCAAATATTACCGCCGAGATGTTAGGTTGGGTTAGGTTAGGTTATATTACTTTATTGATGTATATAAAGGTCCCACGGTGACGTAGAGGCCACCTCGCCAGGAATGTTTTCAAATATTACCGCCGAGATGTTAGGTTGGGTTAGGTTAGGTTATGTCACGTTATAGATGTATATAAAGATCCCACGGAGACGGAGAAGCCAACTCGCCAGGAATGTTTTCAAATATTACCGCCGAGATGTTAGGTTGGGTTAGGTTAGGTTATATTTCGTTATTAATGTATATGAAGGTCCCACGGAGACGTAGAGGCCAACTCGCCAGGTATGTTGTCAAATATTACCGCCGAGATGTTAGGTTGGGTTAAGTTAGGTTATATTACGTTATTGATGTATATAAATGTCCCACGGAGACGGAGAAGCCAACTCGCCAGGAATGTTGTCAAATATTACCGCCGAAATGTTAGGTTGGGTTAGGTTAGGCTATATTACGTTATGGATGTATATAAAGATCCCACGGAGACGGAGAAGCCAACTCGCCAGGAATGTTTTCAAATATTACCGCCGAGATGTTAGGTTGGGTTAGGTTAGGTTGTATTTCGTTATTGATGTATATGAAGATCCCACGGAGACGGAGAAGCCAACTGGCCAGGAATGTTGTCAAATATTACCGCCGAGATGTTAGGTTGGGTTAGGTTAGGTTATATTACGTTATTGATGTATATAAAGGTCCCACGGAGACGTAGAGGCCAACTCGCCAGGAATGTTGTCAAATATTACCGCCGAGATGTTAGGTTGGGTTAGGTTAGGTTATATTACGTTATTGATGTATATAAAGGTCCCACGGAGACGTAGAGGCCAACTCGCCAGGTATGTTTTCAAATATTACCGCCAAGATGTTAGGTTGGGTTAGGTTAGGTTATATTACGTTATTGATGTATAAAAAGATCCCACAGAGACGGAGAAGCCAACTCGCCAGGAATGTTTTCAAATATTATCGCCGAGATGTTAGGTTGGGTTAGGTTAGGTTATATTACGATATTGATGTATATAAAGGTCCCACGGAGACGTCGAGGCCAACACGCCAGGAATGTTTTCAAATATTACCGCCGAGATGTTAGGTTGGGTTAAGTTAGGTTATATTACGTTATTGATGTATAAAAGTCCCACGGAGACGTAGAGGCCAACTCGCCAGGTATGTTTTCAAATATTACCGCCGAGATGTTAGGTTGGGTTAGGATAGGCTATATTACGTTATTGATGTATATAAAGGTCCCACGGAGACGAAGAGTCCAACTCGCCAGGAATGATGTCAAATATTACCGCCGACATGTTAGGTTGGGTTAGGTTAGGTTATATTACGTTATTGATGTATAAAAAGATCCCACGGAGACGGAGAAACCAACTCGACAGGAAGGTTGACTAATATTACCGCCGAGATGTTAGGTTGGGTTAGGTTAGGTTATATTACGTTATTGATGTATATAAAGGTCCCACGGAGACGGAGAAGCCAACTCGCCAGGAATGTTGTCAAATATCACCGCCGAGATGTTAGGTTGGGTTAGGTTAGGTTATATTACGTTATTGATGTATATGAAGGTCACACGGAGACGTAGATGCCAAATCGCCATGAATGTTTTCAAATATTACCGCCGAGACGTTAGGTTGGGTTAGGTTAAGTTATATTACGTTATTGATGTATATAAATGTCCCGCGGAGACGTAGATGCCAAATCGCCATGAATGTTTTCAAATATTACCGCCGAGACGTTAGGTTGGGTTAGGTTAGGTTATATTACGTTACTGATGTATATAAAGGTCCCACGGGGACGTAGAGGCCAACTCGTCAAGTATGTTTTCAAATATTACCGCCGAGATGTTAGGTTGGGTTAGGTTAGGTTATATTACTTTATTGATGTATATAAAGGTCCCACGGTGACGTAGAGGCCACCTCGCCAGGAATGTTTTCAAATATTACCGCCGAGATGTTAGGTTGGGTTAGGTTAGGTTATGTCACGTTATAGATGTATATAAAGATCCCACGGAGACGGAGAAGCCAACTCGCCAGGAATGTTTTCAAATATTACCGCCGAGATGTTAGGTTGGGTTAGGTTAGGTTATATTTCGTTATTAATGTATATGAAGGTCCCACGGAGACGTAGAGGCCAACTCGCCAGGTATGTTGTCAAATATTACCGCCGAGATGTTAGGTTGGGTTAAGTTAGGTTATATTACGTTATTGATGTATATAAATGTCCCACGGAGACGGAGAAGCCAACTCGCCAGGAATGTTGTCAAATATTACCGCCGAAATGTTAGGTTGGGTTAGGTTAGGCTATATTACGTTATGGATGTATATAAAGATCCCACGGAGACGGAGAAGCCAACTCGCCAGGAATGTTTTCAAATATTACCGCCGAGATGTTAGGTTGGGTTAGGTTAGGTTGTATTTCGTTATTGATGTATATGAAGATCCCACGGAGACGGAGAAGCCAACTGGCCAGGAATGTTGTCAAATATTACCGCCGAGATGTTAGGTTGGGTTAGGTTAGGTTATATTACGTTATTGATGTATATAAAGGTCCCACGGAGACGTAGAGGCCAACTCGCCAGGAATGTTGTCAAATATTACCGCCGAGATGTTAGGTTGGGTTAGGTTAGGTTATATTACGTTATTGATGTATATAAAGGTCCCACGGAGACGTAGAGGCCAACTCGCCAGGTATGTTTTCAAATATTACCGCCAAGATGTTAGGTTGGGTTAGGTTAGGTTATATTACGTTATTGATGTATAAAAAGATCCCACAGAGACGGAGAAGCCAACTCGCCAGGAATGTTTTCAAATATTATCGCCGAGATGTTAGGTTGGGTTAGGTTAGGTTATATTACGATATTGATGTATATAAAGGTCCCACGGAGACGTCGAGGCCAACACGCCAGGAATGTTTTCAAATATTACCGCCGAGATGTTAGGTTGGGTTAAGTTAGGTTATATTACGTTATTGATGTATAAAAGTCCCACGGAGACGTAGAGGCCAACTCGCCAGGTATGTTTTCAAATATTACCGCCGAGATGTTAGGTTGGGTTAGGTTAGGCTATATTACGTTATTGATGTATATAAAGGTCCCACGGAGACGAAGAGTCCAACTCGCCAGGAATGATGTCAAATATTACCGCCGACATGTTAGGTTGGGTTAGGTTAGGTTATATTACGTTATTGATGTATAAAAAGATCCCACGGAGACGGAGAAACCAACTCGACAGGAATGTTGACTAATATTACCGCCGAAATGTTAGGTTGGGTTAGGTTAGGTTATATTACGTTATTGATGTATATAAAGGTCCCACGGAGACGGAGAAGCCAACTCGCCAGGAATGTTGTCAAATATTACCGCCGAGATGTTAGGTTGGGTTAGGTTAGGTTATATTACGTTATTGATGTATATAAAGGTCCCACGGAGACGTCGAGGCCAACTCGCCAGGAATGTTTTCAAATATTACCGCCGAGATGTTAGGTTGGGTTAGGTTAGGTTGTATTTCGTTATTGATGTATATGAAGATCCCACGGAGACGGAGAAGCCAACTGGCCAGGAATGTTGTCAAATATTGCCGCCGACATGTTAGGTTGGGTTAGGTTAGGTTATATTACGTTATTGATGTACATAAAGGTCCCACGGAGACGTAGAGGCCAACTCGCCAGGAATGTTGTCAAATATTACCGCCGAGATGTTAGGTTGGGTTAGGTTAGGTTATATTACGTTATTGATGTATATAAAGGTCCCACGGAGACGTAGAGGCCAACTCGCCAGGTATGTTTTCAAATATTACCGCCAAGATGTTAGGTTGGGTTAGGTTAGGTTATATTACGTTATTGATGTATAAAAAGATCCCACAGAGACGGAGAAGCCAACTCGCCAGGAATGTTTTCAAATATTATCGCCGAGATGTTAGGTTGGGTTAGGTTAGGTTATATTACGATATTGATGTATATAAAGGTCCCACGGAGACGTCGAGGCCAACACGCCAGGAATGTTTTCAAATATTACCGCCGAGATGTTAGGTTGGGTTAAGTTAGGTTATATTACGTTATTGATGTATAAAAGTCCCACGGAGACGTAGAGGCCAACTCGCCAGGTATGTTTTCAAATATTACCGCCGAGATGTTAGGTTGGGTTAGGTTAGGCTATATTACGTTATTGATGTATATAAAGGTCCCACGGAGACGAAGAGTCCAACTCGCCAGGAATGATGTCAAATATTACCGCCGACATGTTAGGTTGGGTTAGGTTAGGTTATATTACGTTATTGATGTATAAAAAGATCCCACGGAGACGGAGAAACCAACTCGACAGGAATGTTGACTAATATTACCGCCGAGATGTTAGGTTGGGTTAGGTTAGGTTATATTACGTTATTGATGTATATAAAGGTCCCACGGAGACGGAGAAGCCAACTCGCCAGGAATGTTGTCAAATATTACCGCCGAGATGTTAGGTTGGGTTAGGTTAGGTTATATTACGTTATTGATGTATATAAAGGTCCCACGGAGACGTCGAGGCCAACTCGCCAGGAATGTTTTCAAATATTACTGCCGAGATGTTAGGTTGGGTTACGTTAGGTTATATTACGTTATAGATGTATATAAAGGTCCCACGGAGACGTCGAGGCCAACTCGCCAGGAATGTTTTCAAATATTACCGCCGAGATGTTAGGTTGGGTTAGGTTAGGTTATATTACGTTATTGATGTATATAAAGGTCCCACGGAGACGGAGAAGCCAACTCGCCAGGAATGTTGTCAAATATTACCGCCGAGATGTTAGGTTGGGTTAGGTTAGGTTATATTACGTTATTGATGTATATAAAGGTCCCACGGAGACGTCGAGGCCAACTCGCCAGGAATGTTTTCAAATATTACCGCCGAGATGTTAGGTTGGGTTACGTTAGGTTATATCACGTTATAGATGTATATAAAGGTCCCACGGAGACGTCGAGGCCAACTCGCCAGGAATGTTTTCATTATTACTGAAGAGATGTTAGGTTGGGTTACGTTAGGTTATATTACGTTATAGATGTATATAAAGGTCCCAAGGAGACATAGAGGCCAACTCGCCATGAATGTTTTCAAATATTACCGCCGAGATGTTAGGTTGGGTTAGGTTAGGTTATATTACGCTATGGATGTCTATAAAGGTCCCACGGTGACGTAGAGTCCAACTCGCCAGGAATGTTTTCAAATATTACCGCCGAGATGTTAGGTTGGGTTAGGTTAGGCTATATTACGTTATTGATGTATATGAAGGTCACACGGAGACGTAGATGCCAAATCGCCATGAATGTTTTCAAATATTACCGCCGAGACGTTAGGTTGGGTTAGGTTAAGTTATATTACGTTATTGATGTATATAAAGGTCCCGCGGAGACGTAGAGGCCAACAAGCCAGGAATGTGATCAAATATTACCGCCGAGATGTTAGGTTGGGTTAAGTTAGGTTATATTACGTTATTGATGTATAAAAGTCCCACGGAGACGTAGAGGCCAACTCGCCAGGTATGTTTTCAAATATTACCGCCGAGATGTTAGGTTGGGTTAGGTTAGGCTATATTACGTTATTGATGTATATAAAGGTCCCACGGAGACGAAGAGTCCAACTCGCCAGGAATGATGTCAAATATTACCGCCGAGATGTTAGGTTGGGTTAGGTTAGGTTATATTACGTTATTGATGTATATAAAGGTCCCACGGAGACGTAGAGGCGAACTCGCCAGGAATGTTGTCAAATATTACCGCGGAGATGATAGGTTGGGTTAGGTCAGGTTATATTGCGTTATTGATGTATATGAAGGTCAAAGGGAGAGGTAGAGTTCAACTCGCCAGGAATGTTGTCAAATATTACCGCCGAGATGTTAGGTTTGGTTAAGTTAGGTTATATTACGTTATTGATGTATATAAATGTCTCACGGAGACGTAGAGGCCAACTCGCCAGGTATGTTTTCAAATATTACCACCGAGATGTTAGATTGGGTTAGGTTAGGTTATATTACGTTATTGATGTATATAAAGGTCCCACGGAAACGAAGAGGCCAACTCGCCAGGAATGATGTCAAATATTACCGCCGAGATGCTAGGTTGGGTTAGGTTAGGTTATATTACGTTATTGATGTATATAAAGGTCCCACGGAGACGTAGAGGCGAACTCGCCAGGAATGTTGTCAAATATTACCGCCGAGATGATAGGTTGGGTTAGGTTAGGTTATATTGCGTTATTGATGTATATGAAGGTCAAAGGGAGACGTAGAGGTCAACTCGCCAGGAATGTTGTCAAATATTACCGCCGAGATGTTAGGTTTCGTTAGATTAGGTTATATTACGTTATTGATGTATATAAAGGTCCCACGGAGACGGAGAAGCCAACTCGCCAGGAATGTTGTCAAATATTACCGCCGAGATGTTATTTTGGGTTAGGATAGGTTATATTACGTTATTGATGTATATAAAGGTCCCACGGTGACGTAGAGGCCAACTCGCCAGGAATGTTATCAAATATTACCGCCGAGATGTTAGGTTGGGTTAGGTTAGGTTGTATTACGTTATTGATGTATATAAATGTCCCGCGGAGACGGAGAAGCCAACTCGCCAGGAATGTTGTCAAATATTACCGCCGAGATGTTAGGTTGGGTTTGGTTAGGTTATATTACGTTATTGATGTATATAAAGGTCCCACGGAAACGAAGAGGCCAACTCGCCAGGAATGATGTCAAATATTACCGCCGAGATGTTAGGTTGGTTTAGGTGAGGTGATATCACGTTATAGATGTATATAAAGTTCCCGCGGAGACGTAGAGGCCAACAAGCCAGGAATGTGATAAAATATTACCGCCGAGATGTTAGGTTGGGTTAGGTTAGGTTATATTACGTTATTGATGTATATAAATGTCCCACGGAGACGTAGAGGCCAACTCGCCAGGTATGTTTTCAAATATTACCGCCGAGATGTTAGGTTGGGTTAGGTTAGGTTATATTACGTTATTGATGTATATAAAGGTCCCACGGAGACGAAGAGGCCAACTCGCCAGGAATGATGTCAAATATTACCGCCGAGATGCTAGGTTGGGTTAGGTTAGGTTATATTACGTTATTGATGTATATAAAGGTCCCACGGAGACGTAGAGGCGAACTCGCCAGGAATGTTGTCAAATATTACCGCCGAGATGATAGGTTGGCTTAGGTTAGGTTATATTGCGTTATTGATGTATATGAAGGTCAAAGGGAGACGTAGAGGTCAACTCGCCAGGAATGTTGTCAAATATTACCGCCGAGATGTTAGGTTTCGTTAGATTAGGTTATATTACGTTATTGATGTATATAAAGGTCCCACGGAGACGGAGAAGCCAACTCGCCAGGAATGTTGTCAAATATTACCGCCGAGATGTTATTTTGGGTTAGGATAGGTTATATTACGTTATTGATGTATATAAAGGTCCCACGGTGACGTAGAGGCCAACTCGCCAGGAATGTTATCAAATATTACCGCCGAGATGTTAGGTTGGGTTAGGTTAGGTTATATTACGTTATTGATGTATATAAATGTCCCGCGGAGACGGAGAAGCCAACTCGCCAGGAATGTTGTCAAATATTACCGCCGAGATGTTAGGTTGGGTTAGGCTAGGTTATATTACGTTATTGATGTTTATAAATGTACCACGGAGACGCAGATGCCAACTCGCCATGAATTTTTTCAAATATTACCGCCGAGATGTTAGGTTGGGCTAGGTTAGGTTATATTACGTTATGGATGTCTATAAAGGTCCCACGGTGACGTAGAGGCCAACTCGCCAGGTATGTTTTCAAATATTACCGCCGAGATGTTAGGTTGGGTTAGGTTAGGTTATATTACGTTATTGATGTATAAAAAGATCCCACGGAGACGGAGAAACCAACTCGACAGGAATGTTGCCTAATATTACCGCCGAGATGTTAGGTGGGGTTAGGTTAGGTTATATTACGTTATTGATGTATATAAATGTCCCGCGGAGACGGAGAAGCCAACTCGCCAGGAATGTTGACAAATATTACCGCCGAGATGTTAGGTTGGGTTTGGTTAGGTTATATTACGTTATTGATGTATATAAAGGTCCCACGGAGACGTAGAGGCCAACTCGCCAGGTATGTTTTCAAATATTACCGCCGAGATGTTAGGCTGGGTTAGGTTGGGTTATATTACGTTATTGATGTATAAAAAGATCCCACAGAGACGGAGAAACCAACTCGACAGGAATGTTGTCTAATATTACCGCCGAGATGTTAGGTTGGGTTAGGTTAGGTTATATTACGTTATTGATGTATATAAAGGTCCCACGGAGACGGAGAAGCCAACTCGCCAGGAATGTTGTCAAATATTACCGCCGAGATGTTAGGTTTGGTTAGGTTCGGTTATATTACGTTATTGATGTATATAAAGGTCCCACGGAGACGGAGAAGCCAACTCGCCAGGAATGTTGTCAAATATTACCGCCGAGATGTTATTTCGGGTTAGGATAGGTTATATTACGCTATTGATGTATATAAAGGTCCCACGGTGACGTAGAGGCCAACTCGCCAGGAATGTTTTCAAATATTACCGCCGAGATGTTAGGTTGGGTTAGGTTAGGTTATATTACGTAATTGATGTATATAAATGTCCCGCGGAGACGGAGAAGCCAACTCGCCAGGAATGTTGTCAAATATTACCGCCGAGATGTTAGGTTGGGTTTGGTTAGGTTATATTACGTTATTGATGTATATAAAGGTCCCACGGAGACGTAGAGGCCAACTCGCCAGGTATGTTTTCAAATATTACCGCCGAGATGTTAGGTTGGTTTAGGTTAGGTGATATCACGTTATAGATGTATATAAAGGTCCCGCGGAGACGTAGAGGCCAACAAGCCAGGAATGTGATCAAATATTACCGCCGAGATGTTAGGTTGGGTTAGGTTAGGTTATATTACGTTATTGATGTATATAAATGTCCCACGGACACGTAGAGGCCAACTCGCCAGAAGTGTTGTCAAATATTACCGCCGAGATGATAGGTTGGGTTAGGTTACGTTATATTACGTTATTGATGTTTATGAAGGTCAAACGGAGACGTGGGGACAACTCGCCAGGAATGATGTCAAATATTACCGCCGAAATGTTAGGTTGGGTTAGGTTAGGTTATATCACGTTATAGATATATATAAAGGTCCCGCGGAGACGTAGAGGCCAACAAGCCAGGAATGTGATCAAATATTACCGCCGAGATGTTAGGTTGGGTTAGGTTAGGTTATATTACGTTATTGATGTATATTAATGTCCCACGGAGACGTAGAGGCCAACTCGCCAGGTATGTTTTCAAATATTACCGCCGAGATGTTAGGTTGGGTTAGGTTAGGTTATATTACGTTATTGATGTATAAAAAGATCCCACGGAGACGGAGAAACCAACTCGACAGGAATGTTGTCTAATATTTCCGCCGAGATGTTAGGTTGGGTTAGGTTACGTTATATTACGTTATTGACGTTTATGAAGGTCAAACGGAGCCGTAGGGGACAACTCGCCAGGAATGTTGACAAATATTACCGCCGAGATGTTAGGTTGGGTTTGGTTAGGTTATATTACGTTATTGATGTATATAAATGTCCCGCGGAGACGGAGAAGCCAACTCGCCAGGAATGTTGTCAAATATTACCGCCGAGATGTTAGGTTGGGTTTGGTTAGGTTATATTACGTTATTGATGTATATAAAGGTCCCACGGAGACGTAGAGGCCAACTCGCCAGGTATGTTTTCAAATATTACCGTCGAGATGTTAGGTTGGTTTAGGTTAGGTGATATCACGTTATAGATGTATATAAAGGTCCCGCGGAGACGTAGAGGCCAACAAGCCAGGAATGTGATCAAATATTACCGCCGAGATGTTAGGTTGGTTTAGATTAGGTTATATTACGTTATTGATGTATATAAATGTCCCACGGACACGTAGAGGCCAACTCGCCAGAAGTGTTGTCAAATATTACCGCCGAGATGATAGGTTGGGTTAGGTTACGTTATATTACGTTATTGATGTTTATGAACGTCAAACGGAGACGTAGGGGACAACTCGCCAGGTATGTTTTCAAATATTACCGCCGAAATGTTAGGTTGGGTTAGGTTAGGTTATATTACGTTATTGATGTATATAAAGATCCCACGGAGACGAAGAGGCCAACTCGCCAGGAATGATGTCAAATATTACCGCCGAGATGTTAGGTTGGGTTAGGATAGGTTATATTACGTTATTGATGTATATAAAGGTCCCACGGAGACGTAGAGGCCAAATCGCCAGGAATGATGTCAAATATTACCGCCGAGATTTTAGGTTGGGTTAGGTTAGGTTAAATTACGTTATTGATGTATATGAAGGTACCACGGAGACGTAGAGGCGAACTCGCCAGGAATGTTGTCAAATATTACCGCCGAGATGATAGGTTGGGTTAGGATAGGTTATATTGCGTTATTGATGTATTTGAAGGTCAAAGGGAGACGTAGAGGTCAACTCGCCAGGAATGTTGTCAAATATTACCGCCGAGATGTTTGGTTGGTTTAGGTTAGGTGATATCACGTTATAGATGTATATAAAGGTCCCGCGGAGACGTAGAGGCCAACAAGCCAGGAATGTGATCAAATATTACCGCCGAGATTTTAGGTTGGGTTAGGTTAGGTTAAATTACGTTATTGATGTATATGTAGGTACCACGGAGACGTAGAGGCGAACTCGCCAGGAATGTTGTCAAATATTACCGCCGAGATGATAGGTTGGGTTAGGATAGGTTATATTGCGTTATTGATGTATTTGAAGGTCAAAGGGAGACGTAGAGGTCAACTCGCCAGGAATGTTGTCAAATATTACCGCCGAGATGTTAGGTTTGGTTAGGTTAGATTATATTACGTTATTGATGTATATAAAGGTCCCACGGTGACGGAGAAGCCAACTCGCCAGGAATGTTGTCAAATATTACCGCCGAGATGTTAGGTTTGGCTAGGTTAGGTTATATTACGTTATTGATGTATATAAATGTCCCACGGACACGTAGAGGCCAACTCGCCAGAAGTGTTGTCAAATATTACCGCCGAGATGATAGGTTGGGTTAGGTTACGCTATATTACGTTATTGATGTTTATGGAGGTCAAACGGAGACGTAGGGGACAACTCGCCAGGAATGATGTCAAATATTACCGCCGAAATGTTAGGTTGGGTTAGGTTAGGTTATATCACGTTATAGATGTATATAAAGGTCCCGCGGAGACGTAGAGGCCAACAAGCCAGGAATGTGATCAAATATTACCGCCGAGATGTTAGGTTGGGTTAGGTTAGGTTATATTACGTTATTGATGTATATAAATGTCCCACGGAGACGTAGAGGCCAACTCGCCAGGTATGTTTTCAAATATTACCGCCGAGATGTTAGGTTGGGTTAGGTTAGGTCATATTACGTTATTGATGTATATAAAGGTCCCACGGAGACGAAGAGGCCAACTCGCCAGGAATGATGTCAAATATTACCGCCGAGATGTTAGGTTGGGTTAGGTTAAGTTATATTACGTTATTGATGTATATAAAGGTCCCACGGAGACGTAGAGGCCAACTCGCCAGGAATGATGTCAAATATTACCGCCGAGATTTTAGGTTGGGTTAGGTTAGGTTAAATTACGTTATTGATGTATATGAAGGTACCACGGAGACGTAGAGGCGAACTCGCCAGGAATGTTGTCAAATATTACCGCCGAGATGATAGGTTGGGTTAGGATAGGTTATATTGCGTTATTGATGTATATGAAGTTCAAAGGGAGACGTAGAGGCCAACTCGCCAGGTATGTTTTCAAATATTACCGCCGAGATGTTAGGTTGGGTTAGGTTAGGCTATATTACGTTATTGATGTATATAAAGGTCCCACGGAGACGAAGAGTCCAACTCGCCAGGAATGATGTCAAATATTACCGCCGACATGTTAGGTTGGGTTAGGTTAGGTTATATTACGTTATTGATGTATAAAAAGATCCCACGGAGACGGAGAAACCAACTCGACAGGAATGTTGACTAATATTACCGCCGAAATGTTAGGTTGGGTTAGGTTAGGTTATATTACGTTATTGATGTATATAAAGGTCCCACGGAGACGGAGAAGCCAACTCGCCAGGAATGTTGTCAAATATTACCGCCGAGATGTTAGGTTGGGTTAGGTTAGGTTATATTACGTTATTGATGTATATAAAGGTCCCACGGAGACGTCGAGGCCAACTCGCCAGGAATGTTTTCAAATATTACCGCCGAGATGTTAGGTTGGGTTAGGTTAGGTTGTATTTCGTTATTGATGTATATGAAGATCCCACGGAGACGGAGAAGCCAACTGGCCAGGAATGTTGTCAAATATTGCCGCCGACATGTTAGGTTGGGTTAGGTTAGGTTATATTACGTTATTGATGTACATAAAGGTCCCACGGAGACGTAGAGGCCAACTCGCCAGGAATGTTGTCAAATATTACCGCCGAGATGTTAGGTTGGGTTAGGTTAGGTTATATTACGTTATTGATGTATATAAAGGTCCCACGGAGACGTAGAGGCCAACTCGCCAGGTATGTTTTCAAATATTACCGCCAAGATGTTAGGTTGGGTTAGGTTAGGTTATATTACGTTATTGATGTATAAAAAGATCCCACAGAGACGGAGAAGCCAACTCGCCAGGAATGTTTTCAAATATTATCGCCGAGATGTTAGGTTGGGTTAGGTTAGGTTATATTACGATATTGATGTATATAAAGGTCCCACGGAGACGTCGAGGCCAACACGCCAGGAATGTTTTCAAATATTACCGCCGAGATGTTAGGTTGGGTTAAGTTAGGTTATATTACGTTATTGATGTATAAAAGTCCCACGGAGACGTAGAGGCCAACTCGCCAGGTATGTTTTCAAATATTACCGCCGAGATGTTAGGTTGGGTTAGGTTAGGCTATATTACGTTATTGATGTATATAAAGGTCCCACGGAGACGAAGAGTCCAACTCGCCAGGAATGATGTCAAATATTACCGCCGACATGTTAGGTTGGGTTAGGTTAGGTTATATTACGTTATTGATGTATAAAAAGATCCCACGGAGACGGAGAAACCAACTCGACAGGAATGTTGACTAATATTACCGCCGAGATGTTAGGTTGGGTTAGGTTAGGTTATATTACGTTATTGATGTATATAAAGGTCCCACGGAGACGGAGAAGCCAACTCGCCAGGAATGTTGTCAAATATTACCGCCGAGATGTTAGGTTGGGTTAGGTTAGGTTATATTACGTTATTGATGTATATAAAGGTCCCACGGAGACGTCGAGGCCAACTCGCCAGGAATGTTTTCAAATATTACTGCCGAGATGTTAGGTTGGGTTACGTTAGGTTATATTACGTTATAGATGTATATAAAGGTCCCACGGAGACGTCGAGGCCAACTCGCCAGGAATGTTTTCAAATATTACCGCCGAGATGTTAGGTTGGGTTAGGTTAGGTTATATTACGTTATTGATGTATATAAAGGTCCCACGGAGACGGAGAAGCCAACTCGCCAGGAATGTTGTCAAATATTACCGCCGAGATGTTAGGTTGGGTTAGGTTAGGTTATATTACGTTATTGATGTATATAAAGGTCCCACGGAGACGTCGAGGCCAACTCGCCAGGAATGTTTTCAAATATTACCGCCGAGATGTTAGGTTGGGTTACGTTAGGTTATATCACGTTATAGATGTATATAAAGGTCCCACGGAGACGTCGAGGCCAACTCGCCAGGAATGTTTTCATTATTACTGAAGAGATGTTAGGTTGGGTTACGTTAGGTTATATTACGTTATAGATGTATATAAAGGTCCCAAGGAGACATAGAGGCCAACTCGCCATGAATGTTTTCAAATATTACCGCCGAGATGTTAGGTTGGGTTAGGTTAGGTTATATTACGCTATGGATGTCTATAAAGGTCCCACGGTGACGTAGAGTCCAACTCGCCAGGAATGTTTTCAAATATTACCGCCGAGATGTTAGGTTGGGTTAGGTTAGGCTATATTACGTTATTGATGTATATGAAGGTCACACGGAGACGTAGATGCCAAATCGCCATGAATGTTTTCAAATATTACCGCCGAGACGTTAGGTTGGGTTAGGTTAAGTTATATTACGTTATTGATGTATATAAAGGTCCCGCGGAGACGTAGAGGCCAACAAGCCAGGAATGTGATCAAATATTACCGCCGAGATGTTAGGTTGGGTTAAGTTAGGTTATATTACGTTATTGATGTATAAAAGTCCCACGGAGACGTAGAGGCCAACTCGCCAGGTATGTTTTCAAATATTACCGCCGAGATGTTAGGTTGGGTTAGGTTAGGCTATATTACGTTATTGATGTATATAAAGGTCCCACGGAGACGAAGAGTCCAACTCGCCAGGAATGATGTCAAATATTACCGCCGAGATGTTAGGTTGGGTTAGGTTAGGTTATATTACGTTATTGATGTATATAAAGGTCCCACGGAGACGTAGAGGCGAACTCGCCAGGAATGTTGTCAAATATTACCGCGGAGATGATAGGTTGGGTTAGGTCAGGTTATATTGCGTTATTGATGTATATGAAGGTCAAAGGGAGAGGTAGAGTTCAACTCGCCAGGAATGTTGTCAAATATTACCGCCGAGATGTTAGGTTTGGTTAAGTTAGGTTATATTACGTTATTGATGTATATAAATGTCTCACGGAGACGTAGAGGCCAACTCGCCAGGTATGTTTTCAAATATTACCACCGAGATGTTAGATTGGGTTAGGTTAGGTTATATTACGTTATTGATGTATATAAAGGTCCCACGGAAACGAAGAGGCCAACTCGCCAGGAATGATGTCAAATATTACCGCCGAGATGCTAGGTTGGGTTAGGTTAGGTTATATTACGTTATTGATGTATATAAAGGTCCCACGGAGACGTAGAGGCGAACTCGCCAGGAATGTTGTCAAATATTACCGCCGAGATGATAGGTTGGGTTAGGTTAGGTTATATTGCGTTATTGATGTATATGAAGGTCAAAGGGAGACGTAGAGGTCAACTCGCCAGGAATGTTGTCAAATATTACCGCCGAGATGTTAGGTTTCGTTAGATTAGGTTATATTACGTTATTGATGTATATAAAGGTCCCACGGAGACGGAGAAGCCAACTCGCCAGGAATGTTGTCAAATATTACCGCCGAGATGTTATTTTGGGTTAGGATAGGTTATATTACGTTATTGATGTATATAAAGGTCCCACGGTGACGTAGAGGCCAACTCGCCAGGAATGTTATCAAATATTACCGCCGAGATGTTAGGTTGGGTTAGGTTAGGTTGTATTACGTTATTGATGTATATAAATGTCCCGCGGAGACGGAGAAGCCAACTCGCCAGGAATGTTGTCAAATATTACCGCCGAGATGTTAGGTTGGGTTTGGTTAGGTTATATTACGTTATTGATGTATATAAAGGTCCCACGGAAACGAAGAGGCCAACTCGCCAGGAATGATGTCAAATATTACCGCCGAGATGTTAGGTTGGTTTAGGTGAGGTGATATCACGTTATAGATGTATATAAAGTTCCCGCGGAGACGTAGAGGCCAACAAGCCAGGAATGTGATAAAATATTACCGCCGAGATGTTAGGTTGGGTTAGGTTAGGTTATATTACGTTATTGATGTATATAAATGTCCCACGGAGACGTAGAGGCCAACTCGCCAGGTATGTTTTCAAATATTACCGCCGAGATGTTAGGTTGGGTTAGGTTAGGTTATATTACGTTATTGATGTATATAAAGGTCCCACGGAGACGAAGAGGCCAACTCGCCAGGAATGATGTCAAATATTACCGCCGAGATGCTAGGTTGGGTTAGGTTAGGTTATATTACGTTATTGATGTATATAAAGGTCCCACGGAGACGTAGAGGCGAACTCGCCAGGAATGTTGTCAAATATTACCGCCGAGATGATAGGTTGGCTTAGGTTAGGTTATATTGCGTTATTGATGTATATGAAGGTCAAAGGGAGACGTAGAGGTCAACTCGCCAGGAATGTTGTCAAATATTACCGCCGAGATGTTAGGTTTCGTTAGATTAGGTTATATTACGTTATTGATGTATATAAAGGTCCCACGGAGACGGAGAAGCCAACTCGCCAGGAATGTTGTCAAATATTACCGCCGAGATGTTATTTTGGGTTAGGATAGGTTATATTACGTTATTGATGTATATAAAGGTCCCACGGTGACGTAGAGGCCAACTCGCCAGGAATGTTATCAAATATTACCGCCGAGATGTTAGGTTGGGTTAGGTTAGGTTATATTACGTTATTGATGTATATAAATGTCCCGCGGAGACGGAGAAGCCAACTCGCCAGGAATGTTGTCAAATATTACCGCCGAGATGTTAGGTTGGGTTAGGCTAGGTTATATTACGTTATTGATGTTTATAAATGTACCACGGAGACGCAGATGCCAACTCGCCATGAATTTTTTCAAATATTACCGCCGAGATGTTAGGTTGGGCTAGGTTAGGTTATATTACGTTATGGATGTCTATAAAGGTCCCACGGTGACGTAGAGGCCAACTCGCCAGGTATGTTTTCAAATATTACCGCCGAGATGTTAGGTTGGGTTAGGTTAGGTTATATTACGTTATTGATGTATAAAAAGATCCCACGGAGACGGAGAAACCAACTCGACAGGAATGTTGCCTAATATTACCGCCGAGATGTTAGGTGGGGTTAGGTTAGGTTATATTACGTTATTGATGTATATAAATGTCCCGCGGAGACGGAGAAGCCAACTCGCCAGGAATGTTGACAAATATTACCGCCGAGATGTTAGGTTGGGTTTGGTTAGGTTATATTACGTTATTGATGTATATAAAGGTCCCACGGAGACGTAGAGGCCAACTCGCCAGGTATGTTTTCAAATATTACCGCCGAGATGTTAGGCTGGGTTAGGTTGGGTTATATTACGTTATTGATGTATAAAAAGATCCCACAGAGACGGAGAAACCAACTCGACAGGAATGTTGTCTAATATTACCGCCGAGATGTTAGGTTGGGTTAGGTTAGGTTATATTACGTTATTGATGTATATAAAGGTCCCACGGAGACGGAGAAGCCAACTCGCCAGGAATGTTGTCAAATATTACCGCCGAGATGTTAGGTTTGGTTAGGTTCGGTTATATTACGTTATTGATGTATATAAAGGTCCCACGGAGACGGAGAAGCCAACTCGCCAGGAATGTTGTCAAATATTACCGCCGAGATGTTATTTCGGGTTAGGATAGGTTATATTACGCTATTGATGTATATAAAGGTCCCACGGTGACGTAGAGGCCAACTCGCCAGGAATGTTTTCAAATATTACCGCCGAGATGTTAGGTTGGGTTAGGTTAGGTTATATTACGTAATTGATGTATATAAATGTCCCGCGGAGACGGAGAAGCCAACTCGCCAGGAATGTTGTCAAATATTACCGCCGAGATGTTAGGTTGGGTTTGGTTAGGTTATATTACGTTATTGATGTATATAAAGGTCCCACGGAGACGTAGAGGCCAACTCGCCAGGTATGTTTTCAAATATTACCGCCGAGATGTTAGGTTGGTTTAGGTTAGGTGATATCACGTTATAGATGTATATAAAGGTCCCGCGGAGACGTAGAGGCCAACAAGCCAGGAATGTGATCAAATATTACCGCCGAGATGTTAGGTTGGGTTAGGTTAGGTTATATTACGTTATTGATGTATATAAATGTCCCACGGACACGTAGAGGCCAACTCGCCAGAAGTGTTGTCAAATATTACCGCCGAGATGATAGGTTGGGTTAGGTTACGTTATATTACGTTATTGATGTTTATGAAGGTCAAACGGAGACGTGGGGACAACTCGCCAGGAATGATGTCAAATATTACCGCCGAAATGTTAGGTTGGGTTAGGTTAGGTTATATCACGTTATAGATATATATAAAGGTCCCGCGGAGACGTAGAGGCCAACAAGCCAGGAATGTGATCAAATATTACCGCCGAGATGTTAGGTTGGGTTAGGTTAGGTTATATTACGTTATTGATGTATATTAATGTCCCACGGAGACGTAGAGGCCAACTCGCGAGGTATGTTTTCAAATATTACCGCCGAGATGTTAGGTTGGGTTAGGTTAGGTTATATTACGTTATTGATGTATAAAAAGATCCCACGGAGACGGAGAAACCAACTCGACAGGAATGTTGTCTAATATTTCCGCCGAGATGTTAGGTTGGGTTAGGTTACGTTATATTACGTTATTGACGTTTATGAAGGTCAAACGGAGCCGTAGGGGACAACTCGCCAGGAATGTTGACAAATATTACCGCCGAGATGTTAGGTTGGGTTTGGTTAGGTTATATTACGTTATTGATGTATATAAATGTCCCGCGGAGACGGAGAAGCCAACTCGCCAGGAATGTTGTCAAATATTACCGCCGAGATGTTAGGTTGGGTTTGGTTAGGTTATATTACGTTATTGATGTATATAAAGGTCCCACGGAGACGTAGAGGCCAACTCGCCAGGTATGTTTTCAAATATTACCGTCGAGATGTTAGGTTGGTTTAGGTTAGGTGATATCACGTTATAGATGTATATAAAGGTCCCGCGGAGACGTAGAGGCCAACAAGCCAGGAATGTGATCAAATATTACCGCCGAGATGTTAGGTTGGTTTAGATTAGGTTATATTACGTTATTGATGTATATAAATGTCCCACGGACACGTAGAGGCCAACTCGCCAGAAGTGTTGTCAAATATTACCGCCGAGATGATAGGTTGGGTTAGGTTACGTTATATTACGTTATTGATGTTTATGAACGTCAAACGGAGACGTAGGGGACAACTCGCCAGGTATGTTTTCAAATATTACCGCCGAAATGTTAGGTTGGGTTAGGTTAGGTTATATTACGTTATTGATGTATATAAAGATCCCACGGAGACGAAGAGGCCAACTCGCCAGGAATGATGTCAAATATTACCGCCGAGATGTTAGGTTGGGTTAGGATAGGTTATATTACGTTATTGATGTATATAAAGGTCCCACGGAGACGTAGAGGCCAAATCGCCAGGAATGATGTCAAATATTACCGCCGAGATTTTAGGTTGGGTTAGGTTAGGTTAAATTACGTTATTGATGTATATGAAGGTACCACGGAGACGTAGAGGCGAACTCGCCAGGAATGTTGTCAAATATTACCGCCGAGATGATAGGTTGGGTTAGGATAGGTTATATTGCGTTATTGATGTATTTGAAGGTCAAAGGGAGACGTAGAGGTCAACTCGCCAGGAATGTTGTCAAATATTACCGCCGAGATGTTTGGTTGGTTTAGGTTAGGTGATATCACGTTATAGATGTATATAAAGGTCCCGCGGAGACGTAGAGGCCAACAAGCCAGGAATGTGATCAAATATTACCGCCGAGATTTTAGGTTGGGTTAGGTTAGGTTAAATTACGTTATTGATGTATATGTAGGTACCACGGAGACGTAGAGGCGAACTCGCCAGGAATGTTGTCAAATATTACCGCCGAGATGATAGGTTGGGTTAGGATAGGTTATATTGCGTTATTGATGTATTTGAAGGTCAAAGGGAGACGTAGAGGTCAACTCGCCAGGAATGTTGTCAAATATTACCGCCGAGATGTTAGGTTTGGTTAGGTTAGATTATATTACGTTATTGATGTATATAAAGGTCCCACGGTGACGGAGAAGCCAACTCGCCAGGAATGTTGTCAAATATTACCGCCGAGATGTTAGGTTTGGCTAGGTTAGGTTATATTACGTTATTGATGTATATAAATGTCCCACGGACACGTAGAGGCCAACTCGCCAGAAGTGTTGTCAAATATTACCGCCGAGATGATAGGTTGGGTTAGGTTACGCTATATTACGTTATTGATGTTTATGGAGGTCAAACGGAGACGTAGGGGACAACTCGCCAGGAATGATGTCAAATATTACCGCCGAAATGTTAGGTTGGGTTAGGTTAGGTTATATCACGTTATAGATGTATATAAAGGTCCCGCGGAGACGTAGAGGCCAACAAGCCAGGAATGTGATCAAATATTACCGCCGAGATGTTAGGTTGGGTTAGGTTAGGTTATATTACGTTATTGATGTATATAAATGTCCCACGGAGACGTAGAGGCCAACTCGCCAGGTATGTTTTCAAATATTACCGCCGAGATGTTAGGTTGGGTTAGGTTAGGTCATATTACGTTATTGATGTATATAAAGGTCCCACGGAGACGAAGAGGCCAACTCGCCAGGAATGATGTCAAATATTACCGCCGAGATGTTAGGTTGGGTTAGGTTAAGTTATATTACGTTATTGATGTATATAAAGGTCCCACGGAGACGTAGAGGCCAACTCGCCAGGAATGATGTCAAATATTACCGCCGAGATTTTAGGTTGGGTTAGGTTAGGTTAAATTACGTTATTGATGTATATGAAGGTACCACGGAGACGTAGAGGCGAACTCGCCAGGAATGTTGTCAAATATTACCGCCGAGATGATAGGTTGGGTTAGGATAGGTTATATTGCGTTATTGATGTATATGAAGTTCAAAGGGAGACGTAGAGGTCAACTCGCCAGGAATGTTGTCAAATATTACCGCCGAGATGTTAGGTTGGGTTAGGTTAGGTTATATTACGTTATTGATGTATATAAAGGTCCCACGGTGACGTAGAGGCCAACTCGCCAGGAATGTTTTCAAATATTACCGCCGAGATGTTAGGTTGGGTTAGGTTAGGTTATATTACGTTATTGATGTATAAAAAGATCCCACGGAGACGGAGAAACCAACTCGACCGGAATGTTGTCTAATATTACCGCCGAGATGTTAGGTTGGGTTAGGTTAGGTTATATTACGTTATTGATGTATATAAATGTCCCGCGGAGACGGAGAAGCCAACTCGCCAGGAATGTTGACAAATATTACCGCCGAGATGTTAGGTTGGGTTTGGTTAGGTTATATTACGTTATTGATGTATATAAAGGTCCCACGGAGACGTAGAGGCCAACTCGCTAGGTATGTTTTCAAATATTACCGCCGAGATGTTAGGCTGGGTTAGGTTGGGTTATATTACGTTATTGATGTATAAAAAGATCCCACGGAGACGGAGAAACCAACTCGACAGGAATGTTGTCTAATATTATAGCCGAGATGTTAGGTTGGGTTAGGTTAGGTTATATTACGTTATTGATGTATATAAAGGTCCCACGGAGACGGAGAAGCCAACTCGCCAGGAATGTTGTCAAATATTACCGCCGAGATGTTAGGTTTGGTTAGGTTAGGTTATATTACGTTATTGATGTATATAAAGGTCCCACGGAGACGGAGAAGCCAACTCGCCAGGAATGTTGTCAAATATTACCGCCGAGATGTTATTTCGGGTTAGGATAGGTTATATTACGTTATTGATGTATATAAAGGTCCCACGGTGACGTAGAGGCCAACTCGCCAGGAATGTTTTCAAATATTACCGCCGAGATGTTAGGTTGGGTTAGGTTAGGTTATATTACGTTATTGATGTATATAAATGTCCCGCGGAGACGGAGAAGCCAACTCGCCAGGAATGTTGTCAAATATTACCGCCGAGATGTTAGGTTGGGTTTGGTTAGGTTATATTACGTTATTGATGTATATAAAGGTCCCACGGAGACGTAGAGGCCAACTCGCCAGGTATGTTTTCAAATATTACCGCCGAGATGTTAGGTTGGTTTAGGTTAGGTGATATCACGTTATAGATGTATATAAAGGTCCCGCGGAGACGTAGAGGCCAACAAGCCAGGAATGTGATCAAATATTACCGCCGAGATGTTAGGTTGGGTTAGGTTAGGTTATATTACGTTATTGATGTATATAAATGTCCCACGGACACGTAGAGGCCAACTCGCCAGGTATGTTGTCAAATATTACCGCCCAGATGATAGGTTGGGTTAGGTTACGCTATATTACGTTATTGATGTTTATGGAGGTCAAACGGAGACGTAGGGGACAACTCGCCAGGAATGATGTCAAATATTACCGCCGAAATGTTAGGTTGGGTTAGGTTAGGTTATATCACGTTATAGATGTATATAAAGGTCCCGCGGAGACGTAGAGGCCAACAAGCCAGGAATGTGATCAAATATTACCGCCGAGATGTTAGGTTGGGTTAGGTTAGGTTATATTACGTTATTGATGTATATAAATGTCCCACGGAGACGTAGAGTCCAACTCGCCAGGTATGTTTTCAAATTTTACCGCCGAGATGTTAGGTTGGGTTAGGTTAGGTCATATTACGTTATTGATGTATATAAAGGTCCCACGGAGACGAAGAGGCCAACTCGCCAGGAATGATGTCAAATATTACCGCCGAGATGTTAGGTTGGGTTAGGTTAAGTTATATTACGTTATTGATGTATATAAAGGTCCCACGGAGACGTAGAGGCCAACTCGCCAGGAATGATGTCAAATATTACCGCCGAGATTTTAGGTTGGGTTAGGTTAGGTTAAATTACGTTATTGATGTATATGAAGGTACCACGGAGACGTAGAGGCGAACTCGCCAGGAATGTTGTCAAATATTACCGCCGAGATGATAGGTTGGGTTAGGATAGGTTATATTGCGTTATTGATGTATATGAAGGTCAAAGGGAGACGTAGAGGTCAACTCGCCAGGAATGTTGTCAAATATTACCGCCGAGATGTTAGGTTGGGTTAGGTTAGGTTATATTACGTTATTGATGTATATAAATGTCCCGCGGAGACGGAGAAGCCAACTCGCCAGGAATGTTGTCAAATATTACCGCCGAGATGTTAGGTTTGGTTAGGTTCGGTTATATTACGTTATTGATGTATATAAAGGTCCCACGGAGACGGAGAAGCCAACTCGCCAGGAATGTTGTCAAATATTACCGCCGAGATGTTATTTCGGGTTAGGATAGGTTATATTATGTTATTGATGTATATAAAGGTCCCACGGTGACGTAGAGGCCAACTCGCCAGGAATGTTTTCAAATCTTACCGCCGAGATGTTAGGTTGGGTTAGGTTAGGTTATATTACGTAATTGATGTATATAAATGTCCCGCGGAGACGGAGAAGCCAACTCGCCAGGAATGTTGTCAAATATTACCGCCGAGATGTTAGGTTGGGTTTGGTTAGGTTATATTACGTTATTGATGTATATAAAGGTCCCACGGAGACGTAGAGGCCAACTCGCCAGGTATGTTTTCAAATATTACCGCCGAGATGTTAGGTTGGTTTAGGTTAGGTGATATCACGTTATAGATGTATATAAAGGTACCGCGGAGGCGTAGAGGCCAACAAGCCAGGAATGTGATCAAATATTACCGCCGAGATGTTAGGTTGGGTTAGGTTAGGTTAAATTACGTTATTGATGTATATAAATGTCCCACGGACACGTAGAGGCCAACTCGCCAGAAGTGTTGTCAAATATTACCGCCGAGATGATAGGTTGGGTTAGGTTACGTTATATTACGTTATTGACGTTTATGAAGGTCAAACGGAGCCGTAGGGGACAACTCGCCAGGAATGTTGACAAATATTACCGCCGAGATGTTAGGTTGGGTTTGGTTAGGTTATATTACGTTATTGATGTATATAAAGGTCCCACGGAGACGTAGAGGCCAACTCGCCAGGTATGTTTTCAAATATTACCGCCGAGATGTTAGGCTGGGTTAGGTTGGGTTACATTACGTTATTGATGTATAAAAAGATCCCACGGAGACGGAGAAACCAACTCGACAGGAATGTTGTCTAATATTACCGCCGAGATGTTAGGTTGGGTTAGGTTAGGTTATATTACGTTACTGATGTATATAAAGGTCCCACGGAGACGGAGAAGCCAACTCGCCAGGAATGTTGTCAAATATTACCGCCGAGATGTTAGGTTTGGTTAGGTTAGGTTATATTACGTTATTGATGTATATAAAGGTCCCACGGAGACGGAGAAGCCAACTCGCCAGGAATGTTGTCAAATATTACCGCCGAGATGTTATTTCGGGTTAGGATAGGTTATATTACGTTATTGATGTATATAAAGGTCCCACGGTGACGTAGAGGCCAACTCGCCAGGAATGTTTTCAAATATTACCGCCGAGATGATAGGTTGGGTTAGGATAGGTTATATTGCGTTATTGATGTATTTGAAGGTCAAAGGGAGACGTAGAGGTCAACTCGCCAGGAATGTTGTCAAATATTACCGCCGAGATGTTAGGTTTGGTTAGGTTAGATTATATTACGTTATTGATGTATATAAAGGTCCCACGGTGACGTAGAGGCCAACTCGCCAGGGATGTTGTCAAATATTACCGCCGAGATGTTAGGTTGGGTTAGGTTACGTTATATTACGTTATTGATGTTTATGAAGGTCAAACGGAGCCGTAGGGGACAACTCGACAGGAATGATGTCAAATATTACCGCCGAAATGTTAGGGTGGGTTAGGTTAGGTTATATCACTTTATAGATGTATATAAAGGTCCCGCGGAGACGTAGAGGCCAACAAGCTAGGAATGTGATCAAATATTACCGCCGAGATGTTAGGTTGGGTTAGGTTAGGTTATATTACGTTATGGATGTCTATAAAGGTCCCACGGTGACGTAGAGGCCAACTCGCCAGGTATGTTTTCAAATATTACCGCCGAGATGTTAGGTTGGGTTAGGTTAGGTTATATTACGTTATTGATGTATAAAAAGATCCCACGGAGACGGAGAAACCAACTCGACCGGAATGTTGTCTAATATTACCGCCGAGATGTTAGGTTGGGTTAGGTTAGGTTATATTACGTTATTGATGTATATAAATGTCCCGCGGAGACGGAGAAGCCAACTCGCCAGGAATGTTGACAAATATTACCGCCGAGATGTTAGGTTGGGTTTGGTTAGGTTATATTACGTTATTGATGTATATAAAGGTCCCACGGAGACGTAGAGGCCAACTCGCTAGGTATGTTTTCAAATATTACCTCCGAGATGTTAGGCTGGGTTAGGTTGGGTTATATTACGTTATTGATGTATAAAAAGATCCCACGGAGACGGAGAAACCAACTCGACAGGAATGTTGTCTAATATTACCGCCGAGATGTTAGGTTGGGTTAGGTTAGGTTATATTACGTTATTGATGTATATAAAGGTCCCACGGAGACGGAGAAGCCAACTCGCCAGGAATGTTGTCAAATATTACCGCCGAGATGTTAGGTTTGGTTAGGTTAGGTTATATTACGTTATTGATGTATATAAAGGTCCCACGGAGACGGAGAAGCCAACTCGCCAGGAATGTTGTCGAATATTACCGCCGAGATGTTATTTCGGGTTAGGATAGGTTATATTACGTTATTGATGTATATAAAGGTCCCACGGTGACGTAGAGGCCAACTCGCCAGGAATGTTTTCAAATATTACCGCCGAGATGTTAGGTTGGGTTAGGTTAGGTTATATTACGTTATTGATGTATATAAATGTCCCGCGGAGACGGAGAAGCCAACTCGCCAGGAATGTTGTCAAATATTACCGCCGAGATGTTAGGTTGGGTTTGGTTAGGTTATATTACGTTATTGATGTATATAAAGGTCCCACGGAGACGTAGAGGCCAACTCGCCAGGTATGTTTTCAAATATTACCGCCGAGATTTTAGGTTGGTTTAGGTTAGGTGATATCACGTTATAGATGTATATAAAGGTCCCGCGGAGACGTAGAGGCCAACAAGCCAGGAATGTGATCAAATATTACCGCCGAGATGTTAGGTTGGGTTAGGTTAGGTTATATTACGTTATTGATGTATATAAATGTCCCACGGACACGTAGAGGCCAACTCGCCAGAAGTGTTGTCAAATATTACCGCCGAGATGATAGGTTGGGTTAGGTTACGCTATATTACGTTATTGATGTTTATGGAGGTCAAACGGAGACGTAGGGGACAACTCGCCAGGAATGATGTCAAATATTACCGCCGAAATGTTAGGTTGGGTTAGGTTAGGTTATATCACGTTATAGATGTATATAAAGGTCCCGCGGAGACGTAGAGGCCAACTCGCCAGGAATGTTGTCAAATATTACCGCCGAGATGTTATTTCGGGTTAGGATAGGTTATATTACGTTATTGATGTATATAAAGGTCCCACGGTGAGGTAGAGGCCAACTCGCCAGGAATGTTTTCAAATATTACCGCCGAGATGTTAGGTTGTGTTAGGTTAGGTTATATTACGTAATTGATGTATATAAATGTCCCGCGGAGACGGAGAAGCCAACTCGCCAGGAATGTTGTCAAATATTACCGCCGAGATGTTAGGTTGGGTTTGGTTAGGTTATATTACGTTATTGATGTATATAAAGGTCCCACGGAGACGTAGAGGCCAACTCGCCAGGTATGTTTTCAAATATTACCGCCGAGATGTTAGGTTGGTTTAGGTTAGGTGATATCACGTTATAGATGTATATAAAGGTCCCGCGGAGACGTAGAGGCCAACAAGCCAGGAATGTGATCAAATATTACCGCCGAGATGTTAGGTTGGGTTAGGTTAGGTTATATTACGTTATTGATGTATATAAATGTCCCACGGACACGTAGAGGCCAACTCGCCAGAAGTGTTGTCAAATATTACCGCCGAGATGATGGGTTGGGTTAGGTTACGTTATATTACGTAAATTGACGTTTATGAAGGTCAAACGGAGCCGTAGGGGACAACTCGCCAGGAATGTTGACAAATATTACCGCCGAGATGTTAGGTTGGGTTTGGTTAGGTTATATTACGTTATTGATGTATATAAAGGTCCCACGGAGACGTAGAGGCCAACTCGCCAGGTATGTTTTCAAATATTACCGCCGAGATGTTAGGCTGGGTTAGGTAGGGTTATATTACGTTATTGATGTATAAAAAGATCCCACGGAGACGGAGAAACCAACTCGACAGGAATGTTGTCTAATATTACCGCCGAGATGTTAGGTTGGGTTAGGTTAGGTTATATTACGTTACTGATGTATATAAAGGTCCCACGGAGACGGAGAAGCCAACTCGCCAGGAATGTTGTCAAATATTACCGCCGAGATGTTAGGTTTGGTTAGGTTAGGTTATATTACGTTATTGATGTATATAAAGGTCCCACGGAGACGGAGAAGCCAACTCGCCAGGAATGTTGTCAAATATTACCGCCGAGATGTTATTTCGGGTTAGGATAGGTTATATTACGTTATTGATGTATATAAAGGTCCCACGGTGACGTAGAGGCCAACTCGCCAGGAATGTTTTCAAATATTACCGCCGAGATGATAGGTTGGGTTAGGATAGGTTATATTGCGTTATTGATGTATTTGAAGGTCAAAGGGAGACGTAGAGGTCAACTCGCCAGGAATGTTGTCAAATATTACCGCCGAGATGTTAGGTTTGGTTAGGTTAGATTATATTACGTTATTGATGTATATAAAGGTCCCACGGTGACGTAGAGGCCAACTCGCCAGGGATGTTGTCAAATATTACCGCCGAGATGTTAGGTTGGGTTAGGTTACGTTATATTACGTTATTGATGTTTATGAAGGTCAAACGGAGCCGTAGGGGACAACTCGACAGGAATGATGTCAAATATTACCGCCGAAATGTTAGGGTGGGTTAGGTTAGGTTATATCACTTTATAGATGTATATAAAGGTCCCGCGGAGACGTAGAGGCCAACAAGCTAGGAATGTGATCAAATATTATCGCCGAGATGTTAGGTTGGGTTAGGTTAGGTTATATTACGTTATGGATGTCTATAAAGGTCCCACGGTGACGTAGAGGCCAACTCGCCAGGTATGTTTTCAAATATTACCGCCGAGATGTTAGGTTGGGTTAGGTTAGGTTATATTACGTTATTGATGTATAAAAAGATCCCACGGAGACGGAGAAACCAACTCGACCGGAATGTTGTCTAATATTACCGCCGAGATGTTAGGTTGGGTTAGGTTAGGTTATATTACGTTATTGATGTATATAAATGTCCCGCGGAGACGGAGAAGCCAACTCGCCAGGAATGTTGACAAATATTACCGCCGAGATGTTAGGTTGGGTTTGGTTAGGTTATATTACGTTATTGATGTATATAAAGGTCCCACGGAGACGTAGAGGCCAACTCGCTAGGTATGTTTTCAAATATTACCTCCGAGATGTTAGGCTGGGTTAGGTTGGGTTATATTACGTTATTGATGTATAAAAAGATCCCACGGAGACGGAGAAACCAACTCGACAGGAATGTTGTCTAATATTACCGCCGAGATGTTAGGTTGGGTTAGGTTAGGTTATATTACGTTATTGATGTATATAAAGGTCCCACGGAGACGGAGAAGCCAACTCGCCAGGAATGTTGTCAAATATTACCGCCGAGATGTTAGGTTTGGTTAGGTTAGGTTATATTACGTTATTGATGTATATAAAGGTCCCACGGAGACGGAGAAGCCAACTCGCCAGGAATGTTGTCAAATATTACCGCCGAGATGTTATTTCGGGTTAGGATAGGTTATATTACGTTATTGATGTATATAAAGGTCCCACGGTGACGTAGAGGCCAACTCGCCAGGAATGTTTTCAAATATTACCGCCGAGATGTTAGGTTGGGTTAGGTTAGGTTATATTACGTTATTGATGTATATAAATGTCCCGCGGAGACGGAGAAGCCAACTCGCCAGGAATGTTGTCAAATATTACCGCCGAGATGTTAGGTTGGGTTTGGTTAGGTTATATTACGTTATTGATGTATATAAAGGTCCCACGGAGACGTAGAGGCCAACTCGCCAGGTATGTTTTCAAATATTACCGCCGAGATTTTAGGTTGGTTTAGGTTAGGTGATATCACGTTATAGATGTATATAAAGGTCCCGCGGAGACGTAGAGGCCAACAAGCCAGGAATGTGATCAAATATTACCGCCGAGATGTTAGGTTGGGTTAGGTTAGGTTATATTACGTTATTGATGTATATAAATGTCCCACGGACACGTAGAGGCCAACTCGCCAGAAGTGTTGTCAAATATTACCGCCGAGATGATAGGTTGGGTTAGGTTACGCTATATTACGTTATTGATGTTTATGGAGGTCAAACGGAGACGTAGGGGACAACTCGCCAGGAATGATGTCAAATATTACCGCCGAAATGTTAGGTTGGGTTAGGTTAGGTTATATCACGTTATAGATGTATATAAAGGTCCCGCGGAGACGTAGAGGCCAACTCGCCAGGAATGTTGTCAAATATTACCGCCGAGATGTTATTTCGGGTTAGGATAGGTTATATTACGTTATTGATGTATATAAAGGTCCCACGGTGAGGTAGAGGCCAACTCGCCAGGAATGTTTTCAAATATTACCGCCGAGATGTTAGGTTGTGTTAGGTTAGGTTATATTACGTAATTGATGTATATAAATGTCCCGCGGAGACGGAGAAGCCAACTCGCCAGGAATGTTGTCAAATATTACCGCCGAGATGTTAGGTTGGGTTTGGTTAGGTTATATTACGTTATTGATGTATATAAAGGTCCCACGGAGACGTAGAGGCCAACTCGCCAGGTATGTTTTCAAATATTACCGCCGAGATGTTAGGTTGGTTTAGGTTAGGTGATATCACGTTATAGATGTAGATAAAGGTCCCGCGGAGACGTAGAGGCCAACAAGCCAGGAATGTGATCAAATATTACCGCCGAGATGTTAGGTTGGGTTAGGTTAGGTTATATTACGTTATTGATGTATATAAATGTCCCACGGACACGTAGAGGCCAACTCGCCAGAAGTGTTGTCAAATATTACCGCCGAGATGATGGGTTGGGTTAGGTTACGTTATATTACGTAAATTGACGTTTATGAAGGTCAAACGGAGCCGTAGGGGACAACTCGCCAGGAATGTTGACAAATATTACCGCCGAGATGTTAGGTTGGGTTTGGTTAGGTTATATTACGTTATTGATGTATATAAAGGTCCCACGGAGACGTAGAGGCCAACTCGCCAGGTATGTTTTCAAATATTACCGCCGAGATGTTAGGCTGGGTTAGGTTGGGTTATATTACGTTATTGATGTATAAAAAGATCCCACGGAGACGGAGAAACCAACTCGACAGGAATGTTGTCTAATATTACCGCCGAGATGTTAGGTTGGGTTAGGTTAGGTTATATTACGTTACTGATGTATATAAAGGTCCCACGGAGACGGAGAAGCCAACTCGCCAGGAATGTTGTCAAATATTACCGCCGAGATGTTAGGTTTGGTTAGGTTAGGTTATATTACGTTATTGATGTATATAAAGGTCCCACGGAGACGGAGAAGCCAACTCGCCAGGAATGTTGTCAAATATTACCGCCGAGATGTTATTTCGGGTTAGGATAGGTTATATTACGTTATTGATGTATATAAAGGTCCCACGGTGACGTAGAGGCCAACTCGCCAGGAATGATTTCAAATATTACCGCCGAGATGATAGGTTGGGTTAGGATAGGTTATATTGCGTTATTGATGTATTTGAAGGTCAAAGGGAGACGTAGAGGTCAACTCGCCAGGAATGTTGTCAAATATTACCGCCGAGATGTTAGGTTTGGTTAGGTTAGATTATATTACGTTATTGATGTATATAAAGGTCCCACGGTGACGTAGAGGCCAACTCGCCAGGGATGTTGTCAAATATTACCGCCGAGATGTTAGGTTGGGTTAGGTTACGTTATATTACGTTATTGATGTTTATGAAGGTCAAACGGAGCCGTAGGGGACAACTCGACAGGAATGTTGTCAAATATTACCGCCGAGATGTTAGGTTGGGTTTGGTTAGGTTATATTACGTTATTGATGTATATAAAGATCCCACGGAGACGTAGAGGCCAACTCGCCAGGTATGTTTTCAAATATTACCGCCGAGATGTTAGGTTGGTTTAGGTTAGGTGATATCACGTTATAGATGTATATAAAGGTCCCGCGGAGACGTAGAGGCCAACAAGCCAGGAATGTGATCAAATATTACCGCCGAGATGTTAGGTTGGGTTAGGTTAGGTTATATTACGTTATTGATGTATATAAATGTCCCACGGACACGTAGAGGCCAACTCGCCAGAAGTGTTGTCAAATATTACCGCCGAGATGATAGGTTGGGTTAGGTTACGCTATATTACGTTATTGATGTTTATGGAGGTCAAACGGAGACGTAGGGGACAACTCGCCAGGAATGATGTCAAATATTACCGCCGAAATGTTAGGTTGGGTTAGGTTAGGTTATATCACGTTATAGATGTATATAAAGGTCCCGCGGAGACGTAGAGGCCAACAAGCCAGGAATGTGATCAAATATTACCGCCGAGATGTTAGGTTGGGTTAGGTTAGGTTATATTACGTTATTGATGTATATTAATGTCCCACGGAGACGTAGAGGCCAACTCGCCAGGTATGTTTTCAAATATTACCGCCGAGATGTTAGGTTGGGTTAGGTTAGGTTATATTACGTTATTGATGTATATAAAGGTCCCACGGAGACGAAGAGGCCAACTCGCCAGGAATGATGTCAAATATTACCGCCGAGATGTTAGGTTGGGTTAGGTTAGGTTATATTACGTTATTGATGTATATAAAGGTCCCACGGAGACGTAGAGGCCAACTCGCCAGGAATGATGTCAAATATTACCGCCGAGATTTTAGGTTGGGTTAGGTTAGGTTAAATTACGTTATTGATGTATATGAAGGTACCACGGAGACGTAGAGGCGAACTCGCCAGGAATGTTGTCAAATATTACCGCCGAGATGATAGGTTGGGTTAGGATAGCTTATATTGCGTTATTGATGTATATGAAGGTCAAAGGGAGACGTAGAGGTCAACTCGCCAGGAATGTTGTCAAATATTACCGCCGAGATGTTAGGTTTGTTTAGGTTAGGTTATATTACGTTATTGATGTATATAAAGGTCCCACGGTGACGTAGAGGCCAACTCGCCAGGAATGTTTTCAAATATTACCGCCGAGATGTTAGGTTAGGTTAGGTTAGGTTATATTACGTTATTGATGTATATAAATGTCCCGCGGAGACGGAGAAGCCAACTCGCCAGGAATGTTGTCAAATATTACCGCCGAGATGTTAGGTTGGGTTTGGTTAGGTTATATTACGTTATTGATGTATATAAAGGTCCCACGGAGACGTAGACGCCAACTCGCCAGGAATGTTTTCAAATATTACCGCCGAGATGTTAGGTTGGGTTAGGTTAGTTTATATTACGTTATTGATGTATATAAATGTCCCGCGGTGACGTAGAGGCCAACTCGCCAGGAATGTTTTCAAATATTACCGCCGAGATGATAGGTTGGGTTAGGATAGGTTATATTGCGTTCTTGATGTATTTGAAGGTCAAAGGGAGACGTAGAGGTCAACTCGCCAGGAATGTTGTCAAATATTACCGCCGAGATGTTAGGTTTGGTTAGGTTAGATTATATTACGTTATTGATGTATATAAAGGTCCCACGGTGACGTAGAGGCCAACTCGCCAGGGATGTTGTCAAATATTACCGCCGAGATGTTAGGTTGGGTTAGGTTACGTTATATTACGTTATTGATGTTTATGAAGGTCAAACGGAGCCGTAGGGGACAACTCGACAGGAATGATGTCAAATATTACCGCCGAAATGTTAGGGTGGGTTAGGTTAGGTTATATCACTTTATAGATGTATATAAAGGTCCCGCGGAGACGTAGAGGCCAACAAGCTAGGAATGTGATCAAATATTATCGCCGAGGTGTTAGGTTGGGTTAGGTTAGGTTATATTACGTTATTGATGTATATAAAGGTCCCACGGAGACGTAGAGGCCAACTCGCCAGGAATGATGTCAAATATTACCGCCGAGATTTTAGGTTGGGTTAGGTTAGGTTAAATTACGTTATTGATGTATATGAAGGTACCACGGAGACGTAGATGCGAACTCGCCAGGAATGTTGTCAAATATTACCGCCGAGATGATAGGTTGGGTTAGGATAGCTTATATTGCGTTATTGATGTATATGAAGGTCAAAGGGAGACGTAGAGGTCAACTCGCCAGGAATGTTGTCAAATATTACCGCCGAGATGTTAGGTTTGGTTAGGTTAGGTTATATTACGTTATTGATGTATATAAAGGTCCCACGGAGACGGAGAAACCAACTCGCCAGGAATGTTGTCAAATATTACCGCCGAGATATTATTTTGGGTTAGGATAGGTTATATTACGTTATTGATGTATATGAAGGTCCCACGGAGACGTAGATGCCAACTCGCCAGGAATGTTTTCAAATATTACCGCCGAGATGTTAGGTTGGGTTAGGTTAGGTTATATTTCGTTATTGATGTATATGAAGGTTCCACGGAGACGCAGAGGCCAACTCGCCAGGTATGTTGTCAAATATTACCGCCGAAATATTAGGTTGGGTTAGGTTAGGCTATATTACGTTATTGATGTATATGAAGGTCCCACGGAGACGTAGATGCCAACTCGCCAGGAATGTTGTCAAATATTACCGCCGAGATGTTATTTTGGGTTAGGATAGGTTATATTACGTTATTGATGTATATAAATGTACCACGGAGACGCAGATGCCAACTCGCCATGAATTTTTTCAAATATTACCGCCGAGATGTTAGGTTGGGTTAGGTTAGGTTATATTACGTTATTGATGTATATAAAGGTCCCACGGAGACGGAGAAGCCAACTCGCCAGGAATGTCGTCAAATATTACCGCCGAGATGTTATTTTGGGTTAGGATAGGTTATATTAGGTTATTGATGTATATAAATGTACCACGGAGACGCAGATGCCAACTCGCCATGAATTTTTTCAAATATTACCGCCGAGATGTTAGGTTGGGTTAGGTTAGGTTATATTACGTTATGGATGTCTATAAAGGTCCCACGGTGACGTAGAGGCCAACACGCCAGGAATGTTTTCAAATATTACCGCCGAGATGATAGGTTGGGTTAGGTTAGGTTATATTGCGTTATTGATGTATATGAAGGTCAAAGGGAGACGTAGAGGTCAACTCGCCAGGAATGTTGTCAAATAATACCGCCGAGATTTTAGGTTGGGTTAGGTTAGGTTAAATTACGTTATTGATGTATATGAAGGTCCCACGGAGACGTAGAGGCGAACTCGCCAGGAATGTTGTCAAATATTACCGCCGAGATGATAGGTTGGGTTAGGTTAGGTTATATTGCGTTATTGATGTATATGAAGGTCAAAGGGAGACGTAGAGGTCAACTCGCCAGGAATGTTGTCAAATATTACCGCCGAGATGTTAGGTTTGGTTAGGTTAGGTTATATTACGTTATTGATGTATATAAAGGTCCCACGGAGACGGAGAAACCAACTCGCCAGGAATGTTGTCAAATATTACCGCCGAGATATTATTTTGGGTTAGGATAGGTTATATTACGTTATTGATGTATATAAAGGTCCCACGGTGACGTAGAGGCCAACTCGCCAGGAATGTTTTCAAATATTACCGCCGAGATGTTAGGTTGGGTTACGTTAGGTTATATTACGTTATTGATGTATATAAAGGTCCCACGGAGACGAAGAAGCCAACTCGCCAGGAATGATGTCAAATATTACCGCCGAGATGTTAGGTTGGTTTAGGTGAGGTGATATCACGTTATAGATGTATATAAAGTTCCCGCGGAGACGTAGAGGCCAACAAGCCAGGAATGTGATCAAATATTACCGCCGAGATGTTAGGTTGGGTTTGGTTACGTTATATTACGTTATTGATGTTTATGAAGGACAAACGGAGACGTAGGGGACAACTCGCCAGGAATGATGTCAAATATTACCGCCGAAATGTTAGGTTGAGTTAGGTTAGGTTATATCACGATATAGATGTATATAAAGGTCCCGCGGAGACGTAGAGGCCAACAAGCTAGGAATGTGATCAAATATTACCGCCCAGATATTAGGTTGGGTTAGGTTAGGTTATATTACGTTATTGATGTATATAAAGGTCCCACGGAGACGTAGAGGCCAACTCGCCAGGAATGTTGTCAAATATTACCGCCGAGATGATAGGTTGGGTTAGGTTAGGTTATATTACGTTATTGATGTTTATGAAGGTCAAACGGAGACGTAGAGGCCAACTCGCCAGGAATGATGTCAAATAATACCGCCGAGATTTTAGGTTGGGTTAGGTTAGGTTAAATTACGTTATTTATGTATATGAAGTTCCCACGGAGACGTAGAGGCGAACTCGCCAGGAATGTTGTCAAATATTACCGCCGAGATGATAGGTTGGGTTAGGTTAGGTTATATTGCGTTATTGATATATATGAAGGTCAAAGGGAGACGTAGAGGTCAACTCGCCAGGAATGTTGTCCAATATTACCGCCGAGATGTTAGGTTGGGTTAGGTTAGGTTATATTACGTTATTGATGTATATAAATGTCCCACGGAGACGTAGAGGCCAACTCGCCAGGTATGTTTTCAAATATTACCGCCGAGATGTTAGGTTGGGTTAGGTTAGGTTATATTACGTTATTGATGTATAAAAAGATCCCACGGAGACGGAGAAACCAACTCGACAGGAATGTTGTCTAATATTTCCGCCGAGATGTTAGGTTGGGTTTGGTTACGTTATATTACGTTATTGATGTTTATGAAGGTCAAACGGAGACGTAGGGGACAACTCGCCAGGAATGATGTCAAATATTACCGCCGAAATGTTAGGTTGGGTTAGGTTAGGTTATATCACGTTATAGATGTATATAAAGGTCCCGCGGAGACGTAGAGGCCAACAAGCTAGGAATGTGATCAAATATTACCGCCGAGATATTAGGTTGCGTTAGGTTAGGTTATATTACGTTATTGATGTATATAAAGGTCCCACGGAGACGTAGAGGCCAACTCGCCAGGAATGTTGTCAAATATTACCGCCGAGATGATAGGTTGGGTTAGGTTAGGTTATATTACGTTATTGATGTTTATGAAGGTCAAACGGAGACGTAGAGGCCAACTCGCCAGGAATGATGTCAAATAATACCGCCGAGATGTTAGGTTGGGTTAGGTTAGGTTATATTACGTTATTGATGTATATAAAGGTCCCACGGAGACGGAGAAGCCAACTCGCCAGGAATGTTGTCAAATATTACCGCCGAGATGTGATTTTGGGTGAGGATAGGTTATATTACGTTATTGATGTATATAAAGGTCCCACGGAGACGGAGAAGCCAACTCGCCAGGAATGTTGTCAAATATTACCGCCGAGATGTTATTTTGGGTTAGGATAGGTTATATTACGTTATTGATGTATATAAATGTACCACGGAGACGCAGATGCCAACTCGCCATGAATTTTTTCAAATATTACCGCCGAGATGTTAGGTTGGGTTAGGTTAGGTTATATTACGTTATTGATGTATATAAAGGTCCCACGGAGACGGAGAAGCCAACTCGCCAGAAGTGTTGTCAAATACTACCGCCGAGATGATAGGTTGGGTTAGGTTAGGTTATATTGCGTTATTGATGTATATGTAGGTCAAAGGGAGACGTAGAGGTCAACTCGCCAGGAATGTTGCCAAACATTACAGCCGAGATGTTAGGTTTGGTTAGGTTAGGTTATATTACCTTATGGATGTATATGAAGGTCCCACGGAGACGTAGAGGCCAACTCGCCAGGTATGTTGTCAAATATTACCGCCGAGATGTTAGGTTGGGTTAGGTTAGGTTATATTACGTTATTGATGTATATAAAGGTCCCACGGAGACGGAGAAGCCAACTCGCCAGGAATGTTGTCAAATATTACCGCCGAGATGTGATTTTGGGTTAGGATAGGTTATATTACGTTATTGATGTATATAAAGGTCCCACGGAGACGGAGAAGCCAACTCGCCAGGAATGTTGTCAAATATTAACGCCGAGATGTTATTTTGGGTTAGGATAGGTTATATTACGTTATTGATGTATATAAATGTACCACGGAGACGCAGATGCCAACTCGCCATGAATTTTTTCAAATATTACTGCCGAGATGTTAGGTTGGGTTAGGTTAGGTTATATTACGTTATGGATGTCTATAAAGGTCCCACGGTGACGTAGAGGCCAACACGCCAGGAATGTTTTCAAATATTACCGCCGAGATGATAGTTTGGGTTAGGTTAGGTTATATTGCGTTATTAATGTATATGAAGGTCAAAGGGAGACGTAGAGGTCAACTCGCCAGGAATGTTGTCAAATAATACCGCCGAGATTTTAGGTTGGGTTAGGTTAGGTTAAATTACGTTATTGATGTATATGAAGGACCCACGGAGACGTAGAGGCGAACTCGCCAGGAATGTTGTCAAATATTACCGCCGAGATGATAGGTTGGGTTAGGTTAGGTTATATTACGTTATTGATGTATATAAAGGTCCCACGGAGACGTAGAGGCCAACTCGCCAGGAATGATGTCAAATATTACCGCCGAGATTTTAGGTTGGGTTAGGTTAGGTTAAATTACGTTATTGATGTATATGAAGGTACCACGGAGACGTAGAGGCGAACTCGCCAGGAATGTTGTCAAATATTACCGCCGAGATGATAGGTTGGGTTAGGATAGGTTATATCGCGTTATTGATGTATATGAAGGTCAAAGGGAGACGTAGAGGTCAACTCGCCAGGAATGTTGTCAAATATTACCGCCGAGATGTTAGGTTTGTTTAGGTTAGGTTATATTACGTTATTGATGTATATAAAGGTCCCACGGTGACGTAGAGGCCAACTCGCCAGGAATGTTTTCAAATATTACCGCCGAGATGTTAGGTTGGGTTAGGTTAGGTTATATTACGTTATTGATGTATATAAATGTCCCGCGGAGACGGAGAAGCCAACTCGCCAGGAATGTTGTCAAATATTACCGCCGAGATGTTAGGTTGGGTTTGGTTAGGTTATATTACGTTATTGATGTATATAAAGGTCCCACGGAGACGTAGACGCCAACTCGCCAGGAATGTTTTCAAATATTACCGCCGAGATGTTAGGTTGGGTTAGGTTAGTTTATATTACGTTATTGATGTATATAAATGTCCCGCGGAAACGGAGAAGCCAACTCGCCAGGAATGTTGTCAAATATTACCGCCGAGATGTTAGGTTGGGTTAGGTTAGGTTATATTACGTTATTGATGTATATAAAGGTCCCACGGAGACGAAGAGGCCAACTCGCCAGGAATGATGTCAAATATTACCGCCGAGATGTTAGGTTGGTTTAGGTGAGGTGATATCACGTTATAGATGTATATAAAGTTCCCGCGGAGACGTAGAGGCCAACAAGCCAGGAATGTGATCAAATATTACCGCCGAGATGTTAGGTTGGGTTAGGTTAGGTTATATTACGTTATTGATGTATAAAAAGATCCCACGGAGACGTAGAGGCCAACTCCCCAGGAATGATATCAAATATAACCGCCGAAATGTTAGGTTGGGTTAGGTTAGGCTATATTACGTTATTGATGTATATGAAGGTCCCACGGAGACGTAGATGCCAACTCGCCAGGAATGTTGTCAAATATTACCGCCGAGATGTTATTTTGGGTTAGGATAGGTTATATTACGTTATTGATGTATATAAATGTACCACGGAGACGCAGATGCCAACTCGCCATGAATTTTTTCAAATATTACCGCCGAGATGTTAGGTTGGGTTAGGTTAGGTTATATTACGTTATTGATGTATATAAAGGTCCCACGGAGACGGAGAAGCCAACTCGCCAGGAATGTCGTCAAATATTACCGCCGAGATGTTATTTTGGGTTAGGATAGGTTATATTAGGTTATTGATGAATATAAATGTACCACGGAGACGCAGATGCCAACTCGCCATGAATTTTTTCAAATATTACCGCCGAGATGTTAGGTTGGGTTAGGTTAGGTTATATTACGTTATGGATGTCTATAAAGGTCCCACGGTGACGTAGAGGCCAACACGCCAGGAATGTTTTCAAATATTACCGCCGAGATGATAGGTTGGGTTAGGTTAGGTTATATTGCGTTATTGATGTATATGAAGGTCAAAGGGAGATGTAGAGGTCAACTCGCCAGGAATGTTGTCAAATAATACCGCCGAGATTTTAGGTTGGGTTAGGTTAGGTTAAATTACGTTATTGATGTATATGAAGGTCCCACGGAGACGTAGAGGCGAACTCGCCAGGAATGTTGTCAAATATTACCGCCGAGATGATAGGTTGGGTTAGGTTAGGTTATATTGCGTTATTGATGTATATGAAGGTCAAAGGGAGACGTAGAGGTCAACTCGCCAGGAATGTTGTCAAATATTACCGCCGAGATGTTAGGTTTGGTTAGGTTAGGTTATATTACGTTATTGATGTATATAAAGGTCCCACGGAGACGGAGAAACCAACTCGCCAGGAATGTTGTCAAATATTACCGCCGAGATATTATTTTGGGTTAGGATAGGTTATATTACGTTATTGATGTATATAAAGGTCCCACGGTGACGTAGAGGCCAACTCGCCAGGAATGTTTTCAAATATTACCGCCGAGATGTTAGGTTGGGTTAGGTTAGGTTATATTACGTTATTGATGTATATAAATGTCCCGCGGAGACGGAGAAGCCAACTCGCCAGGAATGTTGTCAAATATTACCGCGGAGATGATAGGTTGGCTTAGGTTTGGTTATATTGCGTTATTGATGTATATGAAGGTCAAAGGGAGAGGTAGAGGTCAACTCGCCAGGAATGTTGTCAAATATTACCGCCGAGCTGTTAGATTTGGTTAGGTTAGGTTATATTACGTTATTGATGTATATAAATGTCCCACGGAGACGTAGAGGCCAACTCGCCAGGTATGTTTTCAAATATTACCGCCGAGATGTTAGGTTGGGTTTGGTTAGGTTATATTACGTTATTGATGTATATAAAGGTCCCACGGAGACGTAGACGCCAACTCGCCAGGAATGTTTTCAAATATTACCGCCGAGATGTTAGGTTGGGTTAGGTTAGTTTATATTACGTTATTGATGTATATAAAGGTCCCACGGAGACGTAGACGCCAACTCGCCAGGAATGTTTTCAAATATTACCGCCGAGATGTTAGGTTGGGTTAGGTTAGTTTATATTACGTTATTGATGTATATAAATGTCCCGCGGAAACGGAGAAGCCAACTCGCCAGGAATGTTGTCAAATATTACCGCCGAGATGTTAGGTTGGGTTAGGTTAGGTTATATTACGTTATTGATGTATATAAAGGTCCCACGGAGACGAAGAGGCCAACTCGCCAGGAATGATGTCAAATATTACCGCCGAGATGTTAGGTTGGTTTAGGTGAGGTGATATCACGTTATAGATGTATATAAAGTTCCCGCGGAGACGTAGAGGCCAACAAGCCAGGAATGTGATCAAATATTACCGCCGAGATGTTAGGTTGGGTTAGGTTAGGTTATATTACGTTATTGATGTATAAAAAGATCCCACGGAGACGTAGAGGCCAACTCCCCAGGAATGATATCAAATATAACCGCCGAAATGTTAGGTTGGGTTAGGTTAGGTTATATTACGTTATTGACGTATATAAATGTACCACGGAGACGGAGAAGCCAACTCGCCAGGAATGTTGTCAAATATTACCTCCGAAATGTTAGGTTGGGTTAGGTTAGGCTATATTACGTTATTGATGTATATGAAGGTCCCACGGAGACGTAGATGCCAACTCGCCAGGAATGTTTTCAAATATTACCGCCGAGATGTTAGGTTGGGTTAGGTTAGGTTATATTTCGTTATTGATGTATATATGAAGGTTCCACGGAGACGCAGAGGCCAACTCGCCAGGTATGTTGTCAAATATTACCGCCGAAATGTTAGGTTGCGTTAGGTTAGGCTATATTACGTTATTGATGTATATGAAGGTCCCACGGAGACGTAGATGCCAACTCGCCAGGAATGTTGTCAAATATTACCGCCGAGATGTTATTTTGGGTTAGGATAGGTTATATTACGTTATTGGTGTATATAAATGTACCACGGAGACGCAGATGCCAACTCGCCATGAATTTTTTCAAATATTACCGCCGAGATGTTAGGTTGGGTTAGGTTAGGTTATATTACGTTATTGATGTATATAAAGGTCCCACGGAGACGGAGAAGCCAACTCGCCAGGAATGTCGTCAAATATTACCGCCGAGATGTTATTTTGGGTTAGGATAGGTTATATTAGGTTATTGATGAATATAAATGTACCACGGAGACGCAGATGCCAACTCGCCATGAATTTTTTCAAATATTACCGCCGAGATGTTAGGTTGGGTTAGGTTAGGTTATATTACGTTATGGATGTCTATAAAGGTCCCACGGTGACGTAGAGGCCAACACGCCAGGAATGTTTTCAAATATTACCGCCGAGATGATAGGTTGGGTTAGGTTAGGTTATATTGCGTTATTGATGTATATGAAGGTCAAAGGGTGACGTAGAGGTCAACTCGCCAGGAATGTTGTCAAATAATACCGCCGAGATTTTAGGTTGGGTTAGGTTAGGTTAAATTACGTTATTGATGTATATGAAGGTCCCACGGAGACGTAGAGGCGAACTCGCCAGGAATGTTGTCAAATATTACCGCCGAGATGATAGGTTGGGTTAGGTTAGGTTATATTGCGTTATTGATGTATATGAAGGTCAAAGGGAGACGTAGAGGTCAACTCGCCAGGAATGTTGTCAAATATTACCGCCGAGATGTTAGGTTTGGTTAGGTTAGGTTATATTACGTTATTGATGTATATAAAGGTCCCACGGAGACGGAGAAACCAACTCGCCAGGAATGTTGTCAAATATTACCGCCGAGATATTATTTTGGGTTAGGATAGGTTATATTACGTTATTGATGTATATAAAGGTCCCACGGTGACGTAGAGGCCAACTCGCCAGGACTGTTTTCAAATATTACCGCCGAGATGTTAGGTTGGGTTAGGTTAGGTTATATTACGTTATTGATGTATATAAATGTCCCGCGGAGACGGAGAAGCCAATTCGCTAGGAATGTTGTCAAATATTACCGCGGAGATGATAGGTTGGCTTAGGTTTGGTTATATTGCGTTATTGATGTATATGAAGGTCAAAGGGAGAGGTAGAGGTCAACTCGCCAGGAATGTTGTCAAATATTACCGCCGAGCTGTTAGATTTGGTTAGGTTAGGTTATATTACGTTATTGATGTATATAAATGTCCCACGGAGACGTAGAGGCCAACTCGCCAGGTATGTTTTCAAATATTACCGCCGAGATGTTAGGTTGGGTTACGTTAGGTTATATTACGTTATTGATGTATATAAAGGTCCCACGGAGACGAAGAAGCCAACTCGCCAGGAATGATGTCAAATATTACCGCCGAGATGTTAGGTTGGTTTAGGTGAGGTGATATCACGTTATAGATGTATATAAAGTTCCCGCGGAGACGTAGAGGCCAACAAGCCAGGAATGTGATCAAATATTACCGCCGAGATGTTAGGTTGGGTTTGGTTACGTTATATTACGTTATTGATGTTTATGAAGGACAAACGGAGACGTAGGGGACAACTCGCCAGGAATGATGTCAAATATTACCGCCGAAATGTTAGGTTGAGTTAGGTTAGGTTATATCACGATATAGATGTATATAAAGGTCCCGCGGAGACGTAGAGGCCAACAAGCTAGGAATGTGATCAAATATTACCGCCGAGATATTAGGTTGGGTTAGGTTAGGTTATATTACGTTATTGATGTATATAAAGGTCCCACGGAGACGTAGAGGCCAACTCGCCAGGAATGTTGTCAAATATTACCGCCGAGATGATAGGTTGGGTTAGGTTAGGTTATATTACGTTATTGATGTTTATGAAGGTCAAACGGAGACGTAGAGGCCAACTCGCCAGGAATGATGTCAAATAATACCGCCGAGATTTTAGGTTGGGTTAGGTTAGGTTAAATTACGTTATTTATGTATATGAAGTTCCCACGGAGACGTAGAGGCGAACTCGCCAGGAATGTTGTCAAATATTACCGCCGAGATGATAGGTTGGGTTAGGTTAGGTTATATTGCGTTATTGATGTATATGAAGGTCAAAGGGAGACGTAGAGGTCAACTCGCCAGGAATGTTGTCAAATATTACCGCCGAGATGTTAGGTTTGGTTAGGTTAGGTTATATTACGTTATTGATGTATATAAAGGTCCCACGGAGACGGAGAAACCAACTCGCCAGGAATGTTGTCAAATATTACCGCCGAGATATTATTTTGGGTTAGGATAGGTTATATTACGTTATTGATGTATATAAAGGTCCCACGGTGACGTAGAGGCCAACTCGCCAGGAATGTTTTCAAATATTACCGCCGAGATGTTAGGTTGGGTTAGGTTAGGTTATATTACGTTATTGATGTATATAAATGTCCCGCGGAGACGGAGAAGCCAACTCGCCAGGAATGTTGTCAAATATTACCGCGGAGATGATAGGTTGGCTTAGGTTTGGTTATATTGCGTTATTGATGTATATGAAGGTCAAAGGGAGAGGTAGAGGTCAACTCGCCAGGAATGTTGTCAAATATTACCGCCGAGCTGTTAGATTTGGTTAGGTTAGGTTATATTACGTTATTGATGTATATAAATGTCCCACGGAGACGTAGAGGCCAACTCGCCAGGTATGTTTTCAAATATTACCGCCGAGATGTTAGGTTGGGTTTGGTTAGGTTATATTACGTTATTGATGTATATAAAGGTCCCACGGAGACGTAGACGCCAACTCGCCAGGAATGTTTTCAAATATTACCGCCGAGATGTTAGGTTGGGTTAGGTTAGTTTATATTACGTTATTGATGTATATAAAGGTCCCACGGAGACGTAGACGCCAACTCGCCAGGAATGTTTTCAAATATTACCGCCGAGATGTTAGGTTGGGTTAGGTTAGTTTATATTACGTTATTGATGTATATAAATGTCCCGCGGAAACGGAGAAGCCAACTCGCCAGGAATGTTGTCAAATATTACCGCCGAGATGTTAGGTTGGGTTAGGTTAGGTTATATTACGTTATTGATGTATATAAAGGTCCCACGGAGACGAAGAGGCCAACTCGCCAGGAATGATGTCAAATATTACCGCCGAGATGTTAGGTTGGGTTAGGTTAGGTTATATTACGTTATTGATGTATAAAAAGATCCCACGGAGACGTAGAGGCCAACTCCCCAGGAATGATATCAAATATAACCGCCGAAATGTTAGGTTGGGTTAGGTTAGGTTATATTACGTTATTGACGTATATAAATGTACCACGGAGACGGAGAAGCCAACTCGCCAGGAATGTTGTCAAATATTACCTCCGAAATGTTAGGTTGGGTTAGGTTAGGCTATATTACGTTATTGATGTATATGAAGGTCCCACGGAGACGTAGATGCCAACTCGCCAGGAATGTTTTCAAATATTACCGCCGAGATGTTAGGTTGGGTTAGGTTAGGTTATATTTCGTTATTGATGTATATGAAGGTTCCACGGAGACGCATAGGCCAACTCGCCAGGTATGTTGTCAAATATTACCGCCGAAATGTTAGGTTGCGTTAGGTTAGGCTATATTACGTTATTGATGTATATGAAGGTCCCACGGAGACGTAGATGCCAACTCGCCAGGAATGTTGTCAAATATTACCGCCGAGATGTTATTTTGGGTTAGGATAGGTTATATTACGTTATTGATGTATATAAATGTACCACGGAGACGCAGATGCCAACTCGCCATGAATTTTTTCAAATATTACCGCCGAGATGTTAGGTTGGGTTAGGTTAGGTTATATTACGTTATTGATGTATATAAAGGTCCCACGGAGACGGAGAAGCCAACTCGCCAGGAATGTCGTCAAATATTACCGCCGAGATGTTATTTTGGGTTAGGATAGGTTATATTAGGTTATTGATGAATATAAATGTACCACGGAGACGCAGATGCCAACTCGCCATGAATTTTTTCAAATATTACCGCCGAGATGTTAGGTTGGGTTAGGTTAGGTTATATTACGTTATGGATGTCTATAAAGGTCCCACGGTGACGTAGAGGCCAACACGCCAGGAATGTTTTCAAATATTACCGCCGAGATGATAGGTTGGGTTAGGTTAGGTTATATTGCGTTATTGATGTATATGAAGGTCAAAGGGTGACGTAGAGGTCAACTCGCCAGGAATGTTGTCAAATAATACCGCCGAGATTTTAGGTTGGGTTAGGTTAGGTTAAATTACGTTATTGATGTATATGAAGGTCCCACGGAGACGTAGAGGCGAACTCGCCAGGAATGTTGTCAAATATTACCGCCGAGATGATAGGTTGGGTTAGGTTAGGTTATATTGCGTTATTGATGTATATGAAGGTCAAAGGGAGACGTAGAGGTCAACTCGCCAGGAATGTTGTCAAATATTACCGCCGAGATGTTAGGTTTGGTTAGGTTAGGTTATATTACGTTATTGATGTATATAAAGGTCCCACGGAGACGGAGAAACCAACTCGCCAGGAATGTTGTCAAATATTACCGCCGAGATATTATTTTGGGTTAGGATAGGTTATATTACGTTATTGATGTATATAAAGGTCCCACGGTGACGTAGAGGCCAACTCGCCAGGACTGTTTTCAAATATTACCGCCGAGATGTTAGGTTGGGTTAGGTTAGGTTATATTACGTTATTGATGTATATAAATGTCCCGCGGAGACGGAGAAGCCAATTCGCTAGGAATGTTGTCAAATATTACCGCGGAGATGATAGGTTGGCTTAGGTTTGGTTATATTGCGTTATTGATGTATATGAAGGTCAAAGGGAGAGGTAGAGGTCAACTCGCCAGGAATGTTGTCAAATATTACCGCCGAGCTGTTAGATTTGGTTAGGTTAGGTTATATTACGTTATTGATGTATATAAATGTCCCACGGAGACGTAGAGGCCAACTCGCCAGGTATGTTTTCAAATATTACCGCCGAGATGTTAGGTTGGGTTACGTTAGGTTATATTACGTTATTGATGTATATAAAGGTCCCACGGAGACGAAGAAGCCAACTCGCCAGGAATGATGTCAAATATTACCGCCGAGATGTTAGGTTGGTTTAGGTGAGGTGATATCACGTTATAGATGTATATAAAGTTCCCGCGGAGACGTAGAGGCCAACAAGCCAGGAATGTGATCAAATATTACCGCCGAGATGTTAGGTTGGGTTTGGTTACGTTATATTACGTTATTGATGTTTATGAAGGACAAACGGAGACGTAGGGGACAACTCGCCAGGAATGATGTCAAATATTACCGCCGAAATGTTAGGTTGAGTTAGGTTAGGTTATATCACGATATAGATGTATATAAAGGTCCCGCGGAGACGTAGAGGCCAACAAGCTAGGAATGTGATCAAATATTACCGCCGAGATATTAGGTTGGGTTAGGTTAGGTTATATTACGTTATTGATGTATATAAAGGTCCCACGGAGACGTAGAGGCCAACTCGCCAGGAATGTTGTCAAATATTACCGCCGAGATGATAGGTTGGGTTAGGTTAGGTTATATTACGTTATTGATGTTTATGAAGGTCAAACGGAGACGTAGAGGCCAACTCGCCAGGAATGATGTCAAATAATACCGCCGAGATTTTAGGTTGGGTTAGGTTAGGTTAAATTACGTTATTTATGTATATGAAGTTCCCACGGAGACGTAGAGGCGAACTCGCCAGGAATGTTGTCAAATATTACCGCCGAGATGATAGGTTGGGTTAGGTTAGGTTATATTGCGTTATTGATATATATGAAGGTCAAAGGGAGACGTAGAGGTCAACTCGCCAGGAATGTTGTCAAATATTACCGCCGAGAGGTTAGGTTGGGTTAGGTTAGGTTATATTACGTTATTGATGTATATAAATGTCCCACGGAGACGTAGAGGCCAACTCGCCAGGTATGTTTTCAAATATTACCGCCGAGATGTTAGGTTGGGTTAGGTTAGGTTATATTACGTTATTGATGTATAAAAAGATCCCACGGAGACGGAGAAACCAACTCGACAGGAATGTTGTCTAATATTTCCGCCGAGATGTTAGGTTGGGTTTGGTTACGTTATATTACGTTATTGATGTTTATGAAGGTCAAACAGAGACGTAGGGGACAACTCGCCAGGAATGATGTCAAATATTACCGCCGAAATGTTAGGTTGGGTTAGGTTAGGTTATATCACGTTATAGATGTATATAAAGGTCCCGCGGAGACGTAGAGGCCAACAAGCTAGGAATGTGATCAAATATTACCGCCGAGATATTAGGTTGCGTTAGGTTAGGTTATATTACGTTATTGATGTATATAAAGGTCCCACGGAGACGTAGAGGCCAACTCGCCAGGAATGTTGTCAAATATTACCGCCGAGATGATAGGTTGGGTTAGGTTAGGTTATATTACGTTATTGATGTTTATGAAGGTCAAACGGAGACGTAGAGGCCAACTCGCCAGGAATGATGTCAAATAATACCGCCGAGATTTTAGGTTGGGTTAGGTTAGGTTAAATTACGTTATTGATGTATATGAAGTTCCCACGGAGACGTAGAGGCGAACTCGCCAGGAATGTTGTCAAATATTACCGCCGAGATGATAGGTTGGGTTAGGTTAGGTTATATTGCGTTATTGATATATATGAAGGTCAAAGGGAGACGTAGAGGTCAACTCGCCAGGAATGTTGTCAAATATTACCGCCGAGATGTTAGGTTTGGTTAGATTAGGTTATATTACGTTATTGATGTATAAAAAGATCCCACGGAGACGGAGAAACCAACTCGACAGGAATGTTGTCTAATATTACAGCCGAGATGTTAGGTTGGGTTAGGTTAGGTTATATTACGTTATTGATGTATATAAAGGTCCCACGGAGACGTAGAGGCCAACTCGCCAGAAGTGTTGTCAAATATTACCGCCGAGATGATAGGTTGGGTTAGGTTAGGTTATATTGCGTTATTGATGTATATGAAGGTCAAAGGGAGACGTAGAGGTCAACTCGCCAGGAATGTTGCCAAACATTACAGCCGAGATGTTAGGTTTGGCTAGGTTAGGTTATATTACCTTATGGATGTATATGAAGGTCCCACGGAGACGTAGAGGCCAACTCGCCAGGTATGTTGTCAAATATTACCGCCGAGATGTTAGGTTGGGTTAGGTTAGGTTATATTACGTTATTGATGTATATAAAGGTCCCACGGAGACGGAGAAGCCAACTCGCCAGGAATGTTGTCAAATATTACCGCCGAGATGTGATTTTGGGTTAGGATAGGTTATATTACGTTATTGATGTATATAAAGGTCCCACGGAGACGGAGAAGCCAACTCGCCAGGAATGTTGTCAAATATTACCGCCGAGATGTTATTTTGGGTTAGGATAGGTTATATTACGTTATTGATGTATATAAATGTACCACGGAGACGCAGATGCCAACTCGCCATGAATTTTTTCAAATATTACCGCCGAGATGTTAGGTTGGGTTAGGTTAGGTTATATTACGTTATTGATGTATATAAAGGTCCCACGGAGACGTAGAGGCCAACTCGCCAGGAATGTTGTCAAATATTACCGCCGAGATGATAGGTTGGGTTAGGTTAGGTTATATTACCTTATTGATGTTTATGAAGGTCAAACGGAGACGTAGAGGCCAACTCGCCAGGAATGATGTCAAATAATACCGCCGAGATTTTAGGTTGGGTTAGGTTAGGTTAAATTACGTTATTTATGTATATGAAGTTCCCGCGGAGACGTAGAGGCCAACAAGCCAGGAATGTGATCAAATATTACCGCCGAGATGTTAGGTTGGGTTTGGTTACGTTATATTACGTTATTGATGTTTATGAAGGACAAACGGAGACGTAGGGGACAACTCGCCAGGAATGATGTCAAATATTACCGCCGAAATGTTAGGTTGAGTTAGGTTAGGTTATATCACGATATAGATGTATATAAAGGTCCCGCGGAGACGTAGAGGCCAACAAGCTAGGAATGTGATCAAATATTACCGCCGAGATATTAGGTTGGGTTAGGTTAGGTTATATTACGTTATTGATGTATATAAAGGTCCCACGGAGACGTAGAGGCCAACTCGCCAGGAATGTTGTCAAATATTACCGCCGAGATGATAGGTTGGGTTAGGTTAGGTTATATTACGTTATTGATGTTTATGAAGGTCAAACGGAGACGTAGAGGCCAACTCGCCAGGAATGATGTCAAATAATACCGCCGAGATTTTAGGTTGGGTTAGGTTAGGTTAAATTACGTTATTTATGTATATGAAGTTCCCACGGAGACGTAGAGGCGAACTCGCCAGGAATGTTGTCAAATATTACCGCCGAGATGATAGGTTGGGTTAGGTTAGGTTATATTGCGTTATTGATATATATGAAGGTCAAAGGGAGACGTAGAGGTCAACTCGCCAGGAATGTTGTCAAATATTACCGCCGAGATGTTAGGTTGGGTTAGGTTAGGTTATATTACGTTATTGATGTATATAAATGTCCCACGGAGACGTAGAGGCCAACTCGCCAGGTATGTTTTCAAATATTACCGCCGAGATGTTAGGTTGGGTTAGGTTAGGTTATATTACGTTATTGATGTATAAAAAGATCCCACGGAGACGGAGAAACCAACTCGACAGGAATGTTGTCTAATATTTCCGCCGAGATGTTAGGTTGGGTTTGGTTACGTTATATTACGTTATTGATGTTTATGAAGGTCAAACAGAGACGTAGGGGACAACTCGCCAGGAATGATGTCAAATATTACCGCCGAAATGTTAGGTTGGGTTAGGTTAGGTTATATCACGTTATAGATGTATATAAAGGTCCCGCGGAGACGTAGAGGCCAACAAGCTAGGAATGTGATCAAATATTACCGCCGAGATATTAGGTTGCGTTAGGTTAGGTTATATTACGTTATTGATGTATATAAAGGTCCCACGGAGACGTAGAGGCCAACTCGCCAGGAATGTTGTCAAATATTACCGCCGAGATGATAGGTTGGGTTAGGTTAGGTTATATTACGTTATTGATGTTTATGAAGGTCAAACGGAGACGTAGAGGCCAACTCGCCAGGAATGATGTCAAATAATACCGCCGAGATTTTAGGTTGGGTTAGGTTAGGTTAAATTACGTTATTGATGTATATGAAGTTCCCACGGAGACGTAGAGGCGAACTCGCCAGGAATGTTGTCAAATATTACCGCCGAGATGATAGGTTGGGTTAGGTTAGGTTATATTGCGTTATTGATATATATGAAGGTCAAAGGGAGACGTAGAGGTCAACTCGCCAGGAATGTTGTCAAATATTACCGCCGAGATGTTAGGTTTGGTTAGATTAGGTTATATTACGTTATTGATGTATAAAAAGATCCCACGGAGACGGAGAAACCAACTCGACAGGAATGTTGTCTAATATTACAGCCGAGATGTTAGGTTGGGTTAGGTTAGGTTATATTACGTTATTGATGTATATAAAGGTCCCACGGAGACGTAGAGGCCAACTCGCCAGAAGTGTTGTCAAATATTACCGCCGAGATGATAGGTTGGGTTAGGTTAGGTTATATTGCGTTATTGATGTATATGAAGGTCAAAGGGAGACGTAGAGGTCAACTCGCCAGGAATGTTGCCAAACATTACAGCCGAGATGTTAGGTTTGGCTAGGTTAGGTTATATTACCTTATGGATGTATATGAAGGTCCCACGGAGACGTAGAGGCCAACTCGCCAGGTATGTTGTCAAATATTACCGCCGAGATGTTAGGTTGGGTTAGGTTAGGTTATATTACGTTATTGATGTATATAAAGGTCCCACGGAGACGGAGAAGCCAACTCGCCAGGAATGTTGTCAAATATTACCGCCGAGATGTGATTTTGGGTTAGGATAGGTTATATTACGTTATTGATGTATATAAAGGTCCCCCCGGAGACGGAGAAGCCAACTCGCCAGGAATGTTGTCAAATATTACCGCCGAGATGTTATTTTGGGTTAGGATAGGTTATATTACGTTATTGATGTATATAAATGTACCACGGAGACGCAGATGCCAACTCGCCATGAATTTTTTCAAATATTACCGCCGAGATGTTAGGTTGGGTTTGGTTAGGTTATATTACGTTATTGATGTATATAAAGGTCCCACGGAGACGGAGAAGCCAACTCGCCAGGAATGTCGTCAAATATTACCGCCGAGATGTTATTTTGGGTTAGGATAGGTTATATTAGGTTATTGATGTATATAAATGTACCACGGAGACGCAGATGCCAACTCGCCATGAATTTTTTCAAATATTACCGCCGAGATGTTAGGTTGGGTTAGGTTAGGTTATATTACGTTATGGATGTCTATAAAGGTCCCACGGTGACGTAGAGGCCAACACGCCAGGAATGTTTTCAAATATTACCGCCGAGATGATAGTTTGGGTTAGGTTAGGTTATATTGCGTTATTGATGTATATGAAGGTCAAAGGGAGACATAGAGGTCAACTCGCCAGGAATGTTGTCAAATAATACCGCCGAGATTTTAGGTTGGGTTAGGTTAGGTTAAATTACGTTATTGATGTATATGAAGGACCCACGGAGACGTAGAGGCGAACTCGCCAGGAATGTTGTCAAATATTACCGCCGAGATGATAGGTTGGGTTAGGTTAGGTTATATTGCGTTATTGATGTATATGAAGGTCAAAGGGAGACGGAGAGGTCAACTCGCCAGGAATGTTGTCAAATATTACCGCCGAGATGTTAGGTTTGGTTAGGTTAGGTTATATTACGTTATTGATGTATATAAAGGTCCCACGGAGACGGAGAAACCAACTCGCCAGGAATGTTGTCAAATATTACCGCCGAGATATTATTTTGGGTTAGGATAGGTTATATTACGTTATTGATGTATATAAAGGTCCCACGGTGACGTAGAGGCCAACTCGCCAGGAATGTTTTCAAATATTACCGCCGAGATGTTAGGTTGGGTTAGGTTAGGTTATATTACGTTATTGATGTATATAAATGTCCCGCGGAGACGGAGAAGCCAACTCGCCAGGAATGTTGTCAAATATTACCGCGGAGATGATAGGTTGGCTTAGGTTTGGTTATATTGCGTTATTGATGTATATGAAGGTCAAAGGGAGACGTAGAGGTCAACTCGCCAGGAATGTTGTCAAATATTACCGCCGAGATGTTAGGTTCGGTTAGGTTAGGTTATATTACGTTATTGATGTATAAAAAGATCCCACGGAGACGGAGAAACCAACTCGACAGGAATGTTGTCTAATATTACAGGGGAGATGTTAGGTTGGGTTAGGTTAGGTTATATTACGTTATTGATGTATATAAAGGTCCCACGGAGACGTAGAGGCCAACTCGCCAGAAGTGTTGTCAAATATTACCGCCGAGATGATAGGTTGGGTTAGGTTAGGTTATATTGCGTTATTGATGTATATGAAGGTCAAAGGGAGACGTAGAGGTCAACTCGCCAGGAATGTTGCCAAACATTACAGCCGAGATGTTAGGTTTGGTTAGGTTAGGTTATATTACCTTATGGATGTATATGAAGGTCCCACGGAGACGTAGAGGCCAACTCGCCAGGTATGTTGTCAAATATTACCGCCGAGATGTTAGGTTGGGTTAGGTTAGGTTATATTACGTTATTGATGTATATAAAGGTCCCACGGAGACGGAGAAGCCAACTCGCCAGGAATGTTGTCAAATATTACCGCCGAGATGTGATTTTGGGTTAGGATAGGTTATATTACGTTATTGATGTATATAAAGGTCCCACGGAGACGGAGAAGCCAACTCGCCAGGAATGTTGTCAAATATTACCGCCGAGATGTTATTTTGGGTTAGGATAGGTTATATTAGGTTATTGATGTATATAAATGTACCACGGAGACGCAGATGCCAACTCGCCATGAATTTTTTCAAATATTACCGCCGAGATGTTAGGTTGGGTTAGGTTAGGTTATATTACGTTATTGATGTATAAAAAGATCCCACGGAGACGGAGAAACCAACTCGACAGGAATGTTGTCTAATATTTCCGCCGAGATGTTAGGTTGGGTTTGGTTACGTTATATTACGTTATTGATGTTTATGAAGGTCAAACGGAGACGTAGGGGACAACTCGCCAGGAATGATGTCAAGTATTACCGCCGAAATGTTAGGTTGGGTTAGGTTAGGTTATATCACGTTATAGATGTATATAAAGGTCCCGCGGAGACGTAGAGGCCAACAAGCTAGGAATGTGATCAAATATTACCGCCGAGATATTAGGTCGCGTTAGGTTAGGTTATATTACGTTATTGATGTATATAAAGGTCCCACGGAGACGTAGAGGCCAACTCGCCAGGAATGTTGTCAAATATTACCGCCGAGATGATAGGTTGGGTTAGGTTAGGTTATATTACGTTATTGATGTTTATGAAGGTCAAACGGAGACGTAGAGGCCAACTCGCCAGGAATGATGTCAAATAATACCGCCGAGATTTTAGGTTGGGTTAGGTTAGGTTAAATTACGTTATTGATGTATATGAAGTTCCCACGGAGACGTAGAGGCGAACTCGCCAGGAATGTTGTCAAATATTACCGCCGAGATGATAGGTTGGGTTAGGTTAGGTTATATTGCGTTATTGATATATATGAAGGTCAAAGGGAGACGTAGAGGTCAACTCGCCAGGAATGTTGTCAAATATTACCGCCGAGATGTAAGGTTTGGTTAGATTAGGTTATATTACGTTATGGATGTATAAAAAGATCCCACGGAGACGGAGAAACCAACTCGACAGGAATGTTGTCTAATATTACAGCGGAGATGTTAGGTTGGGTTAGGTTAGGTTATATTACGTTATTGATGTATATAAAGGTCCCACGGAGACGTAGAGGCCAACTCGCCAGAAGTGTTGTCAAATATTACCGCCGAGATGATAGGTTGGGTTAGGTTAGGTTATATTGCGTTATTGATGTATATGAAGGTCAAAGGGAGACGTAGAGGTCAACTCGCCAGGAATGTTGCCAAACATTACAGCCGAAATGTTAGGTTTGGTTAGGTTAGGTTATATTACCTTATGGATGTATATGAAGGTCCCACGGAGACGTAGAGGCCAACTCGCCAGGTATGTTGTCAAATATTACTGCCGAGATGTGATTTTGGGTTAGGATAGGTTATATTACGTTATTGATGTATATAAAGGTCCCACGGAGACGGAGAAGCCAACTCGCCAGGAATGTTGTCAAATATTACCGCCGAGATGTTATTTTGGGTTAGGATAGGTTATATTACGTTATTGATGTATATAAATGTACCACGGAGACGCAGATGCCAACTCGCCATGAATTTTTTCAAATATTACCGCCGAGATGTTAGGTTGGGTTAGGTTAGGTTATATTACGTTATTGATGTATATAAAGGTCCCACGGAGACGGAGAAGCCAACTCGCCAGGAATGTCGTCAAATATTACCGCCGAGATGTTATTTTGGGTTAGGATAGGTTATATTAGGTTATTGATGTATATAAATGTACCACGGAGACGCAGATGCCAACTCGCCATGAATTTTTTCAAATATTACCGCCGAGATGTTAGGTTGGGTTAGGTTAGGTTATATTACGTTATGGATGTCTATAAAGGTCCCACGGTGACGTAGAGGCCAACACGCCACGAATGTTTTCAAATATTACCGCCGAGATGTTAGGTTTGGTTAGGTTAGGTTAAATTACGTTATTGATGTATATAAAGGTCCCACGGAGACGCAGATGCCAACTCGCCATGAATTTTTTCAAATATTACCGCCGAGATGTTAGGTTGGGTTAGGTTAGGTTATATTACGTTATTGATGTATATGAAGGTGCCACGGAGACGTAGAGGCGAACTCGCCAGGAATGTTGTCAAATATTACCGCCGAGATGATAGGTTGGGTTAGGTTAGGTTATATTGCGTTATTGATGTATATGAAGGTCAAAGGGAGACGTAGAGGTCAACTCGCCAGGAATGTTGTCAAATATTACCGCCGAGATGTTAGGTTTGGCTAGGTTAGGTTATATTACCTTATGGATGTATATGAAGGTCCCACGGAGACGTAGAGGCCAACTCGCCAGGTATGTTGTCAAATATTACCGCCGAGATGTTAGGTTGGGTTAGGTTAGGTTATATTACGTTATTGATGTATATAAAGGTCCCACGGAGACGGAGAAGCCAACTCGCCAGGAATGTTGTCAAATATTACCGCCGAGATGTGATTTTGGGTTAGGATAGGTTATATTACGTTATTGATGTATATAAAGGTCCCACGGAGACGGAGAAGCCAACTCGCCAGGAATGTTGTCAAATATTACCGCCGAGATGTTATTTTGGGTTAGGATAGGTTATATTACGTTATTGATGTATATAAATGTACCACGGAGACGCAGATGCCAACTCGCCATGAATTTTTTCAAATATTACCGCCGAGATGTTAGGTTGGGTTAGGTTAGGTTATATTACGTTATTGATGTATATAAAGGTCCCACGGAGACGTAGAGGCCAACTCGCCAGGAATGTTGTCAAATATTACCGCCGAGATGATAGGTTGGGTTAGGTTAGGTTATATTACCTTATTGATGTTTATGAAGGTCAAACGGAGACGTAGAGGCCAACTCGCCAGGAATGATGTCAAATAATACCGCCGAGATTTTAGGTTGGGTTAGGTTAGGTTAAATTACGTTATTTATGTATATGAAGTTCCCGCGGAGACGTAGAGGCCAACAAGCCAGGAATGTGATCAAATATTACCGCCGAGATGTTAGGTTGGGTTTGGTTACGTTATATTACGTTATTGATGTTTATGAAGGACAAACGGAGACGTAGGGGACAACTCGCCAGGAATGATGTCAAATATTACCGCCGAAATGTTAGGTTGAGTTAGGTTAGGTTATATCACGATATAGATGTATATAAAGGTCCCGCGGAGACGTAGAGGCCAACAAGCTAGGAATGTGATCAAATATTACCGCCGAGATATTAGGTTGGGTTAGGTTAGGTTATATTACGTTATTGATGTATATAAAGGTCCCACGGAGACGTAGAGGCCAACTCGCCAGGAATGTTGTCAAATATTACCGCCGAGATGATAGGTTGGGTTAGGTTAGGTTATATTACGTTATTGATGTTTATGAAGGTCAAACGGAGACGTAGAGGCCAACTCGCCAGGAATGATGTCAAATAATACCGCCGAGATTTTAGGTTGGGTTAGGTTAGGTTAAATTACGTTATTTATGTATATGAAGTTCCCACGGAGACGTAGAGGCGAACTCGCCAGGAATGTTGTCAAATATTACCGCCGAGATGATAGGTTGGGTTAGGTTAGGTTATATTGCGTTATTGATATATATGAAGGTCAAAGGGAGACGTAGAGGTCAACTCGCCAGGAATGTTGTCAAATATTACCGCCGAGATGTTAGGTTGGGTTAGGTTAGGTTATATTACGTTATTGATGTATATAAATGTCCCACGGAGACGTAGAGGCCAACTCGCCAGGTATGTTTTCAAATATTACCGCCGAGATGTTAGGTTGGGTTAGGTTAGGTTATATTACGTTATTGATGTATAAAAAGATCCCACGGAGACGGAGAAACCAACTCGACAGGAATGTTGTCTAATATTTCCGCCGAGATGTTAGGTTGGGTTTGGTTACGTTATATTACGTTATTGATGTTTATGAAGGTCAAACAGAGACGTAGGGGACAACTCGCCAGGAATGATGTCAAATATTACCGCCGAAATGTTAGGTTGGGTTAGGTTAGGTTATATCACGTTATAGATGTATATAAAGGTCCCGCGGAGACGTAGAGGCCAACAAGCTAGGAATGTGATCAAATATTACCGCCGAGATATTAGGTTGCGTTAGGTTAGGTTATATTACGTTATTGATGTATATAAAGGTCCCACGGAGACGTAGAGGCCAACTCGCCAGGAATGTTGTCAAATATTACCGCCGAGATGATAGGTTGGGTTAGGTTAGGTTATATTACGTTATTGATGTTTATGAAGGTCAAACGGAGACGTAGAGGCCAACTCGCCAGGAATGATGTCAAATAATACCGCCGAGATTTTAGGTTGGGTTAGGTTAGGTTAAATTACGTTATTGATGTATATGAAGTTCCCACGGAGACGTAGAGGCGAACTCGCCAGGAATGTTGTCAAATATTACCGCCGAGATGATAGGTTGGGTTAGGTTAGGTTATATTGCGTTATTGATATATATGAAGGTCAAAGGGAGACGTAGAGGTCAACTCGCCAGGAATGTTGTCAAATATTACCGCCGAGATGTTAGGTTTGGTTAGATTAGGTTATATTACGTTATTGATGTATAAAAAGATCCCACGGAGACGGAGAAACCAACTCGACAGGAATGTTGTCTAATATTACAGCCGAGATGTTAGGTTGGGTTAGGTTAGGTTATATTACGTTATTGATGTATATAAAGGTCCCACGGAGACGTAGAGGCCAACTCGCCAGAAGTGTTGTCAAATATTACCGCCGAGATGATAGGTTGGGTTAGGTTAGGTTATATTGCGTTATTGATGTATATGAAGGTCAAAGGGAGACGTAGAGGTCAACTCGCCAGGAATGTTGCCAAACATTACAGCCGAGATGTTAGGTTTGGCTAGGTTAGGTTATATTACCTTATGGATGTATATGAAGGTCCCACGGAGACGTAGAGGCCAACTCGCCAGGTATGTTGTCAAATATTACCGCCGAGATGTTAGGTTGGGTTAGGTTAGGTTATATTACGTTATTGATGTATATAAAGGTCCCACGGAGACGGAGAAGCCAACTCGCCAGGAATGTTGTCAAATATTACCGCCGAGATGTGATTTTGGGTTAGGATAGGTTATATTACGTTATTGATGTATATAAAGGTCCCCCCGGAGACGGAGAAGCCAACTCGCCAGGAATGTTGTCAAATATTACCGCCGAGATGTTATTTTGGGTTAGGATAGGTTATATTACGTTATTGATGTATATAAATGTACCACGGAGACGCAGATGCCAACTCGCCATGAATTTTTTCAAATATTACCGCCGAGATGTTAGGTTGGGTTTGGTTAGGTTATATTACGTTATTGATGTATATAAAGGTCCCACGGAGACGGAGAAGCCAACTCGCCAGGAATGTCGTCAAATATTACCGCCGAGATGTTATTTTGGGTTAGGATAGGTTATATTAGGTTATTGATGTATATAAATGTACCACGGAGACGCAGATGCCAACTCGCCATGAATTTTTTCAAATATTACCGCCGAGATGTTAGGTTGGGTTAGGTTAGGTTATATTACGTTATGGATGTCTATAAAGGTCCCACGGTGACGTAGAGGCCAACACGCCAGGAATGTTTTCAAATATTACCGCCGAGATGATAGTTTGGGTTAGGTTAGGTTATATTGCGTTATTGATGTATATGAAGGTCAAAGGGAGACATAGAGGTCAACTCGCCAGGAATGTTGTCAAATAATACCGCCGAGATTTTAGGTTGGGTTAGGTTAGGTTAAATTACGTTATTGATGTATATGAAGGACCCACGGAGACGTAGAGGCGAACTCGCCAGGAATGTTGTCAAATATTACCGCCGAGATGATAGGTTGGGTTAGGTTAGGTTATATTGCGTTATTGATGTATATGAAGGTCAAAGGGAGACGGAGAGGTCAACTCGCCAGGAATGTTGTCAAATATTACCGCCGAGATGTTAGGTTTGGTTAGGTTAGGTTATATTACGTTATTGATGTATATAAAGGTCCCACGGAGACGGAGAAACCAACTCGCCAGGAATGTTGTCAAATATTACCGCCGAGATATTATTTTGGGTTAGGATAGGTTATATTACGTTATTGATGTATATAAAGGTCCCACGGTGACGTAGAGGCCAACTCGCCAGGAATGTTTTCAAATATTACCGCCGAGATGTTAGGTTGGGTTAGGTTAGGTTATATTACGTTATTGATGTATATAAATGTCCCGCGGAGACGGAGAAGCCAACTCGCCAGGAATGTTGTCAAATATTACCGCGGAGATGATAGGTTGGCTTAGGTTTGGTTATATTGCGTTATTGATGTATATGAAGGTCAAAGGGAGACGTAGAGGTCAACTCGCCAGGAATGTTGTCAAATATTACCGCCGAGATGTTAGGTTCGGTTAGGTTAGGTTATATTACGTTATTGATGTATAAAAAGATCCCACGGAGACGGAGAAACCAACTCGACAGGAATGTTGTCTAATATTACAGGGGAGATGTTAGGTTGGGTTAGGTTAGGTTATATTACGTTATTGATGTATATAAAGGTCCCACGGAGACGTAGAGGCCAACTCGCCAGAAGTGTTGTCAAATATTACCGCCGAGATGATAGGTTGGGTTAGGTTAGGTTATATTGCGTTATTGATGTATATGAAGGTCAAAGGGAGACGTAGAGGTCAACTCGCCAGGAATGTTGCCAAACATTACAGCCGAGATGTTAGGTTTGGTTAGGTTAGGTTATATTACCTTATGGATGTATATGAAGGTCCCACGGAGACGTAGAGGCCAACTCGCCAGGTATGTTGTCAAATATTACCGCCGAGATGTTAGGTTGGGTTAGGTTAGGTTATATTACGTTATTGATGTATATAAAGGTCCCACGGAGACGGAGAAGCCAACTCGCCAGGAATGTTGTCAAATATTACCGCCGAGATGTGATTTTGGGTTAGGATAGGTTATATTACGTTATTGATGTATATAAAGGTCCCACGGAGACGGAGAAGCCAACTCGCCAGGAATGTTGTCAAATATTACCGCCGAGATGTTATTTTGGGTTAGGATAGGTTATATTAGGTTATTGATGTATATAAATGTACCACGGAGACGCAGATGCCAACTCGCCATGAATTTTTTCAAATATTACCGCCGAGATGTTAGGTTGGGTTAGGTTAGGTTATATTACGTTATTGATGTATAAAAAGATCCCACGGAGACGGAGAAACCAACTCGACAGGAATGTTGTCTAATATTTCCGCCGAGATGTTAGGTTGGGTTTGGTTACGTTATATTACGTTATTGATGTTTATGAAGGTCAAACGGAGACGTAGGGGACAACTCGCCAGGAATGATGTCAAGTATTACCGCCGAAATGTTAGGTTGGGTTAGGTTAGGTTATATCACGTTATAGATGTATATAAAGGTCCCGCGGAGACGTAGAGGCCAACAAGCTAGGAATGTGATCAAATATTACCGCCGAGATATTAGGTCGCGTTAGGTTAGGTTATATTACGTTATTGATGTATATAAAGGTCCCACGGAGACGTAGAGGCCAACTCGCCAGGAATGTTGTCAAATATTACCGCCGAGATGATAGGTTGGGTTAGGTTAGGTTATATTACGTTATTGATGTTTATGAAGGTCAAACGGAGACGTAGAGGCCAACTCGCCAGGAATGATGTCAAATAATACCGCCGAGATTTTAGGTTGGGTTAGGTTAGGTTAAATTACGTTATTGATGTATATGAAGTTCCCACGGAGACGTAGAGGCGAACTCGCCAGGAATGTTGTCAAATATTACCGCCGAGATGATAGGTTGGGTTAGGTTAGGTTATATTGCGTTATTGATATATATGAAGGTCAAAGGGAGACGTAGAGGTCAACTCGCCAGGAATGTTGTCAAATATTACCGCCGAGATGTAAGGTTTGGTTAGATTAGGTTATATTACGTTATGGATGTATAAAAAGATCCCACGGAGACGGAGAAACCAACTCGACAGGAATGTTGTCTAATATTACAGCGGAGATGTTAGGTTGGGTTAGGTTAGGTTATATTACGTTATTGATGTATATAAAGGTCCCACGGAGACGTAGAGGCCAACTCGCCAGAAGTGTTGTCAAATATTACCGCCGAGATGATAGGTTGGGTTAGGTTAGGTTATATTGCGTTATTGATGTATATGAAGGTCAAAGGGAGACGTAGAGGTCAACTCGCCAGGAATGTTGCCAAACATTACAGCCGAAATGTTAGGTTTGGTTAGGTTAGGTTATATTACCTTATGGATGTATATGAAGGTCCCACGGAGACGTAGAGGCCAACTCGCCAGGTATGTTGTCAAATATTACTGCCGAGATGTGATTTTGGGTTAGGATAGGTTATATTACGTTATTGATGTATATAAAGGTCCCACGGAGACGGAGAAGCCAACTCGCCAGGAATGTTGTCAAATATTACCGCCGAGATGTTATTTTGGGTTAGGATAGGTTATATTACGTTATTGATGTATATAAATGTACCACGGAGACGCAGATGCCAACTCGCCATGAATTTTTTCAAATATTACCGCCGAGATGTTAGGTTGGGTTAGGTTAGGTTATATTACGTTATTGATGTATATAAAGGTCCCACGGAGACGGAGAAGCCAACTCGCCAGGAATGTCGTCAAATATTACCGCCGAGATGTTATTTTGGGTTAGGATAGGTTATATTAGGTTATTGATGTATATAAATGTACCACGGAGACGCAGATGCCAACTCGCCATGAATTTTTTCAAATATTACCGCCGAGATGTTAGGTTGGGTTAGGTTAGGTTATATTACGTTATGGATGTCTATAAAGGTCCCACGGTGACGTAGAGGCCAACACGCCACGAATGTTTTCAAATATTACCGCCGAGATGTTAGGTTTGGTTAGGTTAGGTTAAATTACGTTATTGATGTATATAAAGGTCCCACGGAGACGCAGATGCCAACTCGCCATGAATTTTTTCAAATATTACCGCCGAGATGTTAGGTTGGGTTAGGTTAGGTTATATTACGTTATTGATGTATATGAAGGTGCCACGGAGACGTAGAGGCGAACTCGCCAGGAATGTTGTCAAATATTACCGCCGAGATGATAGGTTGGGTTAGGTTAGGTTATATTGCGTTATTGATGTATATGAAGGTCAAAGGGAGACGTAGAGGTCAACTCGCCAGGAATGTTGTCAAATATTACCGCCGAGATGTTAGGTTTGGTTAGGTTAGGTTATATTACGTTATGGATGTATATGAAGGTCCCACGGAGACGTAGAGGCCAACTCGCCAGGTATGGTGTCAAATATTATCGCCGAGATGTTATTTTGGGTTAGGATAGGTTATATTACGTTATTGATGTACATAAATGTACCACGGAGACGCAGATGCCAACTCGCCATGAATTTTTTCAAATATTACCGCCGAGATGTTAGGTTGGGTTAGGTTAGGTTATATTACGTTATGGATGTATAAAAAGATCCCACGGAGACGGAGAAACCAACTCGACAGGAATGTTGTCTAATATTACCGCTGAGATGTTAGGTTGGGTTAGGTTAGGTTATATTACGTTATTGATGTATATAAATGTCCCGCGGAGACGGAGAAACCAAATCGACAGGAATGTTGTCTAATATTTCCGCCGAGATGTTAGGTTGGGTTAGGTTAGGTTATATTACGTTATTGATGTATAAAAAGATCCCACGGAGGCGGAGAAACCAACACGACAGGAATGTTGTCTAATATTTCCGCCGAGATGTCAGGTTGGGTTTGGTTACGTTATATTACGTTATCGATGTTTATGAAGGACAAACGGAGACGTAGGGGACAACTCGCCAGGAATGATGTCAAATATTACCGCCGAAATGTTAGGTTGGGTTAGGTTAGGTTATATCACGATATAGATGTATATAAAGGTCCCGCGGAGACGTAGAGGCCAACAAGCTAGGAATGTGATCAAATATTACCGCCGAGATATTAGGTTGGGTTAGGTTAGGTTATATTACGTTATTGATGTATATAAAGGTCCCACGGAGACGTAGAGGCCAACTCGCCAGGAATGTTGTCAAATATTACCGCCGAGATGATAGGTTGGGTTAGGTTAGGTTATATTACGTTATTGATGTTTATGAAGGTCAAACGGAGACGTAGAGGCCAACTCGCCAGGAATGATGTCAAATAATACCGCCGAGATTTTAGGTTGGGTTAGGTTAGGTTAAATTACGTTATTGATGTATATGAAGTTCCCACGGAGACGTAGAGGCGAACTCGCCAGGAATGTTGTCAAATATTACCGCCGAGATGATAGGTTGGGTTAGGTTAGGTTATATTGCGTTATTGATATATATGAAGGTCAAAGGGAGACGTAGAGGTCAACTCGCCAGGAATGTTGTCAAATATTACCGCCGAGATGTTAGGTTTGGTTAGATTAGGTTATATTACGTTATTGATGTATAAAAAGATACCACGGAGACGGAGAAACCAACTCGACAGGAATGTTGTCTAATATTACAGCCGAGATGTTAGGTTGGGTTAGGTTAGGTTATATTATGTTATTGATGTATATAAAGGTCCCACGGAGACGTAGAGGCCAACTCGCCAGAAGTGTTGTCAAATATTACCGCCGAGATGATAGGTTGGGTTAGGTTAGGTTATATTGCGTTATTGATGTATATGAAGGTCAAAGGGAGACGTAGAGGTCAACTCGCCAGGAATGTTGCCAAACATTACAGCCGAGATGTTAGGTTTGGTTAGGTTAGGTTATATTACCTTATGGATGTATATGAAGGTCCCACGGAGACGTAGAGGCCAACTCGCCAGGTATGTTGTCAAATATTACCGCCGAGATGTTAGGTTGGGTTAGGTTAGGTTATATTACGTTATTGATGTATATAAAGGTCCCACGGAGACGGAGAAGCCAACTCGCCAGGAATGTTGTCAAATATTACCGCCGAGATGTGATTTTGGGTTAGGATAGGTTATATTACGTTATTGATGTATATAAAGGTCCCACGGAGACGGAGAAGCCAACTCGCCAGGAATGTTGTCAAATATTACCGCCGAGATGTTATTTTGGGTTAGGATAGGTTATATTACGTTATTGATGTATGTAAATGTACCACGGAGACGCAGATGCCAACTCGCCATGAATTTTTTCAAATATTACCGCCGAGATGTTAGGTTGGGTTAGGTTAGGTTATATTACGTTATTGATGTATATAAAGGTCCCACGGAGACGGAGAAGCCAACTCGCCAGGAATGTCGTCAAATATTACCGCCGAGATGTTATTTTGGGTTAGGATAGGTTATATTAGGTTATTGATGTATATAAATGTACCACGGAGACGCAGATGCCAACTCGCCATGAATTTTTTCAAATATTACCGCCGAGATGTTAGGTTGGGTTAGGTTAGGTTATATTACGTTATGGATGTCTATAAAGGTCCCACGGTGACGTAGAGGCCAACACGCCAGGAATGTTTTCAAATATTACCGCCGAGATGATAGTTTGGGTTAGGTTAGGTTATATTGCGTTATTGATGTATATGAAGGTCAAAGGGAGACGTAGAGGTCAACTCGCCAGGAATGTTGTCAAATAATACCGCCGAGATTTTAGGTTGGGTTAGGTTAGGTTAAATTACGTTATTGATGTATATGAAGGACCCACGGAGACGTAGAGGCGACCTCGCCAGGAATGTTGTCAAATATTACCGCCGAGATGATAGGTTGGGTTAGGTTAGGTTATATTGCGTTATTGATGTATATGAAGGTCAAAGGGAGACGTAGAGGTCAACTCGCCAGGAATGTTGTCAAATATTACCGCCGAGATGTTAGGATTGGTTAGGTTAGGTTATATTACGTTATTGATGTATATAAAGGTCCCGCGGAGACGGAGAAACCAACTCGCCAGGAATGTTGTCAAATATTACCGCCGAGATATTACTTTGGGTTAGGATAGGTTATATTACGTTATTGATGTATATAAAGGTCCCACGGTGACGTAGAGGCCAACTCGCCAGGAATGTTTTCAAATATTACCGCCGAGATGTTAGGTTGGGTTAGGTTAGGTTATATTACGTTATTGATGTATATAAATGTCCCGCGGAGACGGAGAAGCCAACTCGCCAGGAATGTTGTCAAATATTACCGCGGAGATGATAGGTTGGCTTAGGTTTGGTTATATTGCGTTATTGATGTATATGAAGGTCAAAGGGAGAGGTAGAGGTCAACTCGCCAGGAATGTTGTCAAATATTACCGCCGAGCTGTTAGATTTGGTTAGGTTAGGTTATATTACGTTATTGATGTATAAAAATGTCCCACGGAGACGTAGAGGCCAACTCGCCAGGTATGTTTTCAAATATTACCGCCGAGATGTTAGGTTGGGTTACGTTAGGTTATATTACGTTATTGATGTATATAAAGGTCCCACGGAGACGAAGAAGCCAACTCGCCAGGAATGATGTCAAATATTACCGCCGAGATGTTAGGTTGGTTTAGGTGAGGTGATATCACGTTATAGATGTATATAAAGTTCCCGCGGAGACGTAGAGGCCAACAAGCCAGGAATGTGATCAAATATTACCGCCGAGATGTTAGGTTGGGTTAGGTTAGGTTATATTACGTTATTGATGTATATAAATGTCCCGCGGGGACGTAGAGGCCAACAAGCCAGGAATGTGATCAAATATTACCGCCGAGATGTTAGGTTGGGTTAGGTTAGGTTATATTACGTTATTGATGTATAAAAAGATCCCACGGAGACGGAGAAACCAACTCGACAGGAATGTTGTCTAATATTTCCGCCGAGATGTTAGGTTGGGTTTGGTTACGTTATATTACGTTATTGATGTTTATGAAGGTCAAACGGAGACGTAGGGGACAACTCGCCAGGAATGATGTCAAATTTTACCGCCGAAATGTTAGGTTGGGTTAGGTTAGGTTATATCACGTTATAGATGTATATAAAGGTCCCGCGGAGACGTAGAGGCCAACAAGCTAGGAATGTGATCAAATATTACCGCCGAGATATTAGGTTGCGTTAGGTTAGGTTATATTACGTTATTGATGTATATAAAGGTCCCACGGAGACGTAGAGGCCAACTCGCCAGGAATGTTGTCAAATATTACCGCCGAGATGATAGGTTGGGTTAGGTTAGGTTATATTACGTTATTGATGTTTATGAAGGTCAAACGGAGACGTAGAGGCCAACTCGCCAGGAATGATGTCAAATAATACCGCCGAGATTTTAGGTTGGGTTAGGTTAGGTTAAATTACGTTATTGATGTATATGAAGTTCCCACGGAGACGTAGAGGCGAACTCGCCAGGAATGTTGTCAAATATTACCGCCGAGATGATAGGTTGGGTTAGGTTAGGTTATATTGCGTTATTGATATATATGAAGGTCAAAGGGAGACGTAGAGGTCAACTCGCCAGGAATGTTGTCAAATATTACCGCCGAGATGTAAGGTTTGGTTAGATTAGGTTATATTACGTTATTGATGTATAAAAAGATCCCACGGAGACGGAGAAACCAACTCGACAGGAATGTTGTCTAATATTACAGCGGAGATGTTAGGTTGGGTTAGGTTAGGTTATATTACGTTATTGATGTATATAAAGGTCCCACGGAGACGTAGAGGCCAACTCGCCAGAAGTGTTGTCAAATATTACCGCCGAGATGATAGGTTGGGTTAGGTTAGGTTATATTGCGTTATTGATGTATATGAAGGTCAAAGGGAGACGTAGAGGTCAACTCGCCAGGAATGTTGCCAAACATTACAGCCGAGATGTTAGGTTTGGTTAGGTTAGGTTATATTACCTTATGGATGTATATGAAGGTCCCACGGAGACGTAGAGGCCAACTCGCCAGGTATGTTGTCAAATATTACCGCCGAGATGTTAGGTTGGGTTAGGTTAGGTTATATTACGTTATTGATGTATATAAAGGTCCCACGGAGACGGAGAAGCCAACTCGCCAGGAATGTTGTCAAATATTACTGCCGAGATGTGATTTTGGGTTAGGATAGGTTATATTACGTTATTGATGTATATAAAGGTCCCACGGAGACGGAGAAGCCAACTCGCCAGGAATGTTGTCAAATATTACCGCCGAGATGTTATTTTGGGTTAGGATAGGTTATATTACGTTATTGATGTATATAAATGTACCACGGAGACGCAGATGCCAACTCGCCATGAATTTTTTCAAATATTACCGCCGAGATGTTAGGTTGGGTTAGGTTAGGTTATATTACGTTATTGATGTATATAAAGGTCCCACGGAGACGGAGAAGCCAACTCGCCAGGAATGTCGTCAAATATTACCGCCGAGATGTTATTTTGGGTTAGGATAGGTTATATTAGGTTATTGATGTATATAAATGTACTACGGAGACGCAGATGCCAACTCGCCATGAATTTTTTCAAATATTACCGCCGAGATGTTAGGTTGGGTTAGGTTAGGTTATATTACGTTATGGATGTCTATAAAGGTCCCACGGTGACGTAGAGGCCAACACGCCACGAATGTTTTCAAATATTACCGCCGAGATGTTAGGTTTGGTTAGGTTAGGTTAAATTACGTTATTGATGTATATAAAGGTCCCACGGAGACGCAGATGCCAACTCGCCATGAATTTTTTCAAATATTACCGCCGAGATGTTAGGTTGGGTTAGGTTAGGTTATATTACGTTATTGATGTATATGAAGGTGCCACGGAGACGTAGAGGCGAACTCGCCAGGAATGTTGTCAAATATTACCGCCGAGATGATAGGTTGGGTTAGGTAAGGTTATATTGCGTTATTGATGTATAAAAAGATCCCACGGAGACGGAGAAACCAACTCGACAGGAATGTTGTCTAATATTTCCGCCGAGATGTTAGGTTGGGTTTGGTTACGTTATATTACGTTATTGATGTTTATGAAGGTCAAACGGAGACGTAGGGGACAACTCGCCAGGAATGATGTCAAATTTTACCGCCGAAATGTTAGGTTGGGTTAGGTTAGGTTATATCACGTTATAGATGTATATAAAGGTCCCGCGGAGACGTAGAGGCCAACAAGCTAGGAATGTGATCAAATATTACCGCCGAGATATTAGGTTGCGTTAGGTTAGGTTATATTACGTTATTGATGTATATAAAGGTCCCACGGAGACGTAGAGGCCAACTCGCCAGGAATGTTGTCAAATATTACCGCCGAGATGATAGGTTGGGTTAGGTTAGGTTATATTACGTTATTGATGTTTATGAAGGTCAAACGGAGACGTAGAGGCCAACTCGCCAGGAATGATGTCAAATAATACCGCCGAGATTTTAGGTTGGGTTAGGTTAGGTTAAATTACGTTATTGATGTATATGAAGTTCCCACAGAGACGTAGAGGCGAACTCGCCAGGAATGTTGTCAAATATTACCGCCGAGATGATAGGTTGGGTTAGGTTAGGTTATATTGCGTTATTGATATATATGAAGGTCAAAGGGAGACGTAGAGGTCAACTCGCCAGGAATGTTGTCAAATATTACCGCCGAGATGTAAGGTTTGGTTAGATTAGGTTATATTACGTTATTGATGTATAAAAAGATCCCACGGAGACGGAGAAACCAACTCGACAGGAATGTTGTCTAATATTACAGCGGAGATGTTAGGTTGGGTTAGGTTAGGTTATATTACGTTATTGATGTATATAAAGGTCCCACGGAGACGTAGAGGCCAACTCGCCAGAAGTGTTGTCAAATATTACCGCCGAGATGATAGGTTGGGTTAGGTTAGGTTATATTGCGTTATTGATGTATATGAAGGTCAAAGGGAGACGTAGAGGTCAACTCGCCAGGAATGTTGCCAAACATTACAGCCGAGATGTTAGGTTTGGTTAGGTTAGGTTATATTACCTTATGGATGTATATGAAGGTCCCACGGAGACGGAGAGGCCAACTCGCCAGGTATGTTGTCAAATATTACCGCCGAGATGTTAGGTTGGGTTAGGTTAGGTTATATTACGTTATTGATGTATATAAAGGTCCCACGGAGACGGAGAAGCCAACTCGCCAGGAATGTTGTCAAATATTACTGCCGAGATGTGATTTTGGGTTAGGATAGGTTATATTACGTTATTGATGTATATAAAGGTCCCACGGAGACGGAGAAGCCAACTCGCCAGGAATGTTGTCAAATATTACCGCCGAGATGTTATTTTGGGTTAGGATAGGTTATATTACGTTATTGATGTATATAAATGTACCACGGAGACGCAGATGCCAACTCGCCATGAATTTTTTCAAATATTACCGCCGAGATGTTAGGTTGGGTTAGGTTAGGTTATATTACGTTATTGATGTATATAAAGGTCCCACGGAGACGGAGAAGCCAACTCGCCAGGAATGTCGTCAAATATTACCGCCGAGATGTTATTTTGGGTTAGGATAGGTTATATTAGGTTATTGATGTATATAAATGTACCACGGAGACGCAGATGCCAACTCGCCATGAATTTTTTCAAATATTACCGCCGAGATGTTAGGTTGGGTTAGGTTAGGTTATATTACGTTATGGATGTCTATAAAGGTCCCACGGTGACGTAGAGGCCAACACGCCACGAATGTTTTCAAATATTACCGCCGAGATGTTAGGTTTGGTTAGGTTAGGTTAAATTACGTTATTGATGTATATAAGGGTCCCACGGAGACGCAGATGCCAACTCGCCATGAATTTTTTCAAATATTACCGCCGAGATGTTAGGTTGGGTTAGGTTAGGTTATATTACGTTATTGATGTATATGAAGGTGCCACGGAGACGTAGAGGCGAACTCGCCAGGAATGTTGTCAAATATTACCGCCGAGATGATAGGTTGGGTTAGGTTAGGTTATATTGCGTTATTGATGTATATGAAGGTCAAAGGGAGACGTAGAGGTCAACTCGCCAGGAATGTTGTCAAATATTACCGCCGAGATGTTAGGTTTGGTTAGGTTAGGTTATATTACGTTATGGATGTATATGAAGGTCCCACGGAGACGTAGAGGCCAACTCGCCAGGTATGGTGTCAAATATTATCGCCGAGATGTTATTTTGGGTTAGGATAGGTTATATTACGTTATTGATGTACATAAATGTACCACGGAGACGCAGATGCCAACTCGCCATGAATTTTTTCAAATATTACCGCCGAGATGTTAGGTTGGGTTAGGTTAGGTTATATTACGTTATGGATGTCTATGAAGGTCCCACGTAGACGTAGAGGCCAACTCGCCAGGTATGTTTTCAAATATTACCGCCGAGATGTTAGGTTTGGTTAGGTTAGGTTAAATTACGTTATTGATGTATATAAAGGTCCCACGGAGACGCAGATGCCAACTCGCCATGAATTTTTTCAAATATTACCGCCGAGATGTTAGGTTGGGTTAGGTTAGGTTATATTACGTTATTGATGTATAAAAAGATCCCACGGAGACGGAGAAACCAACTCGACAGGAATGTTGTCTAATATTACCGCTGAGATGTTAGGTTGGGTTAGGTTAGGTTATATTACGTTATTGATGTATATAAATGTCCCGCGGAGACGGAGAAACCAAATCGACAGGAATGTTGTCTAATATTTCCGCCGAGATGTTAGGTTGGGTTAGGTTACGTTATATTACGTTATTGATGTTTATGAAGGTCAAACGGAGACGTAGGGGACAACTCGCCAGGAATGATGTCAAATATTACCGCCGAGATGTTAGGTTGGTTTAGGTGAGGTGATATCACGTTATAGATGTATATAAAGTTCCCGCGGAGACGTAGAGGCCAACAAGCCAGGAATGTGATCAAATATTACCGCCGAGATGTTAGGTTGGGTTAGGTTAGGTTATATTACGTTATTGATGTATATAAATGTCCCACGGAGACGTAGAGGCCAACTCGCCAGGTATGTTTTCAAATATTACCGCCGAGATGTTACGTTGGTTTAGGTTAGGTTATATTACGTTATTGATGTATAAAAAGATCCCACGGAGGCGGAGAAACCAACACGACAGGAATGTTGTCTAATATTTCCGCCGAGATGTCAGGTTGGGTTTGGTTACGTTATATTACGTTATCGATGTTTATGAAGGACAAACGGAGACGTAGGGGACAACTCGCCAGGAATGATGTCAAATATTACCGCCGAAATGTTAGGTTGGGTTAGGTTAGGTTATATCACGATATAGATGTATATAAAGGTCCCGCGGAGACGTAGAGGCCAACAAGCTAGGAATGTGATCAAATATTACCGCCGAGATATTAGGTTGGGTTAGGTTAGGTTATATTACGTTATTGATGTATATAAAGGTCCCACGGAGACGTAGAGGCCAACTCGCCAGGAATGTTGTCAAATATTACCGCCGAGATGATAGGTTGGGTTAGGTTAGGTTATATTACGTTATTGATGTTTATGAAGGTCAAACGGAGACGTAGAGGCCAACTCGCCAGGAATGATGTCAAATAATACCGCCGAGATTTTAGGTTGGGTTAGGTTAGGTTAAATTACGTTATTGATGTATATGAAGTTCCCACGGAGACGTAGAGGCGAACTCGCCAGGAATGTTGTCAAATATTACCGCCGAGATGATAGGTTGGGTTAGGATAGGTTATATTACGTTATTGATGTATATAAAGGTCCCACGGAGACGGAGAAACCAACTCGCCAGGAATGTTGTCAAATATTACCGCCGAGATGTTATTTTGGGTTAGGATAGGTTATATTACGTTATTGATGTATATAAATGTACCACGGAGACGCAGATGCCAACTCGCCATGAATTTTTTCAAATATTACCGCCGAGATGTTAGGTTGGGTTAGGTTAGGTTATATTACGTTATTGATGTATATAAAGGTCCCACGGAGACGGAGAAGCCAACTCGCCAGGAATGTCGTCAAATATTACCGCCGAGATGTTATTTTGGGTTAGGATAGGTTATATTAGGTTATTGATGTATATAAATGTACCACGGAGACGCAGATGTCAACTCGCCATGAATTTTTTCAAATATTATCGCCGAGATGTTAGGTTGGGTTAGGTTAGGTTATATTACGTTATGGATGTCTATAAAGGTCCCACGGTGACGTAGAGGCCAACACGCCACGAATGTTTTCAAATATTACCGCCGAGATGTTAGGTTTGGTTAGGTTAGGTTAAATTACGTTATTGATGTATATAAAGGTCCCACGGAGACGCAGATGCCAACTCGCCATGAATTTTTTCAAATATTACCGCCGAGATGTTAGGTTGGGTTAGGTTAGGTTATATTACGTTATTGATGTATATGAAGGTGCCACGGAGACGTAGAGGCGAACTCGCCAGGAATGTTGTCAAATATTACCGCCGAGATGATAGGTTGGGTTAGGTTAGGTTATATTGCGTTATTGATGTATATGAAGGTCAAAGGGAGACGTAGAGGTCAACTCGCCAGGAATGTTGTCAAATATTACCGCCGAGATGTTAGGTTTGGTTAGGTTAGGTTATATTACGTTATGGATGTATATGAAGGTCCCACGGAGACGTAGAGGCCAACTCGCCAGGTATGGTGTCAAATATTATCGCCGAGATGTTATTTTGGGTTAGGATAGGTTATATTACGTTATTGATGTACATAAATGTACCACGGAGACGCAGATGCCAACTCGCCATGAATTTTTTCAAATATTACCGCCGAGATGTTAGGTTGGGTTAGGTTAGGTTATATTACGTTATGGATGTCTATGAAGGTCCCACGTAGACGTAGAGGCCAACTCGCCAGGTATGTTTTCAAATATTACCGCCGAGATGTTAGGTTTGGTTAGGTTAGGTTAAATTACGTTATTGATGTATATAAAGGTCCCACGGAGACGCAGATGCCAACTCGCCATGAATTTTTTCAAATATTACCGCCGAGATGTTAGGTTGGGTTAGGTTAGGTTATATTACGTTATTGATGTATAAAAAGATCCCACGGAGACGGAGAAACCAACTCGACAGGAATGTTGTCTAATATTACCGCTGAGATGTTAGGTTGGGTTAGGTTAGGTTATATTACGTTATTGATGTATATAAATGTCCCGCGGAGACGGAGAAACCAAATCGACAGGAATGTTGTCTAATATTTCCGCCGAGATGTTAGGTTGGGTTAGGTTACGTTATATTACGTTATTGATGTTTATGAAGGTCAAACGGAGACGTAGGGGACAACTCGCCAGGAATGATGTCAAATATTACCGCCGAGATGTTAGGTTGGTTTAGGTGAGGTGATATCACGTTATAGATGTATATAAAGTTCCCGCGGAGACGTAGAGGCCAACAAGCCAGGAATGTGATCAAATATTACCGCCGAGATGTTAGGTTGGGTTAGGTTAGGTTATATTACGTTATTGATGTATATAAATGTCCCACGGAGACGTAGAGGCCAACTCGCCAGGTATGTTTTCAAATATTACCGCCGAGATGTTACGTTGGTTTAGGTTAGGTTATATTACGTTATTGATGTATAAAAAGATCCCACGGAGGCGGAGAAACCAACACGACAGGAATGTTGTCTAATATTTCCGCCGAGATGTCAGGTTGGGTTTGGTTACGTTATATTACGTTATCGATGTTTATGAAGGACAAACGGAGACGTAGGGGACAACTCGCCAGGAATGATGTCAAATATTACCGCCGAAATGTTAGGTTGGGTTAGGTTAGGTTATATCACGATATAGATGTATATAAAGGTCCCGCGGAGACGTAGAGGCCAACAAGCTAGGAATGTGATCAAATATTACCGCCGAGATATTAGGTTGGGTTAGGTTAGGTTATATTACGTTATTGATGTATATAAAGGTCCCACGGAGACGTAGAGGCCAACTCGCCAGGAATGTTGTCAAATATTACCGCCGAGATGATAGGTTGGGTTAGGTTAGGTTATATTACGTTATTGATGTTTATGAAGGTCAAACGGAGACGTAGAGGCCAACTCGCCAGGAATGATGTCAAATAATACCGCCGAGATTTTAGGTTGGGTTAGGTTAGGTTAAATTACGTTATTGATGTATATGAAGTTCCCACGGAGACGTAGAGGCGAACTCGCCAGGAATGTTGTCAAATATTACCGCCGAGATGATAGGTTGGGTTAGGTTAGGTTATATTGCGTTATTGATATATATGAAGGTCAAAGGGAGACGTAGAGGTCAACTCGCCAGGAATGTTGTCAAATATTACCGCCGAGATGTTAGGTTTGGTTAGATTAGGTTATATTACGTTATTGATGTATAAAAAGATCCCACGGAGACGGAGAAACCAACTCGACAGGAATGTTGTCTAATATTACAGCCGAGATGTTAGGTTGAGTTAGGTTAGGTTATATTACGTTATTGATGTATATAAAGGTCCCACGGAGACGTAGAGGCCAACTCGCCAGAAGTGTTGTCAAATATTACCGCCGAGATGATAGGTTGGGTTAGGTTAGGTTATATTGCGTTATTGATGTATATGAAGGTCAAAGGGAGACGTAGAGGTCAACTCGCCAGGAATGTTGCCAAACATTACAGCCGAGATGTTAGGTTTGGTTAGGTTAGGTTATATTACCTTATGGATGTATATGAAGGTCCCACGGAGACGTAGAGGCCAACTCGCCAGGTATGTTGTCAAATATTACCGCCGAGATGTTAGGTTGGGTTAGGTTAGGTTATATTACGTTATTGATGTATATAAAGGTCCCACGGAGACGGAGAAGCCAACTCGCCAGGAATGTTGTCAAATATTACCGCCGAGATGTGATTTTGGGTTAGGATAGGTTATATTACGTTATTGATGTATATAAAGGTCCCACGGAGACGGAGAAGCCAACTCGCCAGGAATGTTGTCAAATATTACCGCCGAGATGTTATTTTGGGTTAGGATAGGTTATATTACGTTATTGATGTATATAAATGTACCACGGAGACGCAGATGCCAACTCGCCATGAATTTTTTCAAATATTACCGCCGAGATGTTAGGTTGGGTTAGGTTAGGTTATATTACGTTATTGATGTATATAAAGGTCCCACGGAGACGGAGAGGCCAACTCGCCAGGTATGTTTTCAAATATTACCGCCGAGATGTTAGGTTGGGTTACGTTAGGTTATATTACGTTATTGATGTATATAAAGGTCCCACGGAGACGAAGAAGCCAACTCGCCAGGAATGATGTCAAATATTACCGCCGAGATGTTAGGTTGGTTTAGGTGAGGTGATATCACGTTATAGATGTATATAAAGTTCCCGCGGAGACGTAGAGGCCAACAAGCCAGGAATGTGATCAAATATTACCGCCGAGATGTTAGGTTGGGTTAGGTTAGGTTATATTACGTTATTGATGTATATAAATGTCCCACGGAGACGTAGAGGCCAACTCGCCAGGTATGTTTTCAAATATTACCGCCGAGATGTTAGGTTGGGTTAGGTTAGGTTATATTACGTTATTGATGTATATAAATGTCCCACGGAGACGTAGAGGCCAACTCGCCAGGTATGTTTTCAAATATTACCGCCGAGATGTTAGGTTGGGTTAGGTTAGGTTATATTACGTTATTGATGTATAAAAAGATCCCACGGGGACGGAGAAACCAACTCGACAGGAATGTTGTCTAATATTTCCGCCGAGATGTTAGGTTGGGTTTGGTTACGTTATATTACGTTATTGATGTTTATGAAGGTCAAACGGAGACGTAGGGGACAACTCGCCAGGAATGATGTCAAATATTACCGCCGAAATGTTAGGTTGGGTTAGGTTAGGTTATATCACGTTATAGATGTATATAAAGGTCTCGCGGAGACGTAGAGGCCAACAAGCTAGGAATGTGATCAAATATTACCGCCGAGATATTAGGTTGCGTTAGGTTAGGTTATATTACGTTATTGATGTATATAAAGGTCCCACGGAGACGTAGAGGCCAACTCGCCAGGAATGTTGTCAAATATTACCGCCGAGATGATAGGTTGGGTTAGGTTAGGTTATATTACGTTATTGATGTTTATGAAGGTCAAACGGAGACGTAGAGGCCAACTCGCCAGGAATGATGTCAAATAATACCGCCGAGATTTTAGGTTGGGTTAGGTTAGGTTAAATTACGTTATTGATGTATATGAAGTTCCCACGGAGACGTAGAGGCGAACTCGCCAGGAATGTTGTCAAATATTACCGCCGAGATGATAGGTTGGGTTAGGTTAGGTTATATTGCGTTATTGATATATATGAAGGTCAAAGGGAGACGTAGAGGTCAACTCGCCAGGAATGTTGTCAAATATTACCGCCGAGATGTAAGGTTTGGTTAGATTAGGTTATATTACGTTATTGATGTATTAGAAGATCCCACGGAGACGGAGAAACCAACTCGACAGGAATGTTGTCTAATATTACAGCCGAGATGTTAGGTTGGGTTAGGTTAGGTTATATTACGTTATTGATGTATATAAAGGTCCCACGGAGACGTAGAGGCCAACTCGCCAGAAGTGTTGTCAAATATTACCGCCGAGATGATAGGTTGGGTTAGGTTAGGTTATATTGCGTTATTGATGTATATGAAGGTCAAAGGGAGACGTAGAGGTCAACTCGCCAGGAATGTTGCCAAACATTACAGCCGAGATGTTAGGTTTGGTTAGGTTAGGTTATATTACCTTATGGATGTATATGAAGGTCCCACGGAGACGTAGAGGCCAACTCGCCAGGTATGTTGTCAAATATTACCGCCGAGATGTTAGGTTGGGTTAGGTTAGGTTATATTACGTTATTGATGTATATAAAGGTCCCACGGAGACGGAGAAGCCAACTCGCCAGGAATGTTGTCAAATATTACCGCCGAGATGTGATTTTGGGTTAGGATAGGTTATATTACGTTATTGATGTATATAAAGGCCCCACGGAGACGGAGAAGCCAACTCGCCAGGAATGTTGTCAAATATTACCGCCGAGATGTTATTTTGGGTTAGGATAGGTTATATTACGTTATTGATGTATATAAATGTACCACGGAGACGCAGATGCCAACTCGCCATGAATTTTTTCAAATATTACCGCCGAGATGTTAGGTTGGGTTAGGTTAGGTTATATTACGTTATTGATGTATATAAAGGTCCCACGGAGACGGAGAAGCCAACTCGCCAGGAATGTCGTCAAATATTACCGCCGAGATGTTATTTTGGGTTAGGATAGGTTATATTAGGTTATTGATGTATATAAATGTACCACGGAGACGCAGATGCCAACTCGCCATGAATTTTTTCAAATATTACCGCCGAGATGTTAGGTTGGGTTAGGTTAGGTTATATTACGTTATTGATGTATATGAAGGTGCCACGGAGACGTAGAGGCGAACTCGCCAGGAATGTTGTCAAATATTACCGCCGAGATGATAGGTTGGGTTAGGTTAGGTTATATTGCGTTATTGATGTATATGAAGGTCAAAGGGAGACGTAGAGGTCAACTCGCCAGGAATGTTGTCAAATATTACCGCCGAGATGTTAGGTTTGGTTAGGTTAGGTTATATTACGTTATGGATGTATATGAAGGTCCCACGGAGACGTAGAGGCCAACTCGCCAGGTATGTTGTCAAATATTATCGCCGAGATGTTATTTTGGGTTAGGATAGGTTATATTACGTTATTGATGTATATAAATGTACCACAGAGACGCAGATGCCAACTCGCCATGAATTTTTTCAAATATTACCGCCGAGATGTTAGGTTGGGTTAGGTTAGGTTATATTACGTTATTGATATATATGAAGGTCAAAGGGAGACGTAGAGGTCAACTCGCCAGGAATGTTGTCAAATATTACCGCCGAGATGTAAGGTTTGGTTAGATTAGGTTATATTACGTTATTGATGTATAAAAAGATCCCACGGAGACGGAGAAACCAACTCGACAGGAATGTTGTCTAATATTACAGCCGAGATGTTAGGTTGGGTTAGGTTAGGTTATATTACGTTATTGATGTATATAAAGGTCCCACGGAGACGTAGAGGCCAACTCGCCAGAAGTGTTGTCAAATATTACCGCCGAGATGATAGGTTGGGTTAGGTCAGGTTATATTGCGTTATTGATGTATATGAAGGTCAAAGGGAGACGTAGAGGTCAACTCGCCAGGAATGTTGCCAAACATTACAGCCGAGATGTTAGGTTTGGTTAGGTTAGGTTATATTACCTTATGGATGTATATGAAGGTCCCACCGAGACGTAGAGGCCAACTCGCCAGGTATGTTGTCAAATATTACCGCCGAGATGTTAGGTTGGGTTAGGTTAGGTTATATTACGTTATTGATGTATATAAAGGTCCCACGGAGACGGAGAAGCCAACTCGCCAGGAATGTTGTCAAATATTACCGCCGAGATGTGATTTTGGGTTAGGATAGGTTATATTACGTTATTGATGTATATAAAGGCCCCACGGAGACGGAGAAGCCAACTCGCCAGGAATGTTGTCAAATATTACCGCCGAGATGTTATTTTGGGTTAGGATAGGTTATATTACGTTATTGATGTATATAAATGTACCACGGAGACGCAGATGCCAACTCGCCATGAATTTTTTCAAATATTACCGCCGAGATGTTAGGTTGGGTTAGGTTAGGTTATATTACGTTATTGATGTATATAAAGGTCCCACGGAGACGGAGAAGCCAACTCGCCAGGAATGTCGTCAAATATTACCGCCGAGATGTTATTTTGGGTTAGGATAGGTTATATTAGGTTATTGATGTATATAAATGTACCACGGAGACGCAGATGCCAACTCGCCATGAATTTTTTCAAATATTACCGCCGAGATGTTAGGTTGGGTTAGGTTAGGTTATATTACGTTATTGATGTATATGAAGGTGCCACGGAGACGTAGAGGCGAACTCGCCAGGAATGTTGTCAAATATTACCGCCGAGATGATAGGTTGGGTTAGGTTAGGTTATATTGCGTTATTGATGTATATGAAGGTCAAAGGGAGACGTAGAGGTCAACTCGCCAGGAATGTTGTCAAATATTACCGCCGAGATGTTAGGTTCGGTTAGGTTAGGTTAAATTACGTTATTGATGTATATGAAGTTCCCACGGAGACGTAGAGGCGAACTCGCCAGGAATGTTGTCAAATATTACCGCCGAGATGATAGGTTGGGTTAGGTTAGGTTATATTGCGTTATTGATATATATGAAGGTCAAAGGGAGACGTAGAGGTCAACTCGCCAGGAATGTTGTCAAATATTACCGCCGAGATGTAAGGTTTGGTTAGATTAGGTTATATTACGTTATTGATGTATAAAAAGATCCCACGGAGACGGAGAAACCAACTCGACAGGAATGTTGTCTAATATTACAGCCGAGATGTTAGGTTGGGTTAGGTTAGGTTATATTACGTTATTGATGTATATAAAGGTCCCACGGAGACGTAGAGGCCAACTCGCCAGAAGTGTTGTCAAATATTACCGCCGAGATGATAGGTTGGGTTAGGTTAGGTTATATTGCGTTATTGATGTATATGAAGGTCAAAGGGAGACGTAGAGGTCAACTCGCCAGGAATGTTGCCAAACATTACAGCCGAGATGTTAGGTTTGGTTAGGTTAGGTTATATTACCTTATGGATGTATATGAAGGTCCCACGGAGACGTAGAGGCCAACTCGCCAGGTATGTTGTCAAATATTACCGCCGAGATGTTAGGTTGGGTTAGGTTAGGTTATATTACGTTATTGATGTATATAAAGGTCCCACGGAGACGGAGAAGCCAACTCGCCAGGAATGTTGTCAAATATTACCGCCGAGATGTGATTTTGGGTTAGGATAGGTTATATTACGTTATTGATGTATATAAAGGCCCCACGGAGACGGAGAAGCCAACTCGCCAGGAATGTTGTCAAATATTACCGCCGAGATGTTATTTTGGGTTAGGATAGGTTATATTACGTTATTGATGTATATAAATGTACCACGGAGACGCAGATGCCAACTCGCCATGAATTTTTTCAAATATTACCGCCGAGATGTTAGGTTGGGTTAGGTTAGGTTATATTACGTTATTGATGTATATAAAGGTCCCACGGAGACGGAGAAGCCAACTCGCCAGGAATGTCGTCAAATATTACCGCCGAGATGTTATGTTGGGTTAGGATAGGTTATATTAGGTTATTGATGTATATAAATGTACCACGGAGACGCAGATGCCAACTCGCCATGAATTTTTTCAAATATTACCGCCGAGATGTTAGGTTGGGTTAGGTTAGGTTATATTACGTTATTGATGTATATGAAGGTGCCACGGAGACGTAGAGGCGAACTCGCCAGGAATGTTGTCAAATATTACCGCCGAGATGATAGGTTGGGTTAGGTTAGGTTATATTGCGTTATTGATGTATATGAAGGTCAAAGGGAGACGTAGAGGTCAACTCGCCAGGAATGTTGTCAAATATTACCGCCGAGATGTTAGGTTTGGTTAGGTTAGGTTATATTACGTTATGGATGTATATGAAGGTCCCACGGAGACGTAGAGGCCAACTCGCCAGGTATGTTGTCAAATATTATCGCCGAGATGTTATTTTGGGTTAGGATAGGTTATATTACGTTATTGATGTATATAAATGTACCACAGAGACGCAGATGCCAACTCGCCATGAATTTTTTCAAATATTACCGCCGAGATGTTAGGTTGGGTTAGGTTAGGTTATATTACGTTATTGATATATATGAAGGTCAAAGGGAGACGTAGAGGTCAACTCGCCAGGAATGTTGTCAAATATTACCGCCGAGATGTAAGGTTTGGTTAGATTAGGTTATATTACGTTATTGATGTATAAAAAGATCCCACGGAGACGGAGAAACCAACTCGACAGGAATGTTGTCTAATATTACAGCCGAGATGTTAGGTTGGGTTAGGTTAGGTTATATTACGTTATTGATGTATATAAAGGTCCCACGGAGACGTAGAGGCCAACTCGCCAGAAGTGTTGTCAAATATTACCGCCGAGATGATAGGTTGGGTTAGGTTAGGTTATATTGCGTTATTGTTGTATATGAAGGTCAAAGGGAGACGTAGAGGTCAACTCGCCAGGAATGTTGCCAAACATTACAGCCGAGATGTTAGGTTTGGTTAGGTTAGGTTATATTACCTTATGGATGTATATGAAGGTCCCACGGAGACGTAGAGGCCAACTCGCCAGGTATGTTGTCAAATATTACCGCCGAGATGTTAGGTTGGGTTAGGATAGGTTATATTACGTTATTGATGTATATAAAGGCCCCACGGAGACGGAGAAGCCAACTCGCCAGGAATGTTGTCAAATATTACCGCCGAGATGTTATTTTGGGTTAGGATAGGTTATATTACGTTATTGATGTATATAAATGTACCACGGAGACGCAGATGCCAACTCGCCATGAATTTTTTCAAATATTACCGCCGAGATGTTAGGTTGGGTTAGGTTAGGTTATATTACGTTATTGATGTATATGAAGGTGCCACGGAGACGTAGAGGCGAACTCGCCAGGAATGTTGTCAAATATTACCGCCGAGATGATAGGTTGGGTTAGGTTAGGTTATATTGCGTTATTGATGTATATGAAGGTCAAAGGGAGACGTAGAGGTCAACTCGCCAGGAATGTTGTCAAATATTACCGCCGAGATGTTAGGTTTGGTTAGGTTAGGTTATATTACGTTATGGATGTATATGAAGGTCCCACGGAGACGTAGAGGCCAACTCGCCAGGTATGTTGTCAAATATTATCGCCGAGATGTTATTTTGGGTTAGGATAGGTTATATTACGTTATTGATGTATATAAATGTACCACAGAGACGCAGATGCCAACTCGCCATGAATTTTTTCAAATATTACCGCCGAGATGTTAGGTTGGGTTAGGTTAGGTTATATTACGTTATTGATGTATATAAAGGTCCCACGGAGACGAAGAGGCCAACTCGCCAGGAATGTTGTCAAATATTACCGCGGAGATGATAGGTTGGCTTAGGTTAGGTTATATTGCGTTATTGATGTATATGAAGGTCAAAGGGAGAGGTAGAGGTCAACTCGCCAGGAATGTTGTCAAATATTACCGCAAAGATGTTAGATTTGGTTAGGTTAGGTTATATTACGTTATTGATGTATATAAATGTCCCACGGAGACGTAGAGGCCAACTCGCCAGGTATGTTTTCAAATATTACCGCCGAGATGTTAGGTTGGGTTAGGTTAGGTTATATTACGTTATTGATGTATATAAAGGTCCCACGGAGACGAAGAAGCCAACTCGCCAGGAATGATGTCAAATATTACCGCCGAGATGTTAGGTTGGTTTAGGTGAGGTGATATCACGTTATAGATGTATATAAAGTTCCCGCAGAGACGTAGAGGCCAACAAGCCAGGAATGTGATCAAATATTACCGCCGAGATGTTAGGTTGGGTTAGGTTAGGTTATATTACGTTATTGATGTATATAAATGTCCCACGGAGACGTAGAGGCCAACTCGCCAGGTATGTTTTCAAATATTACCGCCGAGATGTTAGGTTGGGTTAGGTTAGGTTATATTACGTTATTGATGTATAAAAAGATCCCACGGAGGCGGAGAAACCAACACGACAGGAATGTTGTCTAATATTTCCGCCGAGATGTCAGGTTGGGTTTGGTTACGTTATATTACGTTATTGATGTTTATGAAGGACAAACGGAGACGTAGGGGACAACCCGCCAGGAATGATGTCAAATATTACCGCCGAAATGTTAGGTTGGGTTAGGTTAGGTTATATCACGATATAGATGTATATAAAGGTCCCGCGGAGACGTAGAGGCCAACAAGCTAGGAATGTGATCAAATATTACCGCCGAGATATTAGGTTGGGTTAGGTTAGGTTATATTACGTTATTGATGTATATAAAGGTCCCACGGAGACGTAGGGGCCAACTCGCCAGGAATGTTGTCAAATATTACCGCCGAGATGATAGGTTGGGTTAGGTTAGGTTATATTACGTTATTGATGTTTATGAAGGTCAAACGGAGACGTTGAGGCCAACTCGCCAGGAATGATGTCAAATAATACCGCCGAGATTTTAGGTTGGGTTAGGTTAGGTTAAATTACGTTATTGATGTATATGAAGTTCCCACGGAGACGTAGAGGCGAACTCGCCAGGAATGCTGTCAAATATTACCGCCGAGATGATAGGTTGGGTTAGGTTAGGTTATATTGCGTTATTGATATATATGAAGGTCAAAGGGAGACGTAGAGGTCAACTCGCCAGGAATGTTGTCAAATATTACCGCCGAGATGTTAGGTTGGGTTAGGTTAGGTTATATTACGTTATTGATGTATATAAATGTCCCACGGAGACGTAGAGGCCAACTCGCCAGGTATGTTTTCAAATATTACCGCCGAGATGTTAGGTTGGGTTAGGTTAGGTTATATTACGTTATTGATGTATAAAAAGATCCCACGGAGACGGAGAAACCAACTCGACAGGAATGTTGTCTAATATTTCCGCCGAGATGTTAGGTTGGGTTTGGTTACGTTATATTACGTTATTGATGTTTATGAAGGTCAAACGGAGACGTAGGGGACAACTCGCCAGGAATGATGTCAAATATTACCGCCGAAATGTTAGGTTGGGTTAGGTTAGGTTATATCACGTTATAGATGTATATAAAGGTCCCGCGGAGACGTAGAGGCCAACAAGCTAGGAATGTGATCAAATATTACCGCCGAGATATTAGGTTGGGTTAGGTTAGGTTATATTACGTTATTGATGTATATAAAGGTCCCACGGAGACGTAGAGGCCAACTCGCCAGGAATGTTGTCAAATATTACCGCCGAGATGATAGGTTGGGTTAGGTTAGGTTATATTACGTTATTGATGTTTATGAAGTTCAAACGGAGACGTAGAGGCCAACTCGCCAGGAATGATGTCAAATAATACCGCCGAGATTTTAGGTTGGGTTAGGTTAGGTTAAATTACGTTATTGATGTATATGAAGTTCCCACGGAGACGTAGAGGCGAACTCGCCAGGAATGTTGTCAAATATTACCGCCGAGATGATAGGTTGGGTTAGGTTAGGTTATATTGCGTTATTGATATATATGAAGGTCAAAGGGAAACGTAGAGGTCAACTCGCCAGGAATGTTGTCAAATATTACCGCCGAGATGTTAGGTTTGGTTAGATTAGGTTATATTACGTTATTGATGTATAAAAAGATCCCACGGAGACGGAGAAACCAACTCGACAGGAATGTTGTCTAATATTACAGCCGAGATGTTAGGTTGGGTTAGGTTAGGTTATATTACGTTATTGATGTATATAAAGGTCCCACGGAGACGTAGAGGCCAACTCGCCAGAAGTGTTGTCAAATATTACCGCCGAGATGATAGGTTGGGTTAGGTTAGGTTATATTGCGTTATTGATGTATATGAAGGTCAAAGGGAGACGTAGAGGTCAACTCGCCAGGAATGTTGCCAAACATTACAGCCGAGATGTTAGGTTTGGTTAGGTTAGGTTATATTACCTTATGGATGTATATGAAGGTCCCACGGAGACGTAGAGGCCAACTCGCCAGGTATGTTGTCAAATATTACCGCCGAGATGTTAGGTTGGGTTAGGTTAGGTTATATTACGTTATTGATGTATATAAAGGTCCCACGGAGACGGAGAAGCCAACTCGCCAGGAAGGTTGTCAAATATTACCGCCGAGATGTGATTTTGGGTTAGGATAGGTTATATTACGTTATTGATGTATATAAAGGTCCCACGGAGACGGAGAAGCCAACTCGCCAGGAATGTTGTCAAATATTACCGCCGAGATGTTATTTTGGGTTAGGATAGGTTATATTACGTTATTGATGTATATAAATGTACCACGGAGACGCAGATGCCAACTCGCCATGAATTTTTTCAAATATTGCCGCCGAGATGTTAGGTTGGGTTAGGTTAGGTTATATTACGTTATTGATGTATATAAAGGTCCCACGGAGACGGAGAAGCCAACTCGCCAGGAATGTTGTCAAATATTACCGCCGAGATATTATTTTGGGTTAGGATAGGTTATATTACGTTATTGATGTATATAAAGGTCCCACGGTGACGTAGAGGCCAACTCGCCAGTAATGTTTTCAAATATTACCGCCGAGATGTTAGGTTGGGTTAGGTTAGGTTATATTACGTTATTGATGTATATAAATGTCCCGCGGAGACGGAGAAGCCAACTCGCCAGGAATGTTGTCAAATATTACCGCGGAGATGATAGGTTGGCTTAGGTTAGGTTATATTGCGTTATTGATGTATATGAAGGTCAAAGGGAGAGGTAGAGGTCAACTCGCCAGGAATGTTGTCAAATATTACCGCCGAGATGTTAGATTTGGTTAGGTTAGGTTATATTACGTTATTGATGTATATAAATGTCCCACGGAGACGTAGAGACCAACTCGCCAGGTATGTTTTCAAATATTACCGCCGAGATGTTAGGTTGGGTTAGGTTAGGTTATATTACGTTATTGATGTATATAAAGGTCCCACGGAGACGAAGAAGCCAACTCGCCAGGAATGATGTCAAATATTACCGCCGAGATGTTAGGTTGGTTTAGGTGAGGTGATATCACGTTATAGATGTATATAAAGTTCCCGCAGAGACGTAGAGGCCAACAAGCCAGGAATGTGATCAAATATTACCGCCGAGATGTTAGGTTGGGTTAGGTTAGGTTATATTACGTTATTGATGTTTATGAAGGACAAACGGAGACGTAGGGGACAACTCGCCAGGAATGATGTCAAATATTACCGCCGAAATGTTAGGTTGGGTTAGGTTAGGTTATATCACGATATAGATGTATATAAAGGTCCCGCGGAGACGTAGAGGCCAACAAGCTAGGAATGTGATCAAATATTACCGCCGAGATATTAGGTTGGATTAGGTTAGGTTATATTACGTTATTGATGTATATAAAGGTCCCACGGAGACGTAGAGGCGAACTCGCCAGGAATGTTGTCAAATATTACCGCCGAGATGATAGGTTGGGTTAGGTTAGGTTATATTACGTTATTGATGTTTATGAAGGTCAAACGGAGACGTTGAGGCCAACTCGCCAGGAATGATGTCAAATAATACCGCCGAGATTTTAGGTTGGGTTAGGTTAGGTTAAATTACGTTATTGATGTATATGAAGTTCCCACGGAGACGTAGAGGCGAACTCGCCAGGAATGTTGTCAAATATTACCGCCGAGATGATAGGTTGGGTTAGGTTAGGTTATATTGCGTTATTGATATATATGAAGGTCAAAGGGAGACGTAGAGGCCAACTCGCCAGGTATGTTTTCAAATATTACCGCCGAGATGTTAGGTTGGGTTAGGTTAGGTTATATTACGTTATTGATGTATAAAAAGATCCCACGGAGGCGGAGAAACCAACACGACAGGAATGTTGTCTAATATTTCCGCCGAGATGTCAGGTTGGGTTTGGTTACGTTATATTACGTTATTGATGTTTATGAAGGACAAACGGAGACGTAGGGGACAACTCGCCAGGAATGATGTCAAATATTACCGCCGAAATGTTAGGTTGGGTTAGGTTAGGTTATATCACGATATAGATGTATATAAAGGTCCCGCGGAGACGTAGAGGCCAACAAGCTAGGAATGTGATCAAATATTACCGCCGAGATATTAGGTTGGATTAGGTTAGGTTATATTACGTTATTGATGTATATAAAGGTCCCACGGAGACGTAGAGGCGAACTCGCCAGGAATGTTGTCAAATATTACCGCCGAGATGATAGGTTGGGTTAGGTTAGGTTATATTACGTTATTGATGTTTATGAAGGTCAAACGGAGACGTTGAGGCCAACTCGCCAGGAATGATGTCAAATAATACCGCCGAGATTTTAGGTTGGGTTAGGTTAGGTTAAATTACGTTATTGATGTATATGAAGTTCCCACGGAGACGTAGAGGCGAACTCGCGAGGAATGTTGTCAAATATTACCGCCGAGATGATAGGTTGGGTTAGGTTAGGTTATATTGCGTTATTGATATATATGAAGGTCAAAGGGAGACGTAAGGTCAACTCGCCAGGAATGTTGTCAAATATTACCGCCGAGATGTTAGGTTGGGTTAGGTTAGGTTATATTACGTTATTGATGTATATAAATGTCCCACGGAGACGTAGAGGCCAACTCGCCAGGTATGTTTTCAAATATTACCGCCGAGATGTTAGGTTTGGTTAGATTAGGTTATATTACGTTATTGATGTATAAAAAGATCCCACGGAGACGGAGAAACCAACTCGACAGGAATGTTGTCTAATATTACAGCCGAGATGTTAGGTTGGGTTAGGTTAGGTTATATTACGTTATTGATGTATATAAAGGTCCCACGGAGACGTAGAGGCCAACTCGCCAGAAGTGTTGTCAAATATTACCGCCGAGATGTTAGGTTGGGTTAGGTTAGGTTATATTACGTTATTGATGTATATAAAGGTCCCACGGAGACGGAGAAGCCAACTCGCCAGGAATGTTGTCAAATATTACCGCCGAGATGTGATTTTGGGTTAGGATAGGTTATATTACGTTATTGATGTATATAAAGGTCCCACGGAGACGGAGAAGCCAACTCGCCAGGAATGTTGTCAAATATTACCGCCGAGATGTTATTTTGGGTTAGGATAGGTTATATTACGTTATTGATGTATATAAATGTACCACGGAGACGCAGATGCCAACTCGCCATGAATTTTTTCAAATATTGCCGCCGAGATGTTAGGTTGGGTTAGGTTAGGTTATATTACGTTATTGATGTATATAAAGGTCCCACGGAGACGGAGAAGCCAACTCGCCAGGAATGTTTTCAAATATTACCGCCGAGATGATAGGTTGGGTTAGGTTAGGTTATATTGCGTTATTGATGTATATGAAGGTCAAAGGGAGACGTAGAGGTCAACTCGCCAGGAATGTTGTCAAATAATACCGCCGAGATTTTAGGTTGGGTTAGGTTAGGTTAAATTACGTTATTGATGTATATGAAGGTCCCACGGAGACGTAGAGGCGAACTCGCCAGGAATGTTGTCAAATATTACCGCCGAGATGATAGGTTGGGTTAGGTTAGGTTATATTACGTTATTGATGTATATGAAGTTCCCACGGAGACGTAGAGGCGAACTCGCCAGGAATGTTGTCAAATATTACCGCCGAGATGATAGGTTGGGTTAGGTTAGGTTATATTGCGTTATTGATATACATGAAGGTCAAAGGGAGACGTAGAGGTCAACTCGCGAGGAATGTTGTCAAATATTACCGCCGAGATGTTAGGTTTGGTTAGATTAGGTTATATTACGTTATTGATGTATAAAAAGATCCCACGGAGACGGAGAAACCAACTCGACAGGAATGTTTTCTAATATTACAGCCGAGATGTTAGGTTGGGTTAGGTTAGGTTATATTACGTTATTGATGTATATAAAGGTCCCACGGAGACGTAGAGGCCAACTCGCCAGAAGTGTTGTCAAATATTACCGCCGAGATGATAGGTTGGGTTAGGTTAGGATATATTGCGTTATTGATGTATATGAAGGTCAAAGGGAGACGTAGAGGTCAACTCGCCAGGAATGTTGCCAAACATTACAGCCGAGATGTTAGGTTTGGTTAGGTTAGGTTATATTACCTTATGGATGTATATGAAGGTCCCACGGAGACGTAGAGGCCAACTCGCCAGGTATGTTGTCAAATATTACCGCCGAGATGTTAGGTTGGGTTAGGTTAGGTTATATTACGTTATTGATGTATATAAAGGTCCCACGGAGACGGAGAAGCCAACTCGCCAGGAATGTTTTCAAATATTACCGCCGAGATGTGATTTTGGGTTAGGATAGGTTATATTACGTTATTGATGTATATAAAGGTCCCACGGAGACGGAGAAGCCAACTCGCCAGGAATGTTGTCAAATATTACCGCCGAGATGTTATTTTGGGTTAGGATAGGTTATATTACGTTATTGATGTATATAAATGTACCACGGAGACGCAGATGCCAACTCGCCATGAATTTTTTCAAATATTACCGCCGAGATGTTAGGTTGGGTTAGGTTAGGTTATATTACGTTATTGATGTATATAAAGGTCCCACGGAGACGGAGAAGCCAATTCGCCAGGAATGTCGTCAAATATTACCGCCGAGATGTTACTTTGGGTTAGGATAGGTTATATTAGGTTATTGATGTATATAAATGTACCACGGAGACGCAGATGCCAACTCGCCATGAATTTTTTCAAATATTACCGCCGAGATGTTAGGTTGGGTTAGGTTAGGTTATATTACGTTATGGATGTCTATAAAGGTCCCACGGTGACGTAGAGGCCAACACGCCAGGAATGTTTTCAAATATTACCGCCGAGATGATAGGTTGGGTTAGGTTAGGTTATATTGCGTTATTGATGTATATGAAGGTCAAAGGGAGACGTAGAGGTCAACTCGCCAGGAATGTTGTCAAATAATACCGCCGAGATTTTAGGTTGGGTTAGGTTAGGTTAAATTACGTTATTGATGTATATGAAGGTCCCACGGAGACGTAGAGGCGAACTCGCCAGGAATGTTGTCAAATATTACCGCCGAGATGATAGGTTGGGTTAGGTTACGTTATATTACGTTATTGATGTATATAAATGTCCCACGGAGACGTAGAGGCCAACTCGCCAGGTATGTTTTCAAATATTACCGCCGAGATGTTAGGTTGGGTTAGGTTAGGTTATATTACGTTATTGATGTATATAAAGGTCCCACGGAGACGAAGAAGCCAACTCGCCAGGCATGATGTCAAATATTACCGCCGAGATGTTAGGTTGGTTTAGGTGAGGTGATATCACGTTATAGATGTATATAAAGTTCCCGCGGAGACGTAGAGGCCAACAAGCCAGGAATGTGATCAAATATTACCGCCGAGATGTTAGGTTGGGTTAGGTTAGGTTATATTACGTTATTGATGTATATAAATGTCCCACGGAGACGTAGAGGCCAACTCGCCAGGTATGTTTTCAAATATTACCGCCGAGATGTTAGGTTGGGTTAGGTTAGGTTATATTACGTTATTGATGTATAAAAAGATCCCACGGAGACGGAGAAACCAACTCGACAGGAATGTTGTCTAATATTTCCGCCGAGATGTTAGGTTGGGTTTGGTTACGTTATATTACGTTATTGATGTATATGAAGTTCCCACGGAGACGTAGAGGCGAACTCGCCAGGAATGTTGTCAAATATTACCGCCGAGATGATAGGTTGGGTTAGGTTAGGTTATATTGCGTTATTGATATATATGAAGGTCAAAGGGAGACGTAGAGGTCAACTCGCGAGGAATGTTGTCAAATATTACCGCCGAGATGTTAGGTTTGGTTAGATTAGGTTATATTACGTTATTGATGTATAAAAAGATCCCACGGAGACGGAGAAACCAACTCGACAGGAATGTTGTCTAATATTACAGCCGAGATGTTAGGTTGGGTTAGGTTAGGTTATATTACGTTATTGATGTATATAAAGGTCCCACGGAGACGTAGAGGCCAACTCGCCAGAAGTGTTGTCAAATATTACCGCCGAGATGATAGGTTGGGTTAGGTTAGGTTATATTGCGTTATTGATGTATATGAAGGTCAAAGGGAGACGTAGAGGTCAACTCGCCAGGAATGTTGCCAAACATTACAGCCGAGATGTTAGGTTTGGTTAGGTTAGGTTATATTACCTTATGGATGTATATGAAGGTCCCACGGAGACGTAGAGGCCAACTCGCCAGGTATGTTGTCAAATATTACCGCCGAGATGTTAGGTTGGGTTAGGTTAGGTTATATTACGTTATTGATGTATATAAAGGTCCCACGGAGACGGAGAAGCCAACTCGCCAGGAATGTTTTCAAATATTACCGCCGAGATGATAGGTTGGGTTAGGTTAGGTTATATTACGTTATTGATGTATATAAAGGTCCCACGGAGACGGAGAAGCCAACTCGCCAGGAATGTTGTCAAATATTACCGCCGAGATGTTATTTTGGGTTAGGATAGGTTATATTACGTTATTGATGTATATAAATGTACCACGGAGACGCAGATGCCAACTCGCCATGAATTTTTTCAAATATTACCGCCGAGATGTTAGGTTGGGTCAGGTTAGGTTATATTACGTTATTGATGTATATAAAGGTCCCACGGAGACGGAGAAGCCAACTCGCCAGGAATGTCGTCAAATATTACCGCCGAGATGTTATTTTGGGTTAGGATAGGTTATATTAGGTTATTGATGTATATAAATGTACCACGGAGACGCAGATGCCAACTCGCCATGAATTTTTTCAAATATTACCGCCGAGATGTTAGGTTGGGTTAGGTTAGGTTATATTACGTTATGGATGTCTATAAAGGTCCCACGGTGACGTAGAGGCCAACACGCCAGGAATGTTTTCAAATATTACCGCCGAGATGATAGGTTGGGTTAGGTTAGGTTATATTGCGTTATTGATGTATATGAAGGTCAAAGGGAGACGTAGAGGTCAACTCGCCAGGAATGTTGTCAAATAATACCGCCGAGATTTTAGGTTGGGTTAGGTTAGGTTAAATTACGTTATCGATGTATATGAAGGTCCCACGCAGACGTAGAGGCGAACTCGCCAGGAATGTTGTCAAATATTACCGCCGAGATGATAGGTTGGGTTAGGTTAGGTTATATTACGTTATTGATGTATATAAATGTCCCACGGAGACGTAGAGGCCAACTCGCCAGGTATGTTTTCAAATATTACCGCCGAGATGTTAGGTTGGGTTAGGTTAGGTTATATTACGTTATTGATGTATATAAAGGTCCCACGGAGACGAAGAAGCCAACTCGCCAGGAATGATGTCAAATATTACCGCCGAGATGTTAGGTTGGTTTAGGTGAGGTGATATCACGTTATAGATGTATATAAAGTTCCCGCGGAGACGTAGAGGCCAACAAGCCAGGAATGTGATCAAATATTACCGCCGAGATGTTAGGTTGGGTTAGGTTAGGTTATATTACGTTATTGAGGTATATAAATGTCCCACGGAGACGTAGAGGCCAACTCGCCAGGTATGTTTTCAAATATTACCGCCGAGATGTTAGGTTGGGTTAGGTTAGGTTATATTACGTTATTGATGTATAAAAAGATCCCACGGAGACGGAGAAACCAACTCGACAGGAATGTTGTCTAATATTTCCGCCGAGATGTTAGGTTGGGTTTGGTTACGTTATATTACGTTATTGATGTTTATGAAGGTCAAACGGAGACGTAGGGGACAACTCGCCAGGAATGATGTCAAATATTACCGCCGAAATGTTAGGTTGGGTTAGGTTAGGTTATATCACGTTATAGATGTATATAAAGGTCCCGCGGAGACGTAGAGGCCAACAAGCTAGGAATGTGATCAAATATTACCGCCGAGATATTAGGTTGGGTTAGGTTAGGTTATATTACGTTATTGATGTATATAAAGGTCCCACGGAGACGTAGAGGCCAACTCGCCAGGAATGTTGTCAAATATTACCGCCGAGATGATAGGTTGGGTTAGGTTAGGTTATATTACGTTATTGATGTTTATGAAGGTCAAACGGAGACGTAGAGGCCAACTCGCCAGGAATGATGTCAAATAATACCGCCGAGATTTTAGGTTGGGTTAGGTTAGGTTAAATTACGTTATTGATGTATATGAAGTTCCCACGGAGACGTAGAGGCGAACTCGCCAGGAATGTTGTCAAATATTACCGCCGAGATGATAGGTTGGGTTAGGTTAGGTTATATTGCGTTATTGATATATATGAAGGTCAAAGGGAGACGTAGAGGTCAACTCGCCAGGAATGTTGTCAAATATTACCGCCGAGATGTTAGGTTTGGTTAGATTAGGTTATATTACGTTATTGATGTATAAAAAGATCCCACGGAGACGGAGAAACCAACTCGACAGGAATGTTGTCTAATATTACAGCCGAGATGTTAGGTTGGGTTAGGTTAGGTTATATTACGTTATTGATGTATATAAAGGTCCCACGGAGACGTAGAGGCCAACTCGCCAGAAGTGTTGTCAAATATTACCGCCGAGATGATAGGTTGGGTTAGGTTAGGTTATATTGCGTTATTGATGTATATGAAGGTCAAAGGGAGACGTAGAGGTCAACTCGCCAGGAATGTTGCCAAACATTACAGCCGAGATGTTAGGTTTGGTTAGGTTAGGTTATATTACCTTATGGATGTATATGAAGGTCCCACGGAGACGTAGAGGCCAACTCGCAAGGTATGTTGTCAAATATTACCGCCGAGATGATAGGTTGGGTTAGGTTAGGTTATATTACGTTATTGATGTATATAAAGGTCCCACGGAGACGGAGAAGCCAACTCGCCAGGAATGTTTTCAAATATTACCGCCGAGATGTGATTTTGGGTTAGGATAGGTTATATTACGTTATTGATGTATATAAAGGTCCCACGGAGACGGAGAAGCCAACTCGCCAGGAATGTTGTCAAATATTACCGCCGAGATGTTATTTTGGGTTAGGATAGGTTATATTACGTTATTGATGTATATAAATGTACCACGGAGACGCAGATGCCAACTCGCCATGAATTTTTTCAAATATTACCGCCGAGATGTTAGGTTGGGTTAGGTTAGGTTATATTACGTTATTGATGTATATAAAGGTCCCACGGAGACGGAGAAGCCAATTCGCCAGGAATGTCGTCAAATATTACCGCCGAGATGTTACTTTGGGTTAGGATAGGTTATATTAGGTTATTGATGTATATAAATGTACCACGGAGACGCAGATGCCAACTCGCCATGAATTTTTTCAAATATTACCGCCGAGATGTTAGGTTGGGTTAGGTTAGGTTATATTACGTTATGGATGTCTATAAAGGTCCCACGGTGACGTAGAGGCCAACACGCCAGGAATGTTTTCAAATATTACCGCCGAGATGATAGGTTGAGTTAGGTTAGGTTATATTGCGTTATTGATGTATATGAAGGTCAAAGGGAGACGTAGAGGTCAACTCGCCAGGAATGTTGTCAAATAATACCGCCGAGATTTTAGGTTGGGTTAGGTTAGGTTAAATTACGTTATTGATGTATATGAAGGTCCCACGGAGACGTAGAGGCGAACTCGCCAGGAATGTTGTCAAATATTACCGCCGAGATGATAGGTTGGGTTAGGTTACGTTATATTACGTTATTGATGTATATAAATGTCCCACGGAGTCGTAGAGGCCAACTCGCCAGGTATGTTTTCAAATATTACCGCCGAGATGTTAGGTTGGGTTAGGTTAGGTTATATTACGTTATTGATGTATAAAAAGATCCCACGGAGACGGAGAAACCAACTCGACAGGAATGTTGTCTAATATTTCCGCCGAGATGTTAGGTTGGGTTTGGTTACGTTATATTACGTTATTGATGTTTATGAAGGTCAAACGGAGACGTAGGGGACAACTCGCCAAGAATGATGTCAAATATTACCGCCGAAATGTTAGGTTGGGTTAGGTTAGGTTATATCACGTTATAGATGTATATAAATGTCCCGCGGAGACGTAGAGGCCAACAAGCTAGGAATGTGATCAAATATTACCGCCGAGATATTATGTTGGGTTAGGTTAGGTTATATTACGTTATTGATGTATATAAAGGTCCCACGGAGACGTAGAGGCCAACTCGCCAGGAATGTTGTCAAATATTACCGCCGAGATGATAGGTTGGGTTAGGTTAGGTTATATTACGTTATTGATGTTTATGAAGGTCAAACGGAGACGTAGAGGCCAACTCGCCAGGAATGATGTCAAATAATACCGCCGAGATGTTAGGTTTGGTTAGGTTAGGTTATATTACCTTATGGATGTATATGAAGGTCCCACGGAGACGTAGAGGCGAACTCGCCAGGAATGTTGTCAAATATTACCGCCGAGATGATAGGTTGGGTTAGGTTAGGTTATATTGCGTTATTGATATATATGAAGGTCAAAGGGAGACGTAGAGGTCAACTCGCCAGGAATGTTGTCAAATATTACCGCCGAGATGTTATTTTGGGTTAGGATAGGTTATATTACGTTATTGATGTATATAAAGGTCCCACGGAGACGGAGAAGCCAACTCGCCAGGAATGTTGTCAAATATTACCGCCGAGATGTTATTTTGGGTTAGGATAGGTTATATTACGTTATTGATGTATATAAATGTACCACGGAGACGCAGATGCCAACTCGCCATGAATTTTTTCAAATATTACCGCCGAGATGTTAGGTTGGGTTAGGTTAGGTTATATTACGTTATTGATGTATATAAAGGTCCCACGGAGACGGAGAAGCCAACTCGCCAGGAATGTCGTCAAATATTACCGCCGAGATGTTATTTTGGGTTAGGATAGGTTATATTAGGTTATTGATGTATATAAATGTACCACGGAGACGCAGATGCCAACTCGCCATGAATTTTTTCAAATATTACCGCCGAGATGTTAGGTTGGGTTAGGTTAGGTTATATTACGTTATGGATGTCTATAAAGGTCCCACGGTGACGTAGAGGCCAACACGCCAGGAATGTTTTCAAATATTACCGCCGAGATGATAGGTTGGGTTAGGTTAGGTTATATTGCGTTATTGATGTATATGAAGGTCAAAGGGAGACGTAGAGGTCAACTCGCCAGGAATGTTGTCAAATAATACCGCCGAGATTTTAGGTTGGGTTAGGTTAGGTTAAATTACGTTATTGATGTATATGAAGGTCCCACGGAGACGTAGAGGCGAACTCGCCAGGAATGTTGTCAAATATTACCGCCGAGATGATAGGTTGGGTTAGGTTAGGTTATATTACGTTACTGATGTATATAAATGTCCCACGGAGACGTAGAGGCCAACTCGCCAGGTATGTTTTCAAATATTACCGCCGAGATGTTAGGTTGGGTTAGGTTAGGTTATATTACGTTATTGATGTATATAAAGGTCCCACGGAGACGAAGAAGCCAACTCGCCAGGAATGATGTCAAATATTACCGCCGAGATGTTAGGTTGGTTTAGGTGCGGTGATATCACGTTATAGATGTATATAAAGATCCCGCGGAGACGTAGAGGCCAACAAGCCAGGAATGTGATCAAATATTACCGCCGAGATGTTAGGTTGGGTTAGGTTAGGTTATATTGCGTTATTGATGTATATGAAGGTCAAAGGGAGACGTAGAGGTCAACTCGCCAGGAATGTTGCCAAACATTACAGCCGAGATGTTAGGTTTGGTTAGGTTAGGTTATATTACCTTATGGATGTATATGAAGGTCCCACGGAGACGTAGAGGCCAACTCGCCAGGTATGTTGTCAAATATTACCGCCGAGATGTTAGGTTGGGTTAGGTTAGGTTATATTACGTTATTGATGTATATAAAGGTCCCACGGAGACGGAGAAGCCAACTCGCCAGGAATGTTTTCAAATATTACCGCCGAGATGTGATTTTGGGTTAGGATAGGTTATATTACGTTATTGATGTATATAAAGGTCCCACGGAGACGGAGAAGCCAACTCGCCAGGAATGTTGTCAAATATTACCGCCGAGATGTTATTTTGGGTTAGGATAGGTTATATTACGTTATTGATGTATATAAATGTACCACGGAGACGCAGATGCCAACTCGCCATGAATTTTTTCAAATATTACCGCCGAGATGTTAGGTTGGGTTAGGTTAGGTTATATTACGTTATGGATGTCTATAAAGGTCCCACGGTGACGTAGAGGCCAACACGCCAGGAATGTTTTCAAATATTACCGCCGAGATGATAGGTTGGGTTAGGTTAGGTTATATTGCGTTATTGATGTATATGAAGGTCAAAGGGAGACGTAGAGGTCAACTCGCCAGGAATGTTGTCAAATAATACCGCCGAGATTTTAGGTTGGGTTAGGTTAGGTTAAATTACGTTATTGATGTATATGAAGGTCCCACGGAGACGTAGAGGCGAACTCGCCAGGAATGTTGTCAAATATTACCGCCGAGATGATAGGTTGGGTTAGGTTAGGTTATATTACGTTATTGATGTATATAAATGTCCCACGGAGACGTAGAGGCCAACTCGCCAGGTATGTTTTCAAATATTACCGCCGAGATGTTAGGTTGGGTTAGGTTAGGTTATATTACGTTATTGATGTATATAAAGGTCCCACGGAGACGAAGAAGCCAACTCGCCAGGAATGATGTCAAATATTACCGCCGAGATGTTAGGTTGGTTTAGGTGAGGTGATATCACGTTATAGATGTATATAAAGTTCCCGCGGAGACGTAGAGGCCAACAAGCCAGGAATGTGATCAAATATTACCGCCGAGATGTTAGGTTGGGTTAGGTTAGGTTATATTACGTTATTGATGTATATAAATGTCCCACGGAGACGTAGAGGCCAACTCGCCAGGTATGTTTTCAAATATTACCGCCGAGATGTTAGGTTGGGTTAGGTTAGGTTATATTACGTTATTGATGTATAAAAAGATCCCACGGAGGCGGAGAAACCAACACGACAGGAATGTTGTCTAATATTTCCGGCGAGATGTTAGGTTGGGTTTGGTTACGTTATATTACGTTATTGATGTTTATGAAGGACAAACGGAGACGTAGAGGCCAACTCGCCAGGAATGATGTCAAATAATACCGCCGAGATTTTAGGTTGGGTTAGGTTAGGTTAAATTACGTTATTGATGTATATGAAGTTCCCACGGAGACGTAGAGGCGAACTCGCCAGGAATGTTGTCAAATATTACCGCCGAGATGATAGGTTGGGTTAGGTTAGGTTATATTGCGTTATTGATATATATGAAGGTCAAAGGGAGACGTAGAGGTCAACTCGCCAGGAATGTTGTCAAATATTACCGCCGAGATGTTAGGTTTGGTTAGATTAGGTTATATTACGTTATTGATGTATAAAAAGATCCCACGGAGACGGAGAAACCAACTCGACAGGAATGTTGTCTAATATTACAGCCGAGATGTTAGGTTGGGTTAGGTTAGGTTATATCACGATATAGATGTATATAAAGGTCCCGCGGAGACGTAGAGGCCAACAAGCTAGGAATGTGATCAAATATTACCGCCGAGATATTAGGTTGGGTTAGGTTAGGTTATATTACGTTATTGATGTATATAAAGGTCCCACGGAGACGTAGAGGCCAACTCGCCAGGAATGTTGTCAAATATTACCGCCGAGATGATAGGTTGGGTTAGGTTAGGTTATATTACGTTATTGATGTTTATGAAGGTCAAACGGAGACGTAGAGGCCAACTCGCCAGGAATGATGTCAAATAATACCGCCGAGATTTTAGGTTGGGTTAGGTTAGGTTAAATTACGTTATTGATGTATATGAAGTTCCCACGGAGACGTAGAGGCGAACTCGCCAGGAATGTTGTCAAATATTACCGCCGAGATGATAGGTTGGGTTAGGTTAGGTTATATTGCGTTATTGATATATATGAAAGTCAAAGGGAGACGTAGAGGTCAACTCGCCAGGAATGTTGTCAAATATTACCGCCAAGATGTTAGGTTTGGTTAGATTAGGTTATATTACGTTATTGATGTATAAAAAGATCCCACGGAGACGCAGATGCCAACTCGCCATGAATTTTTTCAAATATTACCGCCGAGATGTTAGGTTGGGTTAGGTTAGGTTATATTACGTTATGGATGTCTATAAAGGTCCCACGGTGACGTAGAGGCCAACACGCCAGGAATGTTTTCAAATATTACCGCCGAGATGATAGGTTGGGTTAGGTTAGGTTATATTGCGTTATTGATGTATATGAAGGTCAAAGGGAGACGTAGAGGTCAACTCGCCAGGAATGTTGTCAAATAATACCGCCGAGATTTTAGGTTGGGTTAGGTTAGGTTAAATTACGTTATTGATGTATATGAAGGTCCCACGGAGACGTAGAGGCGAACTCGCCAGGAATGTTGTCAAATATTACCGCCGAGATGATAGGTTGGGTTAGGTTAGGTTATATTGCGTTATTGATGTATATGAAGGTCAAAGGGAGACGTAGAGGTCAACTCGCCAGGAATGTTGTCAAATATTACCGCCGAGATGTTAGGTTTGGTTAGGTTAGGTTATATTACGTTATGGATGTATATGAAGGTCCCACGGAGACGTAGAGGCCAACTCGCCAGGTATGTTGTCAAATATTATCGCCGAGATGTTATTTTGGGTTAGGATAGGTTATATTACGTTATTGATGTATATAAATGTACCACGGAGACGCAGATGCCAACTCGCCATGAATTTTTTCAAATATTACCGCCGAGATGTTAGGTTGGGTTAGGTTAGGTTATATTACGTTATGGATGTCTATAAAGGTCCCACGTAGACGTAGAGGCCAACTCGCCAGGTATGTTCTCAAATATTACCGCCGAGATGTTAGGTTTGGTTAGGTTAGGTTAAATTACGTTATTGATGTACATAAAGGTCCCACGGAGACGCAGATGCCAACTCGCCATGAATTTTTTCAAATATTACCGCCGAGATGTTAGGTTGGGTTAGGTTAGGTTATATTACGTTATTGATGTATAAAAAGATCCCACGGAGACGGAGAAACCAACTCGACAGGAATGTTGTCTAATATTACCGCCGAGATGTTAGGTTGGGTTAGATTAGGTTATATTACGTTATTGATGTATATAAATGTCCCGCGGAGACGGAGAAACCAACTCGACAGGAATTTTGTCTAATATTTCCGCCGAGATGTTATTTTGGGTTAGGATAGGTTATATTAGGTTATTGATGTATATAAATGTACCACGGAGACGCAGATGCCAACTCGCCATGAATTTTTTCAAATATTACCGCCGAGATGTTAGGTTGGGTTAGGTTAGGTTATATTACGTTATGGATGTCTATAAAGGTCCCACGGTGACGTAGAGGCCAACACGCCAGGAATGTTTTCAAATATTACCGCCGAGATGATAGGTTGGGTTAGGTTAGGTTATATTGCGTTATTGATGTATATGAAGGTCAAAGGGAGACGTAGAGGTCAACTCGCCAGGAATGTTGTCAAATAATACCGCCGAGATTTTAGGTTGGGTTAGGTTAGGTTAAATTACGTTATTGATGTATATGAAGGTCCCACGGAGACGTAGAGGCGAACTCGCCAGGAATGTTGTCAAATATTACCGCCGAGATGATAGGTTGGGTTAGGTTAGGTTATATTGCGTTATTGATGTATATGAAGGTCAAAGGGAGACGTAGAGGTCAACTCGCCAGGAATGTTGTCAAATATTACCGCCGAGATGTTAGGTTTGGTTAGGTTAGGTTATATTACGTTATGGATGTATATGAAGGTCCCACGGAGACGTAGAGGCCAACTCGCCAGGTATGTTGTCAAATATTATCGCCGAGATGTTATTTTGGGTTAGGATAGGTTATATTACGTTATTGATGTATATAAATGTACCACGGAGACGCAGATGCCAACTCGCCATGAATTTTTTCAAATATTACCGCCGAGATGTTAGGTTGGGTTAGGTTAGGTTATATTACGTTATGGATGTCTATAAAGGTCCCACGTAGACGTAGAGGCCAACTCGCCAGGTATGTTCTCAAATATTACCGCCGAGATGTTAGGTTTGGTTAGGTTAGGTTAAATTACGTTATTGATGTACATAAAGGTCCCACGGAGACGCAGATGCCAACTCGCCATGAATTTTTTCAAATATTACCGCCGAGATGTTAGGTTGGGTTAGGTTAGGTTATATTACGTTATTGATGTATAAAAAGATCCCACGGAGACGGAGAAACCAACTCGACAGGAATGTTGTCTAATATTACCGCCGAGATGTTAGGTTGGGTTAGATTAGGTTATATTACGTTATTGATGTATATAAATGTCCCGCGGAGACGGAGAAACCAACTCGACAGGAATTTTGTCTAATATTTCCGCCGAGATGTTATTTTGGGTTAGGATAGGTTATATTAGGTTATTGATGTATATAAATGTACCACGGAGACGCAGATGCCAACTCGCCATGAATTTTTTCAAATATTACCGCCGAGATGTTAGGTTGGGTTAGGTTAGGTTATATTACGTTATGGATGTCTATAAAGGTCCCACGGTGACGTAGAGGCCAACACGCCAGGAATGTTTTCAAATATTACCGCCGAGATGATAGGTTGGGTTAGGTTAGGTTATATTGCGTTATTGATGTATATGAAGGTCAAAGGGAGACGTAGAGGTCAACTCGCCAGGAATGTTGTCAAATAATACCGCCGAGATTTTAGGTTGGGTTAGGTTAGGTTAAATTACGTTATTGATGTATATGAAGGTCCCACGGAGACGTAGAGGCGAACTCGCCAGGAATGTTGTCAAATATTACCGCCGAGATGATAGGTTGGGTTAGGTTAGGTTATATTACGTTATTGATGTATATAAATGTCCCACGGAGACGTAGAGGCCAACTCGCCAGGTATGTTTTCAAATATTACCGCCGAGATGTTAGGTTGGGTTAGGTTAGGTTATATTACGTTATTGATGTATATAAAGGTCCCACGGAGACGAAGAAGCCAACTCGCCAGGAATGATGTCAAATATTACCGCCGAGATGTTAGGTTGGTTTAGGTGAGGTGATATCACGTTATAGATGTATATAAAGTTCCCGCGGAGACGTAGAGGCCAACAAGCCAGGAATGTGATCAAATATTACCGCCGAGATGTTAGGTTGGGTTAGGTTAGGTTATATTACGTTATTGATGTATATAAATGTCCCACGGAGACGTAGAGGCCAACTCGCCAGGTATGTTTTCAAATATTACCGCCGAGATGTTAGGTTGGGTTAGGTTAGGTTATATTACGTTATTGATGTATAAAAAGATCCCACGGAGGCGGAGAAACCAACACGACAGGAATGTTGTCTAATATTTCCGGCGAGATGTTAGGTTGGGTTTGGTTACGTTATATTACGTTATTGATGTTTATGAAGGACAAACGGAGACGTAGGGGACAACTCGCCAGGAATGATGTCAAATATTACCGCCGAAATGTTAGGTTGGGTTAGGTTAGGTTATATCACGATATAGATGTATATAAAGGTCCCGCGGAGACGTAGAGGCCAACAAGCTAGGAATGTGATCAAATATTACCGCCGAGATATTAGGTTGGGTTAGGTTAGGTTATATTACGTTATTGATATATATAAAGGTCCCACGGAGACGTAGAGGCTAACTCGCCAGGAATGTTGTCAAATATTACCGCCGAGATGATAGGTTGGGTTAGGTTAGGTTATATTACGTTATTGATGTTTATGAAGGTCAAACGGAGACGTAGAGGCCAACTCGCCAGGAATGATGTCAAATAATACCGCCGAGATTTTAGGTTGGGTTAGGTTAGGTTAAATTACGTTATTGATGTATATGAAGTTCCCACGGAGACGTAGAGGCGAACTCGCCAGGAATGTTGTCAAATATTACCGCCGAGATGATAGGTTGGGTTAGGTTAGGTTATATTGCGTTATTGATATATATGAAGGTCAAAGGGAGACGTAGAGGTCAACTCGCCAGGAATGTTGTCAAATATTACCGCCGAGATGTTAGGTTTGGTTAGATTAGGTTATATTACGTTATTGATGTATAAAAAGATCCCACGGAGACGGAGAAACCAACTCGACAGGAATGTTGTCTAATATTACAGCCGAGATGTTAGGTTGGGTTAGGTTAGGTTATATCACGATATAGATGTATATAAAGGTCCCGCGGAGACGTAGAGGCCAACAAGCTAGGAATGTGATCAAATATTACCGCCGAGATATTAGGTTGGGTTAGGTTAGGTTATATTACGTTATTGATGTATATAAAGGTCCCACGGAGACGTAGAGGCCAACTCGCCAGGAATGTTGTCAAATATTACCGCCGAGATGTTAGGTTTGGTTAGGTTAGGTTATATTACGTTATGGATGTATATGAAGGTCCCACGGAGACGTAGAGGCCAACTCGCCAGGTATGTTGTCAAATATTATCGCCGAGATGTTATTTTGGGTTAGGATAGGTTATATTACGTTATTGATGTATATAAATGTACCACGGAGACGCAGATGCCAACTCGCCATGAATTTTTTCAAATATTACCGCCGAGATGTTAGGTTGGGTTAGGTTAGGTTATATTACGTTATTGATGTATAAAAAGATCCCACGGAGACGGAGAAACCAACTCGACAGGAATGTTGTCTAATATTACCGCCGAGATGTTAGGTTGGGTTAGATTAGGTTATATTACGTTATTGATGTATATAAATGTCCCGCGGAGACGGAGAAACCAACTCGACAGGAATTTTGTCTAATATTTCCGCCGAGATGTTATTTTGGGTTAGGATAGGTTATATTAGGTTATTGATGTATATAAATGTACCACGGAGACGCAGATGCCAACTCGCCATGAATTTTTTCAAATATTACCGCCGAGATGTTAGGTTGGGTTAGGTTAGGTTATATTACGTTATGGATGTCTATAAAGGTCCCACGGTGACGTAGAGGCCAACACGCCAGGAATGTTTTCAAATATTACCGCCGAGATGATAGGTTGGGTTAGGTTAGGTTATATTGCGTTATTGATGTATATGAAGGTCAAAGGGAGACGTAGAGGTCAACTCGCCAGGAATGTTGTCAAATAATACCGCCGAGATTTTAGGTTGGGTTAGGTTAGGTTAAATTACGTTATTGATGTATATGAAGGTCCCACGGAGACGTAGAGGCGAACTCGCCAGGAATGTTGTCAAATATTACCGCCGAGATGATAGGTTGGGTTAGGTTAGGTTATATTACGTTATTGATGTATATAAATGTCCCACGGAGACGTAGAGGCCAACTCGCCAGGTATGTTTTCAAATATTACCGCCGAGATGTTAGGTTGGGTTAGGTTAGGTTATATTACGTTATTGATGTATATAAAGGTCCCACGGAGACGAAGAAGCCAACTCGCCAGGAATGATGTCAAATATTACCGCCGAGATGTTAGGTTGGTTTAGGTGAGGTGATATCACGTTATAGATGTATATAAAGTTCCCGCGGAGACGTAGAGGCCAACAAGCCAGGAATGTGATCAAATATTACCGCCGAGATGTTAGGTTGGGTTAGGTTAGGTTATATTACGTTATTGATGTATATAAATGTCCCACGGAGACGTAGAGGCCAACTCGCCAGGTATGTTTTCAAATATTACCGCCGAGATGTTAGGTTGGGTTAGGTTAGGTTATATTACGTTATTGATGTATAAAAAGATCCCACGGAGGCGGAGAAACCAACACGACAGGAATGTTGTCTAATATTTCCGGCGAGATGTTAGGTTGGGTTTGGTTACGTTATATTACGTTATTGATGTTTATGAAGGACAAACGGAGACGTAGGGGACAACTCGCCAGGAATGATGTCAAATATTACCGCCGAAATGTTAGGTTGGGTTAGGTTAGGTTATATCACGATATAGATGTATATAAAGGTCCCGCGGAGACGTAGAGGCCAACAAGCTAGGAATGTGATCAAATATTACCGCCGAGATATTAGGTTGGGTTAGGTTAGGTTATATTACGTTATTGATGTATATAAAGGTCCCACGGAGACGTAGAGGCTAACTCGCCAGGAATGTTGTCAAATATTACCGCCGAGATGATAGGTTGGGTTAGGTTAGGTTATATTACGTTATTGATGTTTATGAAGGTCAAACGGAGACGTAGAGGCCAACTCGCCAGGAATGATGTCAAATAATACCGCCGAGATTTTAGGTTGGGTTAGGTTAGGTTAAATTACGTTATTGATGTATATGAAGTTCCCACGGAGACGTAGAGGCGAACTCGCCAGGAATGTTGTCAAATATTACCGCCGAGATGATAGGTTGGGTTAGGTTAGGTTATATTGCGTTATTGATATATATGAAGGTCAAAGGGAGACGTAGAGGTCAACTCGCCAGGAATGTTGTCAAATATTACCGCCGAGATGTTAGGTTTGGTTAGATTAGGTTATATTACGTTATTGATGTATAAAAAGATCCCACGGAGACGGAGAAACCAACTCGACAGGAATGTTGTCTAATATTACAGCCGAGATGTTAGGTTGGGTTAGGTTAGGTTATATCACGATATAGATGTATATAAAGGTCCCGCGGAGACGTAGAGGCCAACAAGCTAGGAATGTGATCAAATATTACCGCCGAGATATTAGGTTGGGTTAGGTTAGGTTATATTACGTTATTGATGTATATAAAGGTCCCACGGAGACGTAGAGGCCAACTCGCCAGGAATGTTGTCAAATATTACCGCCGAGATGATAGGTTGGGTTAGGTTAGGTTATATTACGTTATTGATGTTTATGAAGGTCAAACGGAGACGTAGAGGCCAACTCGCCAGGAATGATGTCAAATAATACCGCCGAGATTTTAGGTTGGGTTAGGTTAGGTTAAATTACGTTATTGATGTATATGAAGTTCCCACGGAGACGTAGAGGCGAACTCGCCAGGAATGTTGTCAAATATTACCGCCGAGATGATAGGTTGGGTTAGGTTAGGTTATATTGCGTTATTGATATATATGAAAGTCAAAGGGAGACGTAGAGGTCAACTCGCCAGGAATGTTGTCAAATATTACCGCCAAGATGTTAGGTTTGGTTAGATTAGGTTATATTACGTTATTGATGTATAAAAAGATCCCACGGAGACGCAGATGCCAACTCGCCATGAATTTTTTCAAATATTACCGCCGAGATGTTAGGTTGGGTTAGGTTAGGTTATATTACGTTATGGATGTCTATAAAGGTCCCACGGTGACGTAGAGGCCAACACGCCAGGAATGTTTTCAAATATTACCGCCGAGATGATAGGTTGGGTTAGGTTAGGTTATATTGCGTTATTGATGTATATGAAGGTCAAAGGGAGACGTAGAGGTCAACTCGCCAGGAATGTTGTCAAATAATACCGCCGAGATTTTAGGTTGGGTTAGGTTAGGTTAAATTACGTTATTGATGTATATGAAGGTCCCACGGAGACGTAGAGGCGAACTCGCCAGGAATGTTGTCAAATATTACCGCCGAGATGATAGGTTGGGTTAGGTTAGGTTATATTGCGTTATTGATGTATATGAAGGTCAAAGGGAGACGTAGAGGTCAACTCGCCAGGAATGTTGTCAAATATTACCGCCGAGATGTTAGGTTTGGTTAGGTTAGGTTATATTACGTTATGGATGTATATGAAGGTCCCACGGAGACGTAGAGGCCAACTCGCCAGGTATGTTGTCAAATATTATCGCCGAGATGTTATTTTGGGTTAGGATAGGTTATATTACGTTATTGATGTATATAAATGTACCACGGAGACGCAGATGCCAACTCGCCATGAATTTTTTCAAATATTACCGCCGAGATGTTAGGTTGGGTTAGGTTAGGTTATATTACGTTATGGATGTCTATAAAGGTCCCACGTAGACGTAGAGGCCAACTCGCCAGGTATGTTCTCAAATATTACCGCCGAGATGTTAGGTTTGGTTAGGTTAGGTTAAATTACGTTATTGATGTACATAAAGGTCCCACGGAGACGCAGATGCCAACTCGCCATGAATTTTTTCAAATATTACCGCCGAGATGTTAGGTTGGGTTAGGTTAGGTTATATTACGTTATTGATGTATAAAAAGATCCCACGGAGACGGAGAAACCAACTCGACAGGAATGTTGTCTAATATTACCGCCGAGATGTTAGGTTGGGTTAGATTAGGTTATATTACGTTATTGATGTATATAAATGTCCCGCGGAGACGGAGAAACCAACTCGACAGGAATTTTGTCTAATATTTCCGCCGAGATGTTATTTTGGGTTAGGATAGGTTATATTAGGTTATTGATGTATATAAATGTACCACGGAGACGCAGATGCCAACTCGCCATGAATTTTTTCAAATATTACCGCCGAGATGTTAGGTTGGGTTAGGTTAGGTTATATTACGTTATGGATGTCTATAAAGGTCCCACGGTGACGTAGAGGCCAACACGCCAGGAATGTTTTCAAATATTACCGCCGAGATGATAGGTTGGGTTAGGTTAGGTTATATTGCGTTATTGATGTATATGAAGGTCAAAGGGAGACGTAGAGGTCAACTCGCCAGGAATGTTGTCAAATAATACCGCCGAGATTTTAGGTTGGGTTAGGTTAGGTTAAATTACGTTATTGATGTATATGAAGGTCCCACGGTGACGTAGAGGCGAACTCGCCAGGAATGTTGTCAAATATTACCGCCGAGATGATAGGTTGGGTTAGGTTAGGTTATATTGCGTTATTGATGTATATGAAGGTCAAAGGGAGACGTAGAGGTCAACTCGCCAGGAATGTTGTCAAATATTACCGCCGAGATGTTAGGTTTGGTTAGGTTAGGTTATATTACGTTATGGATGTATATGAAGGTCCCACGGAGACGTAGAGGCCAACTCGCCAGGTATGTTGTCAAATATTATCGCCGAGATGTTATTTTGGGTTAGGATAGGTTATATTACGTTATTGATGTATATAAATGTACCACGGAGACGCAGATGCCAACTCGCCATGAATTTTTTCAAATATTACCGCCGAGATGTTAGGTTGGGTTAGGTTAGGTTATATTACGTTATGGATGTATATAAAGGTCCCACGTAGACGTAGAGGCCAACTCACCAGGTATGTTTTCAAATATTACCGCCGAGATGTTAGGTTTGGTTAGGTTAGGTTAAATTACGTTATTGATGTATATAAAGGTCCCACGGAGACGCAGATGCCAACTCGCCATGAATTTTTTCAAATATTACCGCCGAGATGTTAGGTTGGGTTAGGTTAGGTTATATTACGTTATTGATGTATAAAAAGATCCCACGGAGACGGAGAAACCAACTCGACAGGAATGTTGTCTAATATTACCGCCGAGATGTTAGGTTGGGTTAGATTAGGTCATATTACGTTATTGATGTATATAAATGTCCCGCGGAGACGGAGAAACAAACTCGACAGGATTGTTGTCTAATATTTCCGCCGAGATGTTAGGTTGGGTTAGGTTACGTTATATTACGTTATTGATGTTTATGAAGATCAAACGGAGACGTAGGGGACAACTCGCCAGGAATGATGTCAAATATTACCGCCGAAATGTTAGGTTGGGCTGGGTTAGGCTATATCACGTTATAGATGTATATAAAGGTCCCGCCGAGACGTAGAGGCCAACAAGCCAGGAATGTGATCAAATATTACCGCCGAGATGTTAGGTTGGGTTAAGTTAGGTTATATTGCGTTATTGATGTATATAAATGTCCCACGGAGACGTAGAGGCCAACTGGCCAGGTATGTTTTCAAATATTACCGCCGAGATGTTAGGTTGGGTTAGGCTAGGTTATATTACGTTATTGATGTATATAAAGGTCCCACGGCGACGAAGAGGCCAACTCGCCAGGAATGATGTCAAATATTACCGCCGAGATGTTAGGTTGGGTTAGGTTAGGTTATATTACGTTATTGATGTATATAAAGGTCCCACGGAGACGTAGAGGCGAAATCGCCAGGAATGTTGTCAAATATTATCGCCGAGATGATAGGTTGGGTTAGGTTAGGTTATACTGCGTTATTGATGTATATGAAGGTCAAAGGGAGACGTAGAGGTCAACTCGCCAGGAATGTTGTCAAATATTACCGCCGAGATGTTAGGTTTGGTTAGGTTAGGTTATATTACGTTATTGATGTATATAAAGGTCCCACGGAGACGGAGAAACCAACTCGCCAGGAATGTTGTCAAATATTACCGCCGAGATATTATTTTGGGTTAGGATAGGTTATATTACGTTATTGATGTATATAAAGGTCCCACGGTGACGTAGAGGCCAACTCGCCAGGAATGTTTTCAAATATTACCGCCGAGATGTTAGGTTGGGTTAGGTTAGGTTATATTACGTTATTGATGTATATAAATGTCCCGCGGAGACGGAGAAGCCAACTCGCCAGGAATGTTGTCAAATATTACCGCCGAGATGATAGGTTGGTTTAGGTTAGGTTATATTGCGTTATTGATATATATGAAGGTCAAAGGGAGACGTAGAGGTCAACTCGCCAGGAATGTTGTCAAATATTACCGCCGAGATGTTAGGTTTGGTTAGGTTAGGTTATATTACGTTATTGATGTATATAAATGTCCCACGGAGACGGAGAAACCAACTCGCCAGGAATGTTGTCAAATATTACCGCCGAGATATTATTTTGGGTTAGGATAGGTTATATTACGTTATTGATGTATATAAAGGTCCCACGGTGACGTAGAGGCCAACTCGCCAGGAATGTTTTCAAATATTACCGCCGAGATGTTAGGTTGGGTTAGGTTAGGTTAAATTACGTTATTGATGTATATGAAGGTCCCACGGAGACGTAGAGGCGAACTCGCCAGGAATGTTGTCAAATATTACCGCCGAGATGATAGGTTGGGTTAGGTTAGGTTATATTGCGTTATTGATGTATATGAAGGTCAAAGGGAGACGTAGAGGTCAACTCGCCAGGAATGTTGTCAAATATTACCGCCGAGATGTTAGGTTTGGTTAGGTTAGGTTATATTACGTTATGGATGTATATGAATGTCCCACGGAGACGTAGAGGCCAACTCGCCAGGTATGTTGTCAAATATTATCGCCGAGATGTTATTTTGGGTTAGGATAGGTTATATTACGTTATTGATGTATATAAATGTACCACGGAGACGCAGATGCCAACTCGCCATGAATTTTTTCAAATATTACCGCCGAGATGTTAGGTTGGGTTAGGTTAGGTTATATTACGTTATGGATGTCTATAAATGTCCCACGTAGACGTAGAGGCCAACTCGCCAGGTATGTTTTCAAATATTACCGCCGAGATGTTAGGTTTGGTTAGGTTAGGTTAAATTACGTTATTGATGTATATAAAGGTCCCACGGAGACGCAGATGCCAACTCGCCATGAATTTTTTCAAATATTACCGCCGAGATGTTAGGTTGGGTTAGGTTAGGTTATATTACGTTATTGATGTATAAAAAGATCCCACGGAGACGGAGAAACCAACTCGACAGGAATGTTGTCTAATATTACCGCCGAGATGTTAGGTTGGGTTAGATTAGGTTATATTACGTTATTGATGTATATAAATGTCCCGCGGAGACGGAGAAACCAACTCGACAGGATTGTTGTCTAATATTTCCGCCGAGATGTTAGGTTGGGTTAGGTTACGTTATATTACGTTATTGATGTTTATGAAGATCAAACGGAGACGTAGGGGACAACTCGCCAGGAATGATGTCAAATATTACCGCCGAAATGTTAGGTTGGGCTGGGTTAGGTTATATCACGTTATAGATGTATATAAAGGTCCCGCCGAGACGTAGAGGCCAACAAGCCAGGAATGTGATCAAATATTACCGCCGAGATGTTAGGTTGGGTTAAGTTAGGTTATATTGCGTTATTGATGTATATAAATGTCCCACGGAGACGTAGAGGCCAACTGGCCAGGTATGTTTTCAAATATTACCGCCGAGATGTTAGGTTGGGTTAGGCTAGGTTATATTACGTTATTGATGTATATAAAGGTCCCACGGCGACGAAGAGGCCAACTCGCCAGGAATGATGTCAAATATTACCGCCGAGATGTTAGGTTGGGTTAGGTTAGGTTATATTACGTTATTGATGTATATAAAGGTCCCACGGAGACGTAGAGGCGAAATCGCCAGGAATGTTGTCAAATATTATCGCCGAGATGATAGGTTGGGTTAGGTTAGGTTATACTGCGTTATTGATGTATATGAAGGTCAAAGGGAGACGTAGAGGTCAACTCGCCAGGAATGTTGTCAAATATTACCGCCGAGATGTTAGGTTTGGTTAGGTTAGGTTATATTACGTTATTGATGTATATAAAGGTCCCACGGAGACGGAGAAACCAACTCGCCAGGAATGTTGTCAAATATTACCGCCGAGATATTATTTTGGGTTAGGATAGGTTATATTACGTTATTGATGTATATAAAGGTCCCACGGTGACGTAGAGGCCAACTCGCCAGGAATGTTTTCAAATATTACCGCCGAGATGTTAGGTTGGGTTAGGTTAGGTTATATTACGTTATTGATGTATATAAAGGTCCCACGGAGACGTAGAGGCCAACTCGCCAGAAGTGTTGTCAAATATTACCGCCGAGATGATAGGTTGGGTTAGGTTAGGTTATATTGCGTTATTGATGTATATGAAGGTCAAAGGGAGACGTAGAGGTCAACTCGCCAGGAATGTTGCCAAACATTACAGCCGAGATGTTAGGTTTGGTTAGGTTAGGTTATATTACCCTATGGATGTATATGAAGGTCCCACGGAGACGTAGAGGCCAACTCGCCAGGTATGTTGTCAAATATTACCGCCGAGATGTTAGGTTGGGTTAGGTTAGGTTATATTACGTTATTGATGTATATAAAGGTCCCACGGAGACGGAGAAGCCAACTCGCCAGGAATGTTGTCAAATATTACCGCCGAGATGTGATTTTGGGTTAGGATAGGTTATATTACGTTATTGATGTATATAAAGGTCCCACGGAGACGGAGAAGCCAACTCGCCAGGAATGTTGTCAAATATTACCGCCGAGATGTTATTTTGGGTTAGGATAGGTTATATTACGTTATTGATGTATATAAATGTACCACGGAGACGCAGATGCCAACTCGCCATGAATTTTTTCAAATATTACCGCCGAGATGTTAGGTTGGGTTAGGTTAGGTTATATTACGTTATTGATGTATATAAAGGTCCCACGGAGACGGAGAAGCGAACTCGCCAGGAATGTCGTCAAATATTACCGCCGAGATGTTATTTTGGGTTAGGATAGGTTATATTAGGTTATTGATGTATATAAATGTACCACGGAGACGCAGATGCCAACTCGCCATGAATTTTTTCAAATATTACCGCCGAGATGTTAGGTTGGGTTAGGTTAGGTTATATTACGTTATGGATGTCTATAAAGGTCCCACGGTGACGTAGAGGCCAACACGCCAGGAATGTTTTCAAATATTACCGCCGAGATGATAGGTTGGGTTAGGTTAGGTTATATTGCGTTATTGATGTATATGAAGGTCAAAGGGAGACGTAGAGGTCAACTCGCCAGGAATGTTGTCAAATAATACCGCCGAGATTTTAGGTTGGGTTAGGTTAGGTTAAATTACGTTATTGATGTATATGAAGGTCCCACGGAGACGTAGAGGCGAACTCGCCAGGAATGTTGTCAAATATTACCGCCGAGATGATAGGTTGGGTTAGGTTAGGTTATATTGCGTTATTGATATATATGAAGGTCAAAGGGAGACGTAGAGGTCAACTCGCCAGGAATGTTGTCAAATATTACCGCCGAGATGTTAGGTTTGGTTAGATTAGGTTATATTACGTTATTGATGTATAAAAAGATCCCACGGAGACGTAGAGGCCAACTCGCCAGGTATGTTTTCAAATATTACCGCCGAGATGTTAGGTTGGGTTAGGTTAGGTTATATTACGTTATTGATGTATATAAAGGTCCCACGGAGACGGAGAAGCCAACTCGCCAGGAATGTTGTCAAATATTACCGCCGAGATGTGATTTTGGGTTAGGATAGGTTATATTACGTTATTGATGTATATAAAGGTCCCACGGAGACGGAGAAGCCAACTCGCCAGGAATGTTGTCAAATATTACCGCCGAGATGTTATTTTGGGTTAGGATAGGTTATATTACGTTATTGATGTATATAAATGTACCACGGAGACGCAGATGCCAACTCGCCATGAATTTTTTCAAATATTACCGCCGAGATGTTAGGTTGGGTTAGGTTAGGTTATATTACGTTATTGATGTATATAAAGGTCCCACGGAGACGGAGAAGCGAACTCGCCAGGAATGTCGTCAAATATTACCGCCGAGATGTTATTTTGGGTTAGGATAGGTTATATTAGGTTATTGATGTATATAAATGTACCACGGAGACGCAGATGCCAACTCGCCATGAATTTTTTCAAATATTACCGCCGAGATGTTAGGTTGGGTTAGGTTAGGTTATATTACGTTATGGATGTCTATAAAGGTCCCACGGTGACGTAGAGGCCAACACGCCAGGAATGTTTTCAAATATTACCGCCGAGATGATAGGTTGGGTTAGGTTAGGTTATATTGCGTTATTGATGTATATGAAGGTCAAAGGGAGACGTAGAGGTCAACTCGCCAGGAATGTTGTCAAATAATACCGCCGAGATTTTAGGTTGGGTTAGGTTAGGTTAAATTACGTTATTGATGTATATGAAGGTCCCACGGAGACGTAGAGGCGAACTCGCCAGGAATGTTGTCAAATATTACCGCCGAGATGATAGGTTGGGTTAGGTTAGGTTATATTGCGTTATTGATATATATGAAGGTCAAAGGGAGACGTAGAGGTCAACTCGCCAGGAATGTTGTCAAATATTACCGCCGAGATGTTAGGTTTGGTTAGATTAGGTTATATTACGTTATTGATGTATAAAAAGATCCCACGGAGACGTAGAGGCCAACTCGCCAGGTATGTTTTCAAATATTACCGCCGAGATGTTAGGTTGGGTTAGGTTAGGTTATATTTCGTTATTGATGTATATGAAGGTCCCACGGAGACGTAGAGGCCAACTCGCCAGGAATGATGTCAAATATTACCGCCGAGATGTTAGGTTGGTTTAGGTGAGGTGATATCACGTTATAGATGTATATAAAGTTCCCGCGGAGACGTAGAGGCCAACAAGCCAGGAATGTGATCAAATATTACCGCCGAGATGTTAGGTTGGGTTAGGTTAGGTTATATTACGTTATTGATGTATATAAATGTCCCACGGAGACGTAGAGGCCAACTCGCCAGGTATGTTTTCAAATATTACCGCCGAGATGTTAGGTTGGGTTAGGTTAGGTTATATTACGTTATTGATGTATAAAAAGATCCCACGGAGACGGAGAAACCAACACGACAGGAATGTTGTCTAATATTTCCGCCGAGATGTTAGGTTGGGTTTGGTTACGTTATATTACGTTATTGATGTTTATGAAGGACAAACGGAGACGTAGGGGACAACTCGCCAGGAATGATGTCAAATATTACCGCCGAAATGTTAGGTTGGGTTAGGTTAGGTTATATCACGATATAGATGTATATAAAGGTCCCGCGGAGACGTAGAGGCCAACAAGCTAGGAATGTGATCAAATATTACCGCCGAGATATTAGGTTGGGTTAGGTTAGGTTATATTACGTTATTGATGTATATAAAGGTCCCACGGAGACGTAGAGGCCAACTCGCCAAGAATGTTGTCAAATATTACCGCCGAGGTGTTAGGTTGGGTTAGGTTAGGTTATATTACGTTATTGATGTATATAAAGGTCCCACGGAGACGGAGAAGCCAACTCGCCAGGAATGTTGTCAAATATTACCGCCGAGATGTGATTTTGGGTTAGGATAGGTTATATTACGTTATTGATGTATATAAAGGTCCCACGTAGACGTAGAGGCCAACTCGCCAGGTATGTTTTCAAATATTACCGCCGAGATGTTAGGTTTGGTTAGGTTAGGTTAAATTACGTTATTGATGTATATAAAGGTCCCACGGAGACGCAGATGCCAACTCGCCATGAATTTTTTCAAATATTACCGCCGAGATGTTAGGTTGGGTTAGGTTAGGTTATATTACGTTATTGATGTATAAAAAGATCCCACGGAGACGGAGAAACCAACTCGACAGGAATGTTGTCTAATATTACCGCCGAGATGTTAGGTTGGGTTAGATTAGGTTATATTACGTTATTGATGTATATAAAGGTCCCACGGAGACGGAGAAACCAACTCGCCAGGAATGTTGTCAAATATTACCGCCGAGATATTATTTTGGGTTAGGATAGGTTATATTACGTTATTGATGTATATAAAGGTCCCACGGTGACGTAGAGGCCAACTCGCCAGGAATGTTTTCAAATATTACCGCCGAGATGTTAGGTTGGGTTAGGTTAGGTTATATTACGTTATTGATGTATATAAATGTCCCGCGGAGACGGAGAAGCCAACTCGCCAGGAATGTTGTCAAATATTACCGCCGAGATGATAGGTTGGGTTAGGTTAGGTTATATTGCGTTATTGATATATATGAAGGTCAAAGGGAGACGTAGAGGTCAACTCGCCAGGAATGTTGTCTAATATTACCGCCGAGATGTTAGGTTGGGTTAGATTAGGTTATATTACGTTATTGATGTATATAAAGGTCCCACGGAGACGGAGAAACCAACTCGCCAGGAATGTTGTCAAATATTACCGCCGAGATGTGATTTTGGGTTAGGATAGGTTATATTACGTTATTGATGTATATAAAGGTCCCACGGAGACGGAGAAGCCAACTCGCCAGGAATGTTGTCAAATATTACCGCCGAGATGTTATTTTGGGTTAGGATAGGTTATATTACGTTATTGATGTATATAAATGTACCACGGAGACGCAGATGCCAACTTGCCATGAATTTTTTGAAATATTACCGCCGAGATGTTAGGTTGGGTTAGGTTAGGTTATATTACGTTATTGATGTATATAAAGGTCCCACGGAGGCGGAGAAGCCAACTCGCCAGGAATGTCGTCAAATATTACCGCCGAGATGTTATTTTGGGTTAGGATAGGTTATATTAGGTTATTGATGTATATAAATGTACCACGGAGACGCAGATGCCAACTCGCCATGAATTTTTTCAAATATTACCGCCGAGATGTTAGGTTGGGTTAGGTTAGGTTATATTACGTTATGGATGTCTATAAAGGTCCCACGGTGACGTAGAGGCCAACACGCCAGGAATGTTTTCAAATATTACCGCCGAGATGATAGGTTGGGTTAGGTTAGGTTATATTGCGTTATTGATGTATATGAAGGTCAAAGGGAGACGTAGAGGTCAACTCGCCAGGAATGTTGTCAAATAATACCGCCGAGATTTTAGGTTGGGTTAGGTTAGGTTAAATTACATTATTGATGTATATGAAGGACCCACGGAGACGTAGAGGCGAACTCGCCAGGAATGTTGTCAAATATTACCGCCGAGATGATAGGTTGGGTTAGGTTAGGTTATATTGCGTTATTGATATATATGAAGGTCAAAGGGAGACGTAGAGGTCACCTCGCCAGGAATGTTGTCAAATATTACCGCCGAGATGTTAGGTTTGGTTAGATTAGGTTATATTACGTTATTGATGTATAAAAAGATCCCACGGAGACGTAGAGGCCAACTCGCCAGGTATGTTTTCAAATATTACCGCCGAGATGTTAGGTTGGGTTAGGTTAGGTTATATTACGTTATTGATGTATATAAAGGTCCCACGGAGACGAAGAAGCCAACTCGCCAGGAATGATGTCAAATATTACCGCCGAGATGTTAGGTTGGTTTAGGTGAGGTGATATCACGTTATAGATGCATATAAAGTTCCCGCGGAGACGTAGAGGCCAACAAGCCAGGAATGTGATCAAATATTACCGCCGAGATGTTAGGTTGGGTTAGGTTAGGTTATATTACGTTATTGATGTATATAAATGTCCCACGGAGACGTAGAGGCCAACTCGCCAGGTATGTTTTCAAATATTACCGCCGAGATGTTAGGTTGGGTTAGGTTAGGTTATATTACGTTATTGATGTATAAAAAGATCCCACGGAGACGGAGAAACCAACACGACAGGAATGTAGTCTAATATTTCCGCCGAGATGTTAGGTTGGGTTTGGTTACGTTATATTACGTTATTGATGTTTATGAAGGACAAACGGAGACGTAGGGGACAACTCGCCAGGAATGATGTCAAATATTACCGCCGAAATGTTAGGTTGGGTTAGGTTAGGTTATATCACGATATAGATGTATATAAAGGTCCCGCGGAGACGTAGAGGCCAACAAGCTAGGAATGTGATCAAATATTACCGCCGAGATATTAGGTTGGGTTAGGTTAGGTTATATTACGTTATTGATGTATATAAAGGTCCCACGGAGACGTAGAGGCCAACTCGCCAAGAATGTTGTCAAATATTACCGCCGAGGTGTTAGGTTGGGTTAGGTTAGGTTATATTACGTTATTGATGTATATAAAGGTCCCACGGAGACGGAGAATCCAACTCGCCAGGAATGTTGTCAAATATTACCGCCGAGATGTGATTTTGGGTTAGGATAGGTTATATTACGTTATTGATGTATATAAAGGTCCCACGTAGACGTAGAGGCCAACTCGCCAGGTATGTTTTCAAATATTACCGCCGAGATGTGAGGTTTGGTTAGGTTAGGTTAAATTACGTTATTGATGTATATAAGGGTCCCACGGAGACGCAGATGCCAACTCGCCATGAATTTTTTCAAATATTACCGCCGAGATGTTAGGTTGGGTTAGGTTAGGTTATATTACGTTATTGATGTATAAAAAGATCCCACGGAGACGGAGAAACCAACTCGACAGGAATGTTGTCTAATATTACCGCCGAGATGTTAGGTTGGGTTAGATTAGGTTATATTACGTTATTGATGTATATAAATGTCCCGCGGAGACGGAGAAACCAACTCGACAGGAATGTTGTCTAATATTTCCGCCGAGATGTTATTTTGGGTTAGGATAGGTTATATTAGGTTATTGATGTATATAAATGTACCACGGAGACGCAGATGCCAACTCGCCATGAATTTTTTCAAATATTACCGCCGAGATGTTAGGTTGGGTTAGGTTAGGTTATATTACGTTATGGATGTCTATAAAGGTCCCACGGTGACGTAGAGGCCAACACGCCAGGAATGTTTTCAAATATTACCGCCGAGATGATAGGTTGGGTTAGGTTAGGTTATATTGCGTTATTGATGTATATGAAGGTCAAAGGGAGACGTAGAGGTCAACTCGCCAGGAATGTTGTCAAATAATACCGCCGAGATGTTAGGTTTGGTTAGGTTAGGTTATATTACGTTATGGATGTATATGAAGGTCCCACGGAGACGTAGAGGCCAACTCGCCAGGTATGTTGTCAAATATTATCGCCGAGATGTTATTTTGGGTTAGGATAGGTTATATTACGTTATTGATGTATATAAATGTACCACGGAGACGCAGATGCCAACTCGCCATGAATTTTTTCAAATATTACCGCCGAGATGTTAGGTTGGGTTAGGTTAGGTTATATTACGTTATGGATGTCTATAAAGGTCCCACGTAGACGTAGAGGCCAACTCGCCAGGTATGTTTTCAAATATTACCGCCGAGATGTTAGGTTTGGTTAGGTTAGGTTAAATTACGTTATTGATGTATATAAAGGTCCCACGGAGACGCAGATGCCAACTCGCCATGAATTTTTTCAAATATTACCGCCGAGATGTTAGGTTGGGTTAGGTTAGGTTATATTACGTTATTGATGTATAAAAGGATCCCACGGAGACGGAGAAACCAACTCGACAGGAATGTTGTCTAATATTACCGCCGAGATGTTAGGTTGGGTTAGATTAGGTTATATTACGTTATTGATGTATATAAATGTCCCGCGGAGACGGACAAACCAACTCGACAGGAATGTTGTCTAATATTTCCGCCGAGATGTTAGGTTGGGTTAGGTTACGTTATATTACGTTATTGATGTTTATGAAGGTCAAACGGAGACGTAGGGGACAACTCGCCAGGAATGATGTCAAATATTACCGCCGAAATGTTAGGTTGGGTTAGGTTAGGTTATATCACGTTATAGATGTATATAAAGGTCCCGCCGAGACGTAGAGGCCAACAAGCCAGGAATGTGATCAAATATTACCGCCGAGATGTTAGGTTGGGTTAGGTTAGGTTATATTACGTTATTGATGTATATAAATGTCCCACGGAGACGTAGAGGCCAACTCGCCAGGTATGTTCTCAAATATTACCGCCGAGATGTTAGGTTGGGTTAGGTTAGGTTATATTACGTTATTGATGTATAAAAAGATCCCACGGAGACGGAGAAACCAACACGACAGGAATGTTGTCTAATATTTCCGCCGAGATGTTAGGTTGGGTTTGGTTACGTTATATTACGTTATTGATGTTTATGAAGGACAAACGGAGACGTAGGGGACAACTCGCCAGGAATGATGTCAAATATTACCGCCGAAATGTTAGGTTGGGTTAGGTTAGGTTATATCACGATATAGATGTATATAAAGGTCCCGCGGAGACGTAGAGGCCAACAAGCTAGGAATGTGATCAAATATTACCGCCGACATATTAGGTTGGGTTAGGTTAGGTTATATTACGTTATTGATGTATATAAAGGTCCCACGGAGACGTAGAGGCCAACTCGCCAAGAATGTTGTCAAATATTACCGCCGAGGTGTTAGGTTGGGTTAGGTTAGGTTATATTACGTTATTGATGTATATAAAGGTCCCACGGAGACGGAGAAGCCAACTCGCCAGGAATGTTGTCAAATATTACCGCCGAGATGTTATTTTGGGTTAGGATAGGTTATATTACGTTATTCATGTATATAAATGTACCACGGAGACGCAGATGCCAACTCGCCATGAATTTTTTCAAATATTACCGCCGAGATGTTAGGTTGGGTTAGGTTAGGTTATATTACGTTATTGATGTATATAAAGGTCCCACGGAGACGGAGAAGCCAACTCGCTAGGAATGTCGTCAAATATTACCGCCGAGATGTTATTTTGGGTTAGGATAGGTTATATTACGTTATTGATGTATATAAATGTACCACGGAGACGCAGATGCCAACTCGCCATGAATTTTTTCAAATATTACCGCCGAGATGTTAGGTTGGGTTAGGTTAGGTTATATTACGTTATGGATGTCTATAAAGGTCCCACGGTGACGTAGAGGCCAACACGCCAGGAATGTTTTCAAATATTACCGCCGAGATGATAGGTTGGGTTAGGTTAGGTTATATTGCGTTATTGATGTATATGAAGGTCAAAGGGAGACGTAGAGGTCAACTCGCCAGGAATGTTGTCAAATATTACCGCCGAGATGTTAGGTTTGGTTAGGTTAGATTATATTACGTTATGGATGTATATGAAGGTCCCACGGAGACGTAGAGGCCAACTCGCCAGGTATGTTGTCAAATATTACCGCCGAAATGTTAGGTTGGGTTAGGTTAGGTTATATCACGATATAGATGTATATAAAGGTCCCGCAGAGACGTAGAGGCCAACAAGCTAGGAATGTGATCAAATATTACCGCCGAGATATTAGGTTGGGTTAGGTTAGGTTATATTACGTTATTGATGTATATAAAGGTCCCACGGAGACGTAGAGGAGAACTCGCCAGGAATGTTGTCAAATATTACCGCCGAGATGATAGGTTGGGTTAGGTTAGGTTATATTACGTTATTGATGTTTATGAAGGTCAAACGGAGACGTAGAGGCCAACTCGCCAGGAATGATGTCAAATAATACCGCCGAGATTTTAGGTTGGGTTAGGTTAGGTTAAATTACGCTATTGATGTATATGAAGTTCCCACGGAGACGTAGAGGCGAACTCGCCAGGAATGTTGTCAAATATTACCGCCGAGATGATAGGTTGGGTTAGGTTAGGTTATACTGCGTTATTGATATATATGAAGGTCAAAGGGAGACGTAGAGGTCAACTCGCCAGGAATGTTGTCAAATATTACCGCCGAGATGTTAGGTTGGGTTAGGTTAGGTTATATTACGTTATTGATGTATATAAATGTCCCACGGAGACGTAGAGGCCAACTCGCCAGGTATGTTTTCAAATATTACCGCCGAGATGTTAGGTTGGGTTAGGTTAGGTTATATTACGTTATCGATGTATAAAAAGATCCCACGGAGACGGAGAAACCAACTCGACAGGAATGTTGTCTAATATTTCCGCCGAGATGTTAGGTTGGGTTTGGTTACGTTATATTACGTTATTGATGTTTATGAAGGTCAAACGGAGACGTAGGGGACAACTCGCCAGGAATGATGTCAAATATTACCGCCGAAATGTTAGGTTGGGTTAGGTTAGGTTATATCACGTTATAGATGTATATAAAGGTCCCGCGGAGACGTAGAGGCCAACAAGCTAGGAATGTGATCAAATATTACCGCCGAGATATAAGGTTGGGTTAGGTTAGGTTATATTACGTTATTGATGTATATAAAGGTCCCACGGAGACGTAGAGGCCAACTCGCCAGGAATGTTGTCAAATATTACCGCCGAGATGATAGGTTGGGTTAGGTTAGGTTATATTACGTTATTGATGTTTATGAAGGTCAAACGGAGACGTAGAGGCCAACTCGCCAGGAATGATGTCAAATAATACCGCCGAGATTTTAGGTTGGGTTAGGTTAGGTTAAATTACGTTATTGATGTATATGAAGTTCCCACGGAGACGTAGAGGCGAACTCGCCAGGAATGTTGTCAAATATTACCGCCGAGATGATGGGTTGGGTTAGGTTAGGTTATATTGCGTTATTGATATATATGAAGGTCAAAGGGAGACGTAGAGGTCAACTCGCCAGGAATGTTGTCAAATATTACCGCCGAGATGTTAGGTTTGGTTAGATTAGGTTATATTACGTTATTGATGTATAAAAAGATCCCACGGAGACGGAGAAACCAACTCGACAGGAATGTTGTCTAATATTACAGCCGAGATGTTAGGTTGGGTTAGGTTAGGTTATATTACGTTATTGATGTATATAAAGGTCCCACGGAGACGTAGAGGCCAACTCGCCAGAAGTGTTGTCAAATATTACCGCCGAGATGATAGGTTGGGTTAGGTTAGGTTATATTACGTTATTGATGTATATAAAGGTCCCACGGAGACGGAGAAGCCAACTCGCCAGGAATGTCGTCAAATATTACCGCCGAGATGTTATTTTGGGTTAGGATAGGTTATATTAGGTTATTGATGTATATAAATGTACCACGGAGACGCAGATGCCAACTCGCCATGAATTTTTTCAAATATTACCGCCGAGATGTTAGGTTGGGTTAGGTTAGGTTATATTACGTTATGGATGTCTATAAAGGTCCCACGGTGACGTAGAGGCCAACACGCCAGGAATGTTTTCAAATATTACCGCCGAGATGTTATTTTGGGTTAGGATAGGTTATATTACGTTATTGATGTATATAAATGTACCACGGAGACGCAGATGCCAACTCGCCATGAATTTTTTCAAATATTACCGCCGAGATGTTAGGTTGGGTTAGGTTAGCTTATATTACGTTATGGATGTCTATAAAGGTCCCACGTAGACGTAGAGGCCAACTCGCCAGGTATGTTTTCAAATATTACCGCCGAGATGTTAGGTTTGGTTAGGTTAGGTTAAATTACGTTATTGATGTATATAAAGGTCCCACGGAGACGCAGATGCCAACTCGCCATGAATTTTTTCAAATATTACCGCCGAGATGTTAGGTTGGGTTAGGTTAGGTTATATTACGTTATTGATGTATAAAAAGATCCCTCGGAGACGGAGAAACCAACTCGACAGGAATGTTGTCTAATATTACCGCCGAGATGTTAGGTTGGGTTAGATTAGCTTATATTACGTTATTGATGTATATAAATGTCCCGCGGAGACGGAGAAACCAACTCGACAGGAATGTTGTCTAATATTTCCGCCGAGATGTTAGGTTGGGTTAGGTTACGTTATATTACGTTATTGATGTTTATGAAGGTCAAACGGAGACGTAGGGGACAACTCGCCAGGAATGATGTCAAATATTACCGCCGAAATGTTAGGTTGGGTTAGGTTAGGTTATATCACGTTATAGATGTATATAAAGGTCCCGCCGAGACGTAGAGGCCAACAAGCCAGGAATGTGATCAAATATTACCGCCGAGATGTTAGGTTGGGTTAAGTTAGGTTATATTGCGTTATTGATGTATATAAATGTCCCACGGAGACGTAGAGGCCAACTGGCCAGGTATGTTTTCAAATATTACCGCCGAGATGTTAGGTTGGGTTAGGTTAGGTTATATTACGTTATTGATGTATATAAATGTCCCACGGAGACGAAGAGGCCAACTCGCCAGGAATGATGTCAAATATTACCGCCGAGATGTTAGGTTGGGTTAGGTTAGGTTATATTACGTTATTGATGTATATAAAGGTCCCACGGAGACGTAGAGGCGAACTCGCCAGGAATGTTGTCAAATATTACCGCCGAGATGTTAGGTTGGGTTAGGTTAGGTTATATTACGTTATTGATGTATATAAATGTCCCGCGGAGACGGAGAAGCCAACTCGCCAGGAATGTTGTCAAATATTACCGCGGAGATTATAGGTTGGCTTAGGTTTGGTTATATTGCGTTATTGATGTATATGAAGGTCAAAGGGAGAGGTAGAGGTCAACTCGCCAGGAATGTTGTCAAATATTACCGCCGAGATATTATTTTGGGTTAGGATAGGATATATTACGTTATTGATGTATATAAAGGTCCCACGGTGACGTAGAGGCCAACTCGCCAGGAATGTTTTCAAATATTACCGCCGAGATGTTACGTTGGGTTAGGTTAGGTTATATTACGTTATTGATGTATATAAATGTCCCGCGGAGACGGAGAAGCCAACTCGCCAGGAATGTTGTCAAATATTACCGCGGAGATGATAGGTTGGCTTAGGTTAGGTTCTATTGCGTTATTGATGTAAATGAAGGTCAAAGGGAGAGGTAGAGGTCAACTCGCCAGGAATGTTGTCAAATATTACCGCCAAGATGTTAGATTTGGTTAGGTTAGGTTATATTACGTTATTGATGTATATAAATGTCCCACGGAGACGTAGAGGCCAACTCGCCAGGTATGATTTCAAATATTACCGCCGAGATGTTAGGTTGGGTTATGTTAGGTTATATTGCGTTATTGATGTATATGAAGGTCAAAGGGAGACGTAGAGGTCAACTCGCCAGGAATGTTGTCAAATATTACCGCCGAGATGTTAGGTTTGGTTAGGATAGGTTATATTACGTTATTGATGTATATAAAGGTCCCACGGAGACGGAGAAACCAACTCGCCAGGAATGTTGTCAAATATTACCGCCGAGATATTATTTTGGGTTAGGATAGGTTATATTACGTTATTGATGTATATAAAGGTCCCACGGTGACGTAGAGGCCAACTCGCCAGGAATGTTTTCAAATATTACCGCCGAGATGTTAGGTTGGGTTAGGTTAGGTTATATTACGTTATTGATGTATATAAATGTCCCGCGGAGACGGAGAAGCCAACTCGCCAGGAATGTTGTCAAATATTACCGCGGAGATGATAGGTTGGCTTAGGTTTGGTTATATTGCGTTATTGATGTATATGAAGGTCAAAGGGAGAGGTAGAGGTCAACTCGCCAGGAATGTTGTCAAATATTACCGCCGAGCTGTTAGATTTGGTTAGGTTAGGTTATATTACGTTATTGATGTATATAAATGTCCCACGGAGACGTAGAGGCCAACTCGCCAGGTATGTTTTCAAATATTACCGCCGAGATGTTAGGTTGGGTTACGTTAGGTTATATTACGTTATTGATGTATATAAAGGTCCCACGGAGACGAAGAAGCCAACTCGCCAGGAATGATGTCAAATATTACCGCCGAGATGTTAGGTTGGTTTAGGTGAGGTGATATCACGTTATAGATGTATATAAAGTTCCCGCGGAGACGTAGAGGCCAACAAGCCAGGAATGTGATCAAATATTACCGCCGAGATGTTAGGTTGGGTTTGGTTACGTTATATTACGTTATTGATGTTTATGAAGGACAAACGGAGACGTAGGGGACAACTCGCCAGGAATGATGTCAAATATTACCGCCGAAATGTTAGGTTGGGTTAGGTTAGGTTATATCACGATATAGATGTATATAAAGGTCCCGCGGAGACGTAGAGGCCAACAAGCTAGGAATGTGATCAAATATTACCGCCGAGATATTAGGTTGGGTTAGGTTAGGTTATATTACGTTATTGATGTATATAAAGGTCCCACGGAGACGTAGAGGCCAACTCGCCAGGAATGTTGTCAAATATTACCGCCGAGATGATAGGTTGGGTTAGGTTAGGTTATATTACGTTATTGATGTTTATGAAGGTCAAACGGAGACGTAGAGGCCAACTCGCCAGGAATGATGTCAAATAATACCGCCGAGATTTTAGGTTGGGTTAGGTTAGGTTAAATTACGTTATTGATGTATATGAAGTTCCCACGGAGACGTAGAGGCGAACTCGCCAGGAATGTTGTCAAATATTACCGCCGAGATGATAGGTTGGGTTAGGTTAGGTTATATTGCGTTATTGATATATATGAAGGTCAAAGGGAGACGTAGAGGTCAACTCGCCAGGAATGTTGTCAAATATTACCGCCGAGATGTTAGGTTTGGTTAGATTAGGTTATATTACGTTATTGATGTATAAGAAGATCCCACGGAGACGGAGAAACCAACTCGACAGGAATGTTGTCTAATATTACAGCCGAGATGTTAGGTTGGGTTAGGTTAGGTTATATTACGTTATTGATGTATATAAAGGTCCCACGGAGACGTAGAGGCCAACTCACCAGAAGTGTTGTCAAATATTACCGCCGAGATGATAGGTTGGGTTAGGTTAGGTTATATTGCGTTATTGATGTATATGAAGGTCAAAGGGAGACGTAGAGGTCAACTCGCCAGGAATGTTGCCAAACATTACAGCCGAGATGTTAGGTTTGGTTAGGTTAGGTTATATTACCTTATGGATGTATATGAAGGTCCCACGGAGACGTAGAGGCCAACTCGCCAGGTATGTAGTCAAATATTACCGCCGAGATGTTAGGTTGGGTTAGGTTAGGTTATATTACGTTATTGATGTATATAAAGGTCCCACGGAGACGGAGAAGCCAACTCGCCAGGAATGTTGTCAAATATTACCGCCGAGATGTTATTTTGGGTTAGGATAGGTTATATTACGTTATTGATGTATATAAATGTACCACGGAGACGCAGATGCCAACTCGCCATGAATTTTTTCAAATATTACCGCCGAGATGTTAGGTTGGGTTAGGTTAGGTTATATTACGTTATTGATGTATATAAAGGTCCCACGGAGACGGAGAAGCCAACTCGCCAGGAATGTCGTCAAATATTACCGCCGAGATGTTATTTTGGGTTAGGATAGGTTATATTAGGTTATTGATGTATATAAATGTACCACGGAGACGCAGATGCCAACTCGCCATGAATTTTTTCAAATATTACCGCCGAGATGTTAGGTTGGGTTAGGTTAGGTTATATTACGTTATTGATGTATATAAAGGTCCCACGGAGACGTAGAGGCCAACACGCCAGGAATGTTTTCAAATATTACCGCCGAGATGATAGGTTGGGTTAGGTTAGGTTATATTGCGTTATTGATGTATATGAAGGTCAAAGGGAGACGTAGAGGTCAACTCGCCAGGAATGTTGTCAAATAATACCGCCGAGATTTTAGGTTGGGTTAGGTTAGGTTAAATTACGTTATTGATGTATATGAAGGTCCCACGGAGACGTAGAGGCGAACTCGCCAGGAATGTTGTCAAATATTACCGCCGAGATGATAGGTTGGGTTAGGTTAGGTTATATTGCGTTATTGATGTATATGAAGGTCAAAGGGAGACGTAGAGGTCAACTCGCCAGGAATGTTGTCAAATATTACCGCCGAGATGTTAGGTTTGGTTAGGTTAGGTTATATTACGTTATTGATGTATATAAAGGTCCCACGGAGACGGAGAAACCAACTCGCCAGGAATGTTGTCAAATATTACCGCCGAGATATTATTTTGGGTTAGGATAGGTTATATTACGTTATTGATGTATATAAAGGTCCCACGGTGACGTAGAGGCCAACTCGCCAGGAATGTTTTCAAATATTACCGCCGAGATGTTAGGTTGGGTTAGGTTAGGTTATATTACGTTATTGATGTATATAAATGTCCCGCGGAGACGGAGAAGCCAACTCGCCAGGAATGTTGTCAAATATTACCGCGGAGATGATAGGTTGGCTTAGGTTTGGTTATATTGCGTTATTGATGTATATGAAGGTCCCACGGAGACGAAGAAGCCAACTCGCCAGGAATGATGTCAAATATTACCGCCGAGATGTTAGGTTGGTTTAGGTGAGGTGATATCACGTTATAGACGTATATAAAGTTCCCGCGGAGACGTAGAGGCCAACAAGCCAGGAATGTGATCAAATATTACCGCCGAGATGTTAGGTTGGGTTAGGTTAGGTTATATCACGTTATTGATGTATATAAAGGTCCCACGGAGACGGAGAAACCAACTCGACAGGAATGTTGTCTAATATTTCCGCCGAGATGTTAGGTTGGGTTTGGTTACGTTATATTACGTTATTGATGTTTATGGAGGTCAAACGGAGACGTAGGGGACAACTCGCCAGGAATGATGTCAAATATTACCGCCGAAATGTTAGGTTCGGTTAGGTTAGGTTATATCACGTTATAGATGTATATAAAGGTCCCGCGGAGACGTAGAGGTCAACAAGCTAGGAATGTGATCAAATATTACCGCCGAGATGATAGGTTGGGTTAGGTTAGGTTATATTGCGTTATTGATATATATGAAGGTCAAAGGGAGACGTAGAGGTCAACTCGCCAGGAATGTTGTCAAATATTACCGCCGAGATGTAAGGTTTGGTTAGATTAGGTTATATTACGTTATTGATGTATAAAAAGATCCCACGGAGACGGAGAAACCAACTCGACAGGAATGTTGTCTAATATTACAGCCGAGATGTTAGGTTGGGTTAGGTTAGGTTATATTACGTTATTGATGTATAAAAAGATCCCACGGAGACGGAGAAACCAACTCGACAGGAATGTTGTCTAATATTTCCGCCGAGATGTTAGGTTGGGTTTGGTTACGTTATATTGCGTTATTGATGTATATGAAGGTCAAACGGAGACGTAGAGGTCAACTCGCCAGGAATGATGTCAAATAATACCGCCGAGATTTTAGGTTGGGTTAGGTTAGGTTAAATTACGTTATTGATGTATATGAAGGTGCCACGGAGACGTAGAGGCGAACTCGCCAGGAATGTTGTCAAATATTACCGCCGAGATGATAGGTTGCGTTAGGTTAGGTTATATTACGTTATTGATGTATATAAAGGTCCCACGGAGACGGAGAAGCCAACTCGCCAGGAATGTCGTCAAATATTACCGCCGAGATGTTATTTTGGGTTAGGATAGGTTATATTAGGTTATTGATGTATATAAATGTACCACGGAGACGCAGATGCCAACTCGCCATGAATTTTTTCAAATATTACCGCCGAGATGTTAGGTTGGGTTAGGTTAGGTTATATTACGTTATTGATGTATATAAAGGTCCCACGGAGACGTAGAGGCCAACACGCCAGGAATGTTTTCAAATATTACCGCCGAGATGATAGGTTGGGTTAGGTTAGGTTATATTGCGTTATTGATGTATATGAAGGTCAAAGGGAGACGTAGAGGTCAACTCGCCAGGAATGTTGTCAAATAATACCGCCGAGATTTTAGGTTGGGTTAGTTTAGGTTAAATTACGTTATTGATGTATATGAAGGTCCCACGGAGACGTAGAGGCGAACTCGCCAGGAATGTTGTCAAATATTACCGCCGAGATGATAGGTTGGGTTAGGTTAGGTTATATTGCGTTATTGATGTATATGAAGGTCAAAGGGAGACGTAGAGGTCAACTCGCCAGGAATGTTGTCAAATATTACCGCCGAGATGTTAGGTTTGGTTAGGTTAGGTTAAATTACGTTATTGATGTATATAAAGGTCCCACGGAGACGCAGATGCCAACTCGCCATGAATTTTTTCAAATATTACCGCCGAGATGTTAGGTTGGGTTAGGTTAGGTTATATTACGTTATTGATGTATAAAAAGATCCCACGGAGACGGAGAAACCAACTCGACAGGAATGTTGTCTAATATTACCGCTGAGATGTTAGGTTGGGTTAGGTTAGGTTATATTACGTTATTGATGTATATAAATGTCCCGCGGAGACGGAGAAACCAACTCGACAGGAATGTTGTCTAATATTTCCGCCGAGATGTTAGGTTGGGTTAGGTTACGTTATATTACGTTATTGATGTTTATGAAGGTCAAACGGAGACGTAGGGGACAACTCGCCAGGAATGATGTCAAATATTACCGCCGAAATGTTAGGTTGGGTTAGGTTAGGTTATATCACGTTATAGATGTATATAAAGGTCCCGCCGAGACGTAGAGGCCAACAAGCCAGGAATGTGATCAAATATTACCGCCGAGATGTTAGGTTGGGTTAAGTTAGGTTATATTGCGTTATTGATGTATATAAATGTCCCACGGAGACGTAGAGGCCAACTGGCCAGGTATGTTTTCAAATATTACCGCCGAGATGTTAGGTTGGGTTAGGTTAGGTTATATTACGTTATTGATGTATATAAAGGTCCCACGGAGACGAAGAGGCCAACTCGCCAGGAATGATGTCAAATATTACCGCCGAGATGTTAGGTTGGGTTAGGTTAGGCTATATTACGTTATTGATGTATATAAAGGTCCCACGGAGACGTAGAGGCGAACTCGCCAGGAATGTTGTCAAATATTACCGCCGAGATGATAGGTTGGGTTAGGTTAGGTTATATTGCGTTATTGATGTATATGAAGGTCAAAGGGAGACGTAGAGGTCAACTCGCCAGGAATATTGTCAAATATTACCGCCGAGATGTTAGGTTTGGTTAGGTTAGGTTATATTACGTTATTGATGTATATAAAGGTCCCACGGAGACGGAGAAGCCAACTCGCCAGGAATGTTGTCAAATATTACCGCCGAGATATTATTTTGGGTTAGGATAGGTTATATTACGTTATTGATGTATATAAAGGTCCCACGGTGACGTAGAGGCCAACTCGCCAGGAATGTTTTCAAATATTACCGCCGAGATGTTAGGTTGGGTTAGGTTAGGTTATATTACGTTATTGATGTATATAAATGTCCCGCGGAGACGGAGAAGCCAACTCGCCAGGAATGTTGTCAAATATTACCGCGGAGATGATAGGTTGGCTTAGGTTAGGTTATATTGCGTTATTGATGTATATGAAGGTCAAAGGGAGAGGTAGAGGTCAACTCGCCAGGAATGTTGTCAAATATTACCGCCGTGATGTTAGATTTGGTTAGGTTAGGTTATATTACGTTATTGATGTATATAAATGTCCCACGGAGACGTAGAGGCCAACTCGCCAGGTATGTTTTCAAATATTACCGCCGAGATGTTAGGTTGGGTTAGGTTAGGTTGTATTACGTTATTGATGTATATAAAGGTCCCACGGAGACGAAGAAGCCAACTCGCCAGGAATGATGTCAAATATTACCGCCGAGATGTTAGGTTGGTTTAGGTGAGGTGATATCACGTTATAGATGTATATAAAGTTCCCGCGGAGACGTAGAGGCCAACAAGCCAGGAATGTGATCAAATATTACCGCCGAGATGTTAGGTTGGGTTAGGTTAGGTTATATTACGTTATTGATGTATATAAATGTCCCACGGAGACGTAGAGGCCAACTCGCCAGGTATGTTTTCAAATATTACCGCCGAGATGTTAGGTTGGGTTAGGTTAGGTTATATTACGTTATTGATGTATAAAAAGATCCCACGGAGGCGGAGAAACCAACACGACAGGAATGTTGTCTAATATTTCCGCCGAGATGTTAGGTTGGGTTTGGTTACGTTATATTACGTTATTGATGTTTATGAAGGACAAACGGAGACGTAGGGTACAACTCGCCAGGAATGATGTCAAATATTACCGCCGAAATGTTAGGTTGGGTTAGGTTAGGTTATATCACGATATAGATGTATATAAAGGTCCCGCGGAGACGTAGAGGCCAACAAGCTAGGAATGTGATCAAATATTACCGCCGAGATATTAGGTTGGGTTAGGTTAGGTTATATTACGTTATTGATGTATATAAAGGTCCCACGGAGACGTAGAGGCCAACTCGCCAGGAATGTTGTCAAATATTACCGCCGAGATGATAGGTTGGGTTAGGTTAGGTTATATTACGTTATTGATGTTTATGAAGGTCAAACGGAGACGTAGAGGCCAACTCGCCAGGAATGATGTCAAATAATACCGCCGAGATTTTAGGTTGGGTTAGGTTAGGTTAAATTACGTTATTGATGTATATGAAGTTCCCACGGAGACGTAGAGGCGAACTCGCCAGGAATGTTGTCAAATATTACCGCCGAGATGATAGGTTGGGTTAGGTTAGGTTATATTGCGTTATTGATATATATGAAGGTCAAAGGGAGACGTAGAGGTCAACTCGCCAGGAATGTTGTCAAATATTACCGCCGAGATGTTAGGTTGGGTTAGGTTAGGTTATATTACGTTATTGATGTATATAAATGTCCCACGGAGACGTAGAGGCCAACTCGCCAGGTATGTTTTCAAATATTACCGCCGAGATGTTAGGTTGGGTTAGGTTAGGTTATATTACGTTATTGATGTATAAAAAGATCCCACGGAGACGGAGAAACCAACTCGACAGGAATGTTGTCTAATATTTCCGCCGAGATGTTAGGTTGGGTTTGGTTACGTTATATTACGTTATTGATGTTTATGAAGGTCAAACGGAGACGTAGGGGACAACTCGCCAGGAATGATGTCAAATATTACCGCCGAAATGTTAGGTTGGGTTAGGTTAGGTTATATCACGTTATAGATGTATATAAAGGTCCCGCGGAGACGTAGAGGCCAACAAGCTAGGAATGTGATCAAATATTACCGCCGAGATATTAGGTTGGGTTAGGTTAGGTTATATTACGTTATTGATGTATATAAAGGTCCCACGGAGACGTAGAGGCCAACTCGCCAGGAATGTTGTCAAATATTACCGCCGAGATGATAGGTTGGGTTAGGTTAGGTTATATTACGTTATTGATGTTTATGAAGGTCAAACGGAGACGTAGAGGCCAACTCGCCAGGAATGATGTCAAATAATACCGCCGAGATTTTAGGTTGGGTTAGGTTAGGTTAAATTACGTTATTGATGTATATGAAGTTCCCACGGAGAGGTAGAGGCGAACTCGCCAGGAATGTTGTCAAATAATACCGCCGAGATTTTAGGTTGGGTTAGGTTAGGTTAAATTACGTTATTGATGTATATGAAGTTCCCACGGAGACGTAGAGGCGAACTCGCCAGGAATGTTGTCAAATATTACCGCCGAGATGATAGGTTGGGTTAGGTTAGGTTATATTGCGTTATTGATGTATAAAAAGATCCCACGGAGACGGAGAAACCAACTCGACAGGAATGTTGTCTAATATTACAGCCGAGATGTTAGGTTGGGTTAGGTTAGGTTATATTACGTTATTGATGTATATAAAGGTCCCACGGAGACGGAGAAGCCAACTCGCCAGGAATGTTGTCAAATATTACCGCCGAGATGTGATTTTGGGTTAGGATAGGTTATATTACGTTATTGATGTATATAAAGGTCCCACGGAGACGGAGAAGCCAACTCGCCAGGAATGTTGTCAAATATTACCGCCGAGATGTTATTTTGGGTTAGGATAGGTTATATTACGTTATTGATGTATATAAATGTACCACGGAGACGCAGATGCCAACTCGCCATGAATTTTTTCAAATATTACCGCCGAGATGTTAGGTTGGGTTAGGTTAGGTTATATTACGTTATTGATGTATATAAAGGTCCCACGGAGACGGAGAAGCCAACTCGCTAGGAATGTCGTCAAATATTACCGCCGAGATGTTATTTTGGGTTAGGATAGGTTATATTACGTTATTGATGTATATAAATGTACCACGGAGACGCAGATGCCAACTGGCCATGAATTTTTTCAAATATTACCGCCGAGATGTTAGGTTGGGTTAGGTTAGGTTATATTACGTTATTGATGTATAAAAAGATCCCACGGAGACGGAGAAACCAACTCGACAGGAATGTTGTCTAATATTACCGCCGAGATGTTAGGTTGGGTTAGATTAGGTTATATTACGTTATTGATGTATATAAATGTCCCGCGGAGACGGAGAAACCAACTCGACAGGAATGTTGTCTAATATTTCCGCCGAGATGTTAGGTTGGGTTAGGTTACGTTATATTACGTTATTGATGTTTATGAAGGTCAAACGGAGACGTAGGGGACAACTCGCCAGGAATGATGTCAAATATTACCGCCGAAATGTTAGGTTGGGTTAGGTTAGGTTATATCACGTTATAGATGTATATAAAGGTCCCGCCGAGACGTAGAGGCCAACAAGCCAGGAATGTGATCAAATATTACCGCCGAGATGTTAGGTTGGGTTAAGTTAGGTTATATTGCGTTATTGATGTATATAAATGTCCCACGGAGACGTAGAGGCCAACTCGCCAGGAATGATGTCAAATATTACCGCCGAGATGTTAGGTTGGTTTAGGTGAGGTGATATCACGTTATAGATGTATATAAAGGTCCCGCGGAGACGTAGAGGCCAACTCGCCAGGTATGTTTTCAAATATTACCGCCGAGATGTTAGGTTGGGTTAGGTTAGGTTATATTACGTTATTGATGTATAAAAAGATCCCACGGAGACGGAGAAACCAACACGACAGGAATGTTGTCTAATATTTCCGCCGAGATGTTAGGTTGGGTTTGGTTACGTTATATTACGTTATTGATGTTTATGAAGGACAAACGGAGACGTAGGGGACAACTCGCCAGGAATGATGTCAAATATTACCGCCGAAATGTTAGGTTGGGTTAGGTTAGGTTATATCACGATATAGATGTATATAAAGGTCCCGCGGAGACGTAGAGGCCAACAAGCTAGGAATGTGATCAAATATTACCGCCGAGATATTAGGTTGGGTTAGGTTAGGTTATATTACGTTATTGATGTATATAAAGGTCCCACGGAGACGTAGAGGCCAACTCGCCAGGAATGTTGTCAAATATTACCGCCGAGGTGTTAGGTTGGGTTAGGTTAGGTTATATTACGTTATTGATGTATATAAAGGTCCCACGGAGACAGAGAAGCCAACTCGCCAGGAATGTTGTCAAATATTACCGCCGAGATGTGATTTTGGGTTAGGATAGGTTATATTACGTTATTGATGTATATAAAGGTCCCACGGAGACGGAGAAGCCAACTCGCCAGGAATGTTGTCAAATATTACCGCCGAGATGTTATTTTGGGTTAGGATAGGTTATATTACGTTATTGATGTATATAAATGTACCACGGAGACGCAGATGCCAACTCGCCATGAATTTTTTCAAATATTACCGCCGAGATGTTAGGTTGGGTTAGGTTAGGTTATATTACGTTATTGATGTATATAAAGGTCCCACGGAGACGGAGAAGCCAACTCGCTAGGAATGTCGTCAAATATTACCGCCGAGATGTTATTTTGGGTTAGGATAGGTTATATTACGTTATTGATGTATATAAATGTACCACGGAGACGCAGATGCCAACTGGCCATGAATTTTTTCAAATATTACCGCCGAGATGTTAGGTTGGGTTAGGTTAGGTTATATTACGTTATGGATGTCTATAAAGGTCCCACGGTGACGTAGAGGCCAACACGCCAGGAATGTTTTCAAATATTACCGCCGAGATGATAGGTTGGGTTAGGTTAGGTTATATTGCGTTATTGATGTATATGAAGGTCAAAGGGAGACGTAGAGGTCAACTCGCCAGGAATGTTGTCAAATATTACCGCCGAGATGTTAGGTTTGGTTAGGTTAGATTATATTACGTTATGGATGTATATGAAGGTCCCACGGAGACGTAGAGGCCAACTCGCCAGGTATGTTGTCAAATATTACCGCCGAGATGTTAGGTTGGGTTAGGTTAGGTTATATTACGTTATTGATGTTTATGAAGGTCAAACGGAGACGTAGAGGTCAACTCGCCAGGAATGTTGTCAAATATTACCGCCGAGATGTTAGGTTTGGTTAGGTTAGGTTATATTACGTTATTGATGTATATAAATGTCCCACGGAGACATAGAGGCCAACTCACCAGGTATGTTTTCAAATATTACCGCCGAGATGTTAGGTTGGGTTAGATTAGGTTATATTACGTTATTGATGTATAAAAAGATGCCACGGAGACGGAGAAACCAACTCGACAGGAATGTTGTCTAATATTACCGCCGAGATGTTAGGTTGGGTTAGGTTAGGTTATATTACGTTATTGATGTATATAAATGTCCCGCGGAGACGGAGAAGCCAACTCGCCAGAAGTGTTGACAAATATTACCGCCGTGATGATAGGTTGGGTTAGGTTACGTTATATTACGTTATTGGTGTTTATGAAGGTCAAACGGAGACATAGGGGACAACTCGCCAGGAATGATGTCAAATATTACCACCGAAATGTTAGGTTAGGTTAGGTTAGGTTATATCACGTCTAGATGTATATAAAGGTCCCGCGGAGTCGTAGAGGCGAACTCGCCAGGAATGTTGTCAAATATTACCGCGGAGATGATAGGTTGGGTTAGGTTAGGTTATATTGCGTTATTGATGTATATGAAGGTCAAAGGGAGAGGTAGAGGTCAACTCGCCAGGAATGTTGTCAAATATTACCGCCGAGATGTTAGGTTTGGTTAGGTTAGGTTATATTACGTTATTGATGTATATAAATGTCCCACGGAGACGTAGAGGCCAACTCGCCAGGTATGTTTTCAAATATTACCGCCGAGATGTTAGGTTGGGTTAGGTTAGGCTATATTACGTTATTGATGTATATAAAGGTCCCACGGAGACGTAGAGGCGAACTCGCCAGGAATGTTGTCAAATATTACCGCCGAGATGATAGGTTGGATTAGGTTAGGTTATATTGCGTTATTGATGTATATGAAGGTCAAAGGGAGACGTAGAGGTCAACTCGCCAGGAATATTGTCAAATATTACCGCCGAGATGTTAGGTTTGGTTAGGTTAGGTTATATTACGTTATTGATGTATATAAAGGTCCCACGGAGACGGAGAAGCCAACTCGCCAGGAATGTTGTCAAATATTACCGCCGAGATATTATTTTGGGCTAGGATAGGTTATATTACGTTATTGATGTATATAAAGGTCCCACGGTGACGTAGAGGCCAACTCGCCAGGAATGTTTTCAAATATTACCGCCGAGATGTTAGGTTGGGTTAGGTTAGGTTATATAACGTTATTGATGTATATAAATGTCCCGCGGAGACGGAGAAGCCAACTCGCCAGGAATGTTTTCAAATATTACCGCGGAGATGATAGGTTGGCTTAGGTTAGGTTATATTGCGTTATTGATGTATATGAAGGTCAAAGGGAGAGGTAGAGGTCAACTCGCCAGGAATGTTGTCAAATATTACCGCCGTGATGTTAGATTTGGTTAGGTTAGGTTATATTACGTTATTGATGTATATAAATGTCCCACGGAGACGTAGAGGCCAACTCGCCAGGTATGTTTTCAAATATTACCGCCGAGATGTTAGGTTGGGTTAGGTTAGGTTATATTACGTTATTGATGTATATAAAGGTCCCACGGAGACGAAGAAGCCAACTCGCCAGGAATGATGTCAAATATTACCGCCGAGATGTTAGGTTGGTTTAGGTGAGGTGATATCACGTTATAGATGTATATAAAGTTCCCGCGGAGACGTAGAGGCCAACAAGCCAGGAATGTGATCAAATATTACCGCCGAGATGTTAGGTTGGGTTAGGTTAGGTTATATTACGTTATTGATGTATATAAATGTCCCACGGAGACGTAGAGGCCAACTCGCCAGGTATGTTTTCAAATATTACCGCCGAGATGTTAGGTTGGGTTAGGTTAGGTTATATTACGTTATTGATGTATAAAAAGATCCCACGGAGGCGGAGAAACCAACACGACAGGAATGTTGTCTAATATTTCCGCCGAGATGTTAGGTTGGGTTTGGTTACGTTATATTACGTTATTGATGTTTATGAAGGACAAACGGAGACGTAGGGTACAACTCGCCAGGAATGATGTCAAATATTACCGCCGAGATGTTAGGTTGGTTTAGGTTAGGTGATATCACGTTATAGATGTATATAAAGTTCCCGCGGAGACGTAGAGGCCAACAAGCCAGGAATGTGATCAAATATTACCGCCGAGATGTTAGGTTGGGTTAGGTTAGGTTATATTACGTTATTGATGTATATAAATGTCCCACGGAGACATAGAGGCCAACTCACCAGGTATGTTTTCAAATATTACCGCCGAGATGTTAGGTTGGGTTAGATTAGGTTATATTACGTTATTGATGTATAAAAAGATGCCACGGAGACGGAGAAACCAACTCGACAGGAATGTTGTCTAATATTACCGCCGAGATGTTAGGTTGGGTTAGGTTAGGTTATATTACGTTATTGATGTATATAAATGTCCCGCGGAGACGGAGAAGCCAACTCGCCAGAAGTGTTGACAAATATTACCGCCGTGATGATAGGTTGGGTTAGGTTACGTTATATTACGTTATTGGTGTTTATGAAGGTCAAACGGAGACATAGGGGACAACTCGCCAGGAATGATGTCAAATATTACCACCGAAATGTTAGGTTAGGTTAGGTTAGGTTATATCACGTCTAGATGTATATAAAGGTCCCGCGGAGTCGTAGAGGCGAACTCGCCAGGAATGTTGTCAAATATTACCGCGGAGATGATAGGTTGGGTTAGGTTAGGTTATATTGCGTTATTGATGTATATGAAGGTCAAAGGGAGAGGTAGAGGTCAACTCGCCAGGAATGTTGTCAAATATTACCGCCGAGATGTTAGGTTTGGTTAGGTTAGGTTATATTACGTTATTGATGTATATAAATGTCCCACGGAGACGTAGAGGCCAACTCGCCAGGTATGTTTTCAAATATTACCGCCGAGATGTTAGGTTGGGTTAGGTTAGGCTATATTACGTTATTGATGTATATAAAGGTCCCACGGAGACGTAGAGGCCAACTCGCCAGGAATGTTTTCAAATATTACCGCCGAGATGTTAGGTTGGGTTAGGTTAGGTTATATAACGTTATTGATGTATATAAATGTCCCGCGGAGACGGAGAAGCCAACTCGCCAGGAATGTTTTCAAATATTACCGCGGAGATGATAGGTTGGCTTAGGTTAGGTTATATTGCGTTATTGATGTATATGAAGGTCAAAGGGAGAGGTAGAGGTCAACTCGCCAGGAATGTTGTCAAATATTACCGCCGTGATGTTAGATTTGGTTAGGTTAGGTTATATTACGTTATTGATGTATATAAATGTCCCACGGAGACGTAGAGGCCAACTCGCCAGGTATGTTTTCAAATATTACCGCCGAGATGTTAGGTTGGGTTAGGTTAGGTTATATTACGTTATTGATGTATATAAAGGTCCCACGGAGACGAAGAAGCCAACTCGCCAGGAATGATGTCAAATATTACCGCCGAGATGTTAGGTTGGTTTAGGTGAGGTGATATCACGTTATAGATGTATATAAAGTTCCCGCGGAGACGTAGAGGCCAACAAGCCAGGAATGTGATCAAATATTACCGCCGAGATGTTAGGTTGGGTTAGGTTAGGTTATATTACGTTATTGATGTATATAAATGTCCCACGGAGACGTAGAGGCCAACTCGCCAGGTATGTTTTCAAATATTACCGCCGAGATGTTAGGTTGGGTTAGGTTAGGTTATATTACGTTATTGATGTATAAAAAGATCCCACGGAGGCGGAGAAACCAACACGACAGGAATGTTGTCTAATATTTCCGCCGAGATGTTAGGTTGGGTTTGGTTACGTTATATTACGTTATTGATGTTTATGAAGGACAAACGGAGACGTAGGGTACAACTCGCCAGGAATGATGTCAAATATTACCGCCGAAATGTTAGGTTGGGTTAGGTTAGGTTATATCACGATATAGATGTATATAAAGGTCCCGCGGAGACGTAGAGGCCAACAAGCTAGGAATGTGATCAAATATTACCGCCGAGATATTAGGTTGGGTTAGGTTAGGTTATATTACGTTATTGATGTATATAAAGGTCCCACGGAGACGTAGAGGCCAACTCGCCAGGAATGTTGTCAAATATTACCGCCGAGATGATAGGTTGGGTTAGGTTAGGTTATATTACGTTATTGATGTTTATGAAGGTCAAACGGAGACGTAGAGGCCAACTCGCCAGGAATGATGTCAAATAATACCGCCGAGATTTTAGGTTGGGTTAGGTTAGGTTAAATTACGTTATTGATGTATATGAAGTTCCCACGGAGACGTAGAGGCGAACTCGCCAGGAATGTTGTCAAATATTACCACCGAGATGATAGGTTGGGTTAGGTTAGGTTATATTGCGTTATTGATATATATGAAGGTCAAAGGGAGACGTAGAGGTCAACTCGCCAGGAATGTTGTCAAATATTACCGCCGAGATGTTAGGTTGGGTTAGGTTAGGTTATATTACGTTATTGATGTATATAAATGTCCCACGGAGACGTAGAGGCCAACTCGCCAGGTATGTTTTCAAATATTACCGCCGAGATGTTAGGTTGGGTTAGGTTAGGTTATATTACGTTATTGATGTATAAAAAGATCCCACGGAGACGGAGAAACCAACTCGACAGGAATGTTGTCTAATATTTCCGCCGAGATGTTAGGTTGGGTTTGGTTACGTTATATTACGTTATTGATGTTTATGAAGGTCAAACGGAGACGTAGGGGACAACTCGCCAGGAATGATGTCAAATATTACCGCCGAAATGTTAGGTTGGGTTAGGTTAGGTTATATCACGTTATAGATGTATATAAAGGTCCCGCGGAGACGTAGAGGCCAACAAGCTAGGAATGTGATCAAATATTACCGCCGAGATATTAGGTTGGGTTAGGTTAGGTTATATTACGTTATTGATGTATATAAAGGTCCCACGGAGACGTAGAGGCCAACTCGCCAGGAATGTTGTCAAATATTACCGCCGAGATGATAGGTTGGGTTAGGTTAGGTTATATTACGTTATTGATTTTTATGAAGGTCAAACGGAGACGTAGAGGCCAACTCGCCAGGAATGATGTCAAATAATACCGCCGAGATTTTAGGTTGGGTTAGGTTAGGTTAAATTACGTTATTGATGTATATGAAGTTCCCACGGAGACGTAGAGGCGAACTCGCCAGGAATGTTGTCAAATATTACCGCCGAGATGATAGGTTGGGTTAGGTTAGGTTATATTGCGTTATTGATATATATGCAGGTCAAAGGGAGACGTAGAGGTCAACTCGCCAGGAATGTTGTCAAATATTACCGCCGAGATGTTAGGTTTGGTTAGATTAGGTTATATTACGTTATTGATGTATAAAAAGATCCCACGGAGACGGAGAAGCCAACTCGCCAGGAATGTTGTCAAATATTACCGCCGAGATGTTATTTTGGGTTAGGATAGGTTATATTACGTTATTGATGTATATAAATGTACCACGGAGACGCAGATGCCAACTCGCCATGAATATTTTCAAATATTACCGCCGAGATGTTAGGTTGGGTTAGGTTAGGTTATATTACGTTATTGATGTATATAAAGGTCCCACGGAGACGGAGAAGCCAACTCGCCAGGAATGTCGACAAATATTACCGCCGAGATGTTATTTTGGGTTAGGATAGGTTATATTAGGTTATTGATGTATATAAATGTACCACGGAGACGCAGATGCCAACTCGCCATGAATTTTTTCAAATATTACCGCCGAGATGTTAGGTTGGGTTAGGTTAGGTTATATTACGTTATGGATGTCTATAAAGGTCCCACGGTGACGTAGAGGCCAACACGCCAGGAATGTTTTCAAATATTACCGCCGAGATGATAGGTTGGGTTAGGTTAGGTTATATTGCGTTATTGATGTATATGAAGGTCAAAGGGAGACGTAGAGGTCAACTCGCCAGGAATGTTGTCAAATAATACCGCCGAGATTTTAGGTTGGGTTAGGTTAGGTTAAATTACGTTATTATGTATATGAAGGTCCCACGGAGACGTAGAGGCGAACTCGCCAGGAATGTTGTCAAATATTACCGCCGAGACGATAGGTTGAGTTAGGTTAGGTTATATTGCGTTATTGATGTATATGAAGGTCAAAGGGAGACGTAGAGGTCAACTCGCCAGGAATGTTGTCAAATATTACCGCCGAGAAGTTAGGTTTGGTTAGGTTAGGTTATATTACGTTATGGATGTATATGAAGGTCCCACGGAGACGTAGAGGCCAACTCGCCAGGTATGTTGTCAAATATTATCGCCGAGATGTTATTTTGGGTTAGGATAGGTTATATTACGTTATTGATGTATATAAATGTACCACGGAGACGCAGATGCCAACTCGCCATGAATTTTTTCAAATATTACCGCCGAGATGTTAGGTTGGGTTAGGTTAGGTTATATTACGTTATTGATGTATATAAAGGTCCCACGGAGACGTAGAGGCGAACTCGCCAGGAATGTTGTCAAATATTACCGCCGAGATGATAGGTTGGGTTAGGTTAGGTTATATTGCGTTATTGATGTATATGAAGGTCAAAGCGAGACGTAGAGGTCAACTCGCCAGGAATGTTGTCAAATATTACCGCCGAGATGTTAGGTTTGGTTAGGTTAGGTTATATTACGTTATTGATGTATATAAAGGTCCCACGGAGACGGAGAAACCAACTCGCCAGGAATGTTGTCAAATATTACCGCCGAGATATTATTTTGGGTTAGGATAGGTTATATTACGTTATTGATGTATATAAAGGTCCCACGGTGACGTAGAGGCCAACTCGCCAGGAATGTTTTCAAATATTACCGCCGAGATGTTAGGTTGGGTTAGGTTAGGTTATATTACGTTATTGATGTATATAAAGGTCCCACGGAGACGAAGAAGCCAACTCGCCAGGAATGATGTCAAATATTACCGCCGAGATGTTAGGTTGGTTTAGGTGAGGTGATATCACGTTATAGATGTATATAAAGTTCCCGCGGAGACGTAGAGGCCAACAAGCCAGGAATGTGATCAAATATTACCGCCGAGATGTTAGGTTGGGTTAGGTTAGGTTATATTACGTTATTGATGTATATAAATGTCCCACGGAGACGTAGAGGCCAACTCGCCAGGTATGTTTTCAAATATTACCGCCGAGATGTTAGGTTGGGTTAGGTTAGGTTATATTACGTTATTGATGTATAAAAAGATCCCACGGAGACGGAGAAACCAACTCGACAGGAATGTTGTCTAATATTTCCGCCGAGATGTTAGGTTGGGTTTGGTTACGTTATATTACGTTATTGATGTTTATGAAGGTCAAACGGAGACGTAGGGGACAACTCGCCAGGAATGATGTCAAATATTACCGCCGAAATGTTAGGTTGGGTTAGGTTAGGTTATATCACGTTATAGATGTATATAAAGGTCCCGCGGAGACGTAGAGGCCAACAAGCTAGGAATGTGATCAAATATTACCGCCGAGATATTAGGTTGGGTTAGGTTAGGTTATATTACGTTATTGATGTATATAAAGGTCCCACGGAGACGTAGAGGCGAACTCGCCAGGAATGTTGTCAAATATTACCGCCGAGATGATAGGTTGGGTTAGGTTAGGTTATATTGCGTTATTGATGTATATGAAGGTCAAAGGGAGACGTAGAGGTCAACTCGCCAGGAATGTTGTCAAATATTACCGCCGAGATGTTAGGTTGGGTTAGGTTAGGTTAAATTACGTTATTGATGTATATGAAGTTCCCACGGAGACGTAGAGGCGAACTCGCCAGGAATGTTGTCAAATATTACCGCCGAGATGATAGGTTGGGTTAGGTTAGGTTATATTGCGTTATTGATATATATGCAGGTCAAAGGGAGACGTAGAGGTCAACTCGCCAGGAATGTTGTCAAATATTACCGCCGAGATGTTAGGTTTGGTTAGATTAGGTTATATTACGTTATTGATGTATAAAAAGATCCCACGGAGACGGAGAAACCAACTCGACAGGAATGTTGTCTAATATTACAGCCGAGATGTTAGGTTGGGTTAGGTTAGGTTATATTACGTTATTGATGTATATAAAGGTCCCACGGAGACGTAGAGGCCAACTCGCCAGAAGTGTTGTCAAATATTACCGCCGAGATGTGATTTTGGGTTAGGATAGGTTATATTACGTTATTGATGTATATAAAGGTCCCACGGAGACGGAGAAGCCAACTCGCCAGGAATGTTGTCAAATATTACCGCCGAGATGTTATTTTGGGTTAGGATAGGTTATATTACGTTATTGATGTATATAAATGTACCACGGAGACGCAGATGCCAACTCGCCATGAATTTTTTCAAATATTACCGCCGAGATGTTAGGTTGGGTTAGGTTAGGTTATATTACGTTATTGATGTATATAAAGGTCCCACGGAGACGGAGAAGCCAACTCGCCAGGAATGTCGACAAATATTACCGCCGAGATGTTATTTTGGGTTAGGATAGGTTATATTAGGTTATTGATGTATATAAATGTACCACGGAGACGCAGATGCCAACTCGCCATGAATTTTTTCAAATATTACCGCCGAGATGTTAGGTTGGGTTAGGTTAGGTTATATTACGTTATGGATGTCTATAAAGGTCCCACGGTGACGTAGAGGCCAACACGCCAGGAATGTTTTCAAATATTACCGCCGAGATGATAGGTTGGGTTAGGTTAGGTTATATTGCGTTATTGATGTATATGAAGGTCAAAGGGAGACGTAGAGGTCAACTCGCCAGGAATGTTGTCAAATAATACCGCCGAGATTTTAGGTTGGGTTAGGTTAGGTTAAATTACGTTATTGATGTATATGAAGGTCCCACGGAGACGTAGAGGCGAACTCGCCAGGAATGTTGTCAAATATTACCGCCGAGACGATAGGTTGAGTTAGGTTAGGTTATATTGCGTTATTGATGTATATGAAGGTCAAAGGGAGACGTAGAGGTCAACTCGCCAGGAATGTTGTCAAATATTACCGCCGAGATGTTAGGTTTGGTTAGGTTAGGTTATATTACGTTATGGATGTATATGAAGGTCCCACGGAGACGTAGAGGCCAACTCGCCAGGTATGTTGTCAAATATTATCGCCGAGATGTTATTTTGGGTTAGGATAGGTTATATTACGTTATTGATGTATATAAATGTACCACGGAGACGCAGATGCCAACTCGCCATGAATTTTTTCAAATATTACCGCCGAGATGTTAGGTTGGGTTAGGTTAGGTTATATTACGTTATTGATGTATATAAAGGTCCCACGGAGACGTAGAGGCGAACTCGCCAGGAATGTTGTCAAATATTACCGCCGAGATGATAGGTTGGGTTAGGTTAGGTTATATTGCGTTATTGATGTATATGAAGGTCAAAGGGAGACGTAGAGGTCAACTCGCCAGGAATGTTGTCAAATATTACCGCCGAGATGTTAGGTTTGGTTAGGTTAGGTTATATTACGTTATTGATGTATATAAAGGTCCCACGGAGACGGAGAAACCAACTCGCCAGGAATGTTGTCAAATATTACCGCCGAGATATTATTTTGGGTTAGGATAGGTTATATTACGTTATTGATGTATATAAAGGTCCCACGGTGACGTAGAGGCCAACTCGCCAGGAATGTTTTCAAATATTACCGCCGAGATGTTAGGTTGGGTTAGGTTAGGTTATATTACGTTATTGATGTATATAAATGTCCCGCGGAGACGGAGAAGCCAACTCGCCAGGAATGTTGTCAAATATTACCGCGGAGATGATAGGTTGGCTTAGGTTAGGTTCTATTGCGTTATTGATGTAAATGAAGGTCAAAGGGAGAGGTAGAGGTCAACTCGCCAGGAATGTTGTCAAATATTACCGCCAAGATGTTAGATTTGGTTAGGTTAGGTTATATTACGTTATTGATGTATATAAATGTCCCACGGAGACGTAGAGGCCAACTCGCCAGGTATGTTTTCAAATATTACCGCCGAGATGTTAGGTTGGGTTAGGTTAGGTTATATTACGTTATTGATGTATAAAAAGATCCCACGGAGACGGAGAAACCAACTCGACAGGAATGTTGTCTAATATTTCCGCCGAGATGTTAGGTTGGGTTTGGTTACGTTATATTACGTTATTGATGTTTATGAAGGTCAAACGGAGACGTAGGGGACAACTCGCCAGGAATGATGTCAAATATTACCGCCGAAATGTTAGGTTGGGTTAGGTTAGGTTATATCACGTTATAGATGTATATAAAGGTCCCGCGGAGACGTAGAGGCCAACAAGCTAGGAATGTGATCAAATATTACCGCCGAGATATTAGGTTGGGTTAGGTTAGGTTATATTACGTTATTGATGTATATAAAGGTCCCACGGAGACGTAGAGGCCAACTCGCCAGGAATGTTGTCAAATATTACCGCCGAGATGATAGGTTGGGTTAGGTTAGGTTATATTACGTTATTGATGTTTATGAAGGTCAAACGGAGACGTAGAGGCCAACTCGCCAGGAATGATGTCAAATAATACCGCCGAGATTTTAGGTTGGGTTAGGTTAGGTTAAATTACGTTATTGATGTATATGAAGTTCCCACGGAGACGTAGAGGCGAACTCGCCAGGAATGTTGTCAAATATTACCGCCGAGATGATAGGTTGGGTTAGGTTAGGTTATATTGCGTTATTGATATATATGCAGGTCAAAGGGAGACGTAGAGGTCAACTCGCCAGGAATGTTGTCAAATATTACCGCCGAGATGTTAGGTTTGGTTAGATTAGGTTATATTACGTTATTGATGTATAAAAAGATCCCACGGAGACGGAGAAACCAACTCGACAGGAATGTTGTCTAATATTACAGCCGAGATGTTAGGTTGGGTTAGGTTAGGTTATATTACGTTATTGATGTATATAAAGGTCCCACGGAGACGTAGAGGCCAACTCGCCAGAAGTGTTGTCAAATATTACCGCCGAGATGTGATTTTGGGTTAGGATAGGTTATATTACGTTATTGATGTATATAAAGGTCCCACGGAGACGGAGAAGCCAACTCGCCAGGAATGTTGTCAAATATTACCGCCGAGATGTTATTTTGGGTTAGGATAGGTTATATTACGTTATTGATGTATATAAATGTACCACGGAGACGCAGATGCCAACTCGCCATGAATTTTTTCAAATATTACCGCCGAGATGTTAGGTTGGGTTAGGTTAGGTTATATTACGTTATTGATGTATATAAAGGTCCCACGGAGACGGAGAAGCCAACTCGCCAGGAATGTCGACAAATATTACCGCCGAGATGTTATTTTGGGTTAGGATAGGTTATATTAGGTTATTGATGTATATAAATGTACCACGGAGACGCAGATGCCAACTCGCCATGAATTTTTTCAAATATTACCGCCGAGATGTTAGGTTGGGTTAGGTTAGGTTATATTACGTTATGGATGTCTATAAAGGTCCCACGGTGACGTAGAGGCCAACACGCCAGGAATGTTTTCAAATATTACCGCCGAGATGATAGGTTGGGTTAGGTTAGGTTATATTGCGTTATTGATGTATATGAAGGTCAAAGGGAGACGTAGAGGTCAACTCGCCAGGAATGTTGTCAAATAATACCGCCGAGATTTTAGGTTGGGTTAGGTTAGGTTAAATTACGTTATTGATGTATATGAAGGTCCCACGGAGACGTAGAGGCGAACTCGCCAGGAATGTTGTCAAATATTACCGCCGAGACGATAGGTTGAGTTAGGTTAGGTTATATTGCGTTATTGATGTATATGAAGGTCAAAGGGAGACGTAGAGGTCAACTCGCCAGGAATGTTGTCAAATATTACCGCCGAGATGTTAGGTTTGGTTAGGTTAGGTTATATTACGTTATGGATGTATATGAAGGTCCCACGGAGACGTAGAGGCCAACTCGCCAGGTATGTTGTCAAATATTATCGCCGAGATGTTATTTTGGGTTAGGATAGGTTATATTACGTTATTGATGTATATAAATGTACCACGGAGACGCAGATGCCAACTCGCCATGAATTTTTTCAAATATTACCGCCGAGATGTTAGGTTGGGTTAGGTTAGGTTATATTACGTTATTGATGTATATAAAGGTCCCACGGAGACGTAGAGGCGAACTCGCCAGGAATGTTGTCAAATATTACCGCCGAGATGATAGGTTGGGTTAGGTTAGGTTATATTGCGTTATTGATGTATATGAAGGTCAAAGGGAGACGTAGAGGTCAACTCGCCAGGAATGTTGTCAAATATTACCGCCGAGATGTTAGGTTTGGTTAGGTTAGGTTATATTACGTTATTGATGTATATAAAGGTCCCACGGAGACGGAGAAACCAACTCGCCAGGAATGTTGTCAAATATTACCGCCGAGATATTATTTTGGGTTAGGATAGGTTATATTACGTTATTGATGTATATAAAGGTCCCACGGTGACGTAGAGGCCAACTCGCCAGGAATGTTTTCAAATATTACCGCCGAGATGTTAGGTTGGGTTAGGTTAGGTTATATTACGTTATTGATGTATATAAATGTCCCGCGGAGACGGAGAAGCCAACTCGCCAGGAATGTTGTCAAATATTACCGCGGAGATGATAGGTTGGCTTAGGTTAGGTTCTATTGCGTTATTGATGTAAATGAAGGTCAAAGGGAGAGGTAGAGGTCAACTCGCCAGGAATGTTGTCAAATATTACCGCCAAGATGTTAGATTTGGTTAGGTTAGGTTATATTACGTTATTGATGTATATAAATGTCCCACGGAGACGTAGAGGCCAACTCGCCAGGTATGTTTTCAAATATTACCGCCGAGATGTTAGGTTGGGTTAGGTTAGGTTATATTACGTTATTGATGTATATAAAGGTCCCACGGAGACGAAGAAGCCAACTCGCCAGGAATGATGTCAAATATTACCGCCGAGATGTTAGGTTGGTTTAGGTGAGGTGATATCACGTTATAGATGTATATAAAGTTCCCGCGGAGACGTAGAGGCCAACAAGCCAGGAATGTGATCAAATATTACCGCCGAGATGTTAGGTTGGGTTAGGTTAGGTTATATTACGTTATTGATGTATATAAATGTCCCACGGAGACGTAGAGGCCAACTCGCCAGGTATGTTTTCAAATATTACCACCGAGATGTTAGGTTGGGTTAGGTTAGGTTATATTACGTTATTGATGTATAAAAAGATCCCACGGAGACGGAGAAACCAACACGACAGGAATGTTGTCTAATATTTCCGCCGAGATGTTAGGTTGGGTTTGGTTACGTTATATTACGTTATTGATGTTTATGAAGGACAAACGGAGACGTAGGGGACAACTGGCCAGGTATGTTTTCAAATATTACCGCCGAGATGTTAGGTTGGGTTAGGTTAGGTTATATTACGTTATTGATGTATATAAAGGTCCCACGGAGACGAAGAGGCCAACTCGCCAGGAATGATGTCAAATATTACCGCCGAGATGTTAGGTTGGGTTAGGTTAGGTTATATTACGTTATTGATGTATATAAAGGTCCCACGGAGACGTAGAGGCGAACTCGCCAGGAATGTTGTCAAATATTACCGCCGAGATGTTAGGTTGGGTTAGGTTAGGTTATATTACGTTATTTATGTATATAAATGTCCCACGGATACGTAGAGGCCAACTCGCCAGGTATGTTTTCAAATATTACCGCCGAGATGTTAGGTTGGGTTAGGTTAGGTTATATTACGTTATTGATGTATAAAAAGATCCCACGGAGACGGAGAAACCAACTCGACAGGAATGTTGTCTAATATTTCCGCCGAGATGTTAGGTTGGGTTTGGTTACGTTATATTACGTTATTGATGTTTATGAAGGTCAAACGGAGACGTAGGGGACAACTCGCCAGGAATGATGTCAAATATTACCGCCGAAATGTTAGGTTGGGTTAGGTTAGGTTATATCACGTTATAGATGTATATAAAGGTCCCGCGGAGACGTAGAGGCCAACAAGCTAGGAATGTGATCAAATATTACCGCCGAGATATTAGGTTGGGTTAGGTTAGGTTATATTACGTTATTGATGTATATAAAGGTCCCACGGAGACGTAGAGGCCAACTCGCCAGGAATGTTGTCAAATATTACCGCCGAGATGATAGGTTGGGTTAGGTTAGGTTATATTACGTTATTGATTTTTATGAAGGTCAAACGGAGACGTAGAGGCCAACTCGCCAGGAATGATGTCAAATAATACCGCCGAGATTTTAGGTTGGGTTAGGTTAGGTTAAATTACGTTATTGATGTATATGAAGTTCCCACGGAGACGTAGAGGCGAACTCGCCAGGAATGTTGTCAAATATTACCGCCGAGATGATAGGTTGGGTTAGGTTAGGTTATATTGCGTTATTGATATATATGCAGGTCAAAGGGAGACGTAGAGGTCAACTCGCCAGGAATGTTGTCAAATATTACCGCCGAGATGTTAGGTTTGGTTAGATTAGGTTATATTACGTTATTGATGTATAAAAAGATCCCACGGAGACGGAGAAGCCAACTCGCCAGGAATGTTGTCAAATATTACCGCCGAGATGTTATTTTGGGTTAGGATAGGTTATATTACGTTATTGATGTATATAAATGTACCACGGAGACGCAGATGCCAACTCGCCATGAATATTTTCAAATATTACCGCCGAGATGTTAGGTTGGGTTAGGTTAGGTTATATTACGTTATTGATGTATATAAAGGTCCCACGGAGACGGAGAAGCCAACTCGCCAGGAATGTCGACAAATATTACCGCCGAGATGTTATTTTGGGTTAGGATAGGTTATATTAGGTTATTGATGTATATAAATGTACCACGGAGACGCAGATGCCAACTCGCCATGAATTTTTTCAAATATTACCGCCGAGATGTTAGGTTGGGTTAGGTTAGGTTATATTACGTTATGGATGTCTATAAAGGTCCCACGGTGACGTAGAGGCCAACACGCCAGGAATGTTTTCAAATATTACCGCCGAGATGATAGGTTGGGTTAGGTTAGGTTATATTGCGTTATTGATGTATATGAAGGTCAAAGGGAGACGTAGAGGTCAACTCGCCAGGAATGTTGTCAAATAATACCGCCGAGATTTTAGGTTGGGTTAGGTTAGGTTAAATTACGTTATTATGTATATGAAGGTCCCACGGAGACGTAGAGGCGAACTCGCCAGGAATGTTGTCAAATATTACCGCCGAGACGATAGGTTGAGTTAGGTTAGGTTATATTGCGTTATTGATGTATATGAAGGTCAAAGGGAGACGTAGAGGTCAACTCGCCAGGAATGTTGTCAAATATTACCGCCGAGATGTTAGGTTTGGTTAGGTTAGGTTATATTACGTTATGGATGTATATGAAGGTCCCACGGAGACGTAGAGGCCAACTCGCCAGGTATGTTGTCAAATATTATCGCCGAGATGTTATTTTGGGTTAGGATAGGTTATATTACGTTATTGATGTATATAAATGTACCACGGAGACGCAGATGCCAACTCGCCATGAATTTTTTCAAATATTACCGCCGAGATGTTAGGTTGGGTTAGGTTAGGTTATATTACGTTATTGATGTATATAAAGGTCCCACGGAGACGTAGAGGCGAACTCGCCAGGAATGTTGTCAAATATTACCGCCGAGATGATAGGTTGGGTTAGGTTAGGTTATATTGCGTTATTGATGTATATGAAGGTCAAAGGGAGACGTAGAGGTCAACTCGCCAGGAATGTTGTCAAATATTACCGCCGAGATGTTAGGTTTGGTTAGGTTAGGTTATATTACGTTATTGATGTATATAAAGGTCCCACGGAGACGGAGAAACCAACTCGCCAGGAATGTTGTCAAATATTACCGCCGAGATATTATTTTGGGTTAGGATAGGTTATATTACGTTATTGATGTATATAAAGGTCCCACGGTGACGTAGAGGCCAACTCGCCAGGAATGTTTTCAAATATTACCGCCGAGATGTTAGGTTGGGTTAGGTTAGGTTATATTACGTTATTGATGTATATAAAGGTCCCACGGAGACGAAGAATCCAACTCGCCAGGAATGATGTCAAATATTACCGCCGAGATGTTAGGTTGGTTTAGGTGAGGTGATATCACGTTATAGATGTATATAAAGTTCCCGCGGAGACGTAGAGGCCAACAAGCCAGGAATGTGATCAAATATTACCGCCGAGATGTTAGGTTGGGTTAGGTTAGGTTATATTACGTTATTGATGTATATAAATGTCCCACGGAGACGTAGAGGCCAACTCGCCAGGTATGTTTTCAAATATTACCGCCGAGATGTTAGGTTGGGTTAGGTTAGGTTATATTACGTTATTGATGTATAAAAAGATCCCACGGAGACGGAGAAACCAACTCGACAGGAATGTTGTCTAATATTTCCGCCGAGATGTTAGGTTGGGTTTGGTTACGTTATATTACGTTATTGATGTTTATGAAGGTCAAACGGAGACGTAGGGGACAACTCGCCAGGAATGATGTCAAATATTACCGCCGAAATGTTAGGTTGGGTTAGGTTAGGTTATATCACGTTATAGATGTATATAAAGGTCCCGCGGAGACGTAGAGGCCAACAAGCTAGGAATGTGATCAAATATTACCGCCGAGATATTAGGTTGGGTTAGGTTAGGTTATATTACGTTATTGATGTATATAAAGGTCCCACGGAGACGTAGAGGCCAACTCGCCAGGAATGTTGTCAAATATTACCGCCGAGATGATAGGTTGGGTTAGGTTAGGTTATATTACGTTATTGATGTTTATGAAGGTCAAACGGAGACGTAGAGGCCAACTCGCCAGGAATGATGTCAAATAATACCGCCGAGATTTTAGGTTGGGTTAGGTTAGGTTAAATTACGTTATTGATGTATATGAAGTTCCCACGGAGACGTAGAGGCGAACTCGCCAGGAATGTTGTCAAATATTACCGCCGAGATGATAGGTTGGGTTAGGTTAGGTTATATTGCGTTATTGATATATATGCAGGTCAAAGGGAGACGTAGAGGTCAACTCGCCAGGAATGTTGTCAAATATTACCGCCGAGATGTTAGGTTTGGTTAGATTAGGTTATATTACGTTATTGATGTATAAAAAGATCCCACGGAGACGGAGAAACCAACTCGACAGGAATGTTGTCTAATATTACAGCCGAGATGTTAGGTTGGGTTAGGTTAGGTTATATTACGTTATTGATGTATATAAAGGTCCCACGGAGACGTAGAGGCCAACTCGCCAGAAGTGTTGTCAAATATTACCGCCGAGATGTGATTTTGGGTTAGGATAGGTTATATTACGTTATTGATGTATATAAAGGTCCCACGGAGACGGAGAAGCCAACTCGCCAGGAATGTTGTCAAATATTACCGCCGAGATGTTATTTTGGGTTAGGATAGGTTATATTACGTTATTGATGTATATAAATGTACCACGGAGACGCAGATGCCAACTCGCCATGAATTTTTTCAAATATTACCGCCGAGATGTTAGGTTGGGTTAGGTTAGGTTATATTACGTTATTGATGTATATAAAGGTCCCACGGAGACGGAGAAGCCAACTCGCCAGGAATGTCGACAAATATTACCGCCGAGATGTTATTTTGGGTTAGGATAGGTTATATTAGGTTATTGATGTATATAAATGTACCACGGAGACGCAGATGCCAACTCGCCATGAATTTTTTCAAATATTACCGCCGAGATGTTAGGTTGGGTTAGGTTAGGTTATATTACGTTATGGATGTCTATAAAGGTCCCACGGTGACGTAGAGGCCAACACGCCAGGAATGTTTTCAAATATTACCGCCGAGATGATAGGTTGGGTTAGGTTAGGTTATATTGCGTTATTGATGTATATGAAGGTCAAAGGGAGACGTAGAGGTCAACTCGCCAGGAATGTTGTCAAATAATACCGCCGAGATTTTAGGTTGGGTTAGGTTAGGTTAAATTACGTTATTGATGTATATGAAGGTCCCACGGAGACGTAGAGGCGAACTCGCCAGGAATGTTGTCAAATATTACCGCCGAGACGATAGGTTGAGTTAGGTTAGGTTATATTGCGTTATTGATGTATATGAAGGTCAAAGGGAGACGTAGAGGTCAACTCGCCAGGAATGTTGTCAAATATTACCGCCGAGATGTTAGGTTTGGTTAGGTTAGGTTATATTACGTTATGGATGTATATGAAGGTCCCACGGAGACGTAGAGGCCAACTCGCCAGGTATGTTGTCAAATATTATCGCCGAGATGTTATTTTGGGTTAGGATAGGTTATATTACGTTATTGATGTATATAAATGTACCACGGAGACGCAGATGCCAACTCGCCATGAATTTTTTCAAATATTACCGCCGAGATGTTAGGTTGGGTTAGGTTAGGTTATATTACGTTATTGATGTATATAAAGGTCCCACGGAGACGTAGAGGCGAACTCGCCAGGAATGTTGTCAAATATTACCGCCGAGATGATAGGTTGGGTTAGGTTAGGTTATATTGCGTTATTGATGTATATAAAGGTCCCACGGAGACGGAGAAACCAACTCGCCAGGAATGTTGTCAAATATTACCGCCGAGATATTATTTTGGGTTAGGATAGGTTATATTACGTTATTGATGTATATAAAGGTCCCACGGTGACGTAGAGGCCAACTCGCCAGGAATGTTTTCAAATATTACCGCCGAGATATTAGGTTGGGTTAGGTTAGGTTATATTACGTTATTGATGTATATAAATGTCCCGCGGAGACGGAGAAGCCAACTCGCCAGGAATGTTGTCAAATATTACCGCGGAGATGATAGGTTGGCTTAGGTTAGGTTCTATTGCGTTATTGATGTAAATGAAGGTCAAAGGGAGAGGTAGAGGTCAACTCGCCAGGAATGTTGTCAAATATTACCGCCAAGATGTTAGATTTGGTTAGGTTAGGTTATATTACGTTATTGATGTATATAAATGTCCCACGGAGACGTAGAGGCCAACTCGCCAGGTATGTTTTCAAATATTACCGCCGAGATGTTAGGTTGGGTTAGGTTAGGTTATATTACGTTATTGATGTATATAAAGGTCCCACGGAGACGAAGAAGCCAACTCGCCAGGAATGATGTCAAATATTACCGCCGAGATGTTAGGTTGGTTTAGGTGAGGTGATATCACGTTATAGATGTATATAAAGTTCCCGCGGAGACGTAGAGGCCAACAAGCCAGGAATGTGATCAAATATTACCGCCGAGATGTTAGGTTGGGTTAGGTTAGGTTATATTACGTTATTGATGTATATAAATGTCCCACGGAGACGTAGAGGCCAACTCGCCAGGTATGTTTTCAAATATTACCGCCGAGATGTTAGGTTGGGTTAGGTTAGGTTATATTACGTTATTGATGTATAAAAAGATCCCACGGAGACGGAGAAACCAACACGACAGGAATGTTGTCTAATATTTCCGCCGAGATGTTAGGTTGGGTTTGGTTACGTTATATTACGTTATTGATGTTTATGAAGGACAAACGGAGACGTAGGGGACAACTGGCCAGGTATGTTTTCAAATATTACCGCCGAGATGTTAGGTTGGGTTAGGTTAGGTTATATTACGTTATTGATGTATATAAAGGTCCCACGGAGACGAAGAGGCCAACTCGCCAGGAATGATGTCAAATATTACCGCCGAGATGTTAGGTTGGGTTAGGTTAGGTTATATTACGTTATTGATGTATATAAAGGTCCCACGGAGACGTAGAGGCGAACTCGCCAGGAATGTTGTCAAATATTACCGCCGAGATGATAGGTTGGGTTAGGTTAGGTTATATTGCGTTATTGATGTATATGAAGGTCAAAGGGAGACGTAGAGGTCAACTCGCCAGGAATGTTGTCAAATATTACCGCCGAAATGTTAGGTTTGGTTAGGTTAGGTTATATTACGTTATTGATGTATATAAAGGTCCCACGGAGACGGAGAAACCAACTCGCCAGGAATGTTGTCAAATATTACCGCCGAGATATTATTTTGGTTTAGGATAGGTTATATTACGTTATTGATGTATATAAAGGTCCCACGGTGACGTAGAGGCCAACTCGCCAGGAATGTTTCCAAATATTACCGCCGAGATGTTAGGTTGGGTTAGGTTAGGTTATATTACGTTATTGATGTATATAAATGTCCCGCGGAGACGGAGAAGCCAACTCGCCAGGAATGTTGTCAAATATTACCGCGGAGATGATAGGTTGGCTTAGGTTAGGTTCTATTGCGTTATTGATGTAAATGAAGGTCAAAGGGAGAGGTAGAGGTCAACTCGCCAGGAATGTTGTCAAATATTACCGCCAAGATGTTAGATTTGGTTAGGTTAGGTTATATTACGTTATTGATGTATATAAATGTCCCACGGAGACATAGAGGCCAACTCGCCAGGAATGATGTCAAATATTACCGCCGAGATGTTAGGTTGGGTTAGGTTAGGTTATATTACGTTATTGATGTATATAAAGGTCCCACGGAGACGTAGAGGCGAACTCGCCAGGAATGTTGTCAAATATTACCGCCGAGATGATAGGTTGGGTTAGGTTAGGTTATATTGCGTTATTGATGTATATGAAGGTCAAAGGGAGACGTAGAGGTCAACTCGCCAGGAATGTTGTCAAATATTACCGCCGAGATGTTAGGTTTGGTTAGGTTAGGTTATATTACGTTATTGATGTATATAAAGGTCCCACGGAGACGGAGAAACCAACTCGCCAGGAATGTTGTCAAATATTACCGCCGAGATATTATTTTGGGTTAGGATAGGTTATATTACGTTATTGATGTATATAAAGGTCCCACGGTGACGTAGAGGCCAACTCGCCAGGAATGTTTTCAAATATTACCGCCGAGATGTTAGGTTGGGTTAGGTTAGGTTATATCACGATATAGATGTATATAAAGGTCCCGCGGAGACGTAGAGGCCAACAAGCTAGGAATGTGATCAAATATTACCGCCGAGATATTAGGTTGGGTTAGGTTAGGTTATATTACGTTATTGATGTATATAAAGGTCCCACGGAGACGTAGAGGCCAACTCGCCAGGAATGTTGTCAAATATTACCGCCGAGGTGTTAGGTTGGGTTAGGTTAGGTTATATTACGTTATTGATGTATATAAAGGTCCCACGGAGACGGAGAAGCCAACTCGCCAGGAATGTTGTCAAATATTACCGCCGAGATGTGATTTTGGGTTAGGATAGGTTATATTACGTTATTGATGTATATAAAGGTCCCACGGAGACGGAGAAGCCAACTCGCCAGGAATGTTGTCAAATATTACCGCCGAGATGTTATTTTGGGTTAGGATAGGTTATATTACGTTATTGATGTATATAAATGTACCACGGAGACGCAGATGCCAACTCGCCATGAATTTTTTCAAATATTACCGCCGAGATGTTAGGTTGGGTTAGGTTAGGTTATATTACGTTATTGATGTATATAAAGGTCCCACGGAGACGTAGAGGCGAACTCGCCAGGAATGTTGTCAAATATTACCGCCGAGATGATAGGTTGGGTTAGGTTAGGTTATATTGCGTTATTGATGTATATGAAGGTCAAAGGGAGACGTAGAGGTCAACTCGCCAGGAATGTTGTCAAATATTACCGCCGAGATGTTAGGTTTGGTTAGGTTAGGTTATATTACGTTATTGATGTATATAAAGGTCCCACGGAGACGGAGAAACCAACTCGCCAGGAATGTTGTCAAATATTACCGCCGAGATATTATTTTGGGTTAGGATAGGTTATATTACGTTATTGATGTATATAAAGGTCCCACGGTGACGTAGAGGCCAACTCGCCAGGAATGTTTTCAAATATTACCGCCGAGATGTTAGGTTGGGTTAGGTTAGGTTATATTACGTTATTGATGTATATAAATGTCCCGCGGAGACGGAGAAGCCAACTCGCCAGGAATGTTGTCAAATATTACCGCGGAGATGATAGGTTGGCTTAGGTTAGGTTCTATTGCGTTATTGATGTAAATGAAGGTCAAAGGGAGAGGTAGAGGTCAACTCGCCAGGAATGTTGTCAAATATTACCGCCAAGATGTTAGATTTGGTTAGGTTAGGTTATATTACGTTATTGATGTATATAAATGTCCCACGGAGACGTAGAGGCCAACTCGCCAGGTATGTTTTCAAATATTACCGCCGAGATGTTAGGTTGGGTTAGGTTAGGTTATATTACGTTATTGATGTATATAAAGGTCCCACGGAGACGAAGAAGCCAACTCGCCAGGAATGATGTCAAATATTACCGCCGAGATGTTAGGTTGGTTTAGGTGAGGTGATATCACGTTATAGATGTATATAAAGTTCCCGCGGAGACGTAGAGGCCAACAAGCCAGGAATGTGATCAAATATTACCGCCGAGATGTTAGGTTGGGTTAGGTTAGGTTATATTACGTTATTGATGTATATAAATGTCCCACGGAGACGTAGAGGCCAACTCGCCAGGTATGTTTTCAAATATTACCGCCGAGATGTTAGGTTGGGTTAGGTTAGGTTATATTACGTTATTGATGTATAAAAAGATCCCACGGAGACGGAGAAACCAACACGACAGGAATGTTGTCTAATATTTCCGCCGAGATGTTAGGTTGGGTTTGGTTACGTTATATTACGTTATTGATGTTTATGAAGGACAAACGGAGACGTAGGGGACAACTGGCCAGGTATGTTTTCAAATATTACCGCCGAGATGTTAGGTTGGGTTAGGTTAGGTTATATTACGTTATTGATGTATATAAAGGTCCCACGGAGACGAAGAGGCCAACTCGCCAGGAATGATGTCAAATATTACCGCCGAGATGTTAGGTTGGGTTAGGTTAGGTTATATTACGTTATTGATGTATATAAAGGTCCCACGGAGACGTAGAGGCGAACTCGCCAGGAATGTTGTCAAATATTACCGCCGAGATGATAGGTTGGGTTAGGTTAGGTTATATTGCGTTATTGATGTATATGAAGGTCAAAGGGAGACGTAGAGGTCAACTCGCCAGGAATGTTGTCAAATATTACCGCCAAGATGTTAGATTTGGTTAGGTTAGGTTATATTACGTTATTGATGTATATAAATGTCCCACGGAGACGTAGAGGCCAACTCGCCAGGTATGTTTTCAAATATTACCGCCGAGATGTTAGGTTGGGTTAGGTTAGGTTATATTACGTTATTGATGTATATAAAGGTCCCACGGAGACGGAGAAGCCAACTCGCCAGGAATGTTGTCAAATATTACCGCCGAGATGTTATTTTGGGTTAGGATAGGTTATATTACGTTATTGATGTATATAAATGTACCACGGAGACGCAGATGCCAACTCGCCATGAATTTTTTCAAATATTACCGCCGAGATGTTAGGTTGGGTTAGGTTAGGTTATATTACGTTATTGATGTATATAAAGGTCCCACGGAGACGTAGAGGCGAACTCGCCAGGAATGTTGTCAAATATTACCGCCGAGATGATAGGTTGGGTTAGGTTAGGTTATATTGCGTTATTGATGTATATGAAGGTCAAAGGGAGACGTAGAGGTCAACTCGCCAGGAATGTTGTCAAATATTACCGCCGAGATGTTAGGTTTGGTTAGGTTAGGTTATATTACGTTATTGATGTATATAAAGGTCCCACGGAGACGGAGAAACCAACTCGCCAGGAATGTTGTCAAATATTACCGCCGAGATATTATTTTGGGTTAGGATAGGTTATATTACGTTATTGATGTATATAAAGGTCCCACGGTGACGTAGAGGCCAACTCGCCAGGAATGTTTTCAAATATTACCGCCGAGATGTTAGGTTGGGTTAGGTTAGGTTATATTACGTTATTGATGTATATAAATGTCCCGCGGAGACGGAGAAGCCAACTCGCCAGGAATGTTGTCAAATATTACCGCGGAGATGATAGGTTGGCTTAGGTTAGGTTCTATTGCGTTATTGATGTAAATGAAGGTCAAAGGGAGAGGTAGAGGTCAACTCGCCAGGAATGTTGTCAAATATTACCGCCAAGATGTTAGATTTGGTTAGGTTAGGTTATATTACGTTATTGATGTATATAAATGTCCCACGGAGACGTAGAGGCCAACTCGCCAGGTATGTTTTCAAATATTACCGCCGAGATGTTAGGTTGGGTTAGGTTAGGTTATATTACGTTATTGATGTATATAAAGGTCCCACGGAGACGAAGAAGCCAACTCGCCAGGAATGATGTCAAATATTACCGCCGAGATGTTAGGTTGGTTTAGGTGAGGTGATATCACGTTATAGATGTATATAAAGTTCCCGCGGAGACGTAGAGGCCAACAAGCCAGGAATGTGATCAAATATTACCGCCGAGATGTTAGGTTGGGTTAGGTTAGGTTATATTACGTTATTGATGTATATAAATGTCCCACGGAGACGTAGAGGCCAACTCGCCAGGTATGTTTTCAAATATTACCGCCGAGATGTTAGGTTGGGTTAGGTTAGGTTATATTACGTTATTGATGTATAAAAAGATCCCACGGAGACGGAGAAACCAACACGACAGGAATGTTGTCTAATATTTCCGCCGAGATGTTAGGTTGGGTTTGGTTACGTTATATTACGTTATTCATGTTTATGAAGGACAAACGGAGACGTAGGGGACAACTGGCCAGGTATGTTTTCAAATATTACCGCCGAGATGTTAGGTTGGGTTAGGTTAGGTTATATTACGTTATTGATGTATATAAAGGTCCCACGGAGACGAAGAGGCCAACTCGCCAGGAATGATGTCAAATATTACCGCCGAGATGTTAGGTTGGGTTAGGTTAGGTTATATTACGTTATTGATGTATATAAAGGTCCCACGGAGACGTAGAGGCGAACTCGCCAGGAATGTTGTCAAATATTACCGCCGAGATGATAGGTTGGGTTAGGTTAGGTTATATTGCGTTATTGATGTATATGAAGGTCAAAGGGAGACGTAGAGGTCAACTCGCCAGGAATGTTGTCAAATATTACCGCCGAAATGTTAGGTTTGGTTAGGTTAGGTTATATTACGTTATTGATGTATATAAAGGTCCCACGGAGACGGAGAAACCAACTCGCCAGGAATGTTGTCAAATATTACCGCCGAGATATTATTTTGGGTTAGGATAGGTTATATTACGTTATTGATGTATATAAAGGTCCCACGGTGACGTAGAGGCCAACTCGCCAGGAATGTTTCCAAATATTACCGCCGAGATGTTAGGTTGGGTTAGGTTAGGTTATATTACGTTATTGATGTATATAAATGTCCCGCGGAGACGGAGAAGCCAACTCGCCAGGAATGTTGTCAAATATTACCGCGGAGATGATAGGTTGGCTTAGGTTAGGTTATATTGCGTTATTGATGTAAATGAAGGTCAAAGGGAGAGGTAGAGGTCAACTCGCCAGGAATGTTGTCAAATATTACCGCCAAGATGTTAGATTTGGTTAGGTTAGGTTATATTACGTTATTGATGTATATAAATGTCCCACGGAGACGTAGAGGCCAACTCGCCAGGAATGATGTCAAATATTACCGCCGAGATGTTAGGTTGGGTTAGGTTAGGTTATATTACGTTATTGATGTATATAAAGGTCCCACGGAGACGTAGAGGCGAACTCGCCAGGAATGTTGTCAAATATTACCGCCGAGATGATAGGTTGGGTTAGGTTAGGTTATATTGCGTTATTGATGTATATGAAGGTCAAAGGGAGACGTAGAGGTCAACTCGCCAGGAATGTTGTCAAATATTACCGCCGAGATGTTAGGTTTGGTTAGGTTAGGTTATATTACGTTATTGATGTATATAAAGGTCCCACGGAGACGGAGAAACCAACTCGCCAGGAATGTTGTCAAATATTACCGCCGAGATATTATTTTGGGTTAGGATAGGTTATATTACGTTATTGATGTATATAAAGGTCCCACGGTGACGTAGAGGCCAACTCGCCAGGAATGCTTTCAAATATTACCGCCGAGATGTTAGGTTGGGTTAGGTTAGGTTATATCACGATATAGATGTATATAAAGGTCCCGCGGAGACGTAGAGGCCAACAAGCTAGGAATGTGATCAAATATTACCGCCGAGATATTAGGTTGGGTTAGGTTAGGTTATATTACGTTATTGATGTATATAAAGGTCCCACGGAGACGTAGAGGCCAACTCGCCAGGAATGTTGTCAAATATTACCGCCGAGGTGTTAGGTTGGGTTAGGTTAGGTTATATTACGTTATTGATGTATATAAAGGTCCCACGGAGACGGAGAAGCCAACTCGCCAGGAATGTTGTCAAATATTACCGCCGAGATGTGATTTTGGGTTAGGATAGGTTATATTACGTTATTGATGTATATAAAGGTCCCACGGAGACGGAGAAGCCAACTCGCCAGGAATGTTGTCAAATATTACCGCCGAGATGTTATTTTGGGTTAGGATAGGTTATATTACGTTATTGATGTATATAAATGTACCACGGAGACGCAGATGCCAACTCGCCATGAATTTTTTCAAATATTACCGCCGAGATGTTAGGTTGGGTTAGGTTAGGTTATATTACGTTATTGATGTATATAAAGGTCCCACGGAGACGGAGAAGCCAACTCGCTAGGAATGTCGTCAAATATTACCGCCGAGATGTTATTTTGGGTTAGGATAGGTTATATTACGTTATTGATGTATATAAATGTACCACGGAGACGCAGATGCCAACTCGCCATGAATTTTTTCAAATATTACCGCCGAGATGTTAGGTTGGGTTAGGTTAGGTTATATTACGTTATGGATGTCTATAAAGGTCCCACGGTGACGTAGAGGCCAACACGCCAGGAATGTTTTCAAATATTACCGCCGAGATGATAGGTTGGGTTAGGTTAGGTTATATTGCGTTATTGATGTATATGAAGGTCAAAGGGAGACGTAGAGGTCAACTCGCCAGGAATGTTGTCAAATATTACCGCGGAGATGATAGGTTGGCTTAGGTTAGGTTCTATTGCGTTATTGATGTAAATGAAGGTCAATGGGAGAGGTAGAGGTCAGCTCGCCAGGAATGTTGTCAAATATTACCGCCAAGATGTTAGATTTGGTTAGGTTAGGTTATATTACGTTATTGATGTATATAAATGTCCCACGGAGACGTAGAGGCCAACTCGCCAGGTATGTTTTCAAATATTACCGCCGAGATGTTAGGTTGGGTTAGGTTAGGTTGTATTACGTTATTGATGTATATAAAGGTCCCACGGAGACGAAGAAGCCAACTCGCCAGGAATGATGTCAAATATTACCGCCGAGATGTTAGGTTGGTTTAGGTGAGGTGATATCACGTTATAGATGTATATAAAGTTCCCGCGGAGACGTAGAGGCCAACTCGCCAGGTATGTTTTCAAATATTACCGCCGAGATGTTAGGTTGGGTTAGGTTAGGTTATATTACGTTATTGATGTATAAAAAGATCCCACGGAGACGGAGAAACCAACACGACAGGAATGTTGTCTAATATTTCCGCCGAGATGTTAGGTTGGGTTTGGTTACGTTATATTACGTTATTGATGTTTATGAAGGACAAACGGAGACGTAGGGGACAACTCGCCAGGAATGATGTCAAATATTACCGCCGAAATGTTAGGTTGGGTTAGGTTAGGTTATATCACGATATAGATGTATATAAAGGTCCCGCGGAGACGTAGAGGCCAACAAGCTAGGAATGTGATCAAATATTACCGCCGAGATATTAGGTTGGGTTAGGTTAGGTTATATTACGTTATTGATGTATATAAAGGTCCCACGGAGACGTAGAGGCCAACTCGCCAGGAATGTTGTCAAATATTACCGCCGAGATGATAGGTTGGGTTAGGTTAGGTTATATTACGTTATTGATGTTTATGAAGGTCAAACGGAGACGTAGAGGCCAACTCGCCAGGAATGATGTCAAATAATACCGCCGAGATTTTAGGTTGGGTTAGGTTAGGTTAAATTACGTTATTGATGTATATGAAGTTCCCACGGAGACGTAGAGGCGAACTCGCCAGGAATGTTGTCAAATATTACCGCCGAGATGATAGGTTGGGTTAGGTTAGGTTATATTGCGTTATTGATATATATGCAGGTCAAAGGGAGACGTAGAGGTCAACTCGCCAGGAATGTTGTCAAATATTACCGCCGAGATGTTAGGTTTGGTTAGATTAGGTTATATTACGTTATTGATGTATAAAAAGATCCCACGGAGACGGAGAAACCAACTCGACAGGAATGTTGTCTAATATTACAGCCGAGATGTTAGGTTGGGTTAGGTTAGGTTATATTACGTTATTGATGTATATAAAGGTCCCACGGAGACGTAGAGGCCAACTCGCCAGAAGTGTTGTCAAATATTACCGCCGAGATGTGATTTTGGGTTAGGATAGGTTATATTACGTTATTGATGTATATAAAGGTCCCACGGAGACGGAGAAGCCAACTCGCCAGGAATGTTGTCAAATATTACCGCCGAGATGTTATTTTGGGTTAGGATAGGTTATATTACGTTATTGATGTATATAAATGTACCACGGAGACGCAGATGCCAACTCGCCATGAATTTTTTCAAATATTACCGCCGAGATGATAGGTTGGGTTAGGTTAGGTTATATTGCGTTATTGATGTATATGAAGGTCAAAGGGAGACGTAGAGGTCAACTCGCCAGGAATGTTGTCAAATAATACCGCCGAGATTTTAGGTTGGGTTAGGTTAGGTTAAATTACGTTATTGATGTATATGAAGGTCCCACGGAGACGTAGAGGCGAACTCGCCAGGAATGTTGTCAAATATTACCGCCGAGATGATAGGTTGGGTTAGGTTAGGTTATATTGCGTTATTGATGTATATGAAGGTCAAAGGGAGACGTAGAGGTCAACTCGCCAGGAATGTTGTCAAATATTACCGCCGAGATGTTAGGTTTGGTTAGGTTAGGTTATATTACGTTATTGATGTATATAAAGGTCCCACGGAGACGGAGAAACCAACTCGCCAGGAATGTTGTCAAATATTACCGCCGAGATATTATTTTGGGTTAGGATAGGTTATATTACGTTATTGATGTATATAAAGGTCCCACGGTGACGTAGAGGCCAACTCGCCAGGAATGTTTTCAAATATTACCGCCGAGATGTTAGGTTGGGTTAGGTTAGGTTATATTACGTTATTGATGTATATAAATGTCCCGCGGAGACGGAGAAGCCAACTCGCCAGGAATGTTGTCAAATATTACCGCGGAGATGATAGGTTGGCTTAGGTTAGGTTCTATTGCGTTATTGATGTAAATGAAGGTCAAAGGGAGAGGTAGAGGTCAACTCGCCAGGAATGTTGTCAAATATTACCGCCAAGATGTTAGATTTGGTTAGGTTAGGTTATATTACGTTATTGATGTATATAAATGTCCCACGGAGACGTAGAGGCCAACTCGCCAGGAATGATGTCAAATATTACCGCCGAGATGTTAGGTTGGGTTAGGTTAGGTTATATTACGTTATTGATGTATATAAAGGTCCCACGGAGACGTAGAGGCGAACTCGCCAGGAATGTTGTCAAATATTACCGCCGAGATGATAGGTTGGGTTAGGTTAGGTTATATTGCGTTATTGATGTATATGAAGGTCAAAGGGAGACGTAGAGGTCAACTCGCCAGGAATGTTGTCAAATATTACCGCCGAGATGTTAGGTTTGGTTAGGTTAGGTTATATTACGTTATTGATGTATATAAAGGTCCCACGGAGACGGAGAAACCAACTCGCCAGGAATGTTGTCAAATATTACCGCCGAGATATTATTTTGGGTTAGGATAGGTTATATTACGTTATTGATGTATATAAAGGTCCCACGGTGACGTAGAGGCCAACTCGCCAGGAATGTTTTCAAATATTACCGCCGAGATGTTAGGTTGGGTTAGGTTAGGTTATATTACGTTATTGATGTATATAAATGTCCCGCGGAGACGGAGAAGCCAACTCGCCAGGAATGTTGTCAAATATTACCGCGGAGATGATAGGTTGGCTTAGGTTAGGTTCTATTGCGTTATTGATGTAAATGAAGGTCAAAGGGAGAGGTAGAGGTCAACTCGCCAGGAATGTTGTCAAATATTACCGCCAAGATGTTAGATTTGGTTAGGTTAGGTTATATTACGTTATTGATGTATATAAATGTCCCACGGAGACGTAGAGGCCAACTCGCCAGGTATGTTTTCAAATATTACCGCCGAGATGTTAGGTTGGGTTAGGTTAGGTTATATTACGTTATTGATGTATATAAAGGTCCCACGGAGACGAAGAAGCCAACTCGCCAGGAATGATGTCAAATATTACCGCCGAGATGTTAGGTTGGTTTAGGTGAGGTGATATCACGTTATAGATGTATATAAAGTTCCCGCGGAGACGTAGAGGCCAACAAGCCAGGAATGTGATCAAATATTACCGCCGAGATGTTAGGTTGGGTTAGGTTAGGTTATATTACGTTATTGATGTATATAAATGTCCCACGGAGACGTAGAGGCCAACTCGCCAGGTATGTTTTCAAATATTACCGCCGAGATGTTAGGTTGGGTTAGGTTAGGTTATATTACGTTATTGATGTATAAAAAGATCCCACGGAGACGGAGAAACCAACACGACAGGAATGTTGTCTAATATTTCCGCCGAGATGTTAGGTTGGGTTTGGTTACGTTATATTACGTTATTGATGTTTATGAAGGACAAACGGAGACGTAGGGGACAACTGGCCAGGTATGTTTTCAAATATTACCGCCGAGATGTTAGGTTGGGTTAGGTTAGGTTATATTACGTTATTGATGTATATAAAGGTCCCACGGAGACGAAGAGGCCAACTCGCCAGGAATGATGTCAAATATTACCGCCGAGATGTTAGGTTGGGTTAGGTTAGGTTATATTACGTTATTGATGTATATAAAGGTCCCACGGAGACGTAGAGGCGAACTCGCCAGGAATGTTGTCAAATATTACCGCCGAGATGATAGGTTGGGTTAGGTTAGGTTATATTGCGTTATTGATGTATATGAAGGTCAAAGGGAGACGTAGAGGTCAACTCGCCAGGAATGTTGTCAAATATTACCGCCGAAATGTTAGGTTTGGTTAGGTTAGGTTATATTACGTTATTGATGTATATAAAGGTCCCACGGAGACGGAGAAACCAACTCGCCAGGAATGTTGTCAAATATTACCGCCGAGATATTATTTTGGGTTAGGATAGGTTATATTACGTTATTGATGTATATAAAGGTCCCACGGTGACGTAGAGGCCAACTCGCCAGGAATGTTTCCAAATATTACCGCCGAGATGTTAGGTTGGGTTAGGTTAGGTTATATTACGTTATTGATGTATATAAATGTCCCGCGGAGACGGAGAAGCCAACTCGCCAGGAATGTTGTCAAATATTACCGCGGAGATGATAGGTTGGCTTAGGTTAGGTTCTATTGCGTTATTGATGTAAATGAAGGTCAAAGGGAGAGGTAGAGGTCAACTCGCCAGGAATGTTGTCAAATATTACCGCCAAGATGTTAGATTTGGTTAGGTTAGGTTATATTACGTTATTGATGTATATAAATGTCCCACGGAGACGTAGAGGCCAACTCGCCAGGAATGATGTCAAATATTACCGCCGAGATGTTAGGTTGGGTTAGGTTAGGTTATATTACGTTATTGATGTATATAAAGGTCCCACGGAGACGTAGAGGCGAACTCGCCAGGAATGTTGTCAAATATTACCGCCGAGATGATAGGTTGGGTTAGGTTAGGTTATATTGCGTTATTGATGTATATGAAGGTCAAAGGGAGACGTAGAGGTCAACTCGCCAGGAATGTTGTCAAATATTACCGCCGAGATGTTAGGTTTGGTTAGGTTAGGTTATATTACGTTATTGATGTATATAAAGGTCCCACGGAGACGGAGAAACCAACTCGCCAGGAATGTTGTCAAATATTACCGCCGAGATATTATTTTGGGTTAGGATAGGTTATATTACGTTATTGATGTATATAAAGGTCCCACGGTGACGTAGAGGCCAACTCGCCAGGAATGTTTTCAAATATTACCGCCGAGATGTTAGGTTGGGTTAGGTTAGGTTATATCACGATATAGATGTATATAAAGGTCCCGCGGAGACGTAGAGGCCAACAAGCTAGGAATGTGATCAAATATTACCGCCGAGATATTAGGTTGGGTTAGGTTAGGTTATATTACGTTATTGATGTATATAAAGGTCCCACGGAGACGTAGAGGCCAACTCGCCAGGAATGTTGTCAAATATTACCGCCGAGGTGTTAGGTTGGGTTAGGTTAGGTTATATTACGTTATTGATGTATATAAAGGTCCCACGGAGACGGAGAAGCCAACTCGCCAGGAATGTTGTCAAATATTACCGCCGAGATGTGATTTTGGGTTAGGATAGGTTATATTACGTTATTGATGTATATAAAGGTCCCACGGAGACGGAGAAGCCAACTCGCCAGGAATGTTGTCAAATATTACCGCCGAGATGTTATTTTGGGTTAGGATAGGTTATATTACGTTATTGATGTATATAAATGTACCACGGAGACGCAGATGCCAACTCGCCATGAATTTTTTCAAATATTACCGCCGAGATGTTAGGTTGGGTTAGGTTAGGTTATATTACGTTATTGATGTATATAAAGGTCCCACGGAGACGGAGAAGCCAACTCGCTAGGAATGTCGTCAAATATTACCGCCGAGATGTTATTTTGGGTTAGGATAGGTTATATTACGTTATTGATGTATATAAATGTACCACGGAGACGCAGATGCCAACTCGCCATGAATTTTTTCAAATATTACCGCCGAGATGTTAGGTTGGGTTAGGTTAGGTTATATTACGTTATTGATGTATATAAAGGTCCCACGGAGACGTAGAGGCGAACTCGCCAGGAATGTTGTCAAATATTACCGCCGAGATGATAGGTTGGGTTAGGTTAGGTTATATTGCGTTATTGATGTATATGAAGGTCAAAGGGAGACGTAGAGGTCAACTCGCCAGGAATGTTGTCAAATATTACCGCCGAGATGTTAGGTTTGGTTAGGTTAGGTTATATTACGTTATTGATGTATATAAAGGTCCCACGGAGACGGAGAAACCAACTCGCCAGGAATGTTGTCAAATATTACCGCCGAGATATTATTTTCGGTTAGGATAGGTTATATTACGTTATTGATGTATATAAAGGTCCCACGGTGACGTAGAGGCCAACTCGCCAGGAATGTTTTCAAATATTACCGCCGAGATGTTAGGTTGGGTTAGGTTAGGTTATATCACGATATAGATGTATATAAAGGTCCCGCGGAGACGTAGAGGCCAACAAGCTAGGAATGTGATCAAATATTACCGCCGAGATATTAGGTTGGGTTAGGTTAGGTTATATTACGTTATTGATGTATATAAAGGTCCCACGGAGACGTAGAGGCCAACTCGCCAGGAATGTTGTCAAATATTACCGCCGAGGTGTTAGGTTGGGTTAGGTTAGGTTATATTACGTTATTGATGTATATAAAGGTCCCACGGAGACGGAGAAGCCAACTCGCCAGGAATGTTGTCAAATATTACCGCCGAGATGTGATTTTGGGTTAGGATAGGTTATATTACGTTATTGATGTATATAAAGGTCCCACGGAGACGGAGAAGCCAACTCGCCAGGAATGTTGTCAAATATTACCGCCGAGATGTTATTTTGGGTTAGGATAGGTTATATTACGTTATTGATGTATATAAATGTACCACGGAGACGCAGATGCCAACTCGCCATGAATTTTTTCAAATATTACCGCCGAGATGTTAGGTTGGGTTAGGTTAGGTTATATTACGTTATTGATGTATATAAAGGTCCCACGGAGACGGAGAAGCCAACTCGCTAGGAATGTCGTCAAATATTACCGCCGAGATGTTATTTTGGGTTAGGATAGGTTATATTACGTTATTGATGTATATAAATGTACCACGGAGACGCAGATGCCAACTCGCCATGAATTTTTTCAAATATTACCGCCGAGATGTTAGGTTGGGTTAGGTTAGGTTATATTACGTTATGGATGTCTATAAAGGTCCCACGGTGACGTAGAGGCCAACACGCCAGGAATGTTTTCAAATATTACCGCCGAGATGATAGGTTGGGTTAGGTTAGGTTATATTGCGTTATTGATGTATATGAAGGTCAAAGGGAGACGTAGAGGTCAACTCGCCAGGAATGTTGTCAAATATTACCGCGGAGATGATAGGTTGGCTTAGGTTAGGTTCTATTGCGTTATTGATGTAAATGAAGGTCAAAGGGAGAGGTAGAGGTCAGCTCGCCAGGAATGTTGTCAAATATTACCGCCAAGATGTTAGATTTGGTTAGGTTAGGTTATATTACGTTATTGATGTATATAAATGTCCCACGGAGACGTAGAGGCCAACTCGCCAGGTATGTTTTCAAATATTACCGCCGAGATGTTAGGTTGGGTTAGGTTAGGTTGTATTACGTTATTGATGTATATAAAGGTCCCACGGAGACGAAGAAGCCAACTCGCCAGGAATGATGTCAAATATTACCGCCGAGATGTTAGGTTGGTTTAGGTGAGGTGATATCACGTTATAGATGTATATAAAGTTCCCGCGGAGACGTAGAGGCCAACTCGCCAGGTATGTTTTCAAATATTACCGCCGAGATGTTAGGTTGGGTTAGGTTAGGTTATATTACGTTATTGATGTATAAAAAGATCCCACGGAGACGGAGAAACCAACACGACAGGAATGTTGTCTAATATTTCCGCCGAGATGTTAGGTTGGGTTTGGTTACGTTATATTACGTTATTGATGTTTATGAAGGACAAACGGAGACGTAGGGGACAACTCGCCAGGAATGATGTCAAATATTACCGCCGAAATGTTAGGTTGGGTTAGGTTAGGTTATCTCACGATATAGATGTATATAAAGGTCCCGCGGAGACGTAGAGGCCAACAAGCTAGGAATGTGATCAAATATTACCGCCGAGATATTAGGTTGGGTTAGGTTAGGTTATATTACGTTATTGATGTATATAAAGGTCCCACGGAGACGTAGAGGCCAACTCGCCAGGAATGTTGTCAAATATTACCGCCGAGGTGTTAGGTTGGGTTAGGTTAGGTTATATTACGTTATTGATGTATATAAAGGTCCCACGGAGACGGAGAAGCCAACTCGCCAGGAATGTTGTCAAATATTACCGCCGAGATGTGATTTTGGGTTAGGATAGGTTATATTACGTTATTGATGTATATAAAGGTCCCACGGAGACGGAGAAGCCAACTCGCCAGGAATGTTGTCAAATATTACCGCCGAGATGTTATTTTGGGTTAGGATAGGTTATATTACGTTATTGATGTATATAAATGTACCACGGAGACGCAGATGCCAACTCGCCATGAATTTTTTCAAATATTACCGCCGAGATGTTAGGTTGGGTTAGTTTAGGTTATATTACGTTATTGATGTATATAAAGGTCCCACGGAGACGGAGAAGCCAACTCGCTAGGAATGTCGTCAAATATTACCGCCGAGATGTTATTTTGGGTTAGGATAGGTTATATTACGTTATTGATGTATATAAATGTACCACGGAGACGCAGATGCCAACTCGCCATGAATTTTTTCAAATATTACCGCCGAGATGTTAGGTTGGGTTAGGTTAGGTTATATTACGTTATGGATGTCTATAAAGGTCCCACGGTGACGTAGAGGCCAACACGCCAGGAATGTTTTCAAATATTACCGCCGAGATGATAGGTTGGGTTAGGTTAGGTTATATTGCGTTATTGATGTATATGAAGGTCAAAGGGAGACGTAGAGGTCAACTCGCCAGGAATGTTGTCAAATATTACCGCCGAGATGTTAGGTTTGGTTAGGTTAGATTATATTACGTTATGGATGTATATGAAGGTCCCACGGAGACGTAGAGGCCAACTCGCCAGGTATGTTGTCAAATATTACCGCCGAGATGTTATTTTGGGTTAGGATAGGTTATATTACGTTATTGATGTATATAAATGTACCACGGAGACGCAGATGCCAACTCGCCATGAATTTTTTCAAATATTACCGCCGAGATGTTAGTTTGGGTTAGGTTAGGTTATATTACGTTATTGATGTATATAAAGGTCCCACGGAGACGGAGAAGCCAACTCGCTAGGAATGTCGTCAAATATTACCGCCGAGATGTTATTTTGGGTTAGGATAGGTTATATTACGTTATTGATGTATATAAATGTACCACGGAGACGCAGATGCCAACTCGCCATGAATTTTTTCAAATATTACCGCCGAGATGTTAGGTTGGGTTAGGTTAGGTTATATTACGTTATGGATGTCTATAAAGGTCCCACGGTGACGTAGAGGCCAACACGCCAGGAATGTTTTCAAATATTACCGCCGAGATGATAGGTTGGGTTAGGTTAGGTTATATTGCGTTATTGATGTATATGAAGGTCAAAGGGAGACGTAGAGGTCAACTCGCCAGGAATGTTGTCAAATATTACCGCCGAGATGTTAGGTTTGGTTAGGTTAGATTATATTACGTTATGGATGTATATGAAGGTCCCACGGAGACGTAGAGGCCAACTCGCCAGGTATGTTTTCAAATATTACCGCCGAGATGTTAGGTTGGGTTAGGTTAAGTTATATTACGTTATTGATGTATAAAAAGATCCCACGGAGACGGAGAAACCAACTCGACAGGAATGTTGTCTAATATTACCGCCGAGATGTTAGGTTGGGTTAGGTTAGGTTATATTACGTTATTGATGTATATAAATGTCCCGCGGAGACGGAGAAGCCAACTCGCCAGGAATGTTGTCAAATATTACCGCCGAGATGTTAGGTTGGGTTTGGTTAGGTTATATTACGTTATGGATGTATATGAAGGTCCCACGGAGACGTAGAGGCCAACTCGCCAGGTATGTTGTCAAATATTACCGCCGAGATGTTAGGTTGGGTTAGGTTAGGTTATATTACGTTATTGATGTATATAAAGGTCCCACGGAGACGAAGAGGCCAACTCGCCAGGAATGATGTCAAATATTACCGCCGAGATGTTAGGTTGGTTTAGGTTAGGTGATATCACGTTATAGATGTATATAAAGTTCCCGCGGAGACGTAGAGGCCAACAAGCCAGGAATGTGATCAAATATTACCGCCGAGATGTTAGGTTGGGTTAGGTTAGGTTATATTACGTTATTGATGTATATAAATGTCCCACGGAGACATAGAGGCCAACTCACCAGGTATGTTTTCAAATATTACCGCCGAGATGTTAGGTTGGTTTAGGTGAGGTGATATCACGTTATAGATGTATATAAAGTTCCCGCGGAGACGTAGAGGCCAACAAGCCAGGAATGTGATCAAATATTACCGCCGAGATGTTAGGTTGGGTTAGGTTAGGTTATATTACGTTATTGATGTATATAAATGTCCCACGGAGACGTAGAGGCCAACTCGCCAGGTATGTTTTCAAATATTACCGCCGAGATGTTAGGTTGGGTTAGGTTAGGTTATATTACGTTATTGATGTATAAAAAGATCCCACGGAGACGGAGAAACCAACTCGACAGGAATGTTGTCTAATATTTCCGCCGAGATGTTAGGTTGGGTTAGGTTACGTTATATTACGTTATTGATGTTTATGAAGGTCAAACGGAGACGTAGGGGACAACTCGCCAGGAATGATGTCAAATATTACCGCCGAAATGTTAGGTTGGGTTAGGTTAGGTTATATCACGTTATAGATGTATATAAAGGTCCCGCGGAGACGTAGAGGCCAACTCGCCAGGAATGTTGTCAAATATTACCGCCGAGATGATAGGTTGGGTTAGGTTAGGTTATATTACGTTATTGATGTTTATGAAGGTCAAACGGAGACGTAGAGGCCAACTCGCCAGGAATGATGTCAAATAATACCGCCGAGATTTTAGGTTGGGTTAGGTTAGGTTAAATTACGTTATTGATGTATATGAAGGTCCCACGGAGACGTAGAGGCGAACTCGCCAGGAATGTTGTCAAATATTACCGCCGAGATGATAGGTTGGGTTAGGTTAGGTTATATTGCGTTATTGATGTATATGAAGGTCAAAGGGAGACGTAGAGGTCAACTCGCCAGGAATGTTGTCAAATATTACCGCCGAGATGTTAGGTTTGGTTAGGTTAGGTTATATTACGTTATAGATGTATATAAAGTTCCCGCGGAGACGTAGAGGCCAACTCGCCAGGTATGTTTTCAAATATTACCGCCGAGATGTTAGGTTGGGTTAGGTTAGGTTATATTACGTTATTGATGTATAAAAAGATCCCACGGAGACGGAGAAACCAACACGACAGGAATGTTGTCTAATATTTCCGCCGAGATGTTAGGTTGGGTTTGGTTACGTTATATTACGTTATTGATGTTTATGAAGGACAAACGGAGGCGTAGAGGTCAACTCGCCAGGAATGTTGTCAAATATTACCGCCGAGATGTTAGGTTTGGTTAGGTTAGGTTATATTACGTTATGGATGTATATGAAGGTCCCACGGAGACGTAGAGGCCAACTCGCCAGGTATGTTGTCAAATATTATCGCCGAGATGTTATTTTGGGTTAGGATAGGTTATATTACGTTATTGATGTATATAAATGTACCACGGAGACGCAGATGCCAACTCGCCATGAATTTTTTCAAATATTACCGCCGAGATGTTAGGTTGGGTTAGGTTAGGTTATATTACGTTATGGATGTCTATAAAGGTCCCGCGGAGACGTAGAGGCCAACTCGCCAGGTATGTTTTCAAATATTACCGCCGAGATGTTAGGTTGGGTTAGGTTAGGTTATATTACGTTATTGATGTATAAAAAGATCCCACGGAGACGGAGAAACCAACACGACAGGAATGTTGTCTAATATTTCCGCCGAGATGTTAGGTTGGGTTTGGTTACGTTATATTACGTTATTGATGTTTATGAAGGACAAACGGAGACGTAGGGGACAACTCGCCAGGAATGATGTCAAATATTACCGCCGAAATGTTAGGTTGGGTTAGGTTAGGTTATATCACGATATAGATGTATATAAAGGTCCCGCGGAGACGTAGAGGCCAACAAGCTAGGAATGTGATCAAATATTACCGCGGAGATATTAGGTTGGGTTAGGTTAGGTTATATTACGTTATTGATGTATATAAAGGTCCCACGGAGACGGAGAAGCCAACTCGCTAGGAATGTCGTCAAATATTACCGCCGAGATGTTATTTTGGGTTAGGATAGGTTATATTACGTTATTGATGTATATAAATGTACCACGGAGACGCAGATGCCAACTCGCCATGAATTTTTTCAAATATTACCGCCGAGATGTTAGGTTGGGTTAGGTTAGGTTATATTACGTTATTGATGTATATAAAGGTCCCACGGAGACGGAGAAGCCAACTCGCTAGGAATGTCGTCAAATATTACCGCCGAGATGTTATTTTGGGTTAGGATAGGTTATATTACGTTATTGATGTATATAAATGTACCACGGAGACGCAGATGCCAACTCGCCATGAATTTTTTCAAATATTACCGCCGAGATGTTAGGTTGGGTTAGGTTAGGTTATATTACGTTATGGATGTCTATAAAGGTCCCACGGTGACGTAGAGGCCAACACGCCAGGAATGTTTTCAAATATTACCGCCGAGATGATAGGTTGGGTTAGGTTAGGTTATATTGCGTTATTGATGTATATGAAGGTCAAAGGGAGACGTAGAGGTCAACTCGCCAGGAATGTTGTCAAATATTACCGCGGAGATGATAGGTTGGCTTAGGTTAGGTTCTATTGCGTTATTGATGTAAATGAAGGTCAAAGGGAGAGGTAGAGGTCAGCTCGCCAGGAATGTTGTCAAATATTACCGCCAAGATGTTAGATTTGGTTAGGTTAGGTTATATTACGTTATTGATGTATATAAAGGTCCCACGGAGACGGAGAAGCCAACTCGCTAGGAATGTCGTCAAATATTACCGCCGAGATGTTATTTTGGGTTAGGATAGGTTATATTACGTTATTGATGTATATAAATGTACCACGGAGACGCAGATGCCAACTCGCCATGAATTTTTTCAAATATTACCGCCGAGATGTTAGGTTGGGTTAGGTTAGGTTATATTACGTTATGGATGTCTATAAAGGTCCCACGGTGACGTAGAGGCCAACACGCCAGGAATGTTTTCAAATATTACCGCCGAGATGATAGGTTGGGTTAGGTTAGGTTATATTGCGTTATTGATGTATATGAAGGTCAAAGGGAGACGTAGAGGTCAACTCGCCAGGAATGTTGTCAAATATTACCGCCGAGATGTTAGGTTTGGTTAGGTTAGATTATATTACGTTATGGATGTATATGAAGGTCCCACGGAGACGTAGAGGCCAACTCGCCAGGTATGTTGTCAAATATTACCGCCGAGATGTTATTTTGGGTTAGGATAGGTTATATTACGTTATTGATGTATATAAATGTACCACGGAGACGCAGATGCCAACTCGCCATGAATTTTTTCAAATATTACCGCCGAGATGTTAGTTTGGGTTAGGTTAGGTTATATTACGTTATTGATGTATATAAAGGTCCCACGGAGACGGAGAAGCCAACTCGCTAGGAATGTCGTCAAATATTACCGCCGAGATGTTATTTTGGGTTAGGATAGGTTATATTACGTTATTGATGTATATAAATGTACCACGGAGACGCAGATGCCAACTCGCCATGAATTTTTTCAAATATTACCGCCGAGATGTTAGGTTGGGTTAGGTTAGGTTATATTACGTTATGGATGTCTATAAAGGTCCCACGGTGACGTAGAGGCCAACACGCCAGGAATGTTTTCAAATATTACCGCCGAGATGATAGGTTGGGTTAGGTTAGGTTATATTGCGTTATTGATGTATATGAAGGTCAAAGGGAGACGTAGAGGTCAACTCGCCAGGAATGTTGTCAAATATTACCGCCGAGATGTTAGGTTTGGTTAGGTTAGATTATATTACGTTATGGATGTATATGAAGGTCCCACGGAGACGTAGAGGCCAACTCGCCAGGTATGTTTTCAAATATTACCGCCGAGATGTTAGGTTGGGTTAGGTTAAGTTATATTACGTTATTGATGTATAAAAAGATCCCACGGAGACGGAGAAACCAACTCGACAGGAATGTTGTCTAATATTACCGCCGAGATGTTAGGTTGGGTTAGGTTAGGTTATATTACGTTATTGATGTATATAAATGTCCCGCGGAGACGGAGAAGCCAACTCGCCAGGAATGTTGTCAAATATTACCGCCGAGATGTTAGGTTGGGTTTGGTTAGGTTATATTACGTTATGGATGTATATGAAGGTCCCACGGAGACGTAGAGGCCAACTCGCCAGGTATGTTGTCAAATATTACCGCCGAGATGTTAGGTTGGGTTAGGTTAGGTTATATTACGTTATTGATGTATATAAAGGTCCCACGGAGACGAAGAGGCCAACTCGCCAGGAATGATGTCAAATATTACCGCCGAGATGTTAGGTTGGTTTAGGTTAGGTGATATCACGTTATAGATGTATATAAAGTTCCCGCGGAGACGTAGAGGCCAACAAGCCAGGAATGTGATCAAATATTACCGCCGAGATGTTAGGTTGGGTTAGGTTAGGTTATATTACGTTATTGATGTATATAAATGTCCCACGGAGACATAGAGGCCAACTCACCAGGTATGTTTTCAAATATTACCGCCGAGATGTTAGGTTGGTTTAGGTGAGGTGATATCACGTTATAGATGTATATAAAGTTCCCGCGGAGACGTAGAGGCCAACAAGCCAGGAATGTGATCAAATATTACCGCCGAGATGTTAGGTTGGGTTAGGTTAGGTTATATTACGTTATTGATGTATATAAATGTCCCACGGAGACGTAGAGGCCAACTCGCCAGGTATGTTTTCAAATATTACCGCCGAGATGTTAGGTTGGGTTAGGTTAGGTTATATTACGTTATTGATGTATAAAAAGATCCCACGGAGACGGAGAAACCAACTCGACAGGAATGTTGTCTAATATTTCCGCCGAGATGTTAGGTTGGGTTAGGTTACGTTATATTACGTTATTGATGTTTATGAAGGTCAAACGGAGACGTAGGGGACAACTCGCCAGGAATGATGTCAAATATTACCGCCGAAATGTTAGGTTGGGTTAGGTTAGGTTATATCACGTTATAGATGTATATAAAGGTCCCGCGGAGACGTAGAGGCCAACTCGCCAGGAATGTTGTCAAATATTACCGCCGAGATGATAGGTTGGGTTAGGTTAGGTTATATTACGTTATTGATGTTTATGAAGGTCAAACGGAGACGTAGAGGCCAACTCGCCAGGAATGATGTCAAATAATACCGCCGAGATTTTAGGTTGGGTTAGGTTAGGTTAAATTACGTTATTGATGTATATGAAGGTCCCACGGAGACGTAGAGGCGAACTCGCCAGGAATGTTGTCAAATATTACCGCCGAGATGATAGGTTGGGTTAGGTTAGGTTATATTGCGTTATTGATGTATATGAAGGTCAAAGGGAGACGTAGAGGTCAACTCGCCAGGAATGTTGTCAAATATTACCGCCGAGATGTTAGGTTTGGTTAGGTTAGGTTATATTACGTTATAGATGTATATAAAGTTCCCGCGGAGACGTAGAGGCCAACTCGCCAGGTATGTTTTCAAATATTACCGCCGAGATGTTAGGTTGGGTTAGGTTAGGTTATATTACGTTATTGATGTATAAAAAGATCCCACGGAGACGGAGAAACCAACACGACAGGAATGTTGTCTAATATTTCCGCCGAGATGTTAGGTTGGGTTTGGTTACGTTATATTACGTTATTGATGTTTATGAAGGACAAACGGAGGCGTAGAGGTCAACTCGCCAGGAATGTTGTCAAATATTACCGCCGAGATGTTAGGTTTGGTTAGGTTAGGTTATATTACGTTATGGATGTATATGAAGGTCCCACGGAGACGTAGAGGCCAACTCGCCAGGTATGTTGTCAAATATTATCGCCGAGATGTTATTTTGGGTTAGGATAGGTTATATTACGTTATTGATGTATATAAATGTACCACGGAGACGCAGATGCCAACTCGCCATGAATTTTTTCAAATATTACCGCCGAGATGTTAGGTTGGGTTAGGTTAGGTTATATTACGTTATGGATGTCTATAAAGGTCCCGCGGAGACGTAGAGGCCAACTCGCCAGGTATGTTTTCAAATATTACCGCCGAGATGTTAGGTTGGGTTAGGTTAGGTTATATTACGTTATTGATGTATAAAAAGATCCCACGGAGACGGAGAAACCAACACGACAGGAATGTTGTCTAATATTTCCGCCGAGATGTTAGGTTGGGTTTGGTTACGTTATATTACGTTATTGATGTTTATGAAGGACAAACGGAGACGTAGGGGACAACTCGCCAGGAATGATGTCAAATATTACCGCCGAAATGTTAGGTTGGGTTAGGTTAGGTTATATCACGATATAGATGTATATAAAGGTCCCGCGGAGACGTAGAGGCCAACAAGCTAGGAATGTGATCAAATATTACCGCGGAGATATTAGGTTGGGTTAGGTTAGGTTATATTACGTTATTGATGTATATAAAGGTCCCACGGAGACGGAGAAGCCAACTCGCTAGGAATGTCGTCAAATATTACCGCCGAGATGTTATTTTGGGTTAGGATAGGTTATATTACGTTATTGATGTATATAAATGTACCACGGAGACGCAGATGCCAACTCGCCATGAATTTTTTCAAATATTACCGCCGAGATGTTAGGTTGGGTTAGGTTAGGTTATATTACGTTATTGATGTATATAAAGGTCCCACGGAGACGGAGAAGCCAACTCGCTAGGAATGTCGTCAAATATTACCGCCGAGATGTTATTTTGGGTTAGGATAGGTTATATTACGTTATTGATGTATATAAATGTACCACGGAGACGCAGATGCCAACTCGCCATGAATTTTTTCAAATATTACCGCCGAGATGTTAGGTTGGGTTAGGTTAGGTTATATTACGTTATGGATGTCTATAAAGGTCCCACGGTGACGTAGAGGCCAACACGCCAGGAATGTTTTCAAATATTACCGCCGAGATGATAGGTTGGGTTAGGTTAGGTTATATTGCGTTATTGATGTATATGAAGGTCAAAGGGAGACGTAGAGGTCAACTCGCCAGGAATGTTGTCAAATATTACCGCGGAGATGATAGGTTGGCTTAGGTTAGGTTCTATTGCGTTATTGATGTAAATGAAGGTCAAAGGGAGAGGTAGAGGTCAGCTCGCCAGGAATGTTGTCAAATATTACCGCCAAGATGTTAGATTTGGTTAGGTTAGGTTATATTACGTTATTGATGTATATAAATGTCCCACGGAGACGTAGAGGCCAACTCGCCAGGTATGTTTTCAAATATTACCGCCGAGATGTTAGGTTGGGTTAGGTTAGGTTGTATTACGTTATTGATGTATATAAAGGTCCCACGGAGACGAAGAAGCCAACTCGCCAGGAATGATGTCAAATATTACCGCCGAGATGTTAGGTTGGTTTAGGTGAGGTGATATCACGTTATAGATGTATATAAAGTTCCCGCGGAGACGTAGAGGCCAACTCGCCAGGTATGTTTTCAAATATTACCGCCGAGATGTTAGGTTGGGTTAGGTTAGGTTATATTACGTTATTGATGTATAAAAAGATCCCACGGAGACGGAGAAACCAACACGACAGGAATGTTGTCTAATATTTCCGCCGAGATGTTAGGTTGGGTTTGGTTACGTTATATTACGTTATTGATGTTTATGAAGGACAAACGGAGACGTAGGGGACAACTCGCCAGGAATGATGTCAAATATTACCGCCGAAATGTTAGGTTGGGTTAGGTTAGGTTATATCACGATATAGATGTATATAAAGGTCCCGCGGAGACGTAGAGGCCAACAAGCTAGGAATGTGATCAAATATTACCGCCGAGATATTAGGTTGGGTTAGGTTAGGTTATATTACGTTATTGATGTATATAAAGGTCCCACGGAGACGTAGAGGCCAACTCGCCAGGAATGTTGTCAAATATTACCGCCGAGGTGTTAGGTTGGGTTAGGTTAGGTTATATTACGTTATTGATGTATATAAAGGTCCCACGGAGACGGAGAAGCCAACTCGCCAGGAATGTTGTCAAATATTACCGCCGAGATGTGATTTTGGGTTAGGATAGGTTATATTACGTTATTGATGTATATAAAGGTCCCACGGAGACGGAGAAGCCAACTCGCCAGGAATGTTGTCAAATATTACCGCCGAGATGTTATTTTGGGTTAGGATAGGTTATATTACGTTATTGATGTATATAAATGTACCACGGAGACGCAGATGCCAACTCGCCATGAATTTTTTCAAATATTACCGCCGAGATGTTAGGTTGGGTTAGTTTAGGTTATATTACGTTATTGATGTATATAAAGGTCCCACGGAGACGGAGAAGCCAACTCGCTAGGAATGTCGTCAAATATTACCGCCGAGATGTTATTTTGGGTTAGGATAGGTTATATTACGTTATTGATGTATATAAATGTACCACGGAGACGCAGATGCCAACTCGCCATGAATTTTTTCAAATATTACCGCCGAGATGTTAGGTTGGGTTAGGTTAGGTTATATTACGTTATGGATGTCTATAAAGGTCCCACGGTGACGTAGAGGCCAACACGCCAGGAATGTTTTCAAATATTACCGCCGAGATGATAGGTTGGGTTAGGTTAGGTTATATTGCGTTATTGATGTATATGAAGGTCAAAGGGAGACGTAGAGGTCAACTCGCCAGGAATGTTGTCAAATATTACCGCCGAGATGTTAGGTTTGGTTAGGTTAGATTATATTACGTTATGGATGTATATGAAGGTCCCACGGAGACGTAGAGGCCAACTCGCCAGGTATGTTGTCAAATATTACCGCCGAGATGTTATTTTGGGTTAGGATAGGTTATATTACGTTATTGATGTATATAAAGGTCCCACGGAGACGCAGATGCCAACTCGCCATGAATTTTTTCAAATATTACCGCCGAGATGTTAGTTTGGGTTAGGTTAGGTTATATTACGTTATTGATGTATATAAAGGTCCCACGGAGACGGAGAAGCCAACTCGCCAGGAATTTTGTCAAATATTATCGCCGAGATGTTATTTTGGGTTAGGATAGGATATATTACGTTATTGATGTATATAAATGTACCACGGAGACGCAGATGCCAACTCGCCATGGATTTTTTCAAATATTACCGCCGAGATGTTAGGTTGGGTTAGGTTAGGTTATATTACGTTATGGATGTCTGTAAAGGTCCCACGGTGACGTAGAGGCCAACTCGCCAGGTATGTTTTCAAATATTACCGCCGAGATGTTAGGTTGGGTTAGGTTAGGTTATATTACGTTATTGATGTATAAAAAGATCCCACGGAGACGGAGAAACCAACTCGACAGGAATGTTGTCTAATATTACCGCCGAGATGTTAGGTTGGGTTAGGTTAGGTTATATTACGTTATGGATGTCTATAAAGGTCCCACGGTAACGTAGAGGCCAACTCGCCGGGAATGTTTTCAAATATTACCGCCGAGATGTTATTTTGGGTTAGGATAGGTTATATTACGTTATTGATGTATATAAATGTACCACGGAGACGCAGATGCCAACTCGCCATGAATTTTTTCAAATATTACCGCCGAGATGTTAGGTTGGGTTAGGTTAGGTTATATTACGTTATGGATGTCTATAAAGGTCCCACGGAGACGTAGAGGCCAACTCGCCAGGTATGTTTTCAAATATTACCGCCGAGATGTTAGGTTGGGTTAGGTTAGGTTATATTACGTTATTGATGTATAAAAAGATCCCACGGAGACGGAGAAACCAACCCGACAGGAATGTTGTCTAATATTTCCGCCGAGATGTTAGGTTGGGTTAGGTTACGTTATATTACGTTATTGATGTTTATGAAGGTCAAACGGAGACGTAGGGGACAACTCGCCAGGAATGATGTCAAATATTACCGCCGAAATGTTAGGTTGGGTTAGGTTAGGTTATATCACGTTATAGATGTATATAAAGGTCCCGCGGAGACGTAGAGGCCAACTCGCCAGGAATGTTGTCAAATATTACCGCCGAGATGATAGGTTGGGTTAGGTTAGGTTATATTACGTTATTGATGTTTATGAAGGTCAAACGGAGACGTAGAGGCCAACTCGCCAGGAATGATGTCAAATAATACCGCCGAGATTTTAGGTTGGGTTAGGTTAGGTTAAATTACGTTATTGATGTATATGAAGGTCCCACGGAGACGTAGAGGCGAACTCGCCAGGAATGTTGTCAAATATTACCGCCGAGATGATAGGTTGGGTTAGGTTAGGTTATATTGCGTTATTGATGTATATGAAGGTCAAAGGGAGACGTAGAGGTCAACTCGCCAGGAATGTTGTCAAATATTACCGCCGAGATGTTAGGTTTGGTTAGGTTAGGTTATATTACGTTATAGATGTATATAAAGTTCCCGCGGAGACGTAGAGGCCAACTCGCCAGGTATGTTTTCAAATATTACCGCCGAGATGTTAGGTTGGGTTAGGTTAGGTCATATTACGTTATTGATGTATAAAAAGATCCCACGGAGACGGAGAAACCAACACGACAGGAATGTTGTCTAATATTTCCGCCGAGATGTTAGGTTGGGTTTGGTTACGTTATATTACGTTATTGATGTTTATGAAGGACAAACGGAGGCGTAGAGGTCAACTCGCCAGGAATGTTGTCAAATATTACCGCCGAGATGTTAGGTTTGGTTAGGTTAGGTTATATTACGTTATGGATGTATATGAAGGTCCCACGGAGACGTAGAGGCCAACTCGCCAGGTGTGTTGTCAAATATTATCGCCGAGATGTTATTTTGGGTTAGGATAGGTTATATTACGTTATTGATGTATATAAATGTACCACGGAGACGCAGATGCCAACTCGCCATGAATTTTTTCAAATATTACCGCCGAGATGTTAGGTTGGGTTAGGTTAGGTTATATTACGTTATGGATGTCTATAAAGGTCCCGCGGAGACGTAGAGGCCAACTCGCCAGGTATGTTTTCAAATATTACCGCCGAGATGTTAGGTTGGGTTAGGTTAGGTTATATTACGTTATTGATGTATAAAAAGATCCCACGGAGACGGAGAAACCAACACGACAGGAATGTTGTCTAATATTTCCGCCGAGATGTTAGGTTGGGTTTGGTTACGTTATATTACGTTATTGATGTTTATGAAGGACAAACGGAGACGTAGGGGACAACTCGCCAGGAATGATGTCAAATATTACCGCCGAAATGTTAGGTTGGGTTAGGTTAGGTTATATCACGATATAGATGTATATAAAGGTCCCGCGGAGACGTAGAGGCCAACAAGCTAGGAATGTGATCAAATATTACCGCGGAGATATTAGGTTGGGTTAGGTTAGGTTATATTACGTTATTGATGTATATAAAGGTCCCACGGAGACGGAGAAGCCAACTCGCTAGGAATGTCGTCAAATATTACCGCCGAGATGTTATTTTGGGTTAGGATAGGTTATATTACGTTATTGATGTATATAAATGTACCACGGAGACGCAGATGCCAACTCGCCATGAATTTTTTCAAATATTACCGCCGAGATGTTAGGTTGGGTTAGGTTAGGTTATATTACGTTATGGATGTCTATAAAGGTCCCACGGTGACGTAGAGGCCAACACGCCAGGAATGTTTTCAAATATTACCGCCGAGATGATAGGTTGGGTTAGGTTAGGTTATATTGCGTTATTGATGTATATGAAGGTCAAAGGGAGACGTAGAGGTCAACTCGCCAGGAATGTTGTCAAATATTACCGCCGAGATGTTAGGTTTGGTTAGGTTAGATTATATTACGTTATGGATGTATATGAAGGTCCCACGGAGACGTAGAGGCCAACTCGCCAGGTATGTTGTCAAATATTACCGCCGAGATGTTAGGTTGGGTTAGGTTAGGTTATATTACGTTATTGATGTTTATGAAGGTCAAACGGAGACGTAGAGGTCAACTCGCCAGGAATGTTGTCAAATATTACCGCCGAGATGTTAGGTTTGGTTAGGTTAGGTTATATTACGTTATGGATGTATATGAAGGTCCCACGGAGACGTAGAGGCCAACTCGCCAGGTGTGTTGTCTAATATTACCGCCGAGATGTTAGGTTGGGTTAGGTTAGGTTATATTACGTTATTGATGTATATAAATGTCCCGCGGAGACGGAGAAGCCAACTCGCCAGGAATGTTGTCAAATATTACCGCCGAGATGTTAGGTTGGGTTTGGTTAGGTTATATTACGTTGTTGATGTATATAAATGTCCCACGTAGACGTAGAGGCCAACTCGCCAGGTATGTTTTCAAATATTACCGCCGAGATGTTAGGCTGGGTTAGGTTAGGTTATATTACGTTATTGATGTATAAAAAGATCCCACGGAGACGGAGAAACCAACTCGACAGGAATGTTGTCTAATATTACCGCCGAGATGTTAGGTTGGGTTACGTTAGGTTATATTACGTTATTGATGTATATAAAGGTCCCACGGAGACGGAGAAGCCAACTCGCCAGGAATTTTGTCAAATATTATCGCCGAGATGTTATTTTGGGTTAGGATAGGATATATTACGTTATTGATGTATATAAATGTACCACGGAGACGCAGATGCCAACTCGCCATGGATTTTTTCAAATATTACCGCCGAGATGTTAGGTTGGGTTAGGTTAGGTTATATTACGTTATGGATGTCTATAAAGGTCCCACGGTGACGTAGAGGCCAACTCGCCAGGTATGTTTTCAAATATTACCGCCGAGATGTTAGGTTGGGTTAGGTTAGGTTATATTACGTTATTGATGTATAAAAAGATCCCACGGAGACGGAGAAACCAACTCGACAGGAATGTTGTCTAATATTACCGCCGAGATGTTAGGTTGGGTTAGGTTAGGTTATATTACGTTATGGATGTCTATAAAGGTCCCACGGTAACGTAGAGGCCAACTCGCCGGGAATGTTTTCAAATATTACCGCCGAGATGTTATTTTGGGTTAGGATAGGTTATATTACGTTATTGATGTATATAAATGTACCACGGAGACGCAGATGCCAACTCGCCATGAATTTTTTCAAATATTACCGCCGAGATGTTAGGTTGGGTTAGGTTAGGTTATATTACGTTATGGATGTCTATAAAGGTCCCACGGTGCCGTAGAGGCCAACACGCCAGGAATGTTTTCAAATATTACGGCCGAGATGATAGGTTGGGTTAGGTTAGGTTATATTGCGTTATTGATGTATATGAAGGTCAAAGGGAGACGTAGAGGTCAACTCGCCAGGAATGTTGTCAAATATTACCGCCGAGATGTTAGGTTTGGTTAGGTTAGATTATATTACGTTATGGATGTATATGAAGGTCCCACGGAGACGTAGCGGTCAACTCGCCAGGAATGTTGTCAAATATTACCGCCGAGATGTTAGGTTTGGTTAGGTTAGGTTATATTACGTTATGGATGTATATGAAGGTCCCACGGAGACGTAGAAGACAACTCGCCAGGTATGTTGTCAAATATTACCGCCGAGATGTTAGGTTGGGTTAGGTTAGGTTATATTACGTTATTGATGTATATAAAGGTCCCACGGAGACGGAGAAGCCAACTCGCCAGGAATGTTGTCAAATATTACCGCCGAGATTTTATTTTGGGTTAGGATAGGTTATATTACGTTATTGATGTATAAAAAGATCCCACGGAGACGGAGAAACCAACTCGACAGGAATGTTGTCTAATATTACCGCCGAGATGTTAGGTTGGGTTAGGTTAGGTTATATTACGTTATTGATGTATATAAATGTCCCGCGGAGACGGAGAAGCCAACTCGCCAGGAATGTTGTCAAATATTACCGCCGACATGTTAGGTTGGGTTTGGTTAGGTTATATTACGTTATTGATGTATATAAAGGTCCCACGGAGACGTAGAGGCCAACTCGCCAGGTATGTTTTCAAATATTACCGCCGAGATGTTAGGCTGGGTTAGGTTAGGTTATATTACGTTATTGATGTATAAAAAGATCCCACGGAGACGGAGAAACCAACTCGACAGGAATGTTGTCTAATATTACCGCCGAGATGTTAGGTTGGGTTAGGTTAGGTTATATTACGTTATTGATGTATATAAATGTCCCACGGAGACGTAGAGGCCAACTCGCCAGGTATGTTTTCAAATATTACCGCCGAGATGTTAGGCTGGGTTAGGTTAGGTTATATTACGTTATTGATGTATAAAAAGATCCCACGGAGACGGAGAAACCAACTCGACAGGAATGTTGTCTAATATTACCGCCGAGATGTTAGGTTGGGTTAGGTTAGGTTATATTACGTTATTGATGTATATAAACGTCCCACGGAGACGGAGAAGCCAACTCGCCAGGAATGTTGTCAAATATTATCGCCGAGATGTTATTTTGTGTTAGGATAGGTTATATTACGTTATTGATGTATATAAATGTACCACGGAGACGCAGATGCCAACTCGCCATGAATTTTTTCAAATATTACCGCCGAGATGTTAGGTTGGGTTAGGTTAGGTTATATTACGTTATGGATGTCTATAAAGGTCCCACGGTGACGTAGAGGCCAACTCGCCAGGTATGTTTTCAAATATTACCGCCGAGATGTTAGGTTGGGTTAGGTTAGGTTATATTACGTTATTGATGTATAAAAAGATCCCACGGAGACGGAGAAACCAACTCGACAGGAATGTTGTCTAATATTACCGCCGAGATGTTAGGTTGGGTTAGGTTAGGTTATATTACGTTATTGATGTATATAAAGGTCCCACGGAGACGGAGAAGCCAACTCGCCAGGAATGTCGTCAAATATTACCGCCGAGATGTTATTTTGGGTTAGGATAGGTTATATTACGTTATTGATGTATATAAATGTCCCACGGAGACGTAGAGGCCAACTCGCCAGGTATGTTTTCAAATATTACCGCCGAGATGTTAGGTTGGGTTAGGTTAGGTTATATTACGTTATTGATGTATAAAAAGATCCCACGGAGACGGAGAAACCAACTCGACAGGAATGTTGTCTAATATTACCGCCGAGATGTTAGGTTGGGCTAGGTTAGGTTATATTACGTTATTGATGTATATAAATGTCCCGCGGAGACGGAGAAGACAACTCGCCAGAAGTGTTGTCAAATATTACCGCCGAGATGATAGGTTGGGTTAGGTTACGTTATATTACGTTATTGATGTTTATGAAGGTCAAACGGAGACGTAGGGGACAACTCGCCAGGAATGTTGTCAAATATTACCGCCGAGATGTTAGGTTTGGTTAGGTTAGGTTATATTACGTTATTGATGTATATAAAGGTCCCACGGAGACGGAGAAGCCAACTCGCCAGGAATGTTGTCAAATATTACCGCCGAGATGTTATTTTGGGTTAGGATAGGTTATATTACGTTATTGATGTATATAAAGGTCCCACGGTGACGTAGAGGCCAACTCGCCAGGAATGTTTTCAAATATTACCGCCGAGATGTTAGGTTGGGTTAGGTTAGGTTATATTACGTTATTGATGTATATAAATGTCCCGCGGAGACGGAGAAGCCAACTCGCCAGGAATGTTGTCAAATATTACCGCCGAGATGTTAGGTTGGGTTAGGTTAGGTTATATTACGTTATGGATGTCTATAAATGTCCCGCGGAGACGGAGAAGCCAACTCGCCTGGAATGTTGTCAAATATTACCGCCGAGATGTTATTTTGGGTTAGGATAGGTTATATTACGTTATCGATGTATATAAAGGTCCCACGGAGACGGAGAAGCCAACTCGCCAGGAATGTTGTCAAATATTACGGCCGAGATGTTATTTTGGGTTAGGATAGGTTATATTACGTTGTTGATGTATATAAATGTACCACGGTGACGCAGATGCCAACTCGCCATGAATTTTTTCAAATATTACCGCCGAGATGTTAGGTTGGGTTAGGCTAGGTTATATTACGTTATTGATGTATATAAAGGTCCCACGGAGACGGAGAAGCCAACTCGCCAGGAATGTCGTCAAATATTACCGCCGAGATGTTATTTTGGGTTAGGATAGGTTATATTACGTTATTGATGTATATAAATGTCCCACGGAGACGTAGAGGCCAACTCGCCAGGTATGTTTTCAAATATTACCGCCGAGATGTTAGGTTGGGTTAGGTTAGGTTATATTACGTTATTGATGTATAAAAAGATCCCACAGAGACGGAGAAACCAACTCGACAGGAATGTTGTCTAATATTACCGCCGAGATGTTAGGTTGGGCTAGGTTAGGTTAAATTACGTTATTGATGTATATAAATGTCCCGCGGAGACGGAGAAGCCAACTCGCCAGAAGTGTTGTCAAATATTACCGCCGAGATGATAGGTTGGGTTAGGTTACGTTATATTACGTTATTGATGTTTATGAAGGTCAAACGGAGACGTAGGGGACAACTCGCCTGGAATGTTGTCAAATATTACCGCCGAGATGTTAGGTTTGGTTAGGTTAGGTTATATTACGTTATTGATGTATATAAAGGTCCCACGGAGACGGAGAAGCCAACTCGCCAGGAATGTTGTCAAATATTACCGCCGAGATGTTATTTTGGGTTAGGATAGGTTATATTACGTTATTGATGTATATAAAGGTCCCACGGTGACGTAGAGGCCAACTCGCCAGGAATGTTTTCAAATATTACCGCCGAGATGTTAGGTTGGGTTAGGTTAGGTTATATTACGTTATTGATGTATATAAATGTCCCGCGGAGACGGAGAAGCCAACTCGCCAGGAATGTTGTCAAATATTACCGCCGAGATGTTAAGTTGGGTTAGGTTAGGTTATATTACGTTATGGATGACTATAAATGTCCCGCGGAGACGGAGAAGCCAACTCGCCAGGAATGTTGTCTAATATTACCGCCGAGATGTTAGGTTGGGTTAGGTTAGGTTATATTACGTTATTGATGTATATAAATGTCCCGCGGAGACGGAGAAGACAACTCGCCAGGAATGTTGTCAAATATTACCGCCGAGATGTTAGGTTGGGTTTGGTTAGGTTATATTACGTTATTGATGTATATAAATGTCCCGCGGAGACGGAGAAGCCAACTCGCCAGAAGTGTTGTCAAATATTACCGCCGAGATGATAGGTTGGGTTAGGTTACGTTATATTACGTTATTGATGTTTATGAAGGTCCCACGGAGACGGAGAAGCCAACTCGCCAGGAATGTTGTCAAATATTACCGCCGAGATGTGATTTTGGGTTAGGATAGGTTATATTACGTTATTGATGTATATAAAGGTCCCACGGAGACGGAGAAGCCAACTCGCCAGGAATGTTGTCAAATATTACCGCCGAGATGTTATTTTGGGTTAGGATAGGTTATATTACGTTATTGATGTATATAAATGTACCACGGAGACGCAGATGCCAACTCGCCATGAATTTTTTCAAATATTACCGCCGAGATGTTAGGTTGGGTTAGGTTAGGTTATATTACGTTATTGATGTATATAAAGGTCCCACGGAGGCGGAGAAGCCAACTCGCCAGGAATGTCGACAAATATTACCGCCGAGATGTTATTTTGGGTTAGGATAGGTTATATTAGGTTATTGATGTATATAAATGTACCACGGAGACGCAGATGCCAACTCGCCATGAATTTTTTCAAATATTACCGCCGAGATGTTAGGTTGGGTTAGGTTAGGTTATATTACGTTATGGATGTCTATAAAGGTCCCACGGTGACGTAGAGGCCAACACGCCAGGAATGTTTTCAAATATTACCGCCGAGATGATAGGTTGGGTTAGGTTAGGTTATATTGCGTTATTGATGTATATGAAGGTCAAAGGGAGACGTAGAGGTCAACTCGCCAGGAATGTTGTCAAATAATACCGCCGAGATTTTAGGTTGGGTTAGGTTAGGTTAAATTACGTTATTGATGTATATGAAGGTCCCACGGAGACGTAGAGGCGAACTCGCCAGGAATGTTGTCAAATATTACCGCCGAGACGATAGGTTGAGTTAGGTTAGGTTATATTGCGTTATTGATGTATATGAAGGTCAAAGGGAGACGTAGAGGTCAACTCGCCAGGAATGTTGTCAAATATTACCGCCGAGATGTTAGGTTTGGTTAGGTTAGGTTATATTACGTTATGGATGTATATGAAGGTCCCACGGAGACGTAGAGGCCAACTCGCCAGGTATGTTGTCAAATATTATCGCCGAGATGTTATTTTGGGTTAGGATAGGTTATATTACGTTATTGATGTATATAAATGTACCACGGAGACGCAGATGCCAACTCGCCATGAATTTTTTCAAATATTACCGCCGAGATGTTAGGTTGGGTTAGGTTAGGTTATATTACGTTATTGATGTATATAAAGGTCCCACGGAGACGTAGAGGCGAACTCGCCAGGAATGTTGTCAAATATTACCGCCGAGATGATAGGTTGGGTTAGGTTAGGTTATATTGCGTTATTGATGTATATGAAGGTCAAAGGGAGACGTAGAGGTCAACTCGCCAGGAATGTTGTCAAATATTACCGCCGAGATGTTAGGTTTGGTTAGGTTAGGTTATATTACGTTATTGATGTATATAAAGGTCCCACGGAGACGGAGAAACCAACTCGCCAGGAATGTTGTCAAATATTACCGCCGAGATATTATTTTGGGTTAGGATAGGTTATATTACGTTATTGATGTATATAAAGGTCCCACGGTGACGTAGAGGCCAACTCGCCAGGAATGTTTTCAAATATTACCGCCGAGATGTTAGGTTGGGTTAGGTTAGGTTATATTACGTTATTGATGTATATAAATGTCCCGCGGAGACGGAGAAGCCAACTCGCCAGGAATGTTGTCAAATATTACCGCGGAGATGATAGGTTGGCTTAGGTTAGGTTCTATTGCGTTATTGATGTAAATGAAGGTCAAAGGGAGAGGTAGAGGTCAACTCGCCAGGAATGTTGTCAAATATTACCGCCAAGATGTTAGATTTGGTTAGGTTAGGTTATATTACGTTATTGATGTATATAAATGTCCCACGGAGACGTAGAGGCCAACTCGCCAGGTATGTTTTCAAATATTACCGCCGAGATGTTAGGTTGGGTTAGGTTAGGTTATATTACGTTATTGATGTATATAAAGGTCCCACGGAGACGAAGAAGCCAACTCGCCAGGAATGATGTCAAATATTACCGCCGAGATGTTAGGTTGGTTTAGGTGAGGTGATATCACGTTATAGATGTATATAAAGTTCCCGCGGAGACGTAGAGGCCAACAAGCCAGGAATGTGATCAAATATTACCGCCGAGATGTTAGGTTGGGTTAGGTTAGGTTATATTACGTTATTGATGTATATAAATGTCCCACGGAGACGTAGAGGCCAACTCGCCAGGTATGTTTTCAAATATTACCGCCGAGATGTTAGGTTGGGTTAGGTTAGGTTATATTACGTTATTGATGTATAAAAAGATCCCACGGAGACGGAGAAACCAACTCGACAGGAATGTTGTCTAATATTACCGCCGAGATGTTAGGTTGGGCTAGGTTAGGTTAAATTACGTTATTGATGTATATAAATGTCCCGCGGAGACGAAGAAGCCAACTCGCCAGAAGTGTTGTCAAATATTACCGCCGAGATGATAGGTTGGGTTAGGTTACGTTATATTACGTTATTGATGTTTATGAAGGTCAAACGGAGACGTAGGGGACAACTCGCCAGGAATGTTGTCAAATATTACCGCCGAGATGTTAGGTTTGGTTAGGTTAGGTTATATTACGTTATTGATGTATATAAAGGTCCCACGGAGACGGAGAAGCCAACTCGCCAGGAATGTTGTCAAATATTACCGCCGAGATGTTATTTTGTGTTAGGATAGGTTATATTACGTTATTGATGTATATAAAGGTCCCACGGTGACGTAGAGGCCAACTCGCCAGGAATGTTTTCAAATATTACCGCCGAGATGTTAGGTTGGGTTAGGTTAGGTTATATTACGTTATTGATGTATATAAATGTCCCGCGGAGACGGAGAAGCCAACTCGCCAGGAATGTTGTCAAATATTACCGCCGAGATGTTAAGTTGGGTTAGGTTAGGTTATATTACGTTATGGATGTCTATAAATGTCCCGCGGAGACGGAGAAGCCAACTCGCCAGGAATGTTGTCTAATATTACCGCCGAGATGTTAGGTTGGGTTAGGTTAGGTTATATTACGTTATTGATGTATATAAATGTCCCGCGGAGACGGAGAAGACAACTCGCCAGGAATGTTGTCAAATATTACCGCCGAGATGTTAGGTTGGGTTTGGTTAGGTTATATTACGTTATTGATGTATATAAATGTCCCGCGGAGACGGAGAAGCCAACTCGCCAGAAGTGTTGTCAAATATTACCGCCGAGATGATAGGTTGGGTTAGGTTACGTTATATTACGTTATTGATGTTTATGAAGGTCCCACGGAGACGGAGAAGCCAACTCGCCAGGAATGTCGACAAATATTACCGCCGAGATGTTATTTTGGGTTAGGATAGGTTATATTAGGTTATTGATGTATATAAATGTACCACGGAGACGCAGATGCCAACTCGCCATGAATTTTTTCAAATATTACCGCCGAGATGTTAGGTTGGGTTAGGTTAGGTTATATTGCGTTATTGATGTATATGAAGGTCAAAGGGAGACGTAGAGGTCAACTCGCCAGGAATGTTGTCAAATAATACCGCCGAGATTTTAGGTTGGGTTAGGTTAGGTTAAATTACGTTATTGATGTATATGAAGGTCCCACGGAGACGTAGAGGCGAACTCGCCAGGAATGTTGTCAAATATTACCGCCGAGACGATAGGTTGAGTTAGGTTAGGTTATATTGCGTTATTGATGTATATGCAGGTCAAAGGGAGACGTAGAGGTCAACTCGCCAGGAATGTTGTCGAATATTACCGCCGAGATGTTAGGTTTGGTTAGGTTAGGTTATATTACGTTATGGATGTATATGAAGGTCCCACGGAGACGTAGAGGCCAACTCGCCAGGTATGTTGTCAAATATTATCGCCGAGATGTTATTTTGCGTTAGGATAGGTTATATTACGTTATTGATGTATATAAATGTACCACGGAGACGCAGATGCCAACTCGCCATGAATTTTTTCAAATATTACCGCCGAGATGTTAGGTTGGGTTAGGTTAGGTTATATTACGTTATTGATGTATATAAAGGTCCCACGGAGACGTAGAGGCCAACTCGCCAGGTATGTTTTCAAATATTACCGCCGAGATGTTAGGTTGGGTTAGGTTAGGTTATATTACGTTATTGATGTATAAAAAGATCCCACGGAGACGGAGAAACCAACTCGACAGGAATGTTGTCTAATATTACCGCCGAGATGTTAGGTTGGGCTAGGTTAGGTTATATTACGTTATTGATGTATATAAATGTCCGGCGGAGACGGAGAAGCCAACTCGCCAGAAGTGTTGTCAAATATTACCGCCGAGATGATAGGTTGGGTTAGGTTACGTTATATTACGTTATTGATGTTTATGAAGGTCAAACGGAGACGTAGGGGACAACTCGCCAGGAATGTTGTCAAATATTACCGCCGAGATGTTAGGTTTGGTTAGGTTAGGTTATATTACGTTATTGATGTATATAAAGGTCCCACGGAGACGGAGAAGCCAACTCGCCAGGAATGTTGTCAAATATTACCGCCGAGATGTTATTTTGGGTTAGGATAGGTTATATTACGTTATTGATGTATATAAAGGTCCCACGGTGACGTAGAGGCCAACTCGCCAGGAATGTTTTCAAATATTACCGCCGAGATGTTAGGTTGGGTTAGGTTAGGTTATATTACGTTATTGATGTATATAAATGTCCCGCGGAGACGGAGAAGCCAACTCGCCAGGAATGTTGTCAAATATTACCGCCGAGATGTTAGGTTGGGTTAGGTTAGGTTATATTACGTTATGGATGTCTATAAATGTCCCGCGGAGACGGAGAAGCCAACTCGCCTGGAATGTTGTCAAATATTACCGCCGAGATGTTATTTTGGGTTAGGATAGGTTATATTACGTTATCGATGTATATAAAGGTCCCACGGAGACGGAGAAGCCAACTCGCCAGGAATGTTGTCAAATATTACGGCCGAGATGTTATTTTGGGTTAGGATAGGTTATATTACGTTGTTGATGTATATAAATGTACCACGGAGACGCAGATGCCAACTCGCCATGAATTTTTTCAAATATTACCGCCGAGATGTTAGGTTGGGTTAGGTTAGGTTATATTACGTTATTGATGTATATAAAGGTCCCACGGAGACGGAGAAGCCAACTCGCCAGGAATGTCGTCAAATATTACCGCCGAGATGTTATTTTGGGTTAAGATAGGTTATATTACGTTATTGATGTATATAAATGTCCCACGGAGACGTAGAGGCCAACTCGCCAGGTATGTTTTCAAATATTACCGCCGAGATGTTAGGTTGGGTTAGGTTAGGTTATATTACGTTATTGATGTATAAAAAGATCCCACGGAGACGGAGAAACCAACTCGACAGGAATGTTGTCTAATATTACCGCCGAGATGTTAGGTTGGGCTAGGTTAGGTTAAATTACGTTATTGATGTATATAAATGTCCCGCGGAGACGGAGAAGCCAACTCGCCAGAAGTGTTGTCAAATATTACCGCCGAGATGATAGGTTGGGTTAGGTTACGTTATATTACGTTATTGATGTTTATGAAGGTCAAACGGAGACGTAGGGGACAACTCGCCAGGAATGTTGTCAAATATTACCGCCGAGATGTTAGGTTTGGTTAGGTTAGGTTATATTACGTTATTGATGTATATAAAGGTCCCACGGAGACGGAGAAGCCAACTCGCCAGGAATGTTGTCAAATATTACCGCCGAGATGTTATTTTGGGTTAGGATAGGTTATATTACGTTATTGATGTATATAAAGGTCCCACGGTGACGTAGAGGCCAACTCGCCAGGAATGTTTTCAAATATTACCGCCGAGATGTTAGGTTGGGTTAGGTTAGGTTATATTACGTTATTGATGTATATAAATGTCCCGCGGAGACGGAGAAGCCAACTCGCCAGGAATGTTGTCAAATATTACCGCCGAGATGTTAAGTTGGGTTAGGTTAGGTTATATTACGTTATGGATGTCTATAAATGTCCCGCGGAGACGGAGAAGCCAACTCGCCAGGAATGTTGTCTAATATTACCGCCGAGATGTTAGGTTGGGTTAGGTTAGGTTATATTACGTTATTGATGTATATAAATGTCCCGCGGAGACGGAGAAGACAACACGCCAGGAATGTTGTCAAATATTACCGCCGAGATGTTAGGTTGGGTTTGGTTAGGTTATATTACGTTATTGATGTATATAAATGTCCCGCGGAGACGGAGAAGCCAACTCGCCAGAAGTGTTGTCAAATATTACCGCCGAGATGATAGGTTGGGTTAGGTTACGTTATATTACGTTATTGATGTTTATGAAGGTCCCACGGAGACGGAGAAGCCAACTCGCCAGGAATGTTGTCAAATATTACCGCCGAGATGTGATTTTGGGTTAGGATAGGTTATATTACGTTATTGATGTATATAAAGGTCCCACGGAGACGGAGAAGCCAACTCGCCAGGAATGTTGTCAAATATTACCGCCGAGATGTTATTTTGGGTTAGGATAGGTTATATTACGTTATTGATGTATATAAATGTACCACGGAGACGCAGATGCCAACTCGCCATGAATTTTTTCAAATATTACCGCCGAGATGTTAGGTTGGGTTAGGTTAGGTTATATTACGTTATTGATGTATATAAAGGTCCCACGGAGACGGAGAAGCCAACTCGCCAGGAATGTCGACAAATATTACCGCCGAGATGTTATTTTGGGTTAGGATAGGTTATATTAGGTTATTGATGTATATAAATGTACCACGGAGACGCAGATGCCAACACGACAGGAATGTTGTCTAATATTTCCGCCGAGATGTTAGGTTGGGTTTGGTTACGTTATATTACGTTATTGATGTTTATGAAGGACAAACGGAGACGTAGGGGACAACTCGCCAGGAATGATGTCAAATATTACCGCCGAAATGTTAGGTTGGGTTAGGTTAGGTTATATCACGATATAGATGTATATAAAGGTCCCGCGGAGACGTAGAGGCCAACTCGCCAGGAATGATGTCAAATATTACCGCCGAGATGTTAGGTTGGGTTAGGTTAGGTTATATTACGTTATTGATGTATATAAAGGTCCCACGGAGACGTAGAGGCGAACTCGCCAGGAATGTTGTCAAATATTACCGCCGAGATGATAGGTTGGGTTAGGTTAGGTTATATTGCGTTATTGATGTATATGAAGGTCAAAGGGAGACGTAGAGGTCAACTCGCCAGGAATGTTGTCAAATATTACCGCCGAGATGTTAGGTTTGGTTAGGTTAGGTTATATTACGTTATTGATGTATATAAAGGTCCCACGGAGACGGAGAAACCAACTCGCCAGGAATGTTGTCAAATATTACCGCCGAGATATTATTTTGGGTTAGGATAGGTTATATTACGTTATTGATGTATATAAAGGTCCCACGGTGACGTAGAGGCCAACTCGCCAGGAATGTTTCCAAATATTACCGCCGAGATGTTAGGTTGGGTTAGGTTAGGTTATATTACGTTATTGATGTATATAAATGTCCCGCGGAGACGGAGAAGCCAACTCGCCAGGAATGTTGTCAAATATTACCGCGGAGATGATAGGTTGGCTTAGGTTAGGTTCTATTGCGTTATTGATGTAAATGAAGGTCAAAGGGAGAGGTAGAGGTCAACTCGCCAGGAATGTTGTCAAATATTACCGCCAAGATGTTAGATTTGGTTAGGTTAGGTTATATTACGTTATTGATGTATATAAATGTCCCACGGAGACGTAGAGGCCAACTCGCCAGGAATGATGTCAAATATTACCGCCGAGATGTTAGGTTGGGTTAGGTTAGGTTATATTACGTTATTGATGTATATAAAGGTCCCACGGAGACGTAGAGGCGAACTCGCCAGGAATGTTGTCAAATATTACCGCCGAGATGATAGGTTGGGTTAGGTTAGGTTATATTGCGTTATTGATGTATATGAAGGTCAAAGGGAGACGTAGAGGTCAACTCGCCAGGAATGTTGTCAAATATTACCGCCGAGATGTTAGGTTTGGTTAGGTTAGGTTATATTACGTTATTGATGTATATAAAGGTCCCACGGAGACGGAGAAACCAACTCGCCAGGAATGTTGTCAAATATTACCGCCGAGATATTATTTTGGGTTAGGATAGGTTATATTACGTTATTGATGTATATAAAGGTCCCACGGTTACGTAGAGGCCAACTCGCCAGGAATGTTTTCAAATATTACCGCCGAGATGTTAGGTAGGGTTAGGTTAGGTTATATCACGATATAGATGTATATAAAGGTCCCGCGGAGACGTAGAGGCCAACAAGCTAGGAATGTGATCAAATATTACCGCCGAGATATTAGGTTGGGTTAGGTTAGGTTATATTACGTTATTGACGTATATAAAGGTCCCACGGAGACGTAGAGGCCAACTCGCCAGGAATGTTGTCAAATATTACCGCCGAGGTGTTAGGTTGGGTTAGGTTAGGTTATATTACGTTATTGATGTATATAAAGGTCCCACGGAGACGGAGAAGCCAACTCGCCAGGAATGTTGTCAAATATTACCGCCGAGATGTGATTTTGGGTTAGGATAGGTTATATTACGTTATTGATGTATATAAAGGTCCCACGGAGACGGAGAAGCCAACTCGCCAGGAATGTTGTCAAATATTACCGCCGAGATGTTATTTTGGGTTAGGATAGGTTATATTACGTTATTGATGTATATAAATGTACCACGGAGACGCAGATGCCAACTCGCCATGAATTTTTTCAAATATTACCGCCGAGATGTTAGGTTGGGTTAGGTTAGGTTATATTACGTTATTGATGTATATAAAGGTCCCACGGAGACGGAGAAGCCAACTCGCTAGGAATGTCGTCAAATATTACCGCCGAGATGTTATTTTGGGTTAGGATAGGTTATATTACGTTATTGATGTATATAAATGTACCACGGAGACGCAGATGCCAACTCGCCATGAATTTTTTCAAATATTACCGCCGAGATGTTAGGTTGGGTTAGGTTAGGTTATATTACGTTATGGATGTCTATAAAGGTCCCACGGTGACGTAGAGGCCAACACGCCAGGAATGTTTTCAAATATTACCGCCGAGATGATAGGTTGGGTTAGGTTAGGTTATATTGCGTTATTGATGTATATGAAGGTCAAAGGGAGACGTAGAGGTCAACTCGCCAGGAATGTTGTCAAATATTACCGCGGAGATGATAGGTTGGCTTAGGTTAGGTTCTATTGCGTTATTGATGTAAATGAAGGTCAAAGGGAGAGGTAGAGGTCAACTCGCCAGGAATGTTGTCAAATATTACCGCCAAGATGTTAGATTTGGTTAGGTTAGGTTATATTACGTTATTGATGTATATAAATGTCCCACGGAGACGTAGAGGCCAACTCGCCAGGTATGTTTTCAAATATTACCGCCGAGATGTTAGGTTGGGTTAGGTTAGGTTGTATTACGTTATTGATGTATATAAAGGTCCCACGGAGACGAAGAAGCCAACTCGCCAGGAATGATGTCAAATATTACCGCCGAGATGTTAGGTTGGTTTAGGTGAGGTGATATCACGTTATAGATGTATATAAAGTTCCCGCGGAGACGTAGAGGCCAACTCGCCAGGTATGTTTTCAAATATTACCGCCGAGATGTTAGGTTGGGTTAGGTTAGGTTATATTACGTTATTGATGTATAAAAAGATCCCACGGAGACGGAGAAACGAACACGACAGGAATGTTGTCTAATATTTCCGCCGAGATGTTAGGTTGGGTTTGGTTACGTTATATTACGTTATTGATGTTTATGAAGGACAAACGGAGACGCAGGGGACAACTCGCCAGGAATGATGTCAAATATTACCGCCGAAATGTTAGGTTGGTTTAGGTTAGGTTATATCACGATATAGATGTATATAAAGGTCCCGCGGAGACGTAGAGGCCAACAAGCTAGGAATGTGATCAAATATTACCGCCGAGATATTAGGTTGGGTTAGGTTAGGTTATATTACGTTATTGATGTATATAAAGGTCCCACGGAGACGTAGAGGCCAACTCGCCAGGAATGTTGTCAAATATTACCGCCGAGGTGTTAGGTTGGGTTAGGTTAGGTTATATTACGTTATTGATGTATATAAAGGTCCCACGGAGACGGAGAAGCCAACTCGCCAGGAATGTTGTCAAATATTACCGCCGAGATGTGATTTTGGGTTAGGATAGGTTATATTACGTTATTGATGTATATAAAGGTCCCACGGAGACGGAGAAGCCAACTCGCCAGGAATGTTGTCAAATATTACCGCCGAGATGTTATTTTGGGTTAGGATAGGTTATATTACGTTATTGATGTATATAAATGTACCACGGAGACGCAGATGCCAACTCGCCATTAATTTTTTCAAATATTACCGCCGAGATGTTAGGTTGGGTTAGTTTAGGTTATATTACGTTATTGATGTATATAAAGGTCCCACGGAGACGGAGAAGCCAACTCGCTAGGAATGTCGTCAAATATTACCGCCGAGATGTTATTTTGGGTTAGGATAGGTTATATTACGTTATTGATGTATATAAATGTACCACGGAGACGCAGATGCCAACTCGCCATGAATTTTTTCAAATATTACCGCCGAGATGTTAGGTTGGGTTAGGTTAGGTTATATTACGTTATGGATGTCTATAAAGGTCCCACGGTGACGTAGAGGCCAACACGCCAGGAATGTTTTCAAATATTACCGCCGAGATGATAGGTTGGGTTAGGTTAGGTTATATTGCGTTATTGATGTATATGAAGGTCAAAGGGAGACGTAGAGGTCAACTCGCCAAGAATGTTGTCAAATATTACCGCCGAGATGTTAGGTTTGGTTAGGTTAGATTATATTACGTTATGGATGTATATGAAGGTCCCACGGAGACGTAGAGGCCAACTCGCCAGGTATGTTGTCAAATATTACCGCCGAGATGTTATTTTGGGTTAGGATAGGTTATATTACGTTATTGATGTATATAAATGTACCACGGAGACGCAGATGCCAACTCGCCATGAATTTTTTCAAATATTACCGCCGAGATGTTAGTTTGGGTTAGGTTAGGTTATATTACGTTATTGATGTATATAAAGGTCCCACGGAGACGGAGAAGCCAACTCGCTAGGAATGTCGTCAAATATTACCGCCGAGATGTTATTTTGGGTTAGGATAGGTTATATTACGTTATTGATGTATATAAATGTACCACGGAGACGCAGATGCCAACTCGCCATTAATTTTTTCAAATATTACCGCCGAGATGTTAGGTTGGGTTAGTTTAGGTTATATTACGTTATTGATGTATATAAAGGTCCCACGGAGACGGAGAAGCCAACTCGCTAGGAATGTCGTCAAATATTACCGCCGAGATGTTATTTTGGGTTAGGATAGGTTATATTACGTTATTGATGTATATAAATGTACCACGGAGACGCAGATGCCAACTCGCCATGAATTTTTTCAAATATTACCGCCGAGATGTTAGGTTGGGTTAGGTTAGATTATATTACGTTATGGATGTATATGAAGGTCCCACGGAGACGTAGAGGCCAACTCGCCAGGTATGTTGTCAAATATTACCGCCGAGATGTTATTTTGGGTTAGGATAGGTTATATTACGTTATTGATGTATATAAATGTACCACGGAGACGCAGATGCCAACTCGCCATGAATTTTTTCAAATATTACCGCCGAGATGTTAGTTTGGGTTAGGTTAGGTTATATTACGTTATTGATGTATATAAAGGTCCCACGGAGACGGAGAAGCCAACTCGCTAGGAATGTCGTCAAATATTACCGCCGAGATGTTATTTTGGGTTAGGATAGGTTATATTACGTTATTGATGTATATAAATGTACCACGGAGACGCAGATGCCAACTCGCCATGAATTTTTTCAAATATTACCGCCGAGATGTTAGGTTGGCTTAGGTTAGGTTATATTACGTTATGGATGTCTATAAAGGTCCCACGGTGACGTAGAGGCCAACACGCCAGGAATGTTTTCAAATATTACCGCCGAGATGATAGGTTGGGTTAGGATAGGTTATATTACGTTATTGATGTATATAAATGTACCACGGAGACGCAGATGCCATCTCGCCATGAATTTTTTCAAATATTACCGCCGAGATGTTAGGTTGGGTTAGGTTAGGTTATATTACGTTATGGATGTCTATAAAGGTCCCACGGTGACGTAGAGGCCAACACGCCAGGAATGTTTTCAAATATTACCGCCGAGATGATAGGTTGGGTTAGGTTAGGTTATATTGCGTTATTGATGTATATGAAGGTCAAAGGGAGACGTAGAGGTCAACTCGCCAAGAATGTTGTCAAATATTACCGCCGAGATGTTAGGTTTGGTTAGGTTAGATTATATTACGTTATGGATGTATATGAAGGTCCCACGGAGACGTAGAGGCCAACTCGCCAGGTATGTTGTCAAATATTACCGCCGAGATGTTAGGTTGGGTTTGGTTAGGTTATATTACGTTATTGATGTATATAAATGTCCCACGTAGACGTAGAGGCCAACTCGCCAGGTATGTTTTCAAATATTACCGCCGAGATGTTAGGCTGGGTTAGGTTAGGTTATATTACGTTATTGATGTATAAAAAGACCCCACGGAGACGGAGAAACCAACTCGACAGGAATGTTGTCTAATATTACCGCCGAGATGTTAGGTTGGGTTAGGTTAGGTTATATTACGTTATTGATGTATATAAAGGTCCCACGGAGACGGAGAAGCCAACTCGCCAGGAATTTTGTCAAATATTATCGCCGAGATGTTATTTTGGGTTAGGATAGGATATATTACGTTATTGATGTATATAAATGTACCACGGAGACGCAGATGCCAACTCGCCATGAATTTTTTCAAATATTACCGCCGAGATGTTAGGTTGGGTTAGGTTAGGTTATATTACGTTATTGATGTATATAAATGTCCCACGTAGACGTAGAGGCCAACTCGCCAGGTATGTTTTCAAATATTACCGCCGAGATGTTAGGCTGGGTTAGGTTAGGTTATATTACGTTATTGATGTATAAAAAGACCCCACGGAGACGGAGAAACCAACTCGACAGGAATGTTGTCTAATATTACCGCCGAGATGTTAGGTTGGGTTAGGTTAGGTTATATTACGTTATTGATGTATATAAAGGTCCCACGGAGACGGAGAAGCCAACTCGCCAGGAATTTTGTCAAATATTATCGCCGAGATGTTATTTTGGGTTAGGATAGGATATATTACGTTATTGATGTATATAAATGTACCACGGAGACGCAGATGCCAACTCGCCATGGATTTTTTCAAATATTACCGCCGAGATGTTAGGTTGGGTTAGGTTAGGTTATATTACGTTATGGATGTCTATAAAGGTCCCACGGTGACGTAGAGGCCAACTCGCCAGGTATGTTTTCAAATATTACCGCCGAGATGTTAGGTTGGGTTAGGTTAGGTTATATTACGTTATTGATGTATAAAAAGAGCCCACGGAGACGGAGAAACCAACTCGACAGGAATGTTGTCTAATATTACCGCCGAGATGTTAGGTTGGGTTAGGTTAGGTTATATTACGTTATTGATGTATATAAAGGTCCCACGGAGACGGAGAAGCCAACTCGCCAGGAATGTTGTCAAATATTACCGCCGAGATGTGATTTTGGGTTAGGATAGGTTATATTACGTTATTGATGTATATAAAGGTCCCACGGAGACGGAGAAGCCAACTCGCCAGGAATGTTGTCAAATATTACCGCCGAGATGTTATTTTGGGTTAGGATAGGTTATATTACGTTATTGATGTATATAAATGTACCACGGAGACGCAGATGCCAACTCGCCATGAATTTTTTCAAATATTACCGCCGAGATGTTAGGTTGGGTTAGGTTAGGTTATATTACGTTATTGATGTATATAAAGGTCCCACGGAGACGGAGAAGCCAACTCGCTAGGAATGTCGTCAAATATTACCGCCGAGATGTTATTTTGGGTTAGGATAGGTTATATTACGTTATTGATGTATATAAATGTACCACGGAGACGCAGATGCCAACTCGCCATGAATTTTTTCAAATATTACCGCCGAGATGTTAGGTTGGGTTAGGTTAGGTTATATTACGTTATGGATGTCTATAAAGGTCCCACGGTGACGTAGAGGCCAACACGCCAGGAATGTTTTCAAATATTACCGCGGAGATGATAGGTTGGCTTAGGTTAGGTTCTATTGCGTTATTGATGTAAATGAAGGTCAAAGGGAGAGGTAGAGGTCAACTCGCCAGGAATGTTGTCAAATATTACCGCCAAGATGTTAGATTTGGTTAGGTTAGGTTATATTACGTTATTGATGTATATAAATGTCCCACGGAGACGTAGAGGCCAACTCGCCAGGTATGTTTTCAAATATTACCGCCGAGATGTTAGGTTGGGTTAGGTTAGGTTGTATTACGTTATTGATGTATATAAAGGTCCCACGGAGACGAAGAAGCCAACTCGCCAGGAATGATGTCAAATATTACCGCCGAGATGTTAGGTTGGTTTAGGTGAGGTGATATCACGTTATAGATGTATATAAAGTTCCCGCGGAGACGTAGAGGCCAACTCGCCAGGTATGTTTTCAAATATTACCGCCGAGATGTTAGGTTGGGTTAGGTTAGGTTATATTACGTTATTGATGTATAAAAAGATCCCACGGAGACGGAGAAACCAACACGACAGGAATGTTGTCTAATATTTCCGCCGAGATGTTAGGTTGGGTTTGGTTACGTTATATTACGTTATTGATGTTTATGAAGGACAAACGGAGACGTAACGGACAACTCGCCAGGAATGATGTCAAATATTACCGCCGAAATGTTAGGTTGGGTTAGGTTAGGTTATATCACGATATAGATGTATATAAAGGTCCCGCGGAGACGTAGAGGCCAACAAGCTAGGAATGTGATCAAATATTACCGCCGAGATATTAGGTTGGGTTAGGTTAGGTTATATTACGTTATTGATGTATATAAAGGTCCCACGGAGACGTAGAGGCCAACTCGCCAGGAATGTTGTCAAATATTACCGCCGAGGTGTTAGGTTGGGTTAGGTTAGGTTATATTACGTTATTGATGTATATAAAGGTCCCACGGAGACGGAGAAGCCAACTCGCCAGGAATGTTGTCAAATATTACCGCCGAGATGTGATTTTGGGTTAGGATAGGTTATATTACGTTATTGATGTATATAAAGGTCCCACGGAGACGGAGAAGCCAACTCGCCAGGAATGTTGTCAAATATTACCGCCGAGATGTTATTTTGGGTTAGGATAGGTTATATTACGTTATTGATGTATATAAATGTACCACGGAGACGCAGATGCCAACTCGCCATTAATTTTTTCAAATATTACCGCCGAGATGTTAGGTTGGGTTAGTTTAGGTTATATTACGTTATTGATGTATATAAAGGTCCCACGGAGACGGAGAAGCCAACTCGCTAGGAATGTCGTCAAATATTACCGCCGAGATGTTATTTTGGGTTAGGATAGGTTATATTACGTTATTGATGTATATAAATGTACCACGGAGACGCAGATGCCAACTCGCCATGAATTTTTTCAAATATTACCGCCGAGATGTTAGGTTGGGTTAGGTTAGGTTATATTACGTTATGGATGTCTATAAAGGTCCCACGGTGACGTAGAGGCCAACACGCCAGGAATGTTTTCAAATATTACCGCCGAGATGATAGGTTGGGTTAGGTTAGGTTATATTGCGTTATTGATGTATATGAAGGTCAAAGGGAGACGTAGAGGTCAACTCGCCAAGAATGTTGTCAAATATTACCGCCGAGATGTTAGGTTTGGTTAGGTTAGATTATATTACGTTATGGATGTATATGAAGGTCCCACGGAGACGTAGAGGCCAACTCGCCAGGTATGTTGTCAAATATTACCGCCGAGATGTTATTTTGGGTTAGGACAGGTTATATTACGTTATTGATGTATATAAATGTACCACGGAGACGCAGATGCCAACTCGCCATGAATTTTTTCAAATATTACCGCCGAGATGTTAGTTTGGGTTAGGTTAGGTTATATTACGTTATTGATGTATATAAAGGTCCCACGGAGACGGAGAAGCCAACTCGACAGGAATGTTGTCTAATATTACCGCCGAGATGTTAGGTTGGGTTAGGTTAGGTTATATTACGTTATTGATGTATAAAAAGATCCCACGGAGACGGAGAAACCAACTCGACAGGAATGTTGTCTAATATTACCGCCGAGATGTTAGGTTGGGTTAGGTTAGGTTATATTACGTTATGGATGTCTATAAAGGTCCCACGGTAACGTAGAGGCCAACTCGCCGGGAATGTTTTCAAATATTACCGCCGAGATGTTATTTTGGGTTAGGATAGGTTATATTACGTTATTGATGTATATAAATGTACCACGGAGACGCAGATGCCAACTCGCCATGAATTTTTTCAAATATTACCGCCGAGATGTTAGGTTGGGTTAGGTTAGGTTATATTACGTTATGGATGTCTATAAAGGTCCCACGGTGACGTAGAGGCCAACACGCCAGGAATGTTTTCAAATATTACCGCCGAGATGATAGGTTGGGTTAGGTTAGGTTATATTGCGTTATTGATGTATATGAAGGTCAAAGGGAGACGTAGAGGTCAACTCGCCAGGAATGTTGTCAAATATTACCGCCGAGATGTTAGGTTTGGTTAGGTTAGATTATATTACGTTATGGATGTATATGAAGGTCCCACGGAGACGTAGAGGCCAACTCGCCAGGTATGTTGTCAAATATTACCGCCGAGATGTTAGGTTGGGTTAGGTTAGGTTATATTACGTTATTGATGTATATAAAGGTCCCACGGAGACGAAGAGGCCAACTCGCCAGGAATGATGTCAAATATTACCGCCAAGATGTTAGGTTGGTTTAGGTTAGGTGATATCACGTTATAGATGTATATAAAGTTCCCGCGGAGACGTAGAGGCCAACAAGCCAGGAATGTGATCAAATATTACCGCCGAGATGTTAGGTTGGGTTAGGTTAGGTTATATTACGTTATTGATGTATATAAATGTCCCACGGAGACATAGAGGCCAACTCACCAGGTATGTTTTCAAATATTACCGCCGAGATGTTAGGTTGGTTTAGGTGAGGTGATATCACGTTATAGATGTATATAAAGTTCCCGCGGAGACGTAGAGGCCAACAATCCAGGAATGTGATCAAATATTACCGCCGAGATGTTAGGTTGGGTTAGGTTAGGTTATATTACGTTATTGATGTATATAAATGTCCCACGGAGACGTAGAGGCCAACTCGCCAGGTATGTTTTCAAATATTACCGCCGAGATGTTAGGTTGGGTTAGGTTAGGTTATATTACGTTATTGATGTATAAAAAGATCCCACGGAGACGGAGAAACCAACTCGACAGGAATGTTGTCTAATATTTCCGCCGAGATGTTAGGTTGGGTTAGGTTACGTTATATTACGTTATTGATGTTTATGAAGGTCAAACGGAGACGTAGGGGACAACTCGCCAGGAATGATGTCAAATATTACCGCCGAAATGTTAGGTTGGGTTAGGTTAGGTTATATCACGTTATAGATGTATATAAAGGTCCCGCGGAGACGTAGAGACCAACTCGCCAGGAATGTTGTCAAATATTACCGCCGAGATGATAGGTTGGGTTAGGTTAGGTTATATTACGTTATTGATGTTTATGAAGGTCAAACGGAGACGTAGAGGCCAACTCGCCAGGAATGATGTCAAATAATACCGCCGAGATTTTAGGTTGGGTTAGGTTAGGTTAAATTACGTTATTGATGTATATGAAGGTCCCACGGAGACGTAGAGGCGAACTCGCCAGGAATGTTGTCAAATATTACCGCCGAGATGATAGGTTGGGTTAGGTTAGGTTATATTGCGTTATTGATGTATATGAAGGTCAAAGGGAGACGTAGAGGTCAACTCGCCAGGAATGTTGTCAAATATTACCGCCGAGATGTTAGGTTTGGTTAGGTTAGGTTATATTACGTTATAGATGTATATAAAGTTCCCGCGGAGACGTAGAGGCCAACTCGCCAGGTATGTTTTCAAATATTACCGCCGAGATGTTAGGTTGGGTTAGGTTAGGTTATATTACGTTATTGATGTATAAAAAGATCCCACGGAGACGGAGAAACCAACACGACAGGAATGTTGTCTAATATTTCCGCCGAGATGTTAGGTTGGGTTTGGTTACGTTATATTACGTTATTGATGTTTATGAAGGACAAACGGAGACGTAGAGGTCAACTCGCCAGGAATGTTGTCAAATATTACCGCCGAGATGTTAGGTTTGGTTAGGTTAGGTTATATTACGTTATGGATGTATATGAAGGTCCCACGGAGACGTAGAGGCCAACTCGCCAGGTATGTTGTCAAATATTATCGCCGAGATGTTATTTTGGGTTAGGATAGGTTATATTACGTTATTGATGTATATAAATGTACCACGGAGACGCAGATGCCAACTCGCCATGAATTTTTTCAAATATTACCGCCGAGATGTTAGGTTGGGTTAGGTTAGGTTATATTACGTTATGGATGTCTATAAAGGTCCCGCGGAGACGTAGAGGCCAACTCGCCAGGTATGTTTTCAAATATTACCGCCGAGATGTTAGGTTGGGTTAGGTTAGGTTATATTACGTTATTGATGTATAAAACGATCCCACGGAGACGGAGAAACCAACACGACAGGAATGTTGTCTAATATTTCCGCCGAGATGTTAGGTTGGGTTTGGTTACGTTATATTACGTTATTGATGTTTATGAAGGACAAACGGAGACGTAGGGGACAACTCGCCAGGAATGATGTCAAATATTACCGCCGAAATGTTAGGTTGGGTTAGGTTAGGTTAAATTACGTTATTGATGTATATGAAGGTCCCACGGAGACGTAGAGGCGAACTCGCCAGGAATGTTGTCAAATATTACCGCCGAGATGTTAGGTTGGGTTAGGTTAGGTTATATTACGTTATTGATGTATAAAAAGAGCCCACGGAGACGGAGAAACCAACTCGACAGGAATGTTGTCTAATATTACCGCCGAGATGTTAGGTTGGGTTAGGTTAGGTTATATTACGTTATTGATGTATATAAAGGTCCCACGGAGACGGAGAAGCCAACTCGCCAGGAATGTTGTCAAATATTACCGCCGAGATGTGATTTTGGGTTAGGATAGGTTATATTACGTTATTGATGTATATAAAGGTCCCACGGAGACGGAGAAGCCAACTCGCCAGGAATGTTGTCAAATATTACCGCCGAGATGTTATTTTGGGTTAGGATAGGTTATATTACGTTATTGATGTATATAAATGTACCACGGAGACGCAGATGCCAACTCGCCATTAATTTTTTCAAATATTACCGCCGAGATGTTAGGTTGGGTTAGTTTAGGTTATATTACGTTATTGATGTATATAAAGGTCCCACGGAGACGGAGAAGCCAACTCGCTAGGAATGTCGTCAAATATTACCGCCGAGATGTTATTTTGGGTTAGGATAGGTTATATTACGTTATTGATGTATATAAATGTACCACGGAGACGCAGATGCCAACTCGCCATGAATTTTTTCAAATATTACCGCCGAGATGTTAGGTTGGGTTAGGTTAGGTTATATTACGTTATGGATGTCTATAAAGGTCCCACGGTGACGTAGAGGCCAACACGCCAGGAATGTTTTCAAATATTACCGCCGAGATGATAGGTTGGGTTAGGTTAGGTTATATTGCGTTATTGATGTATATGAAGGTCAAAGGGAGACGTAGAGGTCAACTCGCCAAGAATGTTGTCAAATATTACCGCCGAGATGTTAGGTTTGGTTAGGTTAGATTATATTACGTTATGGATGTATATGAAGGTCCCACGGAGACGTAGAGGCCAACTCGCCAGGTATGTTGTCAAATATTACCGCCGAGATGTTATTTTGGGTTAGGACAGGTTATATTACGTTATTGATGTATATAAATGTACCACGGAGACGCAGATGCCAACTCGCCATGAATTTTTTCAAATATTACCGCCGAGATGTTAGTTTGGGTTAGGTTAGGTTATATTACGTTATTGATGTATATAAAGGTCCCACGGAGACGGAGAAGCCAACTCGACAGGAATGTTGTCTAATATTACCGCCGAGATGTTAGGTTGGGTTAGGTTAGGTTATATTACGTTATTGATGTATAAAAAGATCCCACGGAGACGGAGAAACCAACTCGACAGGAATGTTGTCTAATATTACCGCCGAGATGTTAGGTTGGGTTAGGTTAGGTTATATTACGTTATGGATGTCTATAAAGGTCCCACGGTAACGTAGAGGCCAACTCGCCGGGAATGTTTTCAAATATTACCGCCGAGATGTTATTTTGGGTTAGGATAGGTTATATTACGTTATTGATGTATATAAATGTACCACGGAGACGCAGATGCCAACTCGCCATGAATTTTTTCAAATATTACCGCCGAGATGTTAGGTTGGGTTAGGTTAGGTTATATTACGTTATGGATGTCTATAAAGGTCCCACGGTGACGTAGAGGCCAACACGCCAGGAATGTTTTCAAATATTACCGCCGAGATGATAGGTTGGGTTAGGTTAGGTTATATTGCGTTATTGATGTATATGAAGGTCAAAGGGAGACGTAGAGGTCAACTCGCCAGGAATGTTGTCAAATATTACCGCCGAGATGTTAGGTTTGGTTAGGTTAGATTATATTACGTTATGGATGTATATGAAGGTCCCACGGAGACGTAGAGGCCAACTCGCCAGGTATGTTGTCAAATATTACCGCCGAGATGTTAGGTTGGGTTAGGTTAGGTTATATTACGTTATTGATGTATATAAAGGTCCCACGGAGACGAAGAGGCCAACTCGCCAGGAATGATGTCAAATATTACCGCCAAGATGTTAGGTTGGTTTAGGTTAGGTGATATCACGTTATAGATGTATATAAAGTTCCCGCGGAGACGTAGAGGCCAACAAGCCAGGAATGTGATCAAATATTACCGCCGAGATGTTAGGTTGGGTTAGGTTAGGTTATATTACGTTATTGATGTATATAAATGTCCCACGGAGACATAGAGGCCAACTCACCAGGTATGTTTTCAAATATTACCGCCGAGATGTTAGGTTGGTTTAGGTGAGGTGATATCACGTTATAGATGTATATAAAGTTCCCGCGGAGACGTAGAGGCCAACAATCCAGGAATGTGATCAAATATTACCGCCGAGATGTTAGGTTGGGTTAGGTTAGGTTATATTACGTTATTGATGTATATAAATGTCCCACGGAGACGTAGAGGCCAACTCGCCAGGTATGTTTTCAAATATTACCGCCGAGATGTTAGGTTGGGTTAGGTTAGGTTATATTACGTTATTGATGTATAAAAAGATCCCACGGAGACGGAGAAACCAACTCGACAGGAATGTTGTCTAATATTTCCGCCGAGATGTTAGGTTGGGTTAGGTTACGTTATATTACGTTATTGATGTTTATGAAGGTCAAACGGAGACGTAGGGGACAACTCGCCAGGAATGATGTCAAATATTACCGCCGAAATGTTAGGTTGGGTTAGGTTAGGTTATATCACGTTATAGATGTATATAAAGGTCCCGCGGAGACGTAGAGACCAACTCGCCAGGAATGTTGTCAAATATTACCGCCGAGATGATAGGTTGGGTTAGGTTAGGTTATATTACGTTATTGATGTTTATGAAGGTCAAACGGAGACGTAGAGGCCAACTCGCCAGGAATGATGTCAAATAATACCGCCGAGATTTTAGGTTGGGTTAGGTTAGGTTAAATTACGTTATTGATGTATATGAAGGACCCACGGAGACGTAGAGGCGAACTCGCCAGGAATGTTGTCAAATATTACCGCCGAGATGATAGGTTGGGTTAGGTTAGGTTATATTGCGTTATTGATGTATATGAAGGTCAAAGGGAGACGTAGAGGTCAACTCGCCAGGAATGTTGTCAAATATTACCGCCGAGATGTTAGGTTTGGTTAGGTTAGGTTATATTACGTTATAGATGTATATAAAGTTCCCGCGGAGACGTAGAGGCCAACTCGCCAGGTATGTTTTCAAATATTACCGCCGAGATGTTAGGTTGGGTTAGGTTAGGTTATATTACGTTATTGATGTATAAAAAGATCCCACGGAGACGGAGAAACCAACACGACAGGAATGTTGTCTAATATTTCCGCCGAGATGTTAGGTTGGGTTTGGTTACGTTATATTACGTTATTGATGTTTATGAAGGACAAACGGAGACGTAGAGGTCAACTCGCCAGGAATGTTGTCAAATATTACCGCCGAGATGTTAGGTTTGGTTAGGTTAGGTTATATTACGTTATGGATGTATATGAAGGTCCCACGGAGACGTAGAGGCCAACTCGCCAGGTATGTTGTCAAATATTATCGCCGAGATGTTATTTTGGGTTAGGATAGGTTATATTACGTTATTGATGTATATAAATGTACCACGGAGACGCAGATGCCAACTCGCCATGAATTTTTTCAAATATTACCGCCGAGATGTTAGGTTGGGTTAGGTTAGGTTATATTACGTTATGGATGTCTATAAAGGTCCCGCGGAGACGTAGAGGCCAACTCGCCAGGTATGTTTTCAAATATTACCGCCGAGATGTTAGGTTGGGTTAGGTTAGGTTATATTACGTTATTGATGTATAAAACGATCCCACGGAGACGGAGAAACCAACACGACAGGAATGTTGTCTAATATTTCCGCCGAGATGTTAGGTTGGGTTTGGTTACGTTATATTACGTTATTGATGTTTATGAAGGACAAACGGAGACGTAGGGGACAACTCGCCAGGAATGATGTCAAATATTACCGCCGAAATGTTAGGTTGGGTTAGGTTAGGTTAAATTACGTTATTGATGTATATGAAGGTCCCACGGAGACGTAGAGGCGAACTCGCCAGGAATGTTGTCAAATATTACCGCCGAGATGTTAGGTTGGGTTAGGTTAGGTTATATTACGTTATTGATGTATAAAAAGAGCCCACGGAGACGGAGAAACCAACTCGACAGGAATGTTGTCTAATATTACCGCCGAGATGTTAGGTTGGGTTAGGTTAGGTTATATTACGTTATTGATGTATATAAAGGTCCCACGGAGACGGAGAAGCCAACTCGCCAGGAATGTTGTCAAATATTACCGCCGAGATGTGATTTTGGGTTAGGATAGGTTATATTACGTTATTGATGTATATAAAGGTCCCACGGAGACGGAGAAGCCAACTCGCCAGGAATGTTGTCAAATATTACCGCCGAGATGTTATTTTGGGTTAGGATAGGTTATATTACGTTATTGATGTATATAAATGTACCACGGAGACGCATATGCCAACTCGCCATGAATTTTTTCAAATATTACCGCCGAGATGTTAGGTTGGGTTAGGTTAGGTTATATTACGTTATTGATGTATATAAAGGTCCCACGGAGACGGAGAAGCCAACTCGCTAGGAATGTCGTCAAATATTACCGCCGAGATGTTATTTTGGGTTAGGATAGGTTATATTACGTTATTGATGTATATAAATGTACCACGGAGACGCAGATGCCAACTCGCCATGAATTTTTTCAAATATTACCGCCGAGATGTTAGGTTGGGTTAGGTTAGGTTATATTACGTTATGGATGTCTATAAAGGTCCCACGGTGACGTAGAGGCCAACACGCCAGGAATGTTTTCAAATATTACCGCGGAGATGATAGGTTGGCTTAGGTTAGGTTCTATTGCGTTATTGATGTAAATGAAGGTCAAAGGGAGAGGTAGAGGTCAACTCGCCAGGAATGTTGTCAAATATTACCGCCAAGATGTTAGATTTGGTTAGGTTAGGTTATATTACGTTATTGATGTATATAAATGTCCCACGGAGACGTAGAGGCCAACTCGCCAGGTATGTTTTCAAATATTACCGCCGAGATGTTAGGTTGGGTTAGGTTAGGTTGTATTACGTTATTGATGTATATAAAGGTCCCACGGAGACGAAGAAGCCAACTCGCCAGGAATGATGTCAAATATTACCGCCGAGATGTTAGGTTGGTTTAGGTGAGGTGATATCACGTTATAGATGTATATAAAGTTCCCGCGGAGACGTAGAGGCCAACTCGCCAGGTATGTTTTCAAATATTACCGCCGAGATGTTAGGTTGGGTTAGGTTAGGTTATATTACGTTATTGATGTATAAAAAGATCCCACGGAGACGGAGAAACCAACACGACAGGAATGTTGTCTAATATTTCCGCCGAGATGTTAGGTTGGGTTTGGTTACGTTATATTACGTTATTGATGTTTATGAAGGACAAACGGAGACGTAACGGACAACTCGCCAGGAATGATGTCAAATATTACCGCCGAAATGTTAGGTTGGGTTAGGTTAGGTTATATCACGATATAGATGTATATAAAGGTCCCGCGGAGACGTAGAGGCCAACAAGCTAGGAATGTGATCAAATATTACCGCCGAGATATTAGGTTGGGTTAGGTTAGGTTATATTACGTTATTGATGTATATAAAGGTCCCACGGAGACGTAGAGGCCAACTCGCCAGGAATGTTGTCAAATATTACCGCCGAGGTGTTAGGTTGGGTTAGGTTAGGTTATATTACGTTATTGATGTATATAAAGGTCCCACGGAGACGGAGAAGCCAACTCGCCAGGAATGTTGTCAAATATTACCGCCGAGATGTGATTTTGGGTTAGGATAGGTTATATTACGTTATTGATGTATATAAAGGTCCCACGGAGACGGAGAAGCCAACTCGCCAGGAATGTTGTCAAATATTACCGCCGAGATGTTATTTTGGGTTAGGATAGGTTATATTACGTTATTGATGTATATAAATGTACCACGGAGACGCAGATGCCAACTCGCCATTAATTTTTTCAAATATTACCGCCGAGATGTTAGGTTGGGTTAGTTTAGGTTATATTACGTTATTGATGTATATAAAGGTCCCACGGAGACGGAGAAGCCAACTCGCTAGGAATGTCGTCAAATATTACCGCCGAGATGTTATTTTGGGTTAGGATAGGTTATATTACGTTATTGATGTATATAAATGTACCACGGAGACGCAGATGCCAACTCGCCATGAATTTTTTCAAATATTACCGCCGAGATGTTAGGTTGGGTTAGGTTAGGTTATATTACGTTATGGATGTCTATAAAGGTCCCACGGTGACGTAGAGGCCAACACGCCAGGAATGTTTTCAAATATTACCGCCGAGATGATAGGTTGGGTTAGGTTAGGTTATATTGCGTTATTGATGTATATGAAGGTCAAAGGGAGACGTAGAGGTCAACTCGCCAAGAATGTTGTCAAATATTACCGCCGAGATGTTAGGTTTGGTTAGGTTAGATTATATTACGTTATGGATGTATATGAAGGTCCCACGGAGACGTAGAGGCCAACTCGCCAGGTATGTTGTCAAATATTACCGCCGAGATGTTATTTTGGGTTAGGACAGGTTATATTACGTTATTGATGTATATAAATGTACCACGGAGACGCAGATGCCAACTCGCCATGAATTTTTTCAAATATTACCGCCGAGATGTTAGTTTGGGTTAGGTTAGGTTATATTACGTTATTGATGTATATAAAGGTCCCACGGAGACGGAGAAGCCAACTCGACAGGAATGTTGTCTAATATTACCGCCGAGATGTTAGGTTGGGTTAGGTTAGGTTATATTACGTTATTGATGTATAAAAAGATCCCACGGAGACGGAGAAACCAACTCGACAGGAATGTTGTCTAATATTACCGCCGAGATGTTAGGTTGGGTTAGGTTAGGTTATATTACGTTATGGATGTCTATAAAGGTCCCACGGTAACGTAGAGGCCAACTCGCCGGGAATGTTTTCAAATATTACCGCCGAGATGTTATTTTGGGTTAGGATAGGTTATATTACGTTATTGATGTATATAAATGTACCACGGAGACGCAGATGCCAACTCGCCATGAATTTTTTCAAATATTACCGCCGAGATGTTAGGTTGGGTTAGGTTAGGTTATATTACGTTATGGATGTCTATAAAGGTCCCACGGTGACGTAGAGGCCAACACGCCAGGAATGTTTTCAAATATTACCGCCGAGATGATAGGTTGGGTTAGGTTAGGTTATATTGCGTTATTGATGTATATGAAGGTCAAAGGGAGACGTAGAGGTCAACTCGCCAGGAATGTTGTCAAATATTACCGCCGAGATGTTAGGTTTGGTTAGGTTAGATTATATTACGTTATGGATGTATATGAAGGTCCCACGGAGACGTAGAGGCCAACTCGCCAGGTATGTTGTCAAATATTACCGCCGAGATGTTAGGTTGGGTTAGGTTAGGTTATATTACGTTATTGATGTATATAAAGGTCCCACGGAGACGAAGAGGCCAACTCGCCAGGAATGATGTCAAATATTACCGCCAAGATGTTAGGTTGGTTTAGGTTAGGTGATATCACGTTATAGATGTATATAAAGTTCCCGCGGAGACGTAGAGGCCAACAAGCCAGGAATGTGATCAAATATTACCGCCGAGATGTTAGGTTGGGTTAGGTTAGGTTATATTACGTTATTGATGTATATAAATGTCCCACGGAGACATAGAGGCCAACTCACCAGGTATGTTTTCAAATATTACCGCCGAGATGTTAGGTTGGTTTAGGTGAGGTGATATCACGTTATAGATGTATATAAAGTTCCCGCGGAGACGTAGAGGCCAACAATCCAGGAATGTGATCAAATATTACCGCCGAGATGTTAGGTTGGGTTAGGTTAGGTTATATTACGTTATTGATGTATATAAATGTCCCACGGAGACGTAGAGGCCAACTCGCCAGGTATGTTTTCAAATATTACCGCCGAGATGTTAGGTTGGGTTAGGTTAGGTTATATTACGTTATTGATGTATAAAAAGATCCCACGGAGACGGAGAAACCAACTCGACAGGAATGTTGTCTAATATTTCCGCCGAGATGTTAGGTTGGGTTAGGTTACGTTATATTACGTTATTGATGTTTATGAAGGTCAAACGGAGACGTAGGGGACAACTCGCCAGGAATGATGTCAAATATTACCGCCGAAATGTTAGGTTGGGTTAGGTTAGGTTATATCACGTTATAGATGTATATAAAGGTCCCGCGGAGACGTAGAGACCAACTCGCCAGGAATGTTGTCAAATATTACCGCCGAGATGATAGGTTGGGTTAGGTTAGGTTATATTACGTTATTGATGTTTATGAAGGTCAAACGGAGACGTAGAGGCCAACTCGCCAGGAATGATGTCAAATAATACCGCCGAGATTTTAGGTTGGGTTAGGTTAGGTTAAATTACGTTATTGATGTATATGAAGGTCCCACGGAGACGTAGAGGCGAACTCGCCAGGAATGTTGTCAAATATTACCGCCGAGATGATAGGTTGGGTTAGGTTAGGTTATATTGCGTTATTGATGTATATGAAGGTCAAAGGGAGACGTAGAGGTCAACTCGCCAGGAATGTTGTCAAATATTACCGCCGAGATGTTAGGTTTGGTTAGGTTAGGTTATATTACGTTATAGATGTATATAAAGTTCCCGCGGAGACGTAGAGGCCAACTCGCCAGGTATGTTTTCAAATATTACCGCCGAGATGTTAGGTTGGGTTAGGTTAGGTTATATTACGTTATTGATGTATAAAAAGATCCCACGGAGACGGAGAAACCAACACGACAGGAATGTTGTCTAATATTTCCGCCGAGATGTTAGGTTGGGTTTGGTTACGTTATATTACGTTATTGATGTTTATGAAGGACAAACGGAGACGTAGAGGTCAACTCGCCAGGAATGTTGTCAAATATTACCGCCGAGATGTTAGGTTTGGTTAGGTTAGGTTATATTACGTTATGGATGTATATGAAGGTCCCACGGAGACGTAGAGGCCAACTCGCCAGGTATGTTGTCAAATATTATCGCCGAGATGTTATTTTGGGTTAGGATAGGTTATATTACGTTATTGATGTATATAAATGTACCACGGAGACGCAGATGCCAACTCGCCATGAATTTTTTCAAATATTACCGCCGAGATGTTAGGTTGGGTTAGGTTAGGTTATATTACGTTATGGATGTCTATAAAGGTCCCGCGGAGACGTAGAGGCCAACTCGCCAGGTATGTTTTCAAATATTACCGCCGAGATGTTAGGTTGGGTTAGGTTAGGTTATATTACGTTATTGATGTATAAAACGATCCCACGGAGACGGAGAAACCAACACGACAGGAATGTTGTCTAATATTTCCGCCGAGATGTTAGGTTGGGTTTGGTTACGTTATATTACGTTATTGATGTTTATGAAGGACAAACGGAGACGTAGGGGACAACTCGCCAGGAATGATGTCAAATATTACCGCCGAAATGTTAGGTTGGGTTAGGTTAGGTTAAATTACGTTATTGATGTATATGAAGGTCCCACGGAGACGTAGAGGCGAACTCGCCAGGAATGTTGTCAAATATTACCGCCGAGATGATAGGTTGGGTTAGGTTAGGTTATATTGCGTTATTGATGTATATGAAGGTCAAAGGGAGACGTAGAGGTCAACTCGCCAGGAATGTTGTCAAATATTACCGCCGAAATGTTAGGTTGGGTTAGGTTAGGTTATATCACGATATAGATGTATATAAAGGTCCCGCGGAGACGTAGAGGCCAACAAGCTAGGAATGTGATCAAATATTACCGCGGAGATATTAGGTTGGGTTAGGTTAGGTTATATTACGTTATGGATGTCTATAAAGGTCCCACGGTGACGTAGAGGCCAACACGCCAGGAATGTTTTCAAATATTACCGCCGAGATGATAGGTTGGGTTAGGTTAGGTTATATTGCGTTATTGATGTATATGAAGGTCAAAGGGAGACGTAGAGGTCAACTCGCCAGGAATGTTGTCAAATATTACCGCCGAGATGTTAGGTTTGGTTAGGTTAGATTATATTACGTTATGGATGTATATGAAGGTCCCACGGAGACGTAGCGGTCAACTCGCCAGGAATGTTGTCAAATATTACCGCCGAGATGTTAGGTTTGGTTAGGTTAGGTTATATTACGTTATGGATGTATATGAAGGTCCCACGGAGACGTAGAAGACAACTCGCCAGGTATGTTGTCAAATATTACCACCGAGATGTTAGGTTGGGTTAGGTTAGGTTATATTACGTTATTGATGTATATAAAGGTCCCACGGAGACGGAGAAGCCAACTCGCCAGGAATGTTGTCAAATATTACCGCCGAGATTTTATTTTGGGTTAGGATAGGTTATATTACGTTATTGATGTATAAAAAGATCCCACGGAGACGGAGAAACCAACTCGACAGGAATGTTGTCTAATATTACCGCCGAGATGTTAGGTTGGGTTAGGTTAGGTTATATTACGTTATTGATGTATATAAATGTCCCGCGGAGACGGAGAAGCCAACTCGCCAGGAATGTTGTCAAATATTACCGCCGACATGTTAGGTTGGGTTTGGTTAGGTTATATTACGTTATTGATGTATATAAAGGTCCCACGGAGACGTAGAGGCCAACTCGCCAGGTATGTTTTCAAATATTACCGCCGAGATGTTAGGCTGGGTTAGGTTAGGTTATATTACGTTATTGATGTATAAAAAGGTCCCACGGAGACGGAGAAACCATCTCGACAGGAATGTTGTCTAATATTACCGCCGAGATGTTAGGTTGGGTTAGGTTAGGTTATATTACGTTATTGATGTATATAAATGTCCCGCGGAGACGGAGAAGCCAACTCGCCAGGAATGTTGTCAAATATTACCGCCGAGATGTTATTTTGTGTTAGGATAGGTTATATTACGTTATTGATGTATATAAATGTACCACGGAGACGCAGATGCCAACTCGCCATGAATTTTCTCAAATATTACCGCCGAGATGATAGGTTGGGTTAGGTTAGGTTATATTGCGTTATTGATGTATATAAAGGTCCCACGGAGACGGAGAAGCCAACTCGCCAGGAACGTTGTCAAATATTACCGCCGAGATGTTATTTTGGGTTAGGATAGGTTATATTACGTTATCGATGTATAAAAAGATCCCACGGAGGCGGAGAAACCAACTCGACAGGAATGTTGTCTAATATTACCGCCGAGATGATAGGTTGGGTTAGGTTAGGTTATATTACGTTATTGATGTATAAAAAGATCCCACGGAGACGGAGAAACCAACTCGACAGGAATGTTGTCTAATATTACCGCCGAGATGTTAGGTTGGTTTAGGTTAGGTTATATTACGTTACTGATGTATATAAATGTCCCGCGGAGACGGAGAAGCCAACTCGCCAGGAATGTTGTCAAATATTACCGCCGAGATGTTAGGTTGGGTTTGGTTAGGTTATATTACATTATTGATGTATATAAAGGTCCCACGGAGACGTAGAGGCCAACTCGCCAGGTATGTTTTCAAATATTACCGCCGAGATGTTAGGCTGGGTTAGGTTAGGTTATATTACGTTATTGATGTATAAAAAGATCCCACGGAGACGGAGAAACCAACTCGACAGGAATGTTGTCTAATATTACCGCCGAGATGTTAGGTTGGGTTAGGTTAGGTTATATTACGTTATTGATGTATATAAAGGTCCCACGGAGACGGAGAAGCCAACTCGCCAGGAATGTTGTCAAATATTACCGCCGAGATGTGATTTTGGGTTAGGATAGGTTATATTACGTTATTGATGTATATAAAGGTCCCACGGAGACGGAGAAGCCAACTCGCCAGGAATGTTGTCAAATATTACCGCCGAGATGTTATTTTGGGTTAGGATAGGTTATATTACGTTATTGATGTATATAAATGTACCACGGAGACGCAGATGCCAACTCGCCATTAATTTTTTCAAATATTACCGCCGAGATGTTAGGTTGGGTTAGTTTAGGTTATATTACGTTATTGATGTATATAAAGGTCCCACGGAGACGGAGAAGCCAACTCGCTAGGAATGTCGTCAAATATTACCGCCGAGATGTTATTTTGGGTTAGGATAGGTTATATTACGTTATTGATGTATATAAATGTACCACGGAGACGCAGATGCCAACTCGCCATGAATTTTTTCAAATATTACCGCCGAGATGTTAGGTTGGGTTAGGTTAGGTTATATTACGTTATGGATGTCTATAAAGGTCCCACGGTGACGTAGAGGCCAACACGCCAGGAATGTTTTCAAATATTACCGCCGAGATGATAGGTTGGGTTAGGTTAGGTTATATTGCGTTATTGATGTATATGAAGGTCAAAGGGAGACGTAGAGGTCAACTCGCCAAGAATGTTGTCAAATATTACCGCCGAGATGTTAGGTTTGGTTAGGTTAGATTATATTACGTTATGGATGTATATGAAGGTCCCACGGAGACGTAGAGGCCAACTCGCCAGGTATGTTGTCAAATATTACCGCCGAGATGTTATTTTGGGTTAGGACAGGTTATATTACGTTATTGATGTATATAAATGTACCACGGAGACGCAGATGCCAACTCGCCATGAATTTTTTCAAATATTACCGCCGAGATGTTAGTTTGGGTTAGGTTAGGTTATATTACGTTATTGATGTATATAAAGGTCCCACGGAGACGGAGAAGCCAACTCGACAGGAATGTTGTCTAATATTACCGCCGAGATGTTAGGTTGGGTTAGGTTAGGTTATATTACGTTATTGATGTATAAAAAGATCCCACGGAGACGGAGAAACCAACTCGACAGGAATGTTGTCTAATATTACCGCCGAGATGTTAGGTTGGGTTAGGTTAGGTTATATTACGTTATGGATGTCTATAAAGGTCCCACGGTAACGTAGAGGCCAACTCGCCGGGAATGTTTTCAAATATTACCGCCGAGATGTTATTTTGGGTTAGGATAGGTTATATTACGTTATTGATGTATATAAATGTACCACGGAGACGCAGATGCCAACTCGCCATGAATTTTTTCAAATATTACCGCCGAGATGTTAGGTTGGGTTAGGTTAGGTTATATTACGTTATGGATGTCTATAAAGGTCCCACGGTGACGTAGAGGCCAACACGCCAGGAATGTTTTCAAATATTACCGCCGAGATGATAGGTTGGGTTAGGTTAGGTTATATTGCGTTATTGATGTATATGAAGGTCAAAGGGAGACGTAGAGGTCAACTCGCCAGGAATGTTGTCAAATATTACCGCCGAGATGTTAGGTTTGGTTAGGTTAGATTATATTACGTTATGGATGTATATGAAGGTCCCACGGAGACGTAGAGGCCAACTCGCCAGGTATGTTGTCAAATATTACCGCCGAGATGTTAGGTTGGGTTAGGTTAGGTTATATTACGTTATTGATGTATATAAAGGTCCCACGGAGACGAAGAGGCCAACTCGCCAGGAATGATGTCAAATATTACCGCCAAGATGTTAGGTTGGTTTAGGTTAGGTGATATCACGTTATAGATGTATATAAAGTTCCCGCGGAGACGTAGAGGCCAACAAGCCAGGAATGTGATCAAATATTACCGCCGAGATGTTAGGTTGGGTTAGGTTAGGTTATATTACGTTATTGATGTATATAAATGTCCCACGGAGACATAGAGGCCAACTCACCAGGTATGTTTTCAAATATTACCGCCGAGATGTTAGGTTGGTTTAGGTGAGGTGATATCACGTTATAGATGTATATAAAGTTCCCGCGGAGACGTAGAGGCCAACAATCCAGGAATGTGATCAAATATTACCGCCGAGATGTTAGGTTGGGTTAGGTTAGGTTATATTACGTTATTGATGTATATAAATGTCCCACGGAGACGTAGAGGCCAACTCGCCAGGTATGTTTTCAAATATTACCGCCGAGATGTTAGGTTGGGTTAGGTTAGGTTATATTACGTTATTGATGTATAAAAAGATCCCACGGAGACGGAGAAACCAACTCGACAGGAATGTTGTCTAATATTTCCGCCGAGATGTTAGGTTGGGTTAGGTTACGTTATATTACGTTATTGATGTTTATGAAGGTCAAACGGAGACGTAGGGGACAACTCGCCAGGAATGATGTCAAATATTACCGCCGAAATGTTAGGTTGGGTTAGGTTAGGTTATATCACGTTATAGATGTATATAAAGGTCCCGCGGAGACGTAGAGACCAACTCGCCAGGAATGTTGTCAAATATTACCGCCGAGATGATAGGTTGGGTTAGGTTAGGTTATATTACGTTATTGATGTTTATGAAGGTCAAACGGAGACGTAGAGGCCAACTCGCCAGGAATGATGTCAAATAATACCGCCGAGATTTTAGGTTGGGTTAGGTTAGGTTAAATTACGTTATTGATGTATATGAAGGTCCCACGGAGACGTAGAGGCGAACTCGCCAGGAATGTTGTCAAATATTACCGCCGAGATGATAGGTTGGGTTAGGTTAGGTTATATTGCGTTATTGATGTATATGAAGGTCAAAGGGAGACGTAGAGGTCAACTCGCCAGGAATGTTGTCAAATATTACCGCCGAGATGTTAGGTTTGGTTAGGTTAGGTTATATTACGTTATAGATGTATATAAAGTTCCCGCGGAGACGTAGAGGCCAACTCGCCAGGTATGTTTTCAAATATTACCGCCGAGATGTTAGGTTGGGTTAGGTTAGGTTATATTACGTTATTGATGTATAAAAAGATCCCACGGAGACGGAGAAACCAACACGACAGGAATGTTGTCTAATATTTCCGCCGAGATGTTAGGTTGGGTTTGGTTACGTTATATTACGTTATTGATGTTTATGAAGGACAAACGGAGACGTAGAGGTCAACTCGCCAGGAATGTTGTCAAATATTACCGCCGAGATGTTAGGTTTGGTTAGGTTAGGTTATATTACGTTATGGATGTATATGAAGGTCCCACGGAGACGTAGAGGCCAACTCGCCAGGTATGTTGTCAAATATTATCGCCGAGATGTTATTTTGGGTTAGGATAGGTTATATTACGTTATTGATGTATATAAATGTACCACGGAGACGCAGATGCCAACTCGCCATGAATTTTTTCAAATATTACCGCCGAGATGTTAGGTTGGGTTAGGTTAGGTTATATTACGTTATGGATGTCTATAAAGGTCCCGCGGAGACGTAGAGGCCAACTCGCCAGGTATGTTTTCAAATATTACCGCCGAGATGTTAGGTTGGGTTAGGTTAGGTTATATTACGTTATTGATGTATAAAACGATCCCACGGAGACGGAGAAACCAACACGACAGGAATGTTGTCTAATATTTCCGCCGAGATGTTAGGTTGGGTTTGGTTACGTTATATTACGTTATTGATGTTTATGAAGGACAAACGGAGACGTAGGGGACAACTCGCCAGGAATGATGTCAAATATTACCGCCGAAATGTTAGGTTGGGTTAGGTTAGGTTAAATTACGTTATTGATGTATATGAAGGTCCCACGGAGACGTAGAGGCGAACTCGCCAGGAATGTTGTCAAATATTACCGCCGAGATGATAGGTTGGGTTAGGTTAGGTTATATTGCGTTATTGATGTATATGAAGGTCAAAGGGAGACGTAGAGGTCAACTCGCCAGGAATGTTGTCAAATATTACCGCCGAAATGTTAGGTTGGGTTAGGTTAGGTTATATCACGATATAGATGTATATAAAGGTCCCGCGGAGACGTAGAGGCCAACAAGCTAGGAATGTGATCAAATATTACCGCGGAGATATTAGGTTGGGTTAGGTTAGGTTATATTACGTTATGGATGTCTATAAAGGTCCCACGGTGACGTAGAGGCCAACACGCCAGGAATGTTTTCAAATATTACCGCCGAGATGATAGGTTGGGTTAGGTTAGGTTATATTGCGTTATTGATGTATATGAAGGTCAAAGGGAGACGTAGAGGTCAACTCGCCAGGAATGTTGTCAAATATTACCGCCGAGATGTTAGGTTTGGTTAGGTTAGATTATATTACGTTATGGATGTATATGAAGGTCCCACGGAGACGTAGCGGTCAACTCGCCAGGAATGTTGTCAAATATTACCGCCGAGATGTTAGGTTTGGTTAGGTTAGGTTATATTACGTTATGGATGTATATGAAGGTCCCACGGAGACGTAGAAGACAACTCGCCAGGTATGTTGTCAAATATTACCACCGAGATGTTAGGTTGGGTTAGGTTAGGTTATATTACGTTATTGATGTATATAAAGGTCCCACGGAGACGGAGAAGCCAACTCGCCAGGAATGTTGTCAAATATTACCGCCGAGATTTTATTTTGGGTTAGGATAGGTTATATTACGTTATTGATGTATAAAAAGATCCCACGGAGACGGAGAAACCAACTCGACAGGAATGTTGTCTAATATTACCGCCGAGATGTTAGGTTGGGTTAGGTTAGGTTATATTACGTTATTGATGTATATAAATGTCCCGCGGAGACGGAGAAGCCAACTCGCCAGGAATGTTGTCAAATATTACCGCCGACATGTTAGGTTGGGTTTGGTTAGGTTATATTACGTTATTGATGTATATAAAGGTCCCACGGAGACGTAGAGGCCAACTCGCCAGGTATGTTTTCAAATATTACCGCCGAGATGTTAGGCTGGGTTAGGTTAGGTTATATTACGTTATTGATGTATAAAAAGGTCCCACGGAGACGGAGAAACCATCTCGACAGGAATGTTGTCTAATATTACCGCCGAGATGTTAGGTTGGGTTAGGTTAGGTTATATTACGTTATTGATGTATATAAATGTCCCGCGGAGACGGAGAAGCCAACTCGCCAGGAATGTTGTCAAATATTACCGCCGAGATGTTATTTTGTGTTAGGATAGGTTATATTACGTTATTGATGTATATAAATGTACCACGGAGACGCAGATGCCAACTCGCCATGAATTTTCTCAAATATTACCGCCGAGATGATAGGTTGGGTTAGGTTAGGTTATATTGCGTTATTGATGTATATAAAGGTCCCACGGAGACGGAGAAGCCAACTCGCCAGGAACGTTGTCAAATATTACCGCCGAGATGTTATTTTGGGTTAGGATAGGTTATATTACGTTATCGATGTATAAAAAGATCCCACGGAGGCGGAGAAACCAACTCGACAGGAATGTTGTCTAATATTACCGCCGAGATGATAGGTTGGGTTAGGTTAGGTTATATTACGTTATTGATGTATAAAAAGATCCCACGGAGACGGAGAAACCAACTCGACAGGAATGTTGTCTAATATTACCGCCGAGATGTTAGGTTGGTTTAGGTTAGGTTATATTACGTTACTGATGTATATAAATGTCCCGCGGAGACGGAGAAGCCAACTCGCCAGGAATGTTGTCAAATATTACCGCCGAGATGTTAGGTTGGGTTTGGTTAGGTTATATTACATTATTGATGTATATAAAGGTCCCACGGAGACGTAGAGGCCAACTCGCCAGGTATGTTTTCAAATATTACCGCCGAGATGTTAGGCTGGGTTAGGTTAGGTTATATTACGTTATTGATGTATAAAAAGATCCCACGGAGACGGAGAAACCAACTCGACAGGAATGTTGTCTAATATTACCGCCGAGATGTTAGGTTGGGTTAGGTTAGGTTATATTACGTTATTGATGTATATAAAGGTCCCACGGAGACGGAGAAGCCAACTCGCCAGGAATGTTGTCAAATATTATCGCCGAGATGTTATTTTGTGTTAGTATAGGTGATATCACGTTACAGATGTATATAAAGGTCCCACAGTGACGTAGAGGCCAACTCGCCAGGAATGTTTTCAAATATTACCGCCGAGATGTTAGGTTGGGTTAGGTTAGGTTATATTACGTTATTGATGTATATAAATGTCCCGCGGAGACGGAGAAGCCAACTCGCCAGGAATGTTGTCAAATATTACCGCCGAGATGTTAGGTTGGGTTAGGTTAGGTTATATTACGTTATGGATGTCTATAAATGTCCCGCGGAGACGGAGAAGCCAACTCGCCAGGAATGTTGTCAAATATTACCGCCGAGATGTTATTTTGGGTTAGGATAGGTTATATTACGTTATCGATGTATATAAAGGTCCCACGGAGACGGAGAAGCCAACTCGCCAGGAATGTTGTCAAATATTACGGCCGAGATGTTATTTTGGGTTAGGATAGGTTATATTACGTTGTTGATGTATATAAATGTACCACGGAGACGCAGATGCCAACTCGCCATGAATTTTTTCAAATATTACCGCCGAGATGTTAGGTTGGGTTAGGTTAGGTTATATTACGTTATTGATGTATATAAAGGTCCCACGGAGACGGAGAAGCCAACTCGCCAGGAATGTCGTCAAATATTACCGCCGAGATGTTATTTTGGGTTAGGATAGGTTATATTACGTTATTGATGTATATAAATGTCCCACGGAGACGTAGAGGCCAACTCGCCAGGTATGTTTTCAAATATTACCGCCGAGATGTTAGGTTGGGTTAGGTTAGGTTATATTACGTTATTGATGTATAAAAAGATCCCACGGAGACGGAGAAACCAACTCGACAGGAATGTTGTCTAATATTACCGCCGAGATGTTAGGTTGGGCTAGGTTAGGTTAAATTACGTTATTGATGTATATAAATGTCCCGCGGAGACGGAGAAGCCAACTCGCCAGAAGTGTTGTCAAATATTACCGCCGAGATGATAGGTTGGGTTAGGTTACGTTATATTACGTTATTGATGTTTATGAAGGTCAAACGGAGACGTAGGGGACAACTCGCCAGGAATGTTGTCAAATATTACCGCCGAGATGTTAGGTTTGGTTAGGTTAGGTTATATTACGTTATTGATGTATATAAAGGTCCCACGGAGACGGAGAAGCCAACTCGCCAGGAATGTTGTCAAATATTACCGCCGAGATGTTATTTTGGGTTAGGATAGGTTATATTACGTTATTGATGTATATAAAGGTCCCACGGTGACGTAGAGGCCAACTCGCCAGGAATGTTTTCAAATATTACCGCCGAGATGTTAGGTTGGGTTAGGTTAGGTTATATTACGTTATTGATGTATATAAATGTCCCGCGGAGACGGAGAAGCCAACTCGCCAGGAATGTTGTCAAATATTACCGCCGAGATGTTAAGTTGGGTTAGGTTAGGTTATATTACGTTATGGATGTCTATAAATGTCCCGCGGAGACGGAGAAGCCAACTCGCCAGGAATGTTGTCTAATATTACCGCCGAGATGTTAGGTTGGGTTAGGTTAGGTTATATTACGTTATTGATGTATATAAATGTCCCGCGGAGACGGAGAAGCCAACTCGCCAGGAATGTTGTCAAATATTACCGCCGAGATGTTAGGTTGGGTTTGGTTAGGTTATATTACGTTATTAATGTATATAAAGGTCCCACGGAGACGTAGAGGCCAACTCGCCAGGTATGTTTTCAAATATTACCGCCGAGATGTTAGGTTGGTTTAGGTTAGGTGATATCACGTTACAGATGTATATAAAGGTCCCGCGGAGACGTAGAGGCGAACAAGCCTGCAATGTGATCAAATATTTCCGCCGAGATGTTAGGTTGGGTTAGGTTAGGTTATATTACGTTATTGATGTATATAAATGTCCCACGGAGACGTAGAGGCCAACTCGCCAGGTATGTTTTCAAATATTACCGCCGAGATGTTAGGTTGGGTTAGGTTAGGTTATATTACGTTATTGATGTATAAAAAGATCCCACGGAGACGGAGAAACCAACTCGACAGGAATGTTGTCTAATATTACCGCCGAGATGTTAGGTTGGGTTAGGTTAGGTTATATTACGTTATTGATGTATATAAATGTCCCGCGGAGACGGAGAAGCCAACTCGCCAGAAGTGTTGTCAAATATTACCGCCGAGATGATAGGTTGGGTTAGGTTACGTTATATTACGTTATTGATGTTTATGAAGGTCCCACGGAGACGGAGAAGCCAACTCGCCAGGAATGTTGTCAAATATTACCGCCGAGATGTTATTTTGGCTTAGGATAGGTTATATTACGTTATCGATGTATATAAAGGTCCCACGGAGACGGAGAAGCCAACTCGCCAGGAATGTTGTCAAATATTACCGCCGAGATGTTATTTTGGGTTAGGATAGGTTATATTACGTTATTGATGTATATAAATGTACCACGGAGACGCAGATGCCAACTCGCCATGAATTTTTTCAAATATTACCGCCGATATGTTAGGTTGGGTTAGGTTAGGTTATATTACGTTATGGATGTCTATAAATGTCCCGCGGAGACGGAGAAGCCAACTCGCCAGGAATGTTGTCAAATATTACCGCCGAGATGTTAGGTTGGGTTTGGTTAGGTTATATTACGTTATTGATGTATATAAATGTCCCACGGAGACGTAGAGGCCAACTCGCCAGGTATGTTTTCAAATATTACCGCCGAGATGTTAGGTTGGGTTAGGTTAGGTTATATTACGTTATTGATGTATAAAAAGATCCCAAGGAGACGGAGAAACCAACTCGACAGGAATGTTGTCTAATATTACCGGCGAGATGTTAGGTTGGGTTAGGTTAGGTTATATTACGTTATTGATTTATATAAACGTCCCGCGGAGACGGAGAAGCCAACTCGCCAGAAGTGTTGTCAAATATTACCGCCGAGATGATAGGTTGGGTTAGGTTACGTTATATTACGTTATTGATGTTTATGAAGGTCAAACGGAGACGTAGGGGACAACTCGCCAGGAATGTTGTCAAATATTACCGCCGAGATGTTAAGTTGGGTTAGGTTAGGTTATATTACGTTATGGATGTCTATAAATGTCCCGCGGAGACGGAGAAGCCAACTCGCCAGGAATGTTGTCTAATATTACCGCCGAGATGTTAGGTTGGGTTAGGTTAGGTTATATTACGTTATTGATGTATATAAATGTCCCGCGGAGACGGAGAAGCCAACTCGCCAGGAATGTTGTCAAATATTACCGCCGAGATGTTAGGTTGGGTTTGGTTAGGTTATATTACGTTATTAATGTATATAAAGGTCCCACGGAGACGTAGAGGCCAACTCGCCAGGTATGTTTTCAAATATTACCGCCGAGATGTTAGGTTGGTTTAGGTTAGGTGATATCACGTTACAGATGTATATAAAGGTCCCGCGGAGACGTACAGGCGAACAAGCCTGCAATGTGATCAAATATTTCCGCCGAGATGTTAGGTTGGGTTAGGTTAGGTTATATTACGTTATTGATGTATATAAATGTCCCACGGAGACGTAGAGGCCAACTCGCCAGGTATGTTTTCAAATATTACCGCCGAGATGTTAGGTTGGGTTAGGTTAGGTTATATTACGTTATTGATGTATAAAAAGATCCCACGGAGACGGAGAAACCAACTCGACAGGAATGTTGTCTAATATTACCGCCGAGATGTTAGGTTGGGTTAGGTTAGGTTATATTACGTTATTGATGTATATAAATGTCCCGCGGAGACGGAGAAGCCAACTCGCCAGAAGTGTTGTCAAATATTACCGCCGAGATGATAGGTTGGGTTAGGTTACGTTATATTACGTTATTGATGTTTATGAAGGTCCCACGGAGACGGAGAAGCCAACTCGCCAGGAATGTTGTCAAATATTACCGCCGAGATGTTATTTTGGGTTAGGATAGGTTATATTACGTTATCGATGTATATAAAGGTCCCACGGAGACGGAGAAGCCAACTCGCCAGGAATGTTGTCAAATATTACCGCCGAGATGTTATTTTGGGTTAGGATAGGTTATATTACGTTATTGATGTATATAAATGTACCACGGGGACGCAGATGCCAACTCGCCATGAATTTTTTCAAATATTACCGCCGATATGTTAGGTTGGGTTAGGTTAGGTTATATTACGTTATGGATGTCTATAAATGTCCCGCGGAGACGGAGAAGCCAACTCGCCAGGAATGTTGTCAAATATTACCGCCGAGATGTTAGGTTGGGTTTGGTTAGGTTATATTACGTTATTGATGTATATAAATGTCCCACGGAGACGTAGAGGCCAACTCGCCAGGTATGTTTTCAAATATTACCGCCGAGATGTTAGGTTGGGTTAGGTTAGGTTATATTACGTTATTGATGTATAAAAAGATCCCAAGGAGACGGAGAAACCAACTCGACAGGAATGTTGTCTAATATTACCGGCGAGATGTTAGGTTGGGTTAGGTTAGGTTATATTACGTTATTGATGTATATAAACGTCCCGCGGAGACGGAGAAGCCAACTCGCCAGAAGTGTTGTCAAATATTACCGCCGAGATGATAGGTTGGGTTAGGTTACGTTATATTACGTTATTGATGTTTATGAAGGTCAAACGGAGACGTAGGGGACAACTCGCCAGGAATGTTGTCAAATATTACCGCCGAGATGTTAGGTTTGGTTAGGTTAGGTTATATTACGTTATTGATGTATATAAAGGTCCCACGGAGACGGAGAAGCCAACTCGCCAGGAATGTTGTCAAATATTACCGCCGAGATGTTATTTTGGGTTAGGATAGGTTATATTACGTTATTGATGTATATAAAGGTCCCACGGTGACGTAGAGGCCAACTCGCCAGGAATGTTTTCAAATATTACCGCCGAGATGTTAGGTTGGGTTAGGTTAGGTTATATTACGTTATTGATGTATATAAATGTCCCGCGGAGACGGAGAAGCCAACTCGCCAGGAATGTTGTCAAATATTACCGCCGAGATGTTAAGTTGGGTTAGGTTAGGTTATATTACGTTATGGATGTCTATAAATGTTCCGCGGAGACGGAGAAGCCAACTCGCCAGGAATGTTGTCTAATATTACCGCCGAGATGTTAGGTTGGGTTAGGTTAGGTTATATTACGTTATTGATGTATATAAATGTCCCGCGGAGACGGAGAAGCCAACTCGCCAGGAATGTTGTCAAATATTACCGCCGAGATGTTAGGTTGGGTTTGGTTAGGTTATATTACGTTATTAATGTATATAAAGGTCCCACGGAGACGTAGAGGCCAACTCGCCAGGTATGTTTTCAAATATTACCGCCGAGATGTTAGGTTGGTTTAGGTTAGGTGATATCACGTTACAGATGTATATAAAGGTCCCGCGGAGACGTAGAGGCGAACAAGCCTGCAATGTGATCAAATACTTCCGCCGAGATGTTAGGTTGGGTTAGGTTAGGTTATATTACGTTATTGATGTATATAAATGTCCCACGGAGACGTAGAGGCCAACTCGCCAGGTATGTTTTCAAATATTACCGCCGAGATGTTAGGTTGGGTTAGGTTAGGTTATATTACGTTATTGATGTATAAAAAGATCCCAAGGAGACGGAGAAACCAACTCGACAGGAATGTTGTCTAATATTACCGGCGAGATGTTAGGTTGGGTTAGGTTAGGTTATATTACGTTATTGATGTATATAAACGTCCCGCGGAGACGGAGAAGCCAACTCGCCAGAAGTGTTGTCAAATATTACCGCCGAGATGATAGGTTGGGTTAGGTTACGTTATATTACGTTATTGATGTTTATGAAGGTCAAACGGAGACGTAGGGGACAACTCGCCAGGAATGTTGTCAAATATTACCGCCGAGATGTTAGGTTTGGTTAGGTTAGGTTATATTACGTTATTGATGTATATAAAGGTCCCACGGAGACGGAGAAGCCAACTCGCCAGGAATGTTGTCAAATATTACCGCCGAGATGTTATTTTGGGTTAGGATAGGTTATATTACGTTATTGATGTATATAAAGGTCCCACGGTGACGTAGAGGCCAACTCGCCAGGAATGTTTTCAAATATTACCGCCGAGATGTTAGGTTGGGTTAGGTTAGGTTATATTACGTTATTGATGTATATAAATGTCCCGCGGAGACGGAGAAGCCAACTCGCCAGGAATGTTGTCAAATATTACCGCCGAGATGTTAAGTTGGGTTAGGTTAGGTTATATTACGTTATGGATGTCTATAAATGTTCCGCGGAGACGGAGAAGCCAACTCGCCAGGAATGTTGTCTAATATTACCGCCGAGATGTTAGGTTGGGTTAGGTTAGGTTATATTACGTTATTGATGTATATAAATGTCCCGCGGAGACGGAGAAGCCAACTCGCCAGGAATGTTGTCAAATATTACCGCCGAGATGTTAGGTTGGGTTTGGTTAGGTTATATTACGTTATTAATGTATATAAAGGTCCCACGGAGACGTAGAGGCCAACTCGCCAGGTATGTTTTCAAATATTACCGCCGAGATGTTAGGTTGGTTTAGGTTAGGTGATATCACGTTACAGATGTATATAAAGGTCCCGCGGAGACGTAGAGGCGAACAAGCCTGCAATGTGATCAAATACTTCCGCCGAGATGTTAGGTTGGGTTAGGTTAGGTTATATTACGTTATTGATGTATATAAATGTCCCACGGAGACGTAGAGGCCAACTCGCCAGGTATGTTTTCAAATATTACCGCCGAGATGTTAGGTTGGGTTAGGTTAGGTTATATTACGTTATTGATGTATAAAAAGATCCCACGGAGACGGAGAAACCAACTCGACAGGAATGTTGTCTAATATTACCGCCGAGATGTTAGGTTGGGTTAGGTTAGGTTATATTACGTTATTGATGTATATAAATGTCCCGCGGAGACGGAGAAGCCAACTCGCCAGAAGTGTTGTCAAATATTACCGCCGAGATGATAGGTTGGGTTAGGTTACGTTATATTACGTTATTGATGTTTATGAAGGTCCCACGGAGACGGAGAAGCCAACTCGCCAGGAATGTTGTCAAATATTACCGCCGAGATGTTATTTTGGGTTGGGATAGGTTATATTACGTTATCGATGTATATAAAGGTCCCACGGAGACGGAGAAGCCAACTCGCCAGGAATGTTGTCAAATATTACCGCCGAGATGTTATTTTGGGTTAGGATAGGTTATATTACGTTATTGATGTATATAAATGTACCACGGAGACGCAGATGCCAACTCGCCATGAATTTTTTCAAATATTACCGCCGATATGTTAGTTTGGGTTAGGTTAGGTTATATTACGTTATGGATGTCTATAAATGTCCCGCGGAGACGGAGAAGCCAACTCGCCAGGAATGTTGTCAAATATTACCGCCGAGATGTTAGGTTGGGTTTGGTTAGGTTATATTACGTTATTGATGTATATAAATGTCCCACGGAGACGTAGAGGCCAACTCGCCAGGTATGTTTTCAAATATTACCGCCGAGATGTTAGGTTGGGCTAGGTTAGGTTATATTACGTTATTGATGTATAAAAAGATCCCAAGGAGACGGAGAAACCAACTCGACAGGAATGTTGTCTAATATTACCGGCGAGATGTTAGGTTGGGTTAGGTTAGGTTATATTACGTTATTGATGTATATAAACGTCCCGCGGAGACGGAGAAGCCAACTCGCCAGAAGTGTTGTCAAATATTACCGCCGAGATGATAGGTTGGGTTAGGTTACGTTATATTACGTTATTGATGTTTATGAAGGTCCCACGGAGACGTAGAGGCCAACTCGCCAGGTATGTTTTCAAATATTACCGCCGAGATGTTAGGTTGGGCTAGGTTAGGTTATATTACGTTATTGATGTATAAAAAGATCCCAAGGAGACGGAGAAACCAACTCGACAGGAATGTTGTCTAATATTACCGGCGAGATGTTAGGTTGGGTTAGGTTAGGTTATATTACGTTATTGATGTATATAAACGTCCCGCGGAGACGGAGAAGCCAACTCGCCAGAAGTGTTGTCAAATATTACCGCCGAGATGATAGGTTGGGTTAGGTTACGTTATATTACGTTATTGATGTTTATGAAGGTCCCACGGAGACGTAGAGGCCAACTCGCCAGGTATGTTTTCAAATATTACCGCCGAGATGTTAGGATGGGTTAGGTTAGGTTATATTACGTTATGGATGTCTATAAATGTCCCGCGGAGACGGAGAAGCCAACTCGCCAGGAATGTTGTCTAATATTACCGCCGAGATGTTAGGTTGGGTTAGGTTAGGTTATATTACGTTATTGATGTATATAAATGTCCCGCGGAGACGGAGAAGCCAACTCGCCAGAAGTGTTATCAAATATTACCGCCGAGATGATAGGTTGGGTTAGGTTACGTTATATTACGTTATTGATGTTTATGAAGGTCCCACGGAGACGGAGAAGCCAACTCGCCAGGAATGTTGTCAAATATTACCGCCGAGATGTTATTTTGGGTTAGGATAGGTTATATTACGTTATCGATGTATATAAAGGTCCCACGGAGACGGAGAAGCCAACTCGCCAGGAATGTTGTCAAATATTACCGCCGAGATGTTATTTTGGGTTAGGATAGGTTATATTACGTTATTGATGTATATAAATGTACCACGGAGACGCAGATGCTAACTCGCCATGAATTTTTTCAAATATTACCGCCGAGATGTTAGGTTGGGTTAGGTTAGGTTATATTACGTTATGGATGTCTATAAATGTCCCGCGGAGACGGAGAAGCCAACTCGCCAGGAATGTTGTCAAATATTACCGCCGAGATGTTAGGTTGGGTTTGGTTAGGTTATATTACGTTATTGATGTATATAAAGGTCCCACGGAGACGTAGAGGCCAACTAGCCAGGTACGTTTTCAAATATTACCGCCGAGATGTTAGGTTGGTTTAGGTTAGGTGATATCACGTTATAGATGTATATAAAGGTCCCGCGGCGACGTAGAGGCCAACAAGCCTGGAATGTGATCAAATATTACCGCCGAGATGTTATTTTGGGTTAGGATAGGTTATATTACGTTATTGATGTATATAAAGGTCCCACGGTGACGTAGACGCCAACTCGCCAGGGATGTTTTCAAATATTACCGCCGAGATGTTAGGTTGGGTTAGGTTAGGTTATATGACGTTATTGATGTATATAAATGTCCCGCGGAGACGGAGAAGCCAACTCGCCAGGAATGTTGTCAAATATTACCGCCGAGATGTTAGGTTGGGTTAGGTTAGGTTATATTACGTTATGGATGTCTATAAATGTCCCGCGGAGACGGAGAAGCCAACTCGCCAGGAATGTTGTCAAATATTACCGCCGAGATGTTAGGTTGGGTTTGGTTAGGTTATATTACGTTATTGATGTATATAAATGTCCCACGGAGACGTAGAGGCCAACTCGCCAGGTATGTTTTCAAATATTACCGCCGAGATGTTAGGTTGGGTTAGGTTAGGTTATATTACGTTATTGATGTATAAAAAGATCCCAAGGAGACGGAGAAACCAACTCGACAGGAATGTTGTCTAATATTACCGCCGAGATGTTAGGTTGGGTTAGGTTAGGTTATACTACGTTATTGATGTATATAAATGTCCCGCGGAGACGGAGAAGCCAACTCGCCAGAAGTGTTGTCAAATATTACCGCCGAGATGATAGGTTGGGTTAGGTTACGTTATATTACGTTATTGATGTTTATGAAGGTCCCACGGAGACGGAGAAGCCAACTCGCCAGGAATGTTGTCAAATATTACCGCCGAGATGTTAGGTTGGGTTTGGTTAGGTTATATTACGTTATTGATGTATATAAAGGTCCCACGGAGACGGAGAAGCCAACTCGCCAGGAATGTTGTCAAATATTACCGCCGAGATGTTATTTTGGGTTAGGATAGGTTATATTACGTTATTGATGTATATAAATGTACCACGGAGACGCAGATGCCAACTCGCCATGAATTTTTTCAAATATTACCGCCGAGATGTTAGGTTGGGTTAGGTTAGGTTCTATTACGTTATGGATGTCTATAAATATCCCGCGGAGACGGAGAAGCCAACTCGCCAGGAATGTTGTCAAATATTACCGCCGAGATGTTAGGTTGGGTTTGGTTAGGTTATATTACGTTATTGATGTATATAAAGGTCCCACGGAGACGTAGAGGCCAACTGGCCAGGTATGTTTTCAAATATTACCACCGAGATGTTAGGTTGGGTTAGGTTAGGTTATATTACGTTATTGATGTATAAAAAGATCCCACGGAGACGGAGAAACCAACTCGACAGGAATGTTGTCTAATATTACCGCCGAGATGTTAGGTTGGGTTAGGTTAGGTTATATTACGTTATTGATGTATATAAATGTCCCGCGGAGACGGAGAAGCCAACTCGCCAGGAATGTTGTCAAATATTACCGCCGAGATGTTAGGTTGGGTTTGGTTAGGTTATATTACGTTATTGATGTATATAAAGGTCCCACGGAGACGTAGAGGCCAACTCGCCAGGTATGTTTTCAAATATTACCGCCGAGATGTTAGGTTGGTTTAGGTTAGGTGATATCACGTTATAGATGTATATAAAGGTCCTGCGGAGACGTAGAGGCCAACAAGCCTGGAATGTGATCAAATATTACCGCCGAGATGTTATTTTGGGTTAGGATAGGTTATATTACGTTATTGATGTATATAAAGGTACCACGGTGACGTAGAGGCCAACTCGCCAGGAATGTTTTCAAATATTACCGCCGAGATGTTAGGTTGGGTTAGGTTAGGTTATATTACGTTATTGATGTATATAAATGTCCCGCGGAGACGGAGAAGCCAACTCGCCAGGAATGTTGTCAAATATTACCGCCGAGATGTTAGGTTGGGTTTGGTTAGGTTATATTACGTTATTGATGTATATAAAGGTCCCACGGAGACGTAGAGGCCAACTCGCCAGGTATGTTTTCAAATATTACCGCCGAGATGTTAGGTTGGTTTAGGTTAGGTGATATCACGTTATAGATGTATATAAAGGTCCCGCGGAGACGTAGCGGCCAACTCGCCAGGTATGTTTTCAAATATTACCGCCGAGATGTTAGGCTGGGTTAGGTTAGGTTATATTACGTTATTGATGTATAAAAAGATCCCACGGAGACGGAGAAACCAACTCGACAGGAATGTTGTCTAATATTACCGCCGAGATGTTAGTTTGGGTTAGGATAGGCTATATTACGTTATCGATGTATATAAAGGTCCCACGGAGACGGAGAATCCAACTCGCCAGGAATGTTGTCAAATATTACCGCCGAGATGTTATTTTGGGTTAGGATAGGTTATATTACGTTATTGATGTATATAAATGTACCACGGAGACGCAGATGCCAACTCGCCATGAATTTTTTCAAATATTACCGCCGAGATGTTAGGTTGGGTTAGGTTAGGTTATATTACGTTATTGATGTATATAAAGGTCCCACGGAGACGGAGAAGCCAACAAGCCAGGAATGTGATCAAATATTACCGCCGAGATGTTAGGTTGGGTTAGGATAGGTTATATTACGTTATTGATGTATATAAATGTCCCACGGACACGTAGAGGCCAACCCGCCAGGTATGTTTTCAAATATTACCGCCGAGATGTTAGGTTGGGTTAGGTTAGGTTATATTACGTTATTTATGTATAAAAAGATTCCACGGAGACGGAGAAGCGAACTCGCCAGGAATGTTTTCAAATATTACCGCCGAGATGTTAGGTTGGGTTAGGTTAGGTTATATTACGTTATTGATGTATATGAAGGTCCCACGGAGACGTAGATTCCAAATCGCCATGAATGTTTTCAAATATTACCGCCGAGACGTTAGGTTGGGTTAGGTTAGGTTATATTACGTTATAGATGTATATAAAGGTCCCACGGAGACATAGAGGCCAACTCGCCAGGAATGTTGTCAAATATTACCGCCGAGATGATAGGCTGGGTTAGGTTAGGTTATATTACGTTATGGATGTCTATAAAGGTCCCACGGTGACGTAGAGTCCGACTCGCCAGGAATGTTTTCAAATATCACCGCCGAGATGTTAGGTTGGGTTAGGTTAGGCTATATTAAGTTATTGATGTATATGAAGGTCGCACGGAGACGGAGAAGCCAACTCGCCAGGAATGTTGTCAAATATTACCTCCGAAATGTTAGGTTGGGTTAGGTTAGGCTATATTACGTTATTGATGTATATGAAGGTCCCACGGAGACGTAGATGCCAAATCGCCATGAATGTTTTCAAATATTACCGCCGAGACGTTAGGTTGGGTTAGGTTAGGCTATATTACGTTATTGATGTATATGAAGATCCCACGGAGACGTAGATGCCAAATCGCCATGAATGTTTTCAAATATTACCGCCGAGACGTTAGGTTGGGTTAGGTTAGGTTATATTACGTTATAGATGTATATAAAGGTCTCACGGAGACATAGAGGCCAACTCGCTAGGAATGTTGTCAAATATTACCGCCGAGATGATAGGCTGGGTTAGGTAACGTTATATTACGTTATTGATATTTATGAAGGTCAAACGGAGACCTAGAGGCCAACTCCCCAGGAATGATGTCAAATATAACCGCCGAAATGTTAGGTTGGGTTAGGTTAGGTTATATTACGTTATTGACGTATATAAATGTACCACGGAGACGTAGATGCCAACTCGCCATGAATGTTTTCAAATATTACCGCCGAGATGTTAGGTTGGGTTAGGTTAGGTTATATTACGTTATGGATGTCTATAAAGGTCCCACGGTGACGTAGAGGCCACCTCGCCAGGAATGTTTTCAAATATTACCGCCGAGATGTTAGGTTGGGTTAGGTTACGTTATATTACGTTATTGATGTTTATGAAGGTCAAACGGAGACGTAGAGGCCAACTCGTCAGGAATGATGTCAAATATTACCGCCGAAATGTTAGGTTGGGTTAGGTTAGGCCATATTACGTTATTGATGTATATGAAGGTCCCACGGAGACGTAGATGCCAAATCGCCATGAATGTTTTCAAATATTACCGCCGAGACGTTAGGTTGGGTTAGGTTAGGTTAAATTACGTTATTGATGTATATAAAGGTCCCACGGAGACGTAGAGGCCAACTCGCCAGGTATGTTTTCAAATATTACCGCCGAGATGTTAGGTTGGGTTAGGTTAGGTTATATTACGTTATTTATGTATAAAAAGATTCCACGGAGACGGAGAAGCGAACTCGCCAGGAATGTTTTCAAATATTACCGCCGAGTTGTTAGGTTGGGTTAGGTTAGGTTATATTTCGTTATTGATGTATATGAAGGTTCCACGGAGACGCAGAGGCCAACTCGCCTAGAATGTTTTCAAATATTACCGCCGAGACGTTAGGTTGGGTTAGGTCAGGTTATATTTCGTTATTGATGTATATGAAGGTTCCACGGAGACGCAGAGGCCAACTCGCCAGGTATGTTGTCAAGTATTACCGCCGAGATGTTAGGTTGGGTTAGGTTAGGTTATATTACTTTATTGATGTATATAAAGGTCCCACGGTGACGGAGAAGCCAACTCGCCAGGAATGTCTTCAAATATTACCGCCGAGATGTTAGGTTGGGTTAGGTTAGTTTATATTACGTTATTGATGTATATAAAGGTCCCACGGAGACGGAGAAGCCAACTCGCCAGGAATGTTGTCAAATATTACCGCCGAAATGTTAGGTTGGGTTAGGTTAGGCTATATTACGTTATTGATGTATATGAATGTCCCACGGAGACGTAGATGCCAACTCGCCAGGAATGTTTTCAAATATTACCGCCGAGATGTTAGGTTGGGTTAGGTTAGGTTATATTTCGTTATTGATGTATATAAAGGTCGCACGGAGACGTAGAGACAACAAGAGAGGAATGTGGTGAAATATTACCGCCGAAATGTTGGATTGGGTTAGGCTAGCTTATATTACGTTATTTATGTATATAAAGGTCCCACGGAGACATAGAGGCCAACTCGCCAGGAATGTTGTCAAATATTACCGCCGAGATGATAGGCTGGGTTAGGTTACGTTATATTACGTTATTGATATTTATGAAGGTCAAACGGAGACCTAGAGGCCAACTCCCCAGGAATGATGTCAAATATAACCGCCGAAATGTTAGGTTGGGTTAGGTTAGGTGAAATTACGTTATTGATGTATATGCAGGTCATACGGAGACGTAGAGGCCAACTCGCCAGGAATATTGTCAAATATTACCGCCGAGATGATAGGTTGGGTTAGGATAGGTTATATTTCGTTATTGATGTATATGAAGGTCCCACGGAGACGTAGAGGCCAACTCGCCAGGTATGTTGTCAAACATTACCGCCGTGATGTTAGGTTGGGTTAGGTTAGGTTATATTACGTTATTGAGGTATCTAAAGGTCCCACGGAGACGGAGAAGCCAACTCGCCAGGAATATTTTCAAATATTACCGCCGAGACGTTAGGTTGGGTTAGGTTAGCTTATATTACGTTATGTATGTATATAAAGATCCCACGGAGACGTAGAGGCCAACTCGCCAGGAATGTTGTCAAATATTACCGCCGAGATGTCAGATTGGGTTAGGTTAGGTTATATTACATTATTGACGTATGTAAAGGTCCCACGGAAACGCAGAGGCCAACAAGCCAGGAATGTGGTCAAATATTACCGCTGAGATGTTAGATTGGGTTAGGTTAGGTTATATTACGTTATTGATGTTTATGAAGGTCAAACGGAGACGTAGAGGCCAACTCGTCAGGAATGATGTCAAATATTACCGCCGAAATGTTAGGTTGGGTTAGGTTAGGCCATATTACGTTATTGATGTATATGAAGGTCCCACGGAGACGTAGATGCCAAATCGCCATGAATGTTTTCAAATATTACCGCCGAGACGTTAGGTTGGGTTAGGTTAGGTTATATTACGTTATTGATGTATATAAAGGTCCCACGGAGACGTAGAGGCCAACTCGCCAGGTATGTTTTCAAATATTACCGCCGAGATGTTAGGTTGGGTTAGGTTAGGTTATATTACGTTATTTATGTATAAAAAGATTCCACGGAGACGGAGAAGCGAACTCGCCAGGAATGTTTTCAAATATTACCGCCGAGTTGTTAGGTTGGGTTAGGTTAGGTTATATTTCGTTATTGATGTATATGAAGGTTCCACGGAGACGCAGAGGCCAACTCGCCTAGAATGTTTTCAAATATTACCGCCGAGACGTTAGGTTGGGTTAGGTCAGGTTATATTTCGTTATTGATGTATATGAAGGTTCCACGGAGACGCAGAGGCCAACTCGCCAGGTATGTTGTCAAGTATTACCGCCGAGATGTTAGGTTGGGTTAGGTTAGGTTATATTACTTTATTGATGTATATAAAGGTCCCACGGTGACGGAGAAGCCAACTCGCCAGGAATGTCTTCAAATATTACCGCCGAGATGTTAGGTTGGGTTAGGTTAGTTTATATTACGTTATTGATGTATATAAAGGTCCCACGGAGACGGAGAAGCCAACTCGCCAGGAATGTTGTCAAATATTACCGCCGAAATGTTAGGTTGGGTTAGGTTAGGCTATATTACGTTATTGATGTATATGAAGGTCCCACGGAGACGTAGATGCCAACTCGCCAGGAATGTTTTCAAATATTACCGCCGAGATGTTAGGTTGGGTTAGGTTAGGTTATATTTCGTTATTGATGTATATAAAGGTCGCACGGAGACGTAGAGACAACAAGAGAGGAATGTGGTGAAATATTACCGCCGAAATGTTGGATTGGGTTAGGCTAGCTTATATTACGTTATTTATGTATATAAAGGTCCCACGGAGACATAGAGGCCAACTCGCCAGGAATGTTGTCAAATATTACCGCCGAGATGATAGGCTGGGTTAGGTTACGTTATATTACGTTATTGATATTTATGAAGGTCAAACGGAGACCTAGAGGCCAACTCCCCAGGAATGATGTCAAATATAACCGCCGAAATGTTAGGTTGGGTTAGGTTAGGTGAAATTACGTTATTGATGTATATGCAGGTCATACGGAGACGTAGAGGCCAACTCGCCAGGAATATTGTCAAATATTACCGCCGAGATGATAGGTTGGGTTAGGATAGGTTATATTTCGTTATTGATGTATATGAAGGTCCCACGGAGACGTAGAGGCCAACTCGCCAGGTATGTTGTCAAACATTACCGCCGTGATGTTAGGTTGGGTTAGGTTAGGTTATATTACGTTATTGAGGTATCTAAAGGTCCCACGGAGACGGAGAAGCCAACTCGCCAGGAATATTTTCAAATATTACCGCCGGGACGTTAGGTTGGGTTAGGTTAGCTTATATTACGTTATGTATGTATATAAAGATCCCACGGAGACGTAGAGGCCAACTCGCCAGGAATGTTGTCAAATATTACCGCCGAGATGTCAGATTGGGTTAGGTTAGGTTATATTACATTATTGACGTATGTAAAGGTCCCACGGAAACGCAGAGGCCAACAAGCCAGGAATGTGGTCAAATATTACCGCTGAGATGTTAGATTGGGTTAGGTTAGGTTATATTACGTTATTGATGTATATAAAGATCCCACGGAGACGTAGAGGCCAACTCGCCAGGAATGTGGACAAATGTTGCCGCCGAGATGATAGGTTGCGTTAGGTTCGGTGAAATTACGTTATTGATGTATATGAAGGTCAAACGGATACGTAGAGGCCAACTCGCCAGGTATGTTGTCAAACATTACCGCCGTGATGTTAGGTTGGGTTAGGTTAGGTTATATTACGTTATTGAGGTATCTAAAGGTCCCACGGAGACGGAGAAGCCAACTCGCCAGGAATATTTTCAAATATTACCGCCGAGACGTTAGGTTGGGTTAGGTTAGCTTATATTACGTTATGTATGTATATAAAGATCCCACGGAGACGTAGAGGCCAACTCGCCAGGAATGTTGTCAAATATTACCGCCGAGATGTCAGATTGGGTTAGGTTAGGTTATATTACATTATTGACGTATGTAAAGGTCCCACGGAAACGCAGAGGCCAACAAGCCAGGAATGTGGTCAAATATTACCGCTGAGATGTTAGATTGGGTTAGGTTAGGTTATATTACGTTATTGATGTATATAAAGATCCCACGGAGACGTAGAGGCCAACTCGCCAGGAATGTGGACAAATGTTGCCGCCGAGATGATAGGTTGCGTTAGGTTCGGTGAAATTACGTTATTGATGTATATGAAGGTCAAACGGATACGTAGAGGCCAACTCGCCAGGAATGTTGTCAAATATTACCGTCGAGATGATAGGTTGGGTTAGGATAGGTTATATTTCGTTATTGATGTATATGAAGGTCCCACGGAGACGTAGAGGCCAACTCGCCAGGTATGTTGTCAAACATTACCGCCGAGATGTTAGGTTGGCTTAGGTTAGGTTGTATTACGTTATTGATGTATATAAAGGTCGCACGGAGACGTAGAGACAACAAGAGAGGAATGTGGTGAAATATTACCGCCGAAATGTTGGACTGGGTTAGGCTAGCTTATATTACGTTATTTATGTATATAAAGGTCCCACGGAGACATAGAGGCCAACTCGCCAGGAATGTTGTCAAATATTACCGCCGAGATGATAGGCTGGGTTAGGTTACGTTATATTACGTTATTGATGTTTATGAAGGTCAAACGGAGACGTAGAGGCCAACTCGCCAGGTATGTTGTCAAATATTACCGCCGAGACGTTAGGTTGGGTTAGGTTAGGTTATATTACGTTATTGATGTATATAAATGTCCCACGGAGACGGAGAATCCAACTCGCCAGGAATGTTGTCAAATATTACCGCCGGAATGTTAGGTTGGGTTAGGTTAGGCTATATTACGTTATTGATGTATATGAAGGTCCCACGGTGACGGAGAAGCCAACTCGCCAGGAATGTCTTCAAATATTACCGCTGAGATGTTAGGTTGGGTTAGGTTAGTTTATATTACGTTATTGATCTATATAAAGGTCCCACGGAGACGTAGAGGCCAACTCGCCAGGAATGTTTTCAAATATTACCGCCGAGATGTTAGGTTGGGTTAGGTTAGGTTATATCACGTTATAGATGTATATAAAGGTCCCGCGGAGACGTAGAGGCCACAAACCAGGAATGTGATCAAATATTACCGCCGGGATGTTAGGTTGGGTTAGGTTACGTTATATTACGTTATTGATGTCTATAAATGTCCCACGGAGACGGAGAAGCCAACTCGCCAGGAATGTTGTCAAATATTACCGCCGAAATGTTAGGTTGGGTTAGGTTAGGCTATATTACGTTATTGATGTATATGAAAGTCCCACGGAGACGTAGATGCCAACTCGCCAGGAATGTTTTCAAATATTACCGCCGAGATGTTAGGTTGGGTTAGGTTAGGTTATATTTCGTTATTGATGTATATGAAGGTTCGACGGAGACGCAGAGGCCAACTCGCCAGGTATGTTGTCAAATATTACCGCCGAAATGTTAGGTTGGGTTAGGTTAGGCTATATTACGTTATTGATGTATATGAAGATCCCACGGAGACGTAGATGCCAAATCGCCATGAATGTTTTCAAATATTACCGCCGAGACGTTAGGTTGGGTTAGGTTAGGTTATATTACGTTATTGATGTATATAAAGGTCCCACGGAGACGTAGAGGCCAACTCGCCAGGTATGTTTTCAAATATTACCGCCGAGATGTTAGGTTGGGTTAGGTTAGGTTATATTACGTTATTTATGTATAAAAAGATCCCACGGAGACGGAGAAGCCAACTCCCCAGGAATGTTTTCAAATATTACCGCCGAGATGATAGGTTGGGTTAGGTTATGTTATATTTCGCTATTGATGTATATGAAGGTTCCACGGAGACGCAGAGGCCAACTCGCCAGGTATGTTGTCAAATATTACCGCCGAGATGTTAGGTTGGGTTAGGTTAGGTTATATTTCGTTATTGATGTATATGAAGGTTCGACGGAGACGCAGAGGCCAACTCGCCAGGTATGTTGTCAAATATTACCGCCGAAATGTTAGGTTGGGTTAGGTTAGGCTATATTACGTTATTGATGTATATGAAGATCCCACGGAGACGTAGATGCCAAATCGCCATGAATGTTTTCAAATATTACCGCCGAGACGTTAGGTTGGGTTAGGTTAGGTTATATTACGTTATTGATGTATATAAAGGTCCCACGGAGACGTAGAGGCCAACTCGCCAGGTATGTTTTCAAATATTACCGCCGAGATGTTAGGTTGGGTTAGGTTAGGTTATATTACGTTATTTATGTATAAAAAGATCCCACGGAGACGGAGAAGCCAACTCCCCAGGAATGTTTTCAAATATTACCGCCGAGATGATAGGTTGGGTTAGGTTATGTTATATTTCGTTATTGATGTATATGAAGGTTCCACGGAGACGCAGAGGCCAACTCGCCAGGTATGTTGTCAAATATTACCGCCGAGATGTTAGGTTGGGTTAGGTTAGGTTATATTACGTTATTGATGTATATAAATGTCCCACAGGGACGGAGAAGCCAACTCGCCAGGAATGTTGTCAAATATTACCGAAGAAATGTTAGGTTGGGTTAGGTTAGGCTATATTACGTTATTGATGTATATGAAGGTCCCACGGAGACGTAGATGCCAACTCGCCATGAATGTTTTCAAATATTACCGCCGAGATGTTAGGTTGGGTTAGGTTAGGCTATATTACGTTATTGATGTATATGAAGATCCCACGGAGACGTAGATGCCAAATCGCCATGAATGTTTTCAAATATTACCGCCGAGACGTTAGGTTGGGTTAGGTTAGGTTATATTACGTTATTGATGTATATAAAGGTCCCACGGAGACGTAGAGGCCAACTCGCCAGGTATGTTTTCAAATATTACCGCCGAGATGTTAGGTTGGGTTAGGTTAGGTTATATTACGTTATTTATGTATAAAAAGATCCCACGGAGACGGAGAAGCGAACTCGCCAGGAATGTTTTCAAATATTACCGCCGAGATGTTAGGTTGGGTTAGGTTAGGTTATATTTCGTTATTGATGTATATGAAGGTTCCACGGAGACGCAGAGGACAACTCGCCTAGAATGTTTTCAAATATTACCGCCGAGATGTTAGGTTGGGTTAGGTTAGGTTATATTTCGTTATTGATGTATATGAAGGTTCCACGGAGACGCAGAGGACAACTCGCCTAGAATGTTTTCAAATATTACCGCCGAGATGTTAGGTTGGGTTAGGTTAGGTTATATTTCGTTATTGATGTATATGAAGGTTCCACGGAGACGCAGAGGCCAACTCGCCAGGTATATTGTCAAATATTACCGCCGAGATGTTAGGTTGGGTTAGGTTAGGTTATATTACTTTATTGATGTATATAAAGGTCCCACGGAGACGTAGAGGCCAACTCGCCAGGTATGTTTTCAAATATTACCGCCGAGATGTTAGGTTGGGTTAGGTTAGGTTATATTACGTTATTGATGTATATAAAGGTCCCACGGAGACGTCGAGGCCAACTCGCCAGGAATGTTTTCAAATATTACCGCCGAGATGTTAGGTTGTGTTAGGTTAGGCTATATTACGTTATAGATGTATATAAAGGTCCCACGGAGACGTAGAGGCCAAATCGCCAGGTATGTTTTCAAATATTACCGCCGAGATGTTAGGTTGGGTTAGGTTAGGTTATATTACGTTATTGATGTATATAAATGTCCCACAGGGACGGAGAAGCCAACTCGCCAGGAATGTTGTCAAATATTACCGCAGAAATGTTAGGTTGGGTTAGGTTAGGCTATATTACGTTATTGATGTATATGAAGGTCCCACGGAGACGTAGATGCCAACTCGCCATGAATGTTTTTAAATATTACCGCCGAGATGTTAGGTTGGGTTAGGTTAGGCTATATTACGTTATTGATGTATATGAAGGTCCCACGGAGACGTAGATGCCAAATCGCCATGAATGTTTTCAAATATTACCGCCGAGACGTTAGGTTGGGTTAGGTTAGGTTATATTACGTTATTGATGTATATAAAGGTCCCACGGAGACGTAGAGGCCAACTCGCCAGGTATGTTTTCAAATATTACCGCCGAGATGTTAGGTTGGGTTAGGTTAGGTTATATTACGTTATTTATGTATAAAAAGATCCCACGGAGACGGAGAAGCGAACTCGCCAGGAATGTTTTCAAATATTACCGCCGAGATGTTAGGTTGGGTTAGGTTAGGTTATATTTCGTTATTGATGTATATGAAGGTTCCACGGAGACGCAGAGGCCAACTCGCCTAGAATGTTTTCAAATATTACCGCCGAGATGTTAGGTTGGGTTAGGTTAGGTTATATTTCGTTATTGATGTATATGAAGGTTCCACGGAGACGCAGAGGCCAACTCGCCAGGTATATTGTCAAATATTACCGCCGAGACGTTAGGTTGGGTTAGGTTAGGTTATATTACTTTATTGATGTATATAAAGGTCCCACGGAGACGTAGAGGCCAACTCGCCAGGTATGTTTTCAAATATTACCGCCGAGATGTTAGGTTGGGTTAGGTTAGGTTATATTACGTTATTGATGTATATAAAGGTCCCACGGAGACGTCGAGGCCAACTCGCCTGGAATGTTTTCAAATATTACCGCCGAGATGTTAGGTTGTGTTAGGTTAGGTTATATTACGTTATAGATGTATATAAAGGTCCCACGGAGACGTAGAGGCCAAATCGCCAGGTATGTTTTCAAATATTACCGCCGAGATGATAGGTTGGGTTAGGTTAGGTTATATTACGTTATTGATGTATATAAATGTCCCACAGGGACGGAGAAGCCAACTCGCCAGGAATGTTGTCAAATATTACCGCAGAAATGTTAGGTTGGGTTAGGTTAGGCTATATTACGTTATTGATGTATATAAATGTCCCACGGAGACGGAGAATCCAACTCGCCAGGAATGTTGTCAAATATTACCGCCGGAATGTTAGGTTGGGTTAGGTTAGGCTATATTACGTTATTGATGTATATGAAGGTCCCACGGAGACGTAGATGCCAACTCGCCAGGAATGTTTTCAAATATTACCGCCGAGATGTTAGGTTGGGTTAGGTTAGGTTATATCACGTTATAGATGTACATAAAGGTCCCGCGGAGACGTAGAGGCCACAAACCAGGAATGTGATCAAATATTACCGCCGGGATGATAGGTTGGGTTAGGTGACGTTATATTACGTTATTGATGTATATAAATATCCCACGGAGACGGAGAAGCGAACTCGCCAGGAATGTTTTCAAATATTACCGCCGAGATGTTAGGTTGGGTTAGGTTAGGTTATATTTCGTTATTGATGTATATGAAGGTTCCACGGAGACGCAGAGGACAACTCGCCTAGAATGTTTTCAAATATTACCGCCGAGATGTTAGGTTGGGTTAGGTTAGGTTATATTTCGTTATTGATGTATATGAAGGTTCCACGGAGACGCAGAGGACAACTCGCCTAGAATGTTTTCAAATATTACCGCCGAGATGTTAGGTTGGGTTAGGTTAGGTTATATTTCGTTATTGATGTATATGAAGGTTCCACGGAGACGCAGAGGCCAACTCGCCAGGTATATTGTCAAATATTACCGCCGAGATGTTAGGTTGGGTTAGGTTAGGTTATATTACTTTATTGATGTATATAAAGGTCCCACGGAGACGTAGAGGCCAACTCGCCAGGTATGTTTTCAAATATTACCGCCGAGATGTTAGGTTGGGTTAGGTTAGGTTATATTACGTTATTGATGTATATAAAGGTCCCACGGAGACGTCGAGGCCAACTCGCCAGGAATGTTTTCAAATATTACCGCCGAGATGTTAGGTTGTGTTAGGTTAGGCTATATTACGTTATAGATGTATATAAAGGTCCCACGGAGACGTAGAGGCCAAATCGCCAGGTATGTTTTCAAATATTACCGCCGAGATGTTAGGTTGGGTTAGGTTAGGTTATATTACGTTATTGATGTATATAAATGTCCCACAGGGACGGAGAAGCCAACTCGCCAGGAATGTTGTCAAATATTACCGCAGAAATGTTAGGTTGGGTTAGGTTAGGCTATATTACGTTATTGATGTATATGAAGGTCCCACGGAGACGTAGATGCCAACTCGCCATGAATGTTTTTAAATATTACCGCCGAGATGTTAGGTTGGGTTAGGTTAGGCTATATTACGTTATTGATGTATATGAAGGTCCCACGGAGACGTAGATGCCAAATCGCCATGAATGTTTTCAAATATTACCGCCGAGACGTTAGGTTGGGTTAGGTTAGGTTATATTACGTTATTGATGTATATAAAGGTCCCACGGAGACGTAGAGGCCAACTCGCCAGGTATGTTTTCAAATATTACCGCCGAGATGTTAGGTTGGGTTAGGTTAGGTTATATTACGTTATTTATGTATAAAAAGATCCCACGGAGACGGAGAAGCGAACTCGCCAGGAATGTTTTCAAATATTACCGCCGAGATGTTAGGTTGGGTTAGGTTAGGTTATATTTCGTTATTGATGTATATGAAGGTTCCACGGAGACGCAGAGGCCAACTCGCCTAGAATGTTTTCAAATATTACCGCCGAGATGTTAGGTTGGGTTAGGTTAGGTTATATTTCGTTATTGATGTATATGAAGGTTCCACGGAGACGCAGAGGCCAACTCGCCAGGTATATTGTCAAATATTACCGCCGAGACGTTAGGTTGGGTTAGGTTAGGTTATATTACTTTATTGATGTATATAAAGGTCCCACGGAGACGTAGAGGCCAACTCGCCAGGTATGTTTTCAAATATTACCGCCGAGATGTTAGGTTGGGTTAGGTTAGGTTATATTACGTTATTGATGTATATAAAGGTCCCACGGAGACGTCGAGGCCAACTCGCCTGGAATGTTTTCAAATATTACCGCCGAGATGTTAGGTTGTGTTAGGTTAGGTTATATTACGTTATAGATGTATATAAAGGTCCCACGGAGACGTAGAGGCCAAATCGCCAGGTATGTTTTCAAATATTACCGCCGAGATGATAGGTTGGGTTAGGTTAGGTTATATTACGTTATTGATGTATATAAATGTCCCACAGGGACGGAGAAGCCAACTCGCCAGGAATGTTGTCAAATATTACCGCAGAAATGTTAGGTTGGGTTAGGTTAGGCTATATTACGTTATTGATGTATATAAATGTCCCACGGAGACGGAGAATCCAACTCGCCAGGAATGTTTTCAAATATTACCGCCGAGATGTTAGGTTGTGTTAGGTTAGGCTATATTACGTTATAGATGTATATAAAGGTCCCACGGAGACGTAGAGGCCAAATCGCCAGGTATGTTTTCAAATATTACCGCCGAGATGTTAGGTTGGGTTAGGTTAGGTTATATTACGTTATTGATGTATATAAATGTCCCACAGGGACGGAGAAGCCAACTCGCCAGGAATGTTGTCAAATATTACCGCAGAAATGTTAGGTTGGGTTAGGTTAGGCTATATTACGTTATTGATGTATATGAAGGTCCCACGGAGACGTAGATGCCAACTCGCCATGAATGTTTTTAAATATTACCGCCGAGATGTTAGGTTGGGTTAGGTTAGGCTATATTACGTTATTGATGTATATGAAGGTCCCACGGAGACGTAGATGCCAAATCGCCATGAATGTTTTCAAATATTACCGCCGAGACGTTAGGTTGGGTTAGGTTAGGTTATATTACGTTATTGATGTATATAAAGGTCCCACGGAGACGTAGAGGCCAACTCGCCAGGTATGTTTTCAAATATTACCGCCGAGATGTTAGGTTGGGTTAGGTTAGGTTATATTACGTTATTTATGTATAAAAAGATCCCACGGAGACGGAGAAGCGAACTCGCCAGGAATGTTTTCAAATATTACCGCCGAGATGTTAGGTTGGGTTAGGTTAGGTTATATTTCGTTATTGATGTATATGAAGGTTCCACGGAGACGCAGAGGCCAACTCGCCTAGAATGTTTTCAAATATTACCGCCGAGATGTTAGGTTGGGTTAGGTTAGGTTATATTTCGTTATTGATGTATATGAAGGTTCCACGGAGACGCAGAGGCCAACTCGCCAGGTATATTGTCAAATATTACCGCCGAGACGTTAGGTTGGGTTAGGTTAGGTTATATTACTTTATTGATGTATATAAAGGTCCCACGGAGACGTAGAGGCCAACTCGCCAGGTATGTTTTCAAATATTACCGCCGAGATGTTAGGTTGGGTTAGGTTAGGTTATATTACGTTATTGATGTATATAAAGGTCCCACGGAGACGTCGAGGCCAACTCGCCTGGAATGTTTTCAAATATTACCGCCGAGATGTTAGGTTGTGTTAGGTTAGGTTATATTACGTTATAGATGTATATAAAGGTCCCACGGAGACGTAGAGGCCAAATCGCCAGGTATGTTTTCAAATATTACCGCCGAGATGATAGGTTGGGTTAGGTTAGGTTATATTACGTTATTGATGTATATAAATGTCCCACAGGGACGGAGAAGCCAACTCGCCAGGAATGTTGTCAAATATTACCGCAGAAATGTTAGGTTGGGTTAGGTTAGGCTATATTACGTTATTGATGTATATAAATGTCCCACGGAGACGGAGAATCCAACTCGCCAGGAATGTTGTCAAATATTACCGCCGGAATGTTAGGTTGGGTTAGGTTAGGCTATATTACGTTATTGATGTATATGAAGGTCCCACGGAGACGTAGATGCCAACTCGCCAGGAATGTTTTCAAATATTACCGCCGAGATGTTAGGTTGGGTTAGGTTAGGTTATATCACGTTATAGATGTACATAAAGGTCCCGCGGAGACGTAGAGGCCACAAACCAGGAATGTGATCAAATATTACCGCCGGGATGATAGGTTGGGTTAGGTGACGTTATATTACGTTATTGATGTATATAAATATCCCACGGAGACGGAGAAGCCAACTCGCCAGGAATGTTGTTAAATATTACCGCCGAGATGTTAGGTTGGGTTAGGTTAGGCTATATTACGTTATTGATGTATATGAAGGTCCCACGGAGACGTAGATGCCAAATCGCCATGAATGTTTTCAAATATTACCGCCGAGACGTTAGGTTGGGTTAGGTTAGGTTATATTACGTTATTGATGTATATAAAGGTCCCACGGAGACGTAGAGGCCAACTCGCCAGGTATGTTTTCAAATATTACCGCCGAGATGTTAGGTTGGGTTAGGTTAGGTTATATTTCGTTATTGATGTATATGAAGGTTCCACGGAGACGCAGAGGCCAACTCGCCTAGAATGTTTTCAAATATTACCGCCGAGATGTTAGGTTGGGTTAGGTTAGGTTATATTTCGTTATTGATGTATATGAAGGTTCCACGGAGACGCAGAGGCCAACTCGCCAGGTATATTGTCAAATATTACCGACGAGATGTTAGGTTGGGTTAGGTTAGGTTATATTACTTTATTGATGTATATAAAGGTCCCACGGAGACATAGAGGCCAACTCGCCAGGTATGTTTTCAAATATTACCGCCGAGATGTTAGGTTGGGTTAGGTTAGGTTATATTACGTTATTGATGTATATAAAGGTCCCACGGAGACGTCGAGGCCAACTCGCCAGGTATGTTTTCAAATATTACCGCCGAGATGTTAGGTTGGGTTAGGTTAGGTTATATTACGTTATTTATGTATAAAAAGATCCCACGGAGACGGAGAAGCGAACTCGCCAGGAATGTTTTCAAATATTACCGCCGAGATGTTAGGTTGGGTTAGGTTAGGTTATATTTCGTTATTGATGTATATGAAGGTTCCACGGAGACGCAGAGGCCAACTCGCCTAGAATGTTTTCAAATATTACCGCCGAGATGTTAGGTTGGGTTAGGTTAGGTTATATTTCGTTATTGATGTATATGAAGGTTCCACGGAGACGCAGAGGCCAACTCGCCAGGTATATTGTCAAATATTACCGCCGAGACGTTAGGTTGGGTTAGGTTAGGTTATATTACTTTATTAATGTATATAAAGGTCCCACGGAGACGTCGAGGCCAACTCGCCAGGAATGTTTTCAAATATTACCGCCGAGATGTTAGGTTGTGTTAGGTTAGGTTATATTACGTTATAGATGTATATAAAGGTCCCACGGAGACGTAGAGGCCAAATCGCCAGGTATGTTTTCAAATATTACCGCCGAGATGTTAGGTTGGGTTAGGTTAGGTTATATTACGTTATTGATGTATATAAATGTCCCACAGGGACGGAGAAGCCAACTCGCCAGGAATGTTGTCAAATATTACCGCAGAAATGTTAGGTTGGGTTAGGTTAGGCTATATTACGTTATTGATGTATATAAATGTCCCACGGAGACGGAGAATCCAACTCGCCAGGAATGTTGTCAAATATTACCGCCGGAATGTTAGGTTGGGTTAGGTTAGGCTATATTACGTTATTGATGTATATGAAGGTCCCACGGAGACGTAGAAGCCAACTCGCCAGGAATGTTGTTAAATATTACCGCCGAGATGTTAGGTTGGGTTAGGTTAGGTTATATCACGTTATAGATGTATATAAAGGTCCCGCGGAGACGTAGAGGCCACAAACCAGGAATGTGATCAAATATTACCGCCGGGATGATAGGTTGGGTTAGGTTACGTTATATTACGTTATTGATGTATATAAATATCCCACGGAGACGTAGAAGCCAACTCGCCAGGAATGTTGTTAAATATTACCGCCGAAATGTTAGGTTGGGTTAGGTTACGTTATATTACGTTATTGATGTATATAAATGTCCCACGGAGACGTAGAGGCCAACTCGCCAGGTATGTTGTCAAATATTACCGCCGAGACGTTAGGTTGGGTTAGGTTAGGTTATATTACGTTATTGATGTATATAAATGTCCCACGGAGACGGAGAATCCAACTCGCCAGGAATGTTGTCAAATATTACCGCCGGAATGTTAGGTTGGGTTAGGTTAGGCTATATTACGTTATTGATGTATATGAAGGTCCCACGGAGACGTAGATGCCAACTCGCCAGGAATGTTTTCAAATATTACCGCCGAGATGTTAGGTTGGGTTAGGTTAGGTTATATCACGTTATAGATGTATATAAAGGTCCCGCGGAGACGTAGAGGCCACAAACCAGGAATGTGATCAAATATTACCGCCGGGATGATAGGTTGGGTTAGGTGACGTTATATTACGTTATTGATGTATATAAATATCCCACGGAGACGGAGAAGCCAACTCGCCAGGAATGTTGTTAAATATTACCGCCGAAATGTTAGGTTGGGTTAGGCTAGGCTATATTACGTTATTGATGTATATGAAGGTCCCACGGAGACGTAGATGCCAAATCGCCATGAATGTTTTCAAATATTACCGCCGAGACGTTAGGTTGGGTTAGGTTAGGTTATATTACGTTATAGATGTATATAAAGGTCCCACGGAGACGTAGAGGCCAACTCGCCAGGAATGTTTTCAAATATTACCGCCGAGATGATAGGTTGGGTTAGGTTATGTTATATTTCGTTATGGATGTATATGAAGGTTCCACGGAGACGCAGAGGCCAACTCGCCAGGTATGTTGTCAAATATTACCGCCGAGATGTTAGGTTGGGTTAGGTTAGGTTATATTACGTTATTTATGTATAAAAAGATCCCACGGAGACGGAGAAGCGAACTCGCCAGGAATGTTTTCAAATATTACCGCCGAGATGTTAGGTTGGGTTAGGTTAGGTTATATTTCGTTATTGATGTATATGAAGGTTCCACGGAGACGCAGAGGCCAACTCGCCAAGAATGTTTTCAAATATTACCGCCGAGATGTTAGGTTGGGTTAGGTTAGGTTATATTTCGTTATTGATGTATATGAAGGTTCCGCGGAGACGCAGAGGCCAACTCGCCAGGTATGTTGTCAAATATTACCGCCGAGATGTTAGGTTTTGTTAGGTTAGGTTATATTACTTTATTGATGTATATAAAGGTCCCACGGAGACGTAGAGGCCAACTCGCCAGGTATGTTTTCAAATATTACCGCCGAGATGATAGGTTGTGTTAGGTTAGGTTATATTACGTTATGGATGTATATAAAGGTCCCACGGAGACGTAGAGGCCAACTCGCCAGGAATGTTTTCAAATATTACCGCCGAAATGATAGGTTGGGTTAGGTTATGTTATATTTCGTTATTGATGTATATGAAGGTTCCACGGAGACGCAGAGGCCAACTCGCCAGGTATGTTGACAAATATTACCGCCGAGATGTTAGGTTGGGTTAGGTTAGGTTATATTACGTTATTTATGTATAAAAAGATCCCACGGAGACGGAGAAGCGAACTCGCCAGGAATGTTTTCAAATATTACCGCCGAGATGTTAGGTTGGGTTAGGTTAGGTTATATTTCGTTATTGATGTATATGAAGGTTCCACGGAGACGCAGAGGCCAACTCGCCAAGAATGTTTTCAAATATTACCGCCGAGATGTTAGGTTGGGTTAGGTTAGGTTATATTTCGTTATTGATGTATATGAAGGTTCCGCGGAGACGCAGAGGCCAACTCGCCAGGTATGTTGTCAAATATTACCGCCGAGATGCTGGGTTTTGTTAGGTTAGGTTATATTACTTTATTGATGTATATAAAGGTCCCACGGAGACGTAGAGGCCAACTCGCCAGGTATGTTTTCAAATATTACCGCCGAGATGTTAGGTTGGGTTAGGTTAGGTTATATTACGTTATTGATGTATATAAAGGTCCCACGGAGACGTCGAGGCCAACTCGCCAGGAATGTTTTCAAATATTACCGCCGAGATGTTAGGTTGTGTTAGGTTAGGTTATATTACGTTATAGATGTATATAAAGGTCCCACGGAGACGTAGAGGCCAAATCGCCAGGTATGTTTTCAAATATTACCGCCGAGATGTTAGGTTGGGTTAGGTTAGGTTATATTTCGTTATTGATGTATATGAAGGTTCCACGGAGACGCAGAGGCCAACTCGCCAGGTATGTTGTCAAATATTACCGCCGAGATGTTAGGTTGGGTTAGGTTAGGTTATATTACTTTATTGATGTATATAAAGGTACCACGGAGACGTAGAGGCCAACTCGCCAGGTATGTTTTCAAATATTACCGCCGAGATGTTAGGTTGGGTTAGGTTAGGTTATATTACGTTATTGATGTATATAAAGGTCCCACGGAGACGTCGAGGCCAACTCGCCAGGAATGTTTTCAAATATTACCGCCGAGATGTTAGGTTGTGTTAGGTTAGGTTATGTTACGTTATAGATGTATATAAAGGACCCACGGAGACGTAGAGGCCAAATCGCCAGGTATGTTTTCAAATATTACCGCCGAGATGTTAGGTTGGGTTAGGTTAGGTTATATTACGTTATAGATGTATATAAAGGTCCCACGGAGACATAGAGGCCAACTCGCCAGGAATGTTGTCAAATATTACCGCCGAGATGTTAGGCTGGGTTAGGTTACGTTATATTACGTTATTGATGTTTATGAAGGTCAAACGGAGACGTAGAGGCCAACTCGCCAGGTATGTTGTCAAATATTACCGCCGAGACGTTAGGTTGGGTTAGGTTAGGTTATATTACGTTATTGATGTATATAAATGTCCCACGGAGACGGAGAATCCAACTCGCCAGGAATGTTGTCAAATATTACCGCCGGAATGTTAGTTTGGGTTAGGTTAGGTTATATTACGTTATAGATGTATATAAAGGTCCCACGGAGACGTAGAGGCCAACTCGCCAGGAATGTTGTCAAATATTACCGCCGAGATGTTAGGTTGGGTTAGGTTAGGTTATATTACGTTATAGATGTACATAAAGGTCCCACGGAGACATAGAGGCCAACTCGCCAGGAATGTTGTCAAATATTACCGCCGAGATGATAGGCTGGGTTAGGTTAGGTTATATTACTTTCTTGATGTATATGAAGGTCCCACGGAGACGTAGAGTCCAACTCGCCAGGTATGTTTTCAAATATTACCGCCGAGATGTTAGGTTGGGTTAGGTTAGGTTATATTACGATATTGATATATATAAAGGTCCCACGGAGACGTCGAGGCCAACTCGCCAGGATGTTTTCAAATATTACCGCCGAGATGTTAGGTTGGGTTTGGTTAGGCTATATTACGTTATTGATGTATATGAAGGTCACACGGAGACGTAGATGCCAAATCGCCATGAATGTTTTCAAATATAACCGCCGAGACGTTAGGTTGGGTTAGGTTAGGTTATATTACGTTATTGATGTATATAAAGGTCCCACGGAGACGTAGAGGCCAACTCGCCAGGTATGTTTTCAAATATTACCGCCGAGATGTTAGGTTGGGTTAGGTTAGGTTATATTACGTTATTGATGTATATAAAGGTCCCACGGAGACGTCGAGGCCAACTCGCCAGGAATGTTTTCAAATATTACCGCCGAGATGTTAGGTTGTGTTAGGTTAGGTTATATTACGTTATAGATGTATATAAAGGTCCCACGGAGACGTAGAGGCCAAATCGCCAGGTATGTTTTCAAATATTACCGCCGAGATGTTAGGTTGGGTTAGGTTAGGTTATATTTCGTTATTGATGTATATGAAGGTTCCACGGAGACGCAGAGGCCAACTCGCCAGGTATGTTGTCAAATATTACCGCCGAGATGTTAGGTTGGGTTAGGTTAGGTTATATTACTTTATTGATGTATATGAAGGTACCACGGAGACGTAGAGGCCAACTCGCCAGGTATGTTTTCAAATATTACCGCCGAGATGTTAGGTTGGGTTAGGTTAGGTTATATTACGTTATTGATGTATATAAAGGTCCCACGGAGACGTCGAGGCCAACTCGCCAGGAATGTTTTCAAATATTACCGCCGAGATGTTAGGTTGTGTTAGGTTAGGTTATATTACGTTATAGATGTATATAAAGGTCCCACGGAGACGTAGAGGCCAAATCGCCAGGTATGTTTTCAAATATTACCGCCGAGATGTTAGGTTGGGTTAGGTTAGGTTATATTACGTTATAGATGTATATAAAGGTCCCACGGAGACATAGAGGCAAACTCGCCAGGAATGTTGTCAAATATTACCGCCGAGATGTTAGGCTGGGTTAGGTTACGTTATATTACGTTATTGATGTTTATGAAGGTCAAACGGAGACGTAGAGGCCAACTCGCCAGGTATGTTGTCAAATATTACCGCCGAGACGTTAGGTTGGGTTAGGTTAGGTTATATTACGTTATTGATGTATATAAATGTCCCACGGAGACGGAGAATCCAACTCGCCAGGAATGTTGTCAAATATTACCGCCGGAATGTTAGTTTGGGTTAGGTTAGGTTATATTACGTTATAGATGTATATAAAGGTCCCACGGAGACGTAGAGGCCAACTCGCCAGGAATGTTGTCAAATATTACCGCCGAGATGTTAGGTTGGGTTAGGTTAGGTTATATTACGTTATAGATGTACATAAAGGTCCCACGGAGACATAGAGGCCAACTCGCCAGGAATGTTGTCAAATATTACCGCCGAGATGATAGGCTGGGTTAGGTTAGGTTATATTACTTTCTTGATGTATATAAAGGTCCCACGGAGACGTAGAGTCCAACTCGCCAGGTATGTTTTCAAATATTACCGCCGAGATGTTAGGTTGGGTTAGGTTAGGTTATATTACGATATTGATATATATAAAGGTCCCACGGAGACGTCGAGGCCAACTCGCCAGGATGTTTTCAAATATTACCGCCGAGATGTTAGGTTGGGTTTGGTTAGGCTATATTACGTTATTGATGTATATGAAGGTCACACGGAGACGTAGATGCCAAATCGCCATGAATGTTTTCAAATATAACCGCCGAGACGTTAGGTTGGGTTAGGTTAGGTTATATTACGTTATTGATGTATATAAAGGTCCCACGGAGACGTAGAGGCCAAATCGCCAGGTCTGTTTTCAAATATTACAGCCGAGATGTTAGTTTGGGTTAGGTTAGGTTATATTACGTTATAGATGTATATAAAGGTCCCACGGAGACATAGAGGCCAACTCGCCAGGAATGTTGTCAAATATTACCGCCGAGATGATAGGCTGGGTTAGGTTACGTTATATTACGTTATTGATGTTTATGAAGGTCAAACGGAGACGTAGAGGCCAACTCGCCAGGTATGTTGTCAAATATTACCGCCAAGATGTTAGGTTGGGTTAGGTTAGGTTATATTACGTTATGGAGGTATATAAATGTCCCACGGAGACGGAGAATCCAACTCGCCAGGAATGTTGTCAAATATTACCGCCGGAATGTTAGGTTGGGTTAGGTTAGGCTATATTACGTTATTGATGTATATGAAGGTCCCACGGAGACGTAGATGCCAAATCGCCATGAATGTTTTCAAATATTACCGCCGAGACGTTAGGTAGGGTTAGGTTAGGTTATATTACGTTATTGATGTATATAAAGGTCCCACGGAGACGTCGAGGCCAACTCGCCAGGAATGTTTTCAAATATTACCGCCGAGATGTTAGGTTGTGTTAGGTTAGGTTATATTACGTTATACATGTATATAAAGGTCCCACGGAGACGTAGAGGCCAAATCGCCAGGTATGTTTTCAAATATTACCGCCGAGATGTTAGGTTGGGTTAGGTTAGGTTATATTACGTTATAGATGTATATAAAGGTCCCACGGAGACATAGAGGCCAACTCGCCAGGAATGTTGTCAAATATTACCGCCGAGATGTTAGGCTGGGTTAGGTTACGTTATATTACGTTATTGATGTTTATGAAGGTCAAACGGAGACGTAGAGGCCAACTCGCCAGGTATGTTGTCAAATATTACCGCCGAGACGTTAGGTTGGGTTAGGTTAGGTTATATTACGTTATTGATGTATATAAATGTCCCACGGAGACGGAGAATCCAACTCGCCAGGAATGTTGTCAAATATTACCGCCGGAATGTTAGTTTGGGTTAGGTTAGGTTATATTACGTTATAGATGTATATAAAGGTCCCACGGAGACGTAGAGGCCAACTCGCCAGGAATGTTGTCAAATATTACCGCCGAGATGTTAGGTTGGGTTAGGTTAGGTTATATTACGTTATAGATGTACATAAAGGTCCCACGGAGACGTAGAGGCCAACTCGCCAGGTATGTTGTCAAATATTACCGCCGAGATGATAGGCTGGGTTAGGTTAGGTTATATTACTTTCTTGATGTATATAAAGGTCCCACGGAGACGTCGAGGCCAACTCGCCAGGATGTTTTCAAATATTACCGCCGAGATGTTAGGTTGGGTTTGGTTAGGCTATATTACGTTATTGATGTATATGAAGGTCACACGGAGACGTAGATGCCAAATCGCCATGAATGTTTTCAAATATAACCGCCGAGACGTTAGGTTGGGTTAGGTTAGGTTATATTACGTTATTGATGTATATAAAGGTCCCACGGAGACGTAGAGGCCAAATCGCCAGGTATGTTTTCAAATATTACAGCCGAGATGTTAGTTTGGGTTAGGTTAGGTTATATTACGTTATAGATGTATATAAAGGTCCCACGGAGACATAGAGGCCAACTCGCCAGGAATGTTGTCAAATATTACCGCCGAGATGATAGGCTGGGTTAGGTTACGTTATATTACGTTATTGATGTTTATGAAGGTCAAACGGAGACGTAGAGGCCAACTCGCCAGGTATGTTGTCAAATATTACCGCCAAGATGTTAGGTTGGGTTAGGTTAGGTTATATTACGTTATGGAGGTATATAAATGTCCCACGGAGACGGAGAATCCAACTCGCCAGGAATGTTGTCAAATATTACCGCCGGAATGTTAGGTTGGGTTAGGTTAGGCTATATTACGTTATTGATGTATATGAAGGTCCCACGGAGACGTAGATGCCAAATCGCCATGAATGTTTTCAAATATTACCGCCGAGACGTTAGGTAGGGTTAGGTTAGGTTATATTACGTTATTGATGTATATAAAGGTCCCACGGAGACGTCGAGGCCAACTCGCCAGGAATGTTTTCAAATATTACCGCCGAGATGTTAGGTTGTGTTAGGTTAGGTTATATTACGTTATACATGTATATAAAGGTCCCACGGAGACGTAGAGGCCAAATCGCCAGGTATGTTTTCAAATATTACCGCCGAGATGTTAGGTTGGGTTAGGTTAGGTTATATTACGTTATAGATGTATATAAAGGTCCCACGGAGACATAGAGGCCAACTCGCCAGGAATGTTGTCAAATATTACCGCCGAGATGTTAGGCTGGGTTAGGTTACGTTATATTACGTTATTGATGTTTATGAAGGTCAAACGGAGACGTAGAGGCCAACTCGCCAGGTATGTTGTCAAATATTACCGCCGAGACGTTAGGTTGGGTTAGGTTAGGTTATATTACGTTATTGATGTATATAAATGTCCCACGGAGACGGAGAATCCAACTCGCCAGGAATGTTGTCAAATATTACCGCCGGAATGTTAGTTTGGGTTAGGTTAGGTTATATTACGTTATAGATGTATATAAAGGTCCCACGGAGACGTAGAGGCCAACTCGCCAGGAATGTTGTCAAATATTACCGCCGAGATGTTAGGTTGGGTTAGGTTAGGTTATATTACGTTATAGATGTACATAAAGGTCCCACGGAGACGTAGAGGCCAACTCGCCAGGTATGTTGTCAAATATTACCGCCGAGATGATAGGCTGGGTTAGGTTAGGTTATATTACGATATTGATATATATAAAGGTCCCACGGAGACGTCGAGGCCAACTCGCCAGGATGTTTTCAAACATTACCGCCGAGATGTTAGGTTGGGTTTGGTTAGGCTATATTACGTTATTGATGTATATGAAGGTCACACGGAGACGTAGATGCCAAATCGCCATGAATGTTTTCAAATATAACCGCCGAGACGTTAGGTTGGGTTAGGTTAGGTTATATTACGTTATTGATGTATATAAAGGTCCCACGGAGACGTAGAGGCCAAATCGCCAGGTATGTTTTCAAATATTACAGCCGAGATGTTAGTTTGGGTTAGGTTAGGTTATATTACGTTATAGATGTATATAAAGGTCCCACGGAGACATAGAGGCCAACTCGCCAGGAATGTTGTCAAATATTACCGCCGAGATGATAGGCTGGGTTAGGTTACGTTATATTACGTTATTGATGTTTATGAAGGTCAAACGGAGACGTAGAGGCCAACTCGCCAGGTATGTTGTCAAATATTACCGCCAAGATGTTAGGTTGGGTTAGGTTAGGTTATATTACGTTATGGAGGTATATAAATGTCCCACGGAGACGGAGAATCCAACTCGCCAGGAATGTTGTCAAATATTACCGCCGGAATGTTAGGTTGGGTTAGGTTAGGCTATATTACGTTATTGATGTATATGAAGGTCCCACGGAGACGTAGATGCCAAATCGCCATGAATGTTTTCAAATATTACCGCCGAGACGTTAGGTAGGGTTAGGTTAGGTTATATTACGTTATTGATGTATATAAAGGTCCCACGGAGACGTCGAGGCCAACTCGCCAGGAATGTTTTCAAATATTACCGCCGAGATGTTAGGTTGTGTTAGGTTAGGTTATATTACGTTATACATGTATATAAAGGTCCCACGGAGACGTAGAAGCCAAATCGCCAGGTATGTTTTCAAATATTACCGCCGAGATGTTAGGTTGGGTTAGGTTAGGTTATATTACGTTATAGATGTATATAAAGGTCCCACGGAGACATAGAGGCCAACTCGCCAGGAATGTTGTCAAATATTACCGCCGAGATGATAGGCTGGGTTAGGTTACGTTATATTACGTTATTGATGTTTATGAAGATCAAACGGAGACGTAGAGGCCAACTCGCCAGGTATGTTGTCAAATATTACCGCCGAGACGTTAGGTTGGGTTAGGTTAGGTTATATTACGTTATTGATGTATATAAATGTCCCACGGAGACGGAGAATCCAACTCGCCAGGAATGTCGTCAAATATTACCGCCGGAATGTTAGGTTGGGTTAGGTTAGGCTATATTACGTTATTGATGTATATGAAGGTCCCACGGAGACGTAGATGCCAACTCGCCAGGAATTTTTTCAAATATTACCGCCGAGATGTTAGGTTGGGTTAGGTTAGGTTATATTTCGTTATTGATGTATATGAAGGTTCCACGGAGACGCAGAGGCCAACTCGCCAGGTATGTTGTCAAATATTACCGCCGAAATGTTAGGTTGGGTTAGGTTAGGCTATATTACGTTATTGATGTATATGAAGGTCCCACGGAGACGTAGATGCCAAATCGCCATGAATGTTTTCAAATATTACCGCCGAGACGTTAGGTTGGGTTAGGTTAGGTTATATTACGTTATTGGTGTATATAAAGGTCCCACGGAGACGTAGAGGCCAACTCGCCAGGTATGTTTTCAAATATTACCGCCGAGATGTTAGGTTGGGTTAGGTTAGTTTATATTACGTTATTGATGTATATAAAGGTCCCACGGAGACGTAGAGGTCAACTCGCCAGGAATGTTTTCAAATATTACCGCCGAGATGTTAGGTTGGGTTAGGTTAGGTTATATCACGTTATAGATGTATATAAAGGTCCCGCGGAGACGTAGAGGCCACAAACCAGGAATGTGATCAAATATTACCGCCGGAATGTTAGGTTGGGTTAGGTTACGTTATATTACGTTATTGATGTATATAAATGTCCCACGGAGACGGAGAAGCCAGCTCGCCAGGAATGTTGTCAAATATTACCGCCGAGATGTTAGGTTGGGTTAGGTTAGGCTATATTACGTTATTGATGTATATAAAGGTCCCACGGAGACATAGAGCCCAACAAGACAGGAATGTGGTCAAATATTACCGCCGAGATGTTAGGTTGGGTTAGGTTAGTTTATATTACGTTATTGATGTATATAAAGGTCCCACGGAGACGTAGAGGCCAACTCGCCAGGAATGTTTTCAAATATTACCGCCGAGATGTTAGGTTGGGTTAGGTTAGGTTATATCACGTTATAGATGTATATAAAGGTCCCGCGGAGACGTAGAGGCCACAAACCAGGAATGTGATCAAATATTACCGCCGGGATGTTAGGTTGGGTTAGGTTACGTTATATTACGTTATTGATGTATATAAATGTCCCACGGAGACGGAGAAGCCAGCTCGCCAGGAATGTTGTCAAATATTACCGCCGAGATGTTAGGTTGGGTTAGGTTAGGTTATATTACGTTATTGATGTATATAAATGTCCCACAGGGACGGAGAAGCCAACTCGCCAGGAATGTTGTCAAATATTACCGCCGAAATGTTAGGTTGGGTTAGGTTAGGCTATATTACGTTATTGATGTATATGAAGGTCCCACGGAGACGTAGATGCCAACTCGCCATGAATGTTTTCAAATATTACCGCCGAGATGTGAGGTTGGGTTAGGTTAGTCTATATTACGTTATTGATGTATATGAAGGTCCCACGGAGACGTAGATGCCAAATCGCCAGGAATGTTTTCAAATATTACCGCCGAGATGTTAGGTTGTGTTAGGTTAGGTTATATTACGTTATAGATGTATATAAAGGTCCCACGGAGACGTAGAGGCCAAATCGCCAGGTATGTTTTCAAATATTACCGCCGAGATGTTAGGTTGGGTTAGGTTAGGTTATATCACGTTATAGATGTATATAAAGGTCCCGCGGAGACGTAGAGGCCAACAAGCCAGGAATGTGATCAAATATTACCGCCGAGATGATAGGTTGGGTTAGTTTAGGCCATATTACGTTATTGATGTATATGAAGGTCCCACGGAGACGTAGATGCCAAATCGCCATGAATGTTTTCAAATATTACCGCCGAGACGTTAGGTTGGGTTAGGTTAGGTTATATTACGTTACTGATGTATATAAAGGTCCCACGGAGACGTAGAGGCCAACTCGCCAAGTATGTTTTCAAATATTACCGCCGAGATGTTAGGTTGGGTTAGGTTAGGTTATATTACTTTATTGATGTATATAAAGGTCCCACGGAGACGTAGAGGCCAACTCGCCAGGTATGTTTTCAAATATTACCGCCGAGTTGTTAGGTTGGGTTAGGTTATGTTATATTACGATATTGATATATATAAAGGTCCCACGGAGACATAGAGGCCAACTCGCCAGGCATGTTGTCAAATATTACCGCCGAGATGGTAGGCTGGGTTAGGTTACGTTATATTACGTTATTGATGTTTATGAAGGTCAAACGGAGACGTAGAGGCCAACTCCACAGGAATGATGTCAAATATAACCGCCGAAATGTTAGGTTGGGTTAGGTTAGGTTATATTACGTTATTGATGTATATAAATGTACCACGGAGACGTAGATGCCAACTCGCCATGAATGTTTTCAAATATTACCGCCGAGATGTTAGGTTGGGTTAGGTTAGGTTATATTACGTTATGGATGTCTATAAAGGTCCCACGGTGACGTAGAGGGCACTTCGCCAGGAATGTTTTCAAATATTACCGCCGAGATGTTAGGTTGGGTTAGGTAAGGTTATATCACGTTATAGATGTATATAAAGGTTCCGCGGAGACGTAGAGGGCAACAAGCCAGGAATGTGATCAAATATTACCGCCGAGATGATAGGTTGGGTTAGGTAACGTTATATTACGTTATTGATGTTTATGAAGGTCAAACGGAGACGTAGAGGCCAATTCGACAGGAATGATGTCAAATATTACCGCCGAAATGTTAGGTTGGGTTAGGTTAGGCTATATTACGTTATTGATGTATATGAAGGTCCCACGGAGACGTAGATGCCAAATCGCCATGAATGTTTTCAAATATTACCGCCGAGACGTTAGGTTGGGTACGGTTAGGTTATATTACGTTATGGATGTCTATAAAGGTCCCAGGGTGACGTAGAGGCCACCTCGCCAGGAATGTTTTCAAATATTACCGCCGAGATGTTAGGTTGGGTTAGGTTAGGTTATATCACGTTATGGATGTATATAAAGGTCCCGCGGAGACGTAGAGGCCAACAAGCCAGGAATGTGATCAAATATTACCGCCGAGATGATAGTTTGGGTTAGGTTAGGCTATATTACGTTATTGATGTATATGAAGGTCCCACGGAGACGTAGATGCCAAATCGCCATGAATGTTTTCAAATATTACCGCCGAGACGTTAGGTTGGGTTAGGTTAGGTTATATTACGTTATGGATGTCTATAAAGGTCCCACGGTGACGTAGAGGCCACCTCGCCAGGAATGTTTTCAAATATTACCGCCGAGATGTTAGGTTGGGTTAGGTTAGGTTATATCACGTTATAGATGTATATAAAGGTCCCGCGGAGACGTAGAGGCCAACAAGCCAGGAATGTGATCAGATATTACCGCCGAGATGATAGGTTGGGTTAGGTTACGTTATATTACGTTATTGATGTTTATGAAGGTCAAACGGAGACGTAGAGGCCAACTCGCCAGGAATGATGTCAAATATTACCGCCGAAATGTTAGGTTGGGTTAGGTTAGGCTATATTACGTTATTGATGTATATGAAGGTCCCACGGAGACGTAGATGCCAAATCGCCATGAATGTTGTCAAATATTACCGTCGAGATGTTAGGTTGGGTTAGGTTAGGTTATATTACGTTATTGATGTATATAAATGTCCCACGGAGACGGAGAAGCCAACTCGCCAGGAATGTTGTCAAATATTACCGCCGAAATGTTAGGTTGGGTTAGGTTAGGCTATATTACGTTATTGATGTATATGAAGGTCCCACGGAGATGTAGATGCCAACTCGCCAGGAATGTTTTCAAATATTACCGCCGAGATGTTAGGTTGGGTTAGGTTAGGTTATATTTCGTTATGGATGTATATGAAGGTTCCACGGAGACGCAGAGGCCAACTCGCCAGGTATGTTGTCAAATATTACCGCCGAAATGTTAGGTTGGGTTAGGTTAGGCTATATTACGTTATTGATGTATATGAAGGTCCCACGGAGACGTAGATGCCAAATCGCCATGAATGTTTTCAAATATTACCGCCGAGACGTTAGGTTGGGTTAGGTTAGGTTATATTACGTTATTGATGTATATAAAGGTCCCACGGAGACGTAGAGGCCAACTCGCCAGGTATGTTTTCAAATATTACCGCCGAGATGTTAGGTTGGGTTAGGTTAGGTTATATTACTTTATTGATGTATATAAAGGGCCCACGGAGACGTAGAGGCCAACTCGCCAGGTATGTTTTCAAATATTACCGCCGAGATGTTAGGTTGGGTTAGGTTAGGTTATATTACGTTATTTATGTATAAAAAGATCCCACGGAGACGGAGAAACCAAATCGCCAGGAATGTCTTCAAATATTACCGCCGAGATGTTAGGTTGGGTTAGGTTAGGTTATATTTCGTTACTGATGTATATAAAGGTCCCACGGAGACGTAGAGGCCAACTCGCCAAGTATGTTTTCAAATATTACCGCCGAGATGTTAGGTTGGGTTAGGTTAGGTTATATTACTTTATTGATGTATATAAAGGTCCCACGGAGACGTAGAGGCCAACTCGCCAGGTATGTTTTCAAATATTACCGCCGAGTTGTTAGGTTGGGTTAGGTTAGGTTATATTACGATATTGATATATATAAAGGTCCCACGGAGACGTCGAGGCCAACACGCCAGGAATGTTTTCAAATATTACCGCCGAGATGTTAGGTTGGGTTAGGTTAGGCTATATTAGGTTATTGATGTATATAAAGGTCCCACGGAGACATAGAGGCCAACTCGCCAGGCATGTTGTCAAATATTACCGCCGAGATGGTAGGCTGGGTTAGGTTACGTTATATTACGTTATTGATGTTTATGAAGGTCAAACGGAGACGTAGAGGCCAACTCCCCAGGAATGATGTCAAATATAACCGCCGAAATGTTAGGTTGGGTTAGGTTAGGTTATATTACGTTATTGATGTATATAAATGTACCACGGAGACGTAGATGCCAACTCGCCATGAATGTTTTCAAATGTTACCGCCGAGATGTTAGGTTGGGTTAGGTTAGGTTATATTACGTTATGGATGTCTATAAAGGTCCCACGGTGACGTAGAGGGCACTTCGCCAGGAATGTTTTCAAATATTACCGCCGAGATGTTAGGTTGGGTTAGGTAAGGTTATATCACGTTATAGATGTATATAAAGGTCCCGCGGAGACGTAGAGGGCAACAAGCCAGGAATGTGATCAAATATTACCGCCGAGATGATAGGTTGGGTTAGGTAACGTTATATTACGTTATTGATGTTTATGAAGGTCAAACGGAGACGTAGAGGCCAATTCGACAGGAATGATGTCAAATATTACCGCCGAAATGTTAGGTTGGGTTAGGTTAGGCTATATTACGTTATTGATGTATATGAAGGTCCCACGGAGACGTAGATGCCAAATCGCCATGAATGTTTTCAAATATTACCGCCGAGACGTTAGGTTGGGTACGGTTAGGTTATATTACGTTATGGATGTCTATAAAGGTCCCAGGGTGACGTAGAGGCCACCTCGCCAGGAATGTTTTCAAATATTACCGCCGAGATGTTAGGTTGGGTTAGGTTAGGTTATATCACGTTATAGATGTATATAAAGGTCCCGCGGAGACGTAGAGGTCAACAAGCCAGGAATGTGATCAAATATTACCGCCGAGATGATAGTTTGGGTTAGGTTAGGCTATATTACGTTATTGATGTATATGAAGGTCCCACGGAGACGTAGATGCCAAATCGCCATGAATGTTTTCAAATATTACCGCCGAGACGTTAGGTTGGGTTAGGTTAGGTTATATTACGTTATGGATGTCTATAAAGGTCCCACGGTGACGTAGAGGCCACCTCGCCAGGAATGTTTTCAAATATTACCGCCGAGATGTTAGGTTGGGTTAGGTTAGGTTATATTACTTTATTGATGTATATAAAGGTCCCACGGAGACGTAGAGGCCAACTCGCCAGGTATGTTTTCAAATATTACCGCCGAGTTGTTAGGTTGGGTTAGGTTATGTTATATTACGATATTGATATATATAAAGGTCCCACGGAGACATAGAGGCCAACTCGCCAGGCATGTTGTCAAATATTACCGCCGAGATGGTAGGCTGGGTTAGGTTACGTTATATTACGTTATTGATGTTTATGAAGGTCAAACGGAGACGTAGAGGCCAACTCCCCAGGAATGATGTCAAATATAACCGCCGAAATGTTAGGTTGGGTTAGGTTAGGTTATATTACGTTATTGATGTATATGAAGGTCCCACGGAGACGTAGATGCCAACTCGCCATGAATGTCTTCAAATATTACCGCCGAGATGTTAGGTTGGGTTAGGTTAGGTTATATTTCGTTATTGATGTATATGAAGGTTCCACGGAGACGCAGAGGCCAGCTCGCCAGGTATGTTGTCAAATATTACCGCCTAGATGTTAGGTTGGGTTAGGTTAGGTTATATTACGTTATTGATGTATATAAATGTCCCACGGATACGGAGAAGCCAACTCGCCATGAATGTTTTCAAATATTACCGCCGAGATGTTAGGTTGGGTTAGGTTAGGCTATATTACGTTATTGATGTATATGAAGGTCCCACGGAGACGTAGATGCCAAATCGCCATGAATGTTTTCAAATATTACCGCCGAGACGTTAGGTTGGGTTAGGTTAGGTTATATTACGTTACTGATGTATATAAAGGTCCCACGGAGACGTAGAGGCCAACTCGCCAAGTATGTTTTCAAATATTACCGCCGAGATGTTAGGTTGGGTTAGGTTAGGTTATATTACTTTATTGATGTATATAAAGGTCCCACGGAGACGTAGAGGCCAACTCGCCAGGTATGTTTTCAAATATTACCGCCGAGTTGTTAGGTTGGGTTAGGTTAGGTTATATTACGATATTGATATATATAAAGGTCCCACGGAGACGTCGAGGCCAACACGCCAGGAATGTTTTCAAATATTACCGCCGAGATGTTAGGTTGGGTTAGGTTAGGCTATATTAGGTTATTGATGTATATAAAGGTCCCACGGAGACATAGAGGCCAACTCGCCAGGCATGTTGTCAAATATTACCGCCGAGATGGTAGGCTGGGTTAGGTTACGTTATATTACGTTATTGATGTTTATGAAGGTCAAACGGAGACGTAGAGGCCAACTCCCCAGGAATGATGTCAAATATAACCGCCGAAATGTTAGGTTGGGTTAGGTTAGGTTATATTACGTTATTGATGTATATAAATGTACCACGGAGACGTAGATGCCAACTCGCCATGAATGTTTTCAAATGTTACCGCCGAGATGTTAGGTTGGGTTAGGTTAGGTTATATTACGTTATGGATGTCTATAAAGGTCCCACGGTGACGTAGAGGGCACTTCGCCAGGAATGTTTTCAAATATTACCGCCGAGATGTTAGGTTGGGTTAGGTAAGGTTATATCACGTTATAGATGTATATAAAGGTCCCGCGGAGACGTAGAGGGCAACAAGCCAGGAATGTGATCAAATATTACCGCCGAGATGATAGGTTGGGTTAGGTAACGTTATATTACGTTATTGATGTTTATGAAGGTCAAACGGAGACGTAGAGGCCAATTCGACAGGAATGATGTCAAATATTACCGCCGAAATGTTAGGTTGGGTTAGGTTAGGCTATATTACGTTATTGATGTATATGAAGGTCCCACGGAGACGTAGATGCCAAATCGCCATGAATGTTTTCAAATATTACCGCCGAGACGTTAGGTTGGGTACGGTTAGGTTATATTACGTTATGGATGTCTATAAAGGTCCCAGGGTGACGTAGAGGCCACCTCGCCAGGAATGTTTTCAAATATTACCGCCGAGATGTTAAGTTGGGTTAGGTTAGGTTATATCACGTTATAGATGTATATAAAGGTCCCGCGGAGACGTAGAGGTCAACAAGCCAGGAATGTGATCAAATATTACCGCCGAGATGATAGTTTGGGTTAGGTTAGGCTATATTACGTTATTGATGTATATGAAGGTCCCACGGAGACGTAGATGCCAAATCGCCATGAATGTTTTCAAATATTACCGCCGAGACGTTAGGTTGGGTTAGGTTAGGTTATATTACGTTATGGATGTCTATAAAGGTCCCACGGTGACGTAGAGGCCACCTCGCCAGGAATGTTTTCAAATATTACCGCCGAGATGTTAGGTTGGGTTAGGTTAGGTTATATCACGTTATAGATGTATATAAAGGTCCCGCGGAGACGTAGAGGCCAACAAGCCAGGAATGTGATCAAATATTACCGCCGAGATGATAGGTTGGGTTAGGTTACGTTATATTACGTTATTGATGTTTATGAAGGTCAAACGGAGACGTAGAGGCCAACTCGCCAGGAATGATGTCAAATATTACCGCCGAAATGTTAGGTTGGGTTAGGTTAGGCTATATTACGTTATTGATGTATATGAAGGTCCCACGGAGACGTAGAGGCCAACTCGCCAGGTATGTTTTCAAATATTACCGCCGAGATGTTAGGTTGGGTTAGGTTAGGTTATATTACGTTATTTATGTATAAAAAGATCCCACGGAGACGGAGAAGCCAAATCGCCAGGAATGTTTTCAAATATTACCGCCGAGATGTTAGGTTGGGTTAGGTTAGGTTATATTTCGTTATTGATGTATATGAAGGTTCCACGGAGACGCAGAGGCCAGCTCGCCAGGTATGTTGTCAAATATTACCGCCTAGATGTTAGGTTGGGTTAGGTTAGGTTATATCACGTTATAGATGTATATAAAGATCCCGCGGAGACGTAGAGGCCAACAAGCCAGGAATGTGATCAAATATTACCGCCGAGATGATAGGTTGGGTTAGGTTAGGCTATATTACGTTATTGATGTATATGAAGGTCCCACGGAGACGTAGATGCCAAATCGCCATGAATGTTTTCAAATATTACCGCCGAGACGTTAGGTTGGGTTAGGTTAGGTTATATTACGTTATTGATGTATATAAAGGTCCCACGGAGACGTAGAGGCCAACTCGCCAGGTATGTTTTCAAATATTACCGCCGAGATGTTAGGTTGGGTCAGGTTAGGTTATATTTCGTTATTGATGTATATGAAGGTTCCACGGAGACGCAGAGGCCAGCTCGCCAGGTATGTTGTCAAATATTACCGCCTAGATGTTAGGTTGGGTTAGGTTAGGCTATATTACGTTATTGATGTATATGAAGGTCCCACGGAGACGTAGATGCCAAATCGCCATGAATGTTTTCAAATATTACCGCCGAGACGTTAGGTTGGGTTAGGTTAGGCTATATTACGCTATTGATGTATATAAAGGTCCCACGGAGACATAGAGGCCAACTCGCCATGAATGTTTTCAAATATTACCGCCGAAATGTTAGGTTGGGTTAGGTTAGTTTATATTACGTTATTGATGTATATAAATGTACCACGGAGACGTAGATGCCAACTCGCCATGAATGTTTTCAAATATTACCGCCGAGAGGTTAGGTTGGGTTAGGTTAGGTTATATTACGTTATGGATGTCTATAAAGGTCCCACGGTGACGTAGAGGGCACCTCGCCAGGAATATTTTCAAATATTACCGCCGAGATGTTAGGTTGGGTTAGGTTAGGTTATATCACGTTATAGATGTATATAAAGGTCCCGCGGAGACGTAGAGGCCAACAAGCCTGGAATGTGATCAAATATTACCGCCGAGATGATAGGTTGGGTTAGGTAACGTTATATTACGTTATTGATGTTTATGAAGGTCAAACGGAGACGTAGAGGCCAACTCGACAGGAATGATGTCAAATATTACCGCCGAAATGTTAGGTTGGGTTAGGTTAGGCTATATTACGTTATTGATGTATATGAAGGTCCCACGGAGACGTAGATGCCAAATCGCCATGAATGTTTTCAAATATTACCGCCGAGACGTTAGGTTGGGTTAGGTTAGGTTATATTACGTTATGGATGTCTATAAAGGTCCCAGGGTGACGTAGAGGCCACCTCGCCAGGAATGTTTTCAAATATTACCGCCGGGATGTTAGGTTGGGTTAGGTTAGGTTATATCACGTTATAGATGTATATAAAGGTCCCGCGGAGACGTAGAGGCCAACAAGCCAGGAATGTGATCAAATAATACCGCCGAGATGATAGGTTGGGTTAGGTTAGGCTATATTACGTTATTGATGTATATGAAGGTCCCACGGAGACGTAGATGCCAAATCGCCATGAATGTTTTCAAATATTACCGCCGAGACGTTAGGTTGGGTTAGGTTAGGTTATATTACGTTATGGATGTCTGTAAAGGTCCCACGGTGACGTAGAGGCCACCTCGCCAGGAATGTTTTCAAATATTACCGCCGAGATGTTAGGTTGGGTTATGTTAGGTTATATCACCTTATAGATGTATATAAAGGTCCCGCGGAGACGTAGAGGCCAACAAGCCAGGAATGTGATCAAATATTACCGCCGAGATGATAGGTTGGGTTAGGTTACGTTATATTACGTTATTGATGTTTATGAAGGTCAAACGGAGACGTAGAGGCCAACTCGCCAGGAATGATGTCAAATATTACCGCCGAAATGTTAGGTTGGGTTAGGTTAGGCTATATTACGTTATTGATGTATATGAAGGTCCCACGGAGACGTAGATGCCAAATCGCCATGAATGTTTTCAAATATTACCGCCGAGACGTTAGGTTGGGTTAGGTTAGGTTATATTACGTTACTGATGTATATAAAGGTCCCACGGAGACGTAGATGCCAAATCGCCATGAATGTTTTCAAATATTACCGCCGAGACGTTAGGTTGGGTTAGGTTAGGCTATATTACGCTATTGATGTATATAAAGGTCCCACGGAGACATAGAGGCCAACTCGCCATGAATGTTTTCAAATATTACCGCCGAAATGTTAGGTTGGGTTAGGTTAGTTTATATTACGTTATTGATGTATATAAATGTACCACGGAGACGTAGATGCCAACTCGCCATGAATGTTTTCAAATATTACCGCCGAGAGGTTAGGTTGGGTTAGGTTAGGTTATATTACGTTATGGATGTCTATAAAGGTCCCACGGTGACGTAGAGGGCACCTCGCCAGGAATATTTTCAAATATTACCGCCGAGATGTTAGGTTGGGTTAGGTTAGGTTATATCACGTTATAGATGTATATAAAGGTCCCGCGGAGACGTAGAGGCCAACAAGCCTGGAATGTGATCAAATATTACCGCCGAGATGATAGGTTGGGTTAGGTAACGTTATATTACGTTATTGATGTTTATGAAGGTCAAACGGAGACGTAGAGGCCAACTCGACAGGAATGATGTCAAATATTACCGCCGAAATGTTAGGTTGGGTTAGGTTAGGCTATATTACGTTATTGATGTATATGAAGGTCCCACGGAGACGTAGATGCCAAATCGCCATGAATGTTTTCAAATATTACCGCCGAGACGTTAGGTTGGGTTAGGTTAGGTTATATTACGTTATGGATGTCTATAAAGGTCCCAGGGTGACGTAGAGGCCACCTCGCCAGGAATGTTTTCAAATATTACCGCCGGGATGTTAGGTTGGGTTAGGTTAGGTTATATCACGTTATAGATGTATATAAAGGTCCCGCGGAGACGTAGAGGCCAACAAGCCAGGAATGTGATCAAATAATACCGCCGAGATGATAGGTTGGGTTAGGTTAGGCTATATTACGTTATTGATGTATATGAAGGTCCCACGGAGACGTAGATGCCAAATCGCCATGAATGTTTTCAAATATTACCGCCGAGACGTTAGGTTGGGTTAGGTTAGGTTATATTACGTTATGGATGTCTGTAAAGGTCCCACGGTGACGTAGAGGCCAGCTCGCCAGGAATGTTTTCAAATATTACCGCCGAGATGTTAGGTTGGGTTAGGTTAGGCTATATTACGTTATTGATGTATATGAAGGTCCCACGGAGACGTAGATGCCAAATCGCCATGAATGTTTTCAAATATTACCGCCGAGACGTTAGGTTGGGTTAGGTTAGGTTATATTACGTTACTGATGTATATAAAGGTCCCACGGAGACGTAGAGGCCAACTCGCCAAGTATGTTTTCAAATATTACCGCCGAGATGTTAGGTTGGGTTAGGTTAGGTTATATTACTTTATTGATGTATATAAAGGTCCCACGGAGACGTAGAGGCCAACTCGCAAGGTATGTTTTCAAATATTACCGCCGAGTTGTTAGGTTGGGTTAGGTTAGGTTATATTACGATATTGATATATATAAAGGTCCCACGGAGACGTCGAGGCCAACACGCCAGGAATGTTTTCAAATATTACCGCCGAGATGTTAGGTTGGGTTAGGTTAGGCTATATTACGCTATTGATGTATATAAAGGTCCCACGGAGACATAGAGGCCAACTCGCCATGAATGTTTTCAAATATTACCGCCGAAATGTTAGGTTGGGTTAGGTTAGGTTATATTACGTTATTGATGTATATAAATGTACCACGGAGACGTAGATGCCAACTCGCCATGAATGTTTTCAAATATTACCGCCGAGAGGTTAGGTTGGGTTAGGTTAGGTTATATTACGTTATGGATGTCTATAAAGGTCCCACGGTGACGTAGAGGGCACCTCGCCAGGAATATTTTCAAATATTACCGCCGAGATGTTAGGTTGGGTTAGGTTAGGTTATATCACGTTATAGATGTATATAAAGGTCCCGCGGAGACGTAGAGGCCAACAAGCCAGGAATGTGATCAAATATTACCGCCGAGATGATAGGTTGGGTTAGGTAACGTTATATTACGTTATTGATGTTTATGAAGGTCAAACGGAGACGTAGAGGCCAACTCGACAGGAATGATGTCAAATATTACCGCCGAAATGTTAGGTTGGGTTAGGTTAGGCTATATTACGTTATTGATGTATATGAAGGTCCCACGGAGACGTAGAGGCCAACTCGCCAGGTATGTTTTCAAATATTACCGCCGAGACGTTAGGTTGGGTTAGGTTAGGTTATATTACGTTATGGATGTCTATAAAGGTCCCAGGGTGACGTAGAGGCCACCTCGCCAGGAATGTTTTCAAATATTACCGCCGGGATGTTAGGTTGGGTTAGGTTAGGTTATATCACGTTATAGATGTATATAAAGGTCCCGCGGAGACGTAGAGGCCAACAAGCCAGGAATGTGATCAAATAATACCGCCGAGATGATAGGTTGGGTTAGGTTAGGCTATATTACGTTATTGATGTATATGAAGGTCCCACGGAGACGTAGATGCCAAATCGCCATGAATGTTTTCAAATATTACCGCCGAGACGTTAGGTTGGGTTAGGTTAGGTTATATTACGTTATGGATGTCTGTAAAGGTCCCACGGTGACGTAGAGGCCACCTCGCCAGGAATGTTTTCAAATATTACCGCCGAGATGTTAGGTTGGGTTATGTTAGGTTATATCACCTTATAGATGTATATAAAGGTCCCGCGGAGACGTAGAGGCCAACAAGCCAGGAATGTGATCAAATATTACCGCCGAGATGATAGGTTGGGTTAGGTTACGTTATATTACGTTATTGATGTTTATGAAGGTCAAACGGAGACGTAGAGGCCAACTCGCCAGGAATGATGTCAAATATTACCGCCGAAATGTTAGGTTGGGTTAGGTTAGGCTATATTACGTTATTGATGTATATGAAGGTCCCACGGAGACGTAGATGCCAAATCGCCATGAATGTTTTCAAATATTACCGCCGAGACGTTAGGTTGGGTTAGGTTAGGTTATATTACGTTACTGATGTATATAAAGGTCCCACGGAGACGTAGAGGCCAACTCGCCAAGTATGTTTTCAAATATTACCGCCGAGATGTTAGGTTGGGTTAGGTTAGGTTATATTACTTTATTGATGTATATAAAGGTCCCACGGAGACGTAGAGGCCAACTCGCAAGGTATGTTTTCAAATATTACCGCCGAGTTGTTAGGTTGGGTTAGATTAGGTTATATTACGATATTGATATATATAAAGGTCCCACGGAGACGTCGAGGCCAACACGCCATGAATGTTTTCAAATATTACCGTCCAGACGTTAGGTTGGGTTAGGTTAGGTTATATTACGTTATTGATGTATATAAAGGTCCCACGGTGACGGAGAAGCCAACTCGCCAGGAATGTTTTCAAATATTACCGCCGAGATGTTAGGTTGGGTTAGGTTAGGTTATATTTCATTATTGATGTATATGAAGGTTCCACGGAAACGTAGAGGCCAACTCGCCAGGTATGTTGTCAAATATTACCGCCGAGATGTTAGGTTGGGTTAGGTTAGGTTATATTACGTTATTGATGTATATAAATGTCCCACGGAGACGGAGAATCCAACTCGCCAGGAATGTTGTCAAATATTACCGCCGAAATGTTAGGTTGGGTTAGGTTAGGCTATATTACGTTATTGATGTATATGAAGGTCCCACGGAGACGTAGATGCCAACTCGCCAGGAATGTTTTCAAATATTACCACCGAGATGTTAGGTTGGGTTAGGTTAGGTTATATTTCGTTATGGATGTATATGAAGGTTCCACGGAGACGCAGAGGCCAACTCGCCAGGTATGTTGTCAAATATTACCGCCGAAATGTTAGGTTGGGTTAGGTTAGGCTATATTACGTTATTGATGTATATGAAGGTCCCACGGAGACGTAGATGCCAAATCGCCATGAATGTTTTCAAATATTACCGCCGAGACGTTAGGTTGGGTTAGGTTAGGTTATATTACGTTATTGATGTATATAAAGGTCCCACGGAGACGTAGAGGCCAACTCGCCAGGTATGTTTTCAAATATTACCGCCGAGATGTTAGGTTGGGTTAGGTTAGGTTATATTACGTTATTTATGTATAAAAAGATCCCACGGAGACGGAGAAGCCAAATCGCCAGGAATGTTTTCAAATATTACCGCCGAGATGTTAGGTTGGGTTAGGTTAGGTTATATTTCGTTATTGATGTATATGAAGGTTCCACGGAGACGCAGAGGCCAGCTCGCCAGGTATGTTGTCAAATATTACCGCCTAGATGTTAGGTTGGGTTAGGTTAGGCTATATTACGTTATTGATGTATATGAAGGTCCCACGGAGACGTAGATGCCAAATCGCCATGAATGTTTTCAAATATTACCGCCGAGACGTTAGGTTGGGTTAGGTTAGGTTATATTACGTTACTGATGTATATAAAGGTCCCACGGAGACGTAGAGGCCAACTCGCCAAGTATGTTTTCAAATATTACCGCCGAGATGTTAGGTTGGGTTAGGTTAGGTTATATTACTTTATTGATGTATATAAAGGTCCCACGGAGACGTAGAGGCCAACTCGCAAGGTATGTTTTCAAATATTACCGCCGAGTTGTTAGGTTGGGTTAGGTTAGGTTATATTACGATATTGATATATATAAAGGTCCCACGGAGACGTCGAGGCCAACACGCCAGGAATGTTTTCAAATATTACCGCCGAGATGTTAGGTTGGGTTAGGTTAGGCTATATTACGCTATTGATGTATATAAAGGTCCCACGGAGACATAGAGGCCAACTCGCCATGAATGTTTTCAAATATTACCGCCGAAATGTTAGGTTGGGTTAGGTTAGGTTATATTACGTTATTGATGTATATAAATGTACCACGGAGACGTAGATGCCAACTCGCCATGAATGTTTTCAAATATTACCGCCGAGAGGTTAGGTTGGGTTAGGTTAGGTTATATTACGTTATGGATGTCTATAAAGGTCCCACGGTGACGTAGAGGGCACCTCGCCAGGAATATTTTCAAATATTACCGCCGAGATGTTAGGTTGGGTTAGGTTAGGTTATATCACGTTATAGATGTATATAAAGGTCCCGCGCAGACGTAGAGGCCAACAAGCCAGGAATGTGATCAAATATTACCGCCGAGATGATAGGTTGGGTTAGGTAACGTTATATTACGTTATTGATGTTTATGAAGGTCAAACGGAGACGTAGAGGCCAACTCGACAGGAATGATGTCAAATATTACCGCCGAAATGTTAGGTTGGGTTAGGTTAGGCTATATTACGTTATTGATGTATATGAAGGTCCCACGGAGACGTAGATGCCAAATCGCCATGAATGTTTTCAAATATTACCGCCGAGACGTTAGGTTGGGTTAGGTTAGGTTATATTACGTTATGGATGTCTATAAAGGTCCCAGGGTGACGTAGAGGCCACCTCGCCAGGAATGTTTTCAAATATTACCGCCGAGATGTTAGGTTGGGTTAGGTTAGGTTATATCACGTTATAGATGTATATAAAGGTCCCGCGGAGACGTAGAGGCCAACAAGCCAGGAATGTGATCAAATATTACCGCCGAGATGATAGGTTGGGTTAGGTTAGGCTATATTACGTTATTGATGTATATGAAGGTCCCACGGAGACGTAGATGCCAAATCGCCATGAATGTTTTCAAATATTACCGCCGAGACGTTAGGTTGGGTTAGGTTAGGTTATATTACGTTATGGATGTCTGTAAAGGTCCCACGGTGACGTAGAGGCCACCTCGCCAGGAATGTTTTCAAATATTACCGCCGAGATGTTAGGTTTGGTTATGTTAGGTTATATCACCTTATAGATGTATATAAAGGTCCCGCGGAGACGTAGAGTCCAACAAGCCAGGAATGTGATCAAATATTACCGCCGAGATGATAGGTTGGGTTAGGTTACGTTATATTACGTTATTGATGTTTATGAAGGTCAAACGGAGACGTAGAGGCCAACTCGCCAGGAATGATGTCAAATATTACCGCCGAAATGTTAGGTTGGGTTAGGTTAGGCTATATTACGTTATTGATGTATATGAAGGTCCCACGGAGACGTAGATGCCAAATCGCCATGAATGTTTTCAAATATTACCGCCCAGACGTTAGGTTGGGTTATGTTAGGTTATATTACGTTATTGATGTATATAAAGGTCCCACGGTGACGGAGAAGCCAACTCGCCAGGAATGTTTTCAAATATTTCCGCCGAGATGTTAGGTTGGGTTAGGTTAGGTTATATTTCATTATTGATGTATATGAAGGTTCCACGGAAACGTAGAGGCCAACTCGCCAGGTATGTTGTCAAATATTACCGCCGAGATGTTAGGTTGGGTTAGGTTAGGTTATATTACGTTATTGATGTATATAAATGTCCCACGGAGACGGAGAAGCCAACTCGCCAGGAATGTTGTCAAATATTACCGCCGAAATGTTAGGTTGGGTTAGGTTAGGCTATATTACGTTATTGATGTATATGAAGGTCCCACGGAGACGTAGATGCCAACTCGCCAGGAATGTTTTCAAATATTACCGCCGAGATGTTAGGTTGGGTTAGGTTAGGTTATATTTCGTTATGGATGTATATGAAGGTTCCACGGAGACGCAGAGGCCAACTCGCCAGGTATGTTGTCAAATATTACCGCCGAAATGTTAGGTTGGGTTAGGTTAGGCTATATTACGTTATTGATGTATATGAAGGTCCCACGGAGACGTAGATGCCAAATCGCCATGAATGTTTTCAAATATTACCGCCGAGACGTTAGGTTGGGTTAGGTTAGGTTATATTACGTTATGGATGTCTATAAAGGTCCCACGGTGACGTAGAGGCCACCTCGCCAGGAATGTTTTCAAATATTACCGCCGAGATGTTAGGTTGGGTTAGGTTAGGTTATATTACGTTATTTATGTATAAAAAGATCCCACGGAGACGGAGAAGCCAAATCGCCAGGAATGTTTTCAAATATTACCGCCGAGATGTTAGGTTGGGTTAGGTTAGGTTATATTTCGTTATTGATGTATATGAAGGTTCCACGGAGACGCAGAGGCCAGCTCGCCAGGTATGTTGTCAAATATTACCGCCTAGATGTTAGGTTGGGTTAGGTTAGGTTATATCACGTTATAGATGTATATAAAGGTCCCGCGGAGACGTAGAGGCCAACAAGCCAGGAATGTGATCAAATATTACCGCCGAGATGATAGGTTGGGTTAGGTTAGGCTATATTACGTTATTGATGTATATGAAGGTCCCACGGAGACGTAGATGCCAAATCGCCATGAATGTTTTCAAATATTACCGCCGAGATGTTAGGTTGGGTTAGGTTAGGTTATATTTCGTTATGGATGTATATGAAGGTTCCACGGAGACGCAGAGGCCAACTCGCCAGGTATGTTGTCAAATATTACCGCCGAAATGTTACGTTGGGTTAGGTTAGGCTATATTACGTTATTGATGTATATGAAGGTCCCACGGAGACGTAGATGCCAAATCGCCATGAATGTTTTCAAATATTACAGCCGAGACGTTAGGTTGGGTTAGGTTAGGTTATATTACGTTATTGATGTATATAAAGGTCCCACGGAGACGTAGAGGCCAACTCGCCAGGTATGTTTTCAAATATTACCGCCGAGATGTTAGGTTGGGTTAGGTTAGGTTATATTACGTTATTTATGTATAAAAAGATCCCACGGAGACGGAGAAGCCAAATCGCCAGGAATGTTTTCAAATATTACCGCCGAGATGTTAGGTTGGGTTAGGTTAGGTTATATTTCGTTATTGATGTATATGAAGGTTCCACGGAGACGCAGAGGCCAGCTCGCCAGGTATGTTGTCAAATATTACCGCCTAGATGTTAGGTTGGGTTAGGTTAGGCTATATTACGTTATTGATGTATATGAAGGTCCCACGGAGACGTAGATGCCAAATCGCCATGAATGTTTTCAAATATTACCGCCGAGACGTTAGGTTGGGTTAGGTTAGGTTATATTACGTTACTGATGTATATAAAGGTCCCACGGAGACGTAGATGCCAAATCGCCATGAATGTTTTCAAATATTACCGCCGAGACGTTAGGTTGGGTTAGGTTAGGTTATATTACGTTATGGATGTATATAAAGGTCCCACGGTGACGTAGAGGCCACCTCGCCAGGAATGTTTTCAAATATTACCGCCGAGATGTTAGGTTGGGTTAGGTTAGGTTATATCTCGTTATAGATGTATATAAAGGTCCCGCGGAGACGTAGAGGCCAACAAGCCAGGAATGTGATCAAATATTACCGCCGAGATGATAGGTTGGGTTAGGTTAGGCTATATTACGTTATTGATGTATATGAAGGTCCCACGGAGACGTAGATGCCAAATCGCCATGAATGTTTTCAAATATTACCGCCGAGACGTTAGGTTGGGTTAGGTTAGGTTATATTACGTTACTGATGTATATAAAGGTCCCACGGAGACGTAGAGGCCAACTCGCCAAGTATGTTTTCAAATATTACCGCCGAGATGTTAGGTTGGGTTAGGTTAGGTTATATTACTTTATTGATGTATATAAAGGTCCCACGGAGACGTAGAGGGCACCTCGCCAGGAATATTTTCAAATATTACCGCCGAGATGTTAGGTTGGGTTAGGTTAGGTTATATCACGTTATAGATGTATATAAAGGTCCCGCGGAGACGTAGAGGCCAACAAGCCAGGAATGTGATCAAATATTACCGCCGAGATGATAGGTTGGGTTAGGTAACGTTATATTACGTTATTGATGTTTATGAAGGTCAAACGGAGACGTAGAGGCCAACTCGACAGGAATGATGTCAAATATTACCGCCGAAATGTTAGGTTGGGTTAGGTTAGGCTATATTACGTTATTGATGTATATGAAGGTCCCACGGAGACGTAGATGCCAAATCGCCATGAATGTTTTCAAATATTACCGCCGAGACGTTAGGTTGGGTTAGGTTAGGTTATATTACGTTATGGATGTCTATAAAGGTCCCAGGGTGACGTAGAGGCCACCTCGCCAGGAATGTTTTCAAATATTACCGCCGAGATGTTAGGTTGGGTTAGGTTAGGTTATATCACGTTATAGATGTATATAAAGGTCCCGCGGAGACGTAGAGGCCAACAAGCCAGGAATGTGATCAAATATTACCGCCGAGATGATAGGTTGGGTTAGGTTAGGCTATATTACGTTATTGATGTATATGAAGGACCCACGGAGACGTAGATGCCAAATCGCCATGAATGTTTTCAAATATTACCGCCGAGACGTTAGGTTGGGTTAGGTTAGGTTATATTACGTTATGGATGTCTGTAAAGGTCCCACGGTGACGTAGAGGCCACCTCGCCAGGAATGTTTTCAAATATTACCGCCGAGATGTTAGGTTGGGTTATGTTAGGTTATATCACCTTATAGATGTATATAAAGGTCCCGCGGAGACGTAGAGGCCAACAAGCCAGGAATGTGATCAAATATTACCGCCGAGATGATAGGTTGGGTTAGGTTACGTTATATTACGTTATTGATGTTTATGAAGGTCAAACGGAGACGTAGAGGCCAACTCGCCAGGAATGATGTCAAATATTACCGCCGAAATGTTAGGTTGGGTTAGGTTAGGCTATATTACGTTATTGATGTATATGAAGGTCCCACGGAGACGTAGATGCCAAATCGCCATGAATGTTTTCAAATATTACCGCCCAGACGTTAGGTTGGGTTAGGTTAGGTTATATTACGTTATTGATGTATATAAAGGTCCCACGGTGACGGAGAAGCCAACTCGCCAGGAATGTTTTCAAATATTACCGCCGAGATGTTAGGTTGGGTTAGGTTAGGTTATATTTCATTATTGATGTATATGAAGGTTCCACGGAAACGTAGAGGCCAACTCGCCAGGTATGTTGTCAAATATTACCGCCGAGATGTTAGGTTGGGTTAGGTTAGGTTATATTACGTTATTGATGTATATAAATGTCCCACGGAGACGGAGAAGCCAACTCGCCAGGAATGTTGTCAAATATTACCGCCGAAATGTTAGGTTGGGTTAGGTTAGGCTATATTACGTTATTGATGTATATGAAGGTCCCACGGAGACGTAGATGCCAACTCGCCAGGAATGTTTTCAAATATTACCGCCGAGATGTTAGGTTGGGTTAGGTTAGGTTATATTTCGTTATGGATGTATATGAAGGTTCCACGGAGACGCAGAGGCCAACTCGCCAGGTATGTTGTCAAATATTACCGCCGAAATGTTAGGTTGGGTTAGGTTAGGCTATATTACGTTATTGATGTATATGAAGGTCCCACGGAGACGTAGATGCCAAATCGCCATGAATGTTTTCAAATATTACCGCCGAGACGTTAGGTTGGGTTAGGTTAGGTTATATTACGTTATTGATGTATATAAAGGTCCCACGGAGACGTAGAGGCCAACTCGCCAGGTATGTTTTCAAATATTACCGCCGAGATGTTAGGTTGGGTTAGGTTAGGTTATATTACGTTATTTATGTATAAAAAGATCCCACGGAGACGGAGAAGCCAAATCGCCAGGAATGTTTTCAAATATTACCGCCGAGATGTTAGGTTGGGTTAGGTTAGGTTATATTTCGTTATTGATGTATATGAAGGTTCCACGGAGACGCAGAGGCCAGCTCGCCAGGTATGTTGTCAAATATTACCGCCTAGATGTTAGGTTGGGTTAGGTTAGGCTATATTACGTTATTGATGTATATGAAGGTCCCACGGAGACGTAGATGCCAAATCGCCATGAATGTTTTCAAATATTACCGCCGAGACGTTAGGTTGGGTTAGGTTAGGTTATATTACGTTACTGATGTATATAAAGGTCCCACGGAGACGTAGATGCCAAATCGCCATGAATGTTTTCAAATATTACCGCCGAGACGTTAGGTTGGGTTAGGTTAGGTTATATTACGTTATGGATGTATATAAAGGTCCCACGGTGACGTAGAGGCCACCTCGCCAGGAATGTTTTCAAATATTACCGCCGAGATGTTAGGTTGGGTTAGGTTAGGTTATATCTCGTTATAGATGTATATAAAGGTCCCGCGGAGACGTAGAGGCCAACAAGCCAGGAATGTGATCAAATATTACCGCCGAGATGATAGGTTGGGTTAGGTTAGGCTATATTACGTTATTGATGTATATGAAGGTCCCACGGAGACGTAGATGCCAAATCGCCATGAATGTCTTCAAATATTACCGCCGAGACGTTAGGTTGGGTTAGGTTAGGTTATATTACGTTATGGATGTCTATAAAGGTCCCACGGTGACGTAGAGGCCACCTCGCCAGGAATGTTTTCAAATATTACCGCCGAGATGTTAGGTTGGGTTAGGTTAGGTTATATCTCGTTGTAGATGTATATAAAGGTCCCGCGGAGACGTAGAGGCCAACAAGCCAGGAATGTGATCAAATATTACCGCCGAGATGATAGGTTGGGTTAGGTTACGTTATATTACGTTATTGATGTTTATGAAGGTCAAACGGAGACGTAGACGCCAACTCGCCAGGAATGATGTCAAATATTACCGCCGAAATGTTAGGTTGGGTTAGGTTAGGCTATATTGCGTTATTGATGTAAATGAAGGTCCCACGGAGACGTAGATGCCAAATCGCCATGAATGTTTTCAAATATTACCGCCGAGACGTTAGGTTGGGTTAGGTTAGGTTATATTACGTTATTGATGTATATAAAGGTCCCACGGTGACGGAGAAGCCAACTCGCCAGGAATGTTTTCAAATATTACCGCCGAGATGTTAGGTTGGGTTAGGTTAGGTTATATTTCATTATTGATGTATATGAAGGTTCCACGGAAACGTAGAGGCCAACTCGCCAGGTATGTTGTCAAATATTACCGCCGAAATGTTAGGTTGGGTTAGGTTAGGCTATATTACGTTATTGATGTATATGAAGGTCCCACGGAGACGTAGATGCCAAATCGCCATGAATGTTTTCAAATATTACCGCCGAGACGTTAGGTTGGGTCAGGTTAGGTTATATTACGTTATTGATGTATATGAAGGTCCCACGGAGACGTAGAGGCGAACTCGCCATGTATGTTTTCAAATATTACCGCCGAGATGTTAGGTTAGGTTAGGTTAGGTTATATTACGTTATTTATGTATAAAAAGATCCCACGGAGACGGAGAAGCCAAATCGCCAGGAATGTTTTCAAATATTACCGCCGAGATGTTAGGTTGGGTTAGGTTATGTTATATTTCGTTATTGATGTATATGAAGGTTCCACGGAGACGCAGAGGCCAGCTCGCCAGGTATGTTGTCAAATATTACCGCCTAGATGTTAGGTTGGGTTAGGTTAGGCTATATTACGTTATTGATGTATATGAAGGTCCCACGGAGACGTAGATGCCAAATCGCCATGAATGTTTTCAAATATTACCGCCGAGACGTTAGGTTGGGTTAGGTTAGGTTATATTACGATATTGATATATATAAAGGTCCCACGGAGACGTCGAGGCCAACACGCCAGGAATATTTTCAAATATTACCGCCGAGATGTTAGGTTGGGTTAGGTTAGGCTATATTACGCTATTGATGTATATAAAGGTCCCACGGAGACATAGAGGCCAACTCGCCATGAATGTTTTCAAATATTACCGCCGAAATGTTAGGTTGGGTTAGGTTAGGTTATATTACGTTATTGATGTATATAAATGTACCACGGAGACGTAGATGCCAACTCGCCATGAATGTTTTCAAATATTACCGCCGAGAGGTTAGGTTGGGTTAGGTTAGGTTATATTACGTTATGGATGTCTATAAAGGTCCCACGGTGACGTAGAGGGCACCTCGCCAGGAATATTTTCAAATATTACCGCCGAGATGTTAGGTTGGGTTAGGTTAGGTTATATCACGTTATAGATGTATATAAAGGTCCCGCGGAGACGTAGAGGCCAACAAGCCAGGAATGTGATCAAATATTACCGCCGAGATGATAGGTTGGGTTAGGTAACGTTATATTACGTTATTGATGTTTATGAAGGTCAAACGGAGACGTAGAGGCCAACTCGACAGGAATGATGTCAAATATTACCGCCGAAATGTTAGGTTGGGTTAGGTTAGGCTATATTACGTTATTGATGTATATGAAGGTCCCACGGAGACGTAGATGCCAAATCGCCATGAATGTTTTCAAATATTACCGCCGAGACGTTAGGTTGGGTTAGGTTAGGTTATATTACGTTATGGATGTCTATAAAGGTCCCAGGGTGACGTAGAGGCCACCTCGCCAGGAATGTTTTCAAATATTACCGCCGAGATGTTAGGTTGGGTTAGGTTAGGTTATATCACGTTATAGATGTATATAAAGGTCCCGCGGAGACGTAGAGGCCAACAAGCCAGGAATGTGATCAAATATTACCGCCGAGATGATAGGTTGGGTTAGGTTAGGCTATATTACGTTATTGATGTATATGAAGGTCCCACGGAGACGTAGATGCCAAATCGCCATGAATGTTTTCAAATATTACCGCCCAGACGTTAGGTTGGGTTAGGTTAGGTTATATTACGTTATTGATGTATATAAAGGTCCCACGGTGACGGAGAAGCCAACTCGCCAGGAATGTTTTCAAATATTACCGCCGAGATGTTAGGTTGGGTTAGGTTAGGTTATATTTCATTATTGATGTATATGAAGGTTCCACGGAAACGTAGAGGCCAACTCGCCAGGTATGTTGTCAAATATTACCGCCGAGATGTTAGGTTGGGTTAGGTTAGGTTATATTACGTTATTGATGTATATAAATGTCCCACGGAGACGGAGAAGCCAACTCGCCAGGAATTTTGTCAAATATTACCGCCGAAATGTTAGGTTGGGTTAGGTTAGGCTATATTACGTTATTGATGTATATGAAGGTCCCACGGAGACGTAGATGCCAACTCGCCAGGAATGTTTTCAAATATTACCGCCGAGATGTTAGGTTGGGTTAGGTTAGGTTATATTTCGTTATGGATGTATATGAAGGTTCCACGGAGACGCAGAGGCCAACTCGCCAGGTATGTTGTCAAATATTACCGCCGAAATGTTAGGTTGGGTTAGGTTAGGCTATATTACGTTATTGATGTATATGAAGGTCCCACGGAGACGTAGATGCAAAATCGCCATGAATGTTTTCAAATATTACCGCCGAGACGTTAGGTTGGGTTAGGTTAGGTTATATTACGTTATTGATGTATATAAAGGTCCCACGGAGACGTAGAGGCCAACTCGCCAGGTATGTTTTCAAATATTACCGCCGGGATGTTAGGTTGGGTTAGGTTAGGTTATATTACGTTATTTATGTATAAAAAGATCCCACGGAGACGGAGAAGCCAAATCGCCAGGAATGTTTTCAAATATTACCGCCAAGATGTTAGGTTGGGTTAGGTTAGGTTATATTTCATTATTGATGTATATGAAGGTTCCACGGAAACGTAGAGGCCAACTCGCCAGGTATGTTGTCAAATATTACCGCCGAGACGTTAGGTTGGGTTAGGTTAGGTTATATTACGTTACTGATGTATATAAAGGTCCCACGGAGACGTAGAGGCCAACTCGCCAAGTATGTTTTCAAATATTACCGCCGAGATGTTAGGTTGGGTTAGGTTAGGTTATATTACTTTATTGATGTATATAAAGGTCCCACGGAGACGTAGAGGCCAACTCGCAAGGTATGTTTTCAAATATTACCGCCGAGTTGTTAGGTTGGGTTAGGTTAGGTTATATTACGATATTGATATATATAAAGGTCCCACGGAGACGTCGAGGCCAACACGCCAGGAATGTTTTCAAATATTACCGCCGAGATGTTAGGTTGGGTTAGGTTAGGCTATATTACGCTATTGATGTATATAAAGGTCCCACGGAGACATAGAGGCCAACTCGCCATGAATGTTTTCAAATATTACCGCCGAAATGTTAGGTTGGGTTAGGTTAGGTTATATTACGTTATTGATGTATATAAATGTACCACGGAGACGTAGATGCCAACTCGCCATGAATGTTTTCAAATATTACCGCCGAGAGGTTAGGTTGGGTTAGGTTAGGTTATATTACGTTATGGATGTCTATAAAGGTCCCACGGTGACGTAGAGGGCACCTCGCCAGGAATATTTTCAAATATTACCGCCGAGATGTTAGGTTGGGTTAGGTTAGGTTATATCACGTTATAGATGTATATAAAGGTCCCGCGGAGACGTAGAGGCCAACAAGCCAGGAATGTGATCAAATATTACCGCCGAGATGATAGGTTGGGTTAGGTAACGTTATATTACGTTATTGATGTTTATGAAGGTCAAACGGAGACGTAGAGGCCAACTCGACAGGAATGATGTCAAATATTACCGCCGAAATGTTAGGTTGGGTTAGGTTAGGCTATATTACGTTATTGATGTATATGAAGGTCCCACGGAGACGTAGATGCCAAATCGCCATGAATGTTTTCAAATATTACCGCCGAGACGTTAGGTTGGTTTAGGTTAGGTTATATTACGTTATGGATGTCTATAAAGGTCCCAGGGTGACGTAGAGGCCACCTCGCCAGGAATGTTTTCAAATATTACCGCCGAGATGTTAGGTTGGGTTAGGTTAGGTTATATCACGTTATAGATGTATATAAAGGTCCCGCGGAGACGTAGAGGCCAACAAGCCAGGAATGTGATCAAATATTACCGCCGAGATGATAGGTTGGGTTAGGTTAGGCTATATTACGTTATTGATGTATATGAAGGACCCACGGAGACGTAGATGCCAAATCGCCATGAATGTTTTCAAATATTACCGCCGAGACGTTAGGTTGGGTTAGGTTAGGTTATATTACGTTATGGATGTCTGTAAAGGTCCCACGGTGACGTAGAGGCCACCTCGCCAGGAATGTTTTCAAATATTACCGCCGAGATGTTAGGTTGGGTTATGTTAGGTTATATCACCTTATAGATGTATATAAAGGTCCCGCGGAGACGTAGAGGCCAACAAGCCAGGAATGTGATCAAATATTACCGCCGAGATGATAGGTTGGGTTAGGTTACGTTATATTACGTTATTGATGTTTATGAAGGTCAAACGGAGACGTAGAGGCCAACTCGCCAGGAATGATGTCAAATATTACCGCCGAAATGTTAGGTTGGGTTAGGTTAGGCTATATTACGTTATTGATGTATATGAAGGTCCCACGGAGACGTAGATGCCAAATCGCCATGAATGTTTTCAAATATTACCGCCCAGACGTTAGGTTGGGTTAGGTTAGGTTATATTACGTTATTGATGTATATAAAGGTCCCACGGTGACGGAGAAGCCAACTCGCCAGGAATGTTTTCAAATATTACCGCCGAGATGTTAGGTTGGGTTAGGTTAGGTTATATTTCATTATTGATGTATATGAAGGTTCCACGGAAACGTAGAGGCCAACTCGCCAGGTATGTTGTCAAATATTACCGCCGAGATGTTAGGTTGGGTTAGGTTAGGTTATATTACGTTATTGATGTATATAAATGTCCCACGGAGACGGAGAAGCCAACTCGCCAGGAATGTTGTCAAATATTACCGCCGAAATGTTAGGTTGGGTTAGGTTAGGCTATATTACGTTATTGATGTATATGAAGGTCCCACGGAGACGTAGATGCCAACTCGCCAGGAATGTTTTCAAATATTACCGCCGAGATGTTAGGTTGGGTTAGGTTAGGTTATATTTCGTTATGGATGTATATGAAGGTTCCACGGAGACGCAGAGGCCAACTCGCCAGGTATGTTGTCAAATATTACCGCCGAAATGTTAGGTTGGGTTAGGTTAGGCTATATTACGTTATTGATGTATATGAAGGTCCCACGGAGACGTAGATGCCAAATCGCCATGAATGTTTTCAAATATTACCGCCGAGACGTTAGGTTGGGTTAGGTTAGGTTATATTACGTTATTGATGTATATAAAGGTCCCACGGAGACGTAGAGGCCAACTCGCCAGGTATGTTTTCAAATATTACCGCCGAGATGTTAGGTTGGGTTAGGTTAGGTTATATTACGTTATTTATGTATAAAAAGATCCCACGGAGACGGAGAAGCCAAATCGCCAGGAATGTTTTCAAATATTACCGCCGAGATGTTAGGTTGGGTTAGGTTAGGTTATATTTCGTTATTGATGTATATGAAGGTTCCACGGAGACGCAGAGGCCAGCTCGCCAGGTATGTTGTCAAATATTACCGCCTAGATGTTAGGTTGGGTTAGGTTAGGTTATATCACGTTATAGATGTATATAAAGGTCCCACGGTGACGTAGAGGGCACCTCGCCAGGAATATTTTCAAATATTACCGCCGAGATGTTAGGTTGGGTTAGGTTAGGTTATATCACGTTATAGATGTATATAAAGGTCCCGCGGAGACGTAGAGGCCAACAAGCCAGGAATGTGATCAAATATTACCGCCGAGATGATAGGTTGGGTTAGGTAACGTTATATTACGTTATTGATGTTTATGAAGGTCAAACGGAGACGTAGAGGCCAACTCGACAGGAATGATGTCAAATATTACCGCCGAAATGTTAGGTTGGGTTAGGTTAGGCTATATTACGTTATTGATGTATATGAAGGTCCCACGGAGACGTAGATGCCAAATCGCCATGAATGTTTTCAAATATTACCGCCGAGACGTTAGGTTGGTTTAGGTTAGGTTATATTACGTTATGGATGTCTATAAAGGTCCCAGGGTGACGTAGAGGCCACCTCGCCAGGAATGTTTTCAAATATTACCGCCGAGATGTTAGGTTGGGTTAGGTTAGGTTATATCACGTTATAGATGTATATAAAGGTCCCGCGGAGACGTAGAGGCCAACAAGCCAGGAATGTGATCAAATATTACCGCCGAGATGATAGGTTGGGTTAGGTTAGGCTATATTACGTTATTGATGTATATGAAGGACCCACGGAGACGTAGATGCCAAATCGCCATGAATGTTTTCAAATATTACCGCCGAGACGTTAGGTTGGGTTAGGTTAGGTTATATTACGTTATGGATGTCTGTAAAGGTCCCACGGTGACGTAGAGGCCACCTCGCCAGGAATGTTTTCAAATATTACCGCCGAGATGTTAGGTTGGGTTATGTTAGGTTATATCACCTTATAGATGTATATAAAGGTCCCGCGGAGACGTAGAGGCCAACAAGCCAGGAATGTGATCAAATATTACCGCCGAGATGATAGGTTGGGTTAGGTTACGTTATATTACGTTATTGATGTTTATGAAGGTCAAACGGAGACGTAGAGGCCAACTCGCCAGGAATGATGTCAAATATTACCGCCGAAATGTTAGGTTGGGTTAGGTTAGGCTATATTACGTTATTGATGTATATGAAGGTCCCACGGAGACGTAGATGCCAAATCGCCATGAATGTTTTCAAATATTACCGCCCAGACGTTAGGTTGGGTTAGGTTAGGTTATATTACGTTATTGATGTATATAAAGGTCCCACGGTGACGGAGAAGCCAACTCGCCAGGAATGTTTTCAAATATTACCGCCGAGATGTTAGGTTGGGTTAGGTTAGGTTATATTTCATTATTGATGTATATGAAGGTTCCACGGAAACGTAGAGGCCAACTCGCCAGGTATGTTGTCAAATATTACCGCCGAGATGTTAGGTTGGGTTAGGTTAGGTTATATTACGTTATTGATGTATATAAATGTCCCACGGAGACGGAGAAGCCAACTCGCCAGGAATGTTGTCAAATATTACCGCCGAAATGTTAGGTTGGGTTAGGTTAGGCTATATTACGTTATTGATGTATATGAAGGTCCCACGGAGACGTAGATGCCAACTCGCCAGGAATGTTTTCAAATATTACCGCCGAGATGTTAGGTTGGGTTAGGTTAGGTTATATTTCGTTATGGATGTATATGAAGGTTCCACGGAGACGCAGAGGCCAACTCGCCAGGTATGTTGTCAAATATTACCGCCGAAATGTTAGGTTGGGTTAGGTTAGGCTATATTACGTTATTGATGTATATGAAGGTCCCACGGAGACGTAGATGCCAAATCGCCATGAATGTTTTCAAATATTACCGCCGAGACGTTAGGTTGGGTTAGGTTAGGTTATATTACGTTATTGATGTATATAAAGGTCCCACGGAGACGTAGAGGCCAACTCGCCAGGTATGTTTTCAAATATTACCGCCGAGATGTTAGGTTGGGTTAGGTTAGGTTATATTACGTTATTTATGTATAAAAAGATCCCACGGAGACGGAGAAGCCAAATCGCCAGGAATGTTTTCAAATATTACCGCCGAGATGTTAGGTTGGGTTAGGTTAGGTTATATTTCGTTATTGATGTATATGAAGGTTCCACGGAGACGCAGAGGCCAGCTCGCCAGGTATGTTGTCAAATATTACCGCCTAGATGTTAGGTTGGGTTAGGTTAGGTTATATCACGTTATAGATGTATATAAAGGTCCCGCGGAGACGTAGAGGCCAACAAGCCAGGAATGTGATCAAATATTACCGCCGAGATGATAGGTTGGGTTAGGTTAGGCTATATTACGTTATTGATGTATATGAAGGTCCCACGGAGACGTAGATGCCAAATCGCCATGAATGTTTTCAAATATTACCGCCGAGATGTTAGGTTGGGTTAGGTTAGGTTATATTTCGTTATGGATGTATATGAAGGTTCCACGGAGACGCAGAGGCCAACTCGCCAGGTATGTTGTCAAATATTACCGCCGAAATGTTAGGTTGGGTTAGGTTAGGCTATATTACGTTATTGATGTATATGAAGGTCCCACGGAGACGTAGATGCCAAATCGCCATGAATGTTTTCAAATATTACCGCCGAGACGTTACGTTGGGTTAGGTTAGGTTATATTACGTTATTGATGTATATAAAGGTCCCACGGAGACGTAGAGGCCAACTCGCCAGGTATGTTTTCAAATATTACCGCCCAGACGTTAGGTTGGGTTAGGTTAGGTTATATTACGTTATTGATGTATATAAAGGTCCCACGGTGACGGAGAAGCCAACTCGCCAGGAATGTTTTCAAATATTACCGCCGAGATGTTAGGTTGGGTTAGGTTAGGTTATATTTCATTATTGATGTATATGAAGGTTCCACGGAAACGTAGAGGCCAACTCGCCAGGTATGTTGTCAAATATTACCGCCGAGATGTTAGGTTGGGTTAGGTTAGGTTATATTACGTTATTGATGTATATAAATGTCCCACGGAGACGGAGAAGCCAACTCGCCAGGAATGTTGTCAAATATTACCGCCGAAATGTTAGGTTGGGTTAGGTTAGGCTATATTACGTTATTGATGTATATGAAGGTCCCACGGAGACGTAGATGCCAACTCGCCAGGAATGTTTTCAAATATTACCGCCGAGATGTTAGGTTGGGTTAGGTTAGGTTATATTTCGTTATGGATGTATATGAAGGTTCCACGGAGACGCAGAGGCCAACTCGCCAGGTATGTTGTCAAATATTACCGCCGAAATGTTAGGTTGGGTTAGGTTAGGCTATATTACGTTATTGATGTATATGAAGGTCCCACGGAGACGTAGATGCCAAATCGCCATGAATGTTTTCAAATATTACCGCCGAGACGTTAGGTTGGGTTAGGTTAGGTTATATTACGTTATTGATGTATATAAAGGTCCCACGGAGACGTAGAGGCCAACTCGCCAGGTATGTTTTCAAATATTACCGCCGAGATGTTAGGTTGGGTTAGGTTAGGTTATATTACGTTATTTATGTATAAAAAGATCCCACGGAGACGGAGAAGCCAAATCGCCAGGAATGTTTTCAAATATTACCGCCGAGATGTTAGGTTGGGTTAGGTTAGGTTATATTTCGTTATTGATGTATATGAAGGTTCCACGGAGACGCAGAGGCCAGCTCGCCAGGTATGTTGTCAAATATTACCGCCTAGATGTTAGGTTGGGTTAGGTTAGGTTATATCACGTTATAGATGTATATAAAGGTCCCGCGGAGACGTAGAGGCCAACAAGCCAGGAATGTGATCAAATATTACCGCCGAGATGATAGGTTGGGTTAGGTTAGGCTATATTACGTTATTGATGTATATGAAGGTCCCACGGAGACGTAGATGCCAAATCGCCATGAATGTTTTCAAATATTACCGCCGAGATGTTAGGTTGGGTTAGGTTAGGTTATATTTCGTTATGGATGTATATGAAGGTTCCACGGAGACGCAGAGGCCAACTCGCCAGGTATGTTGTCAAATATTACCGCCGAAATGTTAGGTTGGGTTAGGTTAGGCTATATTACGTTATTGATGTATATGAAGGTCCCACGGAGACGTAGATGCCAAATCGCCATGAATGTTTTCAAATATTACCGCCGAGACGTTACGTTGGGTTAGGTTAGGTTATATTACGTTATTGATGTATATAAAGGTCCCACGGAGACGTAGAGGCCAACTCGCCAGGTATGTTTTCAAATATTACCGCCGAGATGTTAGGTTGGGTTAGGTTAGGTTATATTACGTTATTTATGTATAAAAAGATCCCACGGAGACGGAGAAGCCAAATCGCCAGGAATGTTTTCAAATATTACCGCCGAGATGTTAGGTTGGGTTAGGTTAGGTTATATTTCGTTATTGATGTATATGAAGGTTCCACGGAGACGCAGAGGCCAGCTCGCCAGGTATGTTGTCAAATATTACCGCCTAGATGTTAGGTTGGGTTAGGTTAGGCTATATTACGTTATTGATGTATATGAAGGTCCCACGGAGACGTAGATGCCAAATCACCATGAATGTTTTCAAATATTACCGCCGAGACGTTAGGTTGGGTTAGGTTAGGTTATATTACGTTACTGATGTATATAAAGGTCCCACGGAGACGTAGATGCCAAATCGCCATGAATGTTTTCAAATATTACCGCCGAGACGTTAGGTTGGGTTAGGTTAGGTTATATTACGTTATGGATGTCTATAAAGGTCCCACGGTGACGTAGAGGCCACCTCGCCAGGAATGTTTTCAAATATTACCGCCGAGATGTTAGGTTGGGTTAGGTTAGGTTATATCTCGTTATAGATGTATATAAAGGTCCCGCGGAGACGTAGAGGCCAACAAGCCAGGAATGTGATCAAATATTACCGCCGAGATGATAGGTTGGGTTAGGTTAGGCTATATTACGTTATTGATGTATATGAAGGTCCCACGGAGACGTAGATGCCAAATCGCCATGAATGCTTTCAAATATTACCGCCGAGACGTTAGGTTGGGTTAGGTTAGGTTATATTACGTTATGGATGTCTATAAAGGTCCCACGGTGACGTAGAGGCCACCTCGCCAGGAATGTTTTCAAATATTACCGCCGAGATGTTAGGTTGGGTTAGGTTAGGTTATATCTCGTTATAGATGTATATAAAGGTCCCGCGGAGACGTAGAGGCCAACAAGCCAGGAATGTGATCAAATATTACCGCCGAGATGATAGGTTGGGTTAGGTTAGGCTATATTACGTTATTGATGTATATGAAGGTCCCACGGAGACGTAGATGCCAAATCGCCATGAATGTTTTCAAATATTACCGCCGAGACGTTAGGTTGGGTTAGGTTAGGTTATATTACGTTATGGATGTCTATAAAGGTCCCACGGTGACGTAGAGGCCACCTCGCCAGGAATGTTTTCAAATATTACCGCCGAGATGTTAGGTTGGGTTAGGTTAGGTTATATCTCGTTATAGATGTATATAAAGGTCCCGCGGAGACGTAGAGGCCAACAAGCCAGGAATGTGATCAAATATTACCGCCGAGATGATAGGTTGGGTTAGGTTACGTTATATTACGTTATTGATGTTTATGAAGGTCAAACGGAGACGTAGAGGCCAACTCGCCAGGAATGATGTCAAATATTACCGCCGAAATGTTAGGTTGGGTTAGGTTAGGCTATATTGCGTTATTGATGTAAATGAAGGTCCCACGGAGACGTAGATGCCAAATCGCCATGAATGTTTTCAAATATTACCGCCGAGACGTTAGGTTGGGTTAGGTTAGGTTATATTACGTTATTGATGTATATAAAGGTCCCACGGAGACGTAGAGGCCAACTCGCCAGGTATGTTTTCAAATATTACCGCCGAGATGTTAGGTTGGGTTAGGTTAGGTTATATTACGTTATTTATGTATAAAAAGATCCCACGGAGACGGAGAAGCCAAATCGCCAGGAATGTTTTCAAATATTACCGCCGAGATGTTAGGTTGGGTTAGGTTAGGTTATATTTCGTTATTGATGTATATGAAGGTCCCACGGAGACGCAGAGGCCAGCTCGCCAGGTATGTTGTCAAATATTACCGCCTAGATGTTAGGTTGGGTTAGGTTAGGCTATATTACGTTATTGATGTATATGAAGGTCCCACGGAGACGTAGATGCCAAATCGCCATGAATGTTTTCAAATATTACCGCCGAGACGTTAGGTTGGGTTAGGTTAGGTTATATTACGTTACTGATGTATATAAAGGTCCCACGGAGACGTAGAGGCCAACTCGCCAAGTATGTTTTCAAATATTACCGCCGAGATGTTAGGTTGGGTTAGGTTAGGTTATATTACTTTATTGATGTATATAAAGGTCCCACGGAGACGTAGAGGCCAACTCGCCAGGTATGTTTTCAAATATTACCGCCGAGTTGTTAGGTTGGGTTAGGTTAGGTTATATTACGATATTGATATATATAAAGGTCCCACGGAGACATAGAGGCCAACTCGCCAGGAATGTTGTCAAATATTACCGCCGAGACGTTAGGATGGGTTAGGTTAGGTTATATTACGTTATTGATGTATATAAAGGTCCCACGGAGACGTAGAGGCCAACTCGCCAGGAATGTTTTCAAATATTACCGCCGAGATGTTAGGTTGGGTTAGGTTAGGTTATATTACGTTATAGATGTATATAAAGGTCCCACGGAGACGTAGAGGCCAACTCGCCAGGAATGTTTTCAAATATTACCGCCGAGATGTTAGGTTGGGTTAGGTTAGGTTATATTACGTTATAGATGTATATAAAGGTCCCACGGAGACATAGAGGCCAACTCGCCAGGAATGTTGTCAAATATTACCGCCGAGATGATAGGCTGGGTTAGGTTAGGTTATATTACTTTATTGATGTATATAAAGGTCCCACGGAGACGTCGAGGCCAACTCGCCAGGAATGTTTTCAAATATTACCGCCGAGATGTTAGGTTGTGTTAGGTTAGGTTATATTACGTTATAGATGTATATAAAGGTCCCACGGAGACGTAGAGGCCAAATCGCCAGGTATGTTTTCAAATATTACCGCCGAGATGCTAGGTTGGGTTAGGTTAGGTTATATTACGTTATAGATGTACATAAAGGTCCCACGGAGACATAGAGGCCAACTCGCCAGGAATGTTGTCAAATATTACCGCCGAGACGTTAGGATGGGTTAGGTTAGGTTATATTACGTTATTGATGTATATAAAGGTCCCACGGAGACGTAGAGGCCAACTCGCCAGGAATGTTTTCAAATATTACCGCCGAGATGTTAGGTTGGGTTAGGTTAGGTTATATTACGTTATAGATGTATATAAAGGTCCCACGGAGACGTAGAGGCCAACACGCCAGGAATGTTTTCAAATATTACCGCCGAGATGTTAGGTTGGGTTAGGTTAGGTTATATTACGTTATAGATGTATATAAAGGTCCTACGGAGACATAGAGGCCAACTCGCCAGGAATGTTGTCAAATATTACCGCCGAGATGATAGGCTCGGTTAGGTTAGGTTATATTACTTTATTGATGTATATAAAGGTCCGACGGAGACGTAGAGGCCAACTCGCCAGGAATGTTTTCAAATATTACCGCCGAGACGTTAGGTTGGGTTAGGTTAGGTTATATTACGTTACTGATGTATATGAAGGTCACACGGAGACGTAGATGCCAAATCGCCATGAATGTTTTCAAATATTACCGCCGAGACGTCAGGTTGGGTTAGGTTAGGTTATATTACGTTATTTATGTATAAAAAGATCCCACGGAGACGGAGAAGCGAACTCGCCAGGAATGTTTTCAAATATTACCGCCGAGATGTTAGGTTGGGTTAGGTTAGGTTATATTTCGTTATTGATGTATATGAAGGTTCCACGGAGACGCAGAGGTCAACTCGCCAAGAATGTTTTCAAATATTACCGCCGAGATGTTAGGTTGGGTTAGGTTAGGTTATGTTTCGTTATTGATGTATATGAAGGTCCCACGGAGACATAGAGGCCAACACGCCAGGCATGTTGTCAAATATTACCGCCGAGATGTTAGGTTGGGTTAGGTTAGGTTACATTACTTTATTGATGTATATAAAGGTCCCACGGAGACGTAGAGGCCAACTCGCCAGGTATGTTTTCAAATATTACCGCCGAGATGTTAGGTTGGGTTAGGTTACGTTATATTACGTTATTGATGTATATAAAGGTCCCACGGAGACGTAGAGGCCAACTCGCAAGGTATGTTTTCAAATATTACCGCCGAGATGTTAGGTTAGGTTAGGTTAGGTTATATTACGTTATTTATGTATAAAAAGATCCCACGGAGACGGAGAAGCCAAATCGCCAGGAATGTTTTCAAATATTACCGCCGAGATGTTAGGTTGGGTTAGGTTAGGTTATATTTCGTTATTGATGTATATGAAGGTTCCACGGAGACGCAGAGGCCAGCTCGCCAGGTATGTTGTCAAATATTACCGCCTAGATGTTAGGTTGGGTTAGGTTAGGCTATATTACGTTATTGATGTATATGAAGGTCCCACGGAGACGTAGATGCCAAATCACCATGAATGTTTTCAAATATTACCGCCGAGACGTTAGGTTGGGTTAGGTTAGGTTATATTACGTTACTGATGTATATAAAGGTCCCACGGAGACGTAGATGCCAAATCGCCATGAATGTTTTCAAATATTACCGCCGAGACGTTAGGTTGGGTTAGGTTAGGTTATATTACGTTATGGATGTCTATAAAGGTCCCACGGTGACGTAGAGGCCACCTCGCCAGGAATGTTTTCAAATATTACCGCCGAGATGTTAGGTTGGGTTAGGTTAGGTTATATCTCGTTATAGATGTATATAAAGGTCCCGCGGAGACGTAGAGGCCAACAAGCCAGGAATGTGATCAAATATTACCGCCGAGATGATAGGTTGGGTTAGGTTAGGCTATATTACGTTATTGATGTATATGAAGGTCCCACGGAGACGTAGATGCCAAATCGCCATGAATGCTTTCAAATATTACCGCCGAGACGTTAGGTTGGGTTAGGTTAGGTTATATTACGTTATGGATGTCTATAAAGGTCCCACGGTGACGTAGAGGCCACCTCGCCAGGAATGTTTTCAAATATTACCGCCGAGATGTTAGGTTGGGTTAGGTTAGGTTATATCTCGTTATAGATGTATATAAAGGTCCCGCGGAGACGTAGAGGCCAACAAGCCAGGAATGTGATCAAATATTACCGCCGAGATGATAGGTTGGGTTAGGTTACGTTATATTACGTTATTGATGTTTATGAAGGTCAAACGGAGACGTAGAGGCCAACTCGCCAGGAATGATGTCAAATATTACCGCCGAAATGTTAGGTTGGGTTAGGTTAGGCTATATTGCGTTATTGATGTAAATGAAGGTCCCACGGAGACGTAGATGCCAAATCGCCATGAATGTTTTCAAATATTACCGCCGAGACGTTAGGTTGGGTTAGGTTAGGTTATATTACGTTATTGATGTATATAAAGGTCCCACGGTGACGGAGAAGCCAACTCGCCAGGAATGTTTTCAAATATTACCACCGAGATGTTAGGTTGGGTTAGGTTAGGTTATATTTCATTATTGATGTATATGAAGGTTCCACGGAAACGTAGAGGCCAACTCGCCAGGTATGTTGTCAAATATTACCGCCGAGATGTTAGGTTGGGTTAGGTTAGGTTATATTACGTTATTTATGTATAAAAAGATCCCACGGAGACGGAGAAGCCAAATCGCCAGGAATGTTTTCAAATATTACCGCCGAGATGTTAGGTTGGGTTAGGTTAGGTTATATTTCGTTATTGATGTATATGAAGGTTCCACGGAGACGCAGAGGCCAGCTCGCCAGGTATGTTGTCAAATATTACCGCCTAGATGTTAGGTTGGGTTAGGTTAGGTTATATCACGTTATAGATGTATATAAAGGTCCCGCGGAGACGTAGAGGCCAACAAGCCAGGAATGTGATCAAATATTACCGCCGAGATGATAGGTTGGGTTAGGTTAGGCTATATTACGTTATTGATGTATATGAAGGTCCCACGGAGACGTAGATGCCAAATCGCCATGAATGTTTTCAAATATTACCGCCGAGATGTTAGGTTGGGTTAGGTTAGGTTATATTTCGTTATGGATGTATATGAAGGTTCCACGGAGACGCAGAGGCCAACTCGCCAGGTATGTTGTCAAATATTACCGCCGAAATGTTAGGTTGGGTTAGGTTAGGCTATATTACGTTATTGATGTATATGAAGGTCCCACGGAGACGTAGATGCCAAATCGCCATGAATGTTTTCAAATATTACCGCCGAGACGTTAGGTTGGGTTAGGTTAGGTTATATTACGTTATTGATGTATATAAAGGTCCCACGGAGACGTAGAGGCCAACTCGCCAGGTATGTTTTCAAATATTACCGCCGAGATGTTAGGTTGGGTTAGGTTAGGTTATATTACGTTATTTATGTATAAAAAGATCCCACGGAGACGGAGAAGCCAAATCGCCAGGAATGTTTTCAAATATTACCGCCGAGATGTTAGGTTGGGTTAGGTTAGGTTATATTTCGTTATTGATGTATATGAAGGTTCCACGGAGACGCAGAGGCCAAATCGCCATGAATGTTTTCAAATATTACCGCCGAGACGTTAGGTTGGGTTAGGTTAGGTTATATTACGTTACTGATGTATATAAAGGTCCCACGGAGACGTAGATGCCAAATCGCCATGAATGTTTTCAAATATTACCGCCGAGACGTTAGGTTGGGTTAGGTTAGGTTATATTACGTTATGGATGTCTATAAAGGTCCCACGGTGACGTAGAGGCCACCTCGCCAGGAATGTTTTCAAATATTACCGCCGAGATGTTAGGTTGGGTTAGGTTAGGTTATATCTCGTTATAGATGTATATAAAGGTCCCGCGGAGACGTAGAGGCCAACAAGCCAGGAATGTGATCAAATATTACCGCCGAGATGATAGGTTGGGTTAGGTTAGGCTATATTACGTTATTGATGTATATGAAGGTCCCACGGAGACGTAGATGCCAAATCGCCATGAATGTTTTCAAATATTACCGCCGAGACGTTAGGTTGGGTTAGGTTAGGTTATATTACGTTATGGATGTCTATAAAGGTCCCACGGTGACGTAGAGGCCACCTCGCCAGGAATGTTTTCAAATATTACCGCCGAGATGTTAGGTTGGGTTAGGTTAGGTTATATCTCGTTATAGATGTATATAAAGGTCCCGCGGAGACGTAGAGGCCAACAAGCCAGGAATGTGATCAAATATTACCGCCGAGATGATAGGTTGGGTTAGGTTACGTTATATTACGTTATTGATGTTTATGAAGGTCAAACGGAGACGTAGAGGCCAACTCGCCAGGAATGATGTCAAATATTACCGCCGAAATGTTAGGTTGGGTTAGGTTAGGCTATATTGCGTTATTGATGTAAATGAAGGTCCCACGGAGACGTAGATGCCAAATCGCCATGAATGTTTTCAAATATTACCGCCGAGACGTTAGGTTGGGTTAGGTTAGGTTATATTACGTTATTGATGTATATAAAGGTCCCACGGAGACGTAGAGGCCAACTCGCCAGGTATGTTTTCAAATATTACCGCCGAGATGTTAGGTTGGGTTAGGTTAGGTTATATTACGTTATTTATGTATAAAAAGATCCCACGGAGACGGAGAAGCCAAATCGCCAGGAATGTTTTCAAATATTACCGCCGAGATGTTAGGTTGGGTTAGGTTAGGTTATATTTCGTTATTGATGTATATGAAGGTTCCACGGAGACGCAGAGGCCAGCTCGCCAGGTATGTTGTCAAATATTACCGCCTAGATGTTAGGTTGGGTTAGGTTAGGCTATATTACGTTATTGATGTATATGAAGGTCCCACGGAGACGTAGATGCCAAATCGCCATGAATGTTTTCAAATATTACCGCCGAGACGTTAGGTTGGGTTAGGTTAGGTTATATTACGTTACTGATGTATATAAAGGTCCCACGGAGACGTAGAGGCCAACTCGCCAAGTATGTTTTCAAATATTACCGCCGAGATGTTAGGTTGGGTTAGGTTAGGTTATATTACTTTATTGATGTATATAAAGGTCCCACGGAGACGTAGAGGCCAACTCGCCAGGTATGTTTTCAAATATTACCGCCGAGTTGTTAGGTTGGGTTAGGTTAGGTTATATTACGATATTGATATATATAAAGGTCCCACGGAGACATAGAGGCCAACTCGCCAGGAATGTTGTCAAATATTACCGCCGAGACGTTAGGATGGGTTAGGTTAGGTTATATTACGTTATTGATGTATATAAAGGTCCCACGGAGACGTAGAGGCCAACTCGCCAGGAATGTTTTCAAATATTACCGCCGAGATGTTAGGTTGGGTTAGGTTAGGTTATATTACGTTATAGATGTATATAAAGGTCCCACGGAGACGTAGAGGCCAACTCGCCAGGAATGTTTTCAAATATTACCGCCGAGATGTTAGGTTGGGTTAGGTTAGGTTATATTACGTTATAGATGTATATAAAGGTCCCACGGAGACATAGAGGCCAACTCGCCAGGAATGTTGTCAAATATTACCGCCGAGATGATAGGCTGGGTTAGGTTAGGTTATATTACTTTATTGATGTATATAAAGGTCCCACGGAGACGTCGAGGCCAACTCGCCAGGAATGTTTTCAAATATTACCGCCGAGATGTTAGGTTGTGTTAGGTTAGGTTATATTACGTTATAGATGTATATAAAGGTCCCACGGAGACGTAGAGGCCAAATCGCCAGGTATGTTTTCAAATATTACCGCCGAGATGCTAGGTTGGGTTAGGTTAGGTTATATTACGTTATAGATGTACATAAAGGTCCCACGGAGACATAGAGGCCAACTCGCCAGGAATGTTGTCAAATATTACCGCCGAGACGTTAGGATGGGTTAGGTTAGGTTATATTACGTTATTGATGTATATAAAGGTCCCACGGAGACGTAGAGGCCAACTCGCCAGGAATGTTTTCAAATATTACCGCCGAGATGTTAGGTTGGGTTAGGTTAGGTTATATTACGTTATAGATGTATATAAAGGTCCCACGGAGACGTAGAGGCCAACACGCCAGGAATGTTTTCAAATATTACCGCCGAGATGTTAGGTTGGGTTAGGTTAGGTTATATTACGTTATAGATGTATATAAAGGTCCTACGGAGACATAGAGGCCAACTCGCCAGGAATGTTGTCAAATATTACCGCCGAGATGATAGGCTCGGTTAGGTTAGGTTATATTACTTTATTGATGTATATAAAGGTCCGACGGAGACGTAGAGGCCAACTCGCCAGGAATGTTTTCAAATATTACCGCCGAGACGTTAGGTTGGGTTAGGTTAGGTTATATTACGTTACTGATGTATATGAAGGTCACACGGAGACGTAGATGCCAAATCGCCATGAATGTTTTCAAATATTACCGCCGAGACGTCAGGTTGGGTTAGGTTAGGTTATATTACGTTATTTATGTATAAAAAGATCCCACGGAGACGGAGAAGCGAACTCGCCAGGAATGTTTTCAAATATTACCGCCGAGATGTTAGGTTGGGTTAGGTTAGGTTATATTTCGTTATTGATGTATATGAAGGTTCCACGGAGACGCAGAGGTCAACTCGCCAAGAATGTTTTCAAATATTACCGCCGAGATGTTAGGTTGGGTTAGGTTAGGTTATGTTTCGTTATTGATGTATATGAAGGTCCCACGGAGACATAGAGGCCAACACGCCAGGCATGTTGTCAAATATTACCGCCGAGATGTTAGGTTGGGTTAGGTTAGGTTACATTACTTTATTGATGTATATAAAGGTCCCACGGAGACGTAGAGGCCAACTCGCCAGGTATGTTTTCAAATATTACCGCCGAGATGTTAGGTTGGGTTAGGTTAGGTTATATTACGTTATTGATGTATATGAAGGTCCCACGGAGACGTAGATGCCAACTCGCCAGGCATGTTTTCAAATATTACCGCCGAGATGTTAGGTTGGGTTAGGTTAGGTTATGTCACGTTATAGATGTATATAAAGGTCCCGCGGAGACGTAGAGGCCACAAACCAGGAATGTGATCAAATATTACCGCCGGGATGATAGGTTGGGTTAGGTTACGTTATATTACGTTATTGATGTATATAAAGGTCCCACGGAGACGTAGAGGCCAACTCGCCAGGAATGTTTTCAAATATTACCGCCGAGATGTTAGGTTGGGTTAGGTTAGGTTATATTACGTTATAGATGTATATAAAGGTCCCACGGAGACATAGAGGCCAACTCGCCAGGAATGTTGTCAAATATTACCGCCGAGATGATAGGCTGGGTTAGGTTAGGTTATATTACTTTATTGATGTATATAAAGGTCCCACGGAGACGTCGAGGCCAACTCGCCAGGAATGTTTTCAAATATTACCGCCGAGATGTTAGGTTGTGTTAGGTTAGGTTATATTACGTTATAGATGTATATAAAGGTCCCACGGAGACGTAGAGGCCAAATCGCCAGGTATGTTTTCAAATATTACCGCCGAGATGCTAGGTTGGGTTAGGTTAGGTTATATTACGTTATAGATGTACATAAAGGTCCCACGGAGACATAGAGGCCAACTCGCCAGGAATGTTGTCAAATATTACCGCCGAGACGTTAGGATGGGTTAGGTTAGGTTATATTACGTTATTGATGTATATAAAGGTCCCACGGAGACGTAGAGGCCAACTCGCCAGGAATGTTTTCAAATATTACCGCCGAGATGTTAGGTTGGGTTAGGTTAGGTTATATTACGTTATAGATGTATATAAAGGTCCCACGGAGACGTAGAGGCCAACACGCCAGGAATGTTTTCAAATATTACCGCCGAGATGTTAGGTTGGGTTAGGTTAGGTTATATTACGTTATAGATGTATATAAAGGTCCTACGGAGACATAGAGGCCAACTCGCCAGGAATGTTGTCAAATATTACCGCCGAGATGATAGGCTCGGTTAGGTTAGGTTATATTACTTTATTGATGTATATAAAGGTCCGACGGAGACGTAGAGGCCAACTCGCCAGGAATGTTTTCAAATATTACCGCCGAGACGTTAGGTTGGGTTAGGTTAGGTTATATTACGTTACTGATGTATATGAAGGTCACACGGAGACGTAGATGCCAAATCGCCATGAATGTTTTCAAATATTACCGCCGAGACGTCAGGTTGGGTTAGGTTAGGTTATATTACGTTATTTATGTATAAAAAGATCCCACGGAGACGGAGAAGCGAACTCGCCAGGAATGTTTTCAAATATTACCGCCGAGATGTTAGGTTGGGTTAGGTTAGGTTATATTTCGTTATTGATGTATATGAAGGTTCCGCGGAGACGCAGAGGTCAACTCGCCAAGAATGTTTTCAAATATTACCGCCGAGATGTTAGGTTGGGTTAGGTTAGGTTATGTTTCGTTATTGATGTATATGAAGGTCCCACGGAGACATAGAGGCCAACACGCCAGGCATGTTGTCAAATATTACCGCCGAGATGTTAGGTTGGGTTAGGTTAGGTTACATTACTTTATTGATGTATATAAAGGTCCCACGGAGACGTAGAGGCCAACTCGCCAGGTATGTTTTCAAATATTACCGCCGAGATGTTAGGTTGGGTTAGGTTAGGTTATATTACGTTATTGATGTATATGAAGGTCCCACGGAGACGTAGATGCCAACTCGCCAGGCATGTTTTCAAATATTACCGCCGAGATGTTAGGTTGGGTTAGGTTAGGTTATGTCACGTTATAGATGTATATAAAGGTCCCGCGGAGACGTAGAGGCCACAAACCAGGAATGTGATCAAATATTACCGCCGGGATGATAGGTTGGGTTAGGTTACGTTATATTACGTTATTGATGTATATAAATGTCCCACGGAGACGGAGAAGCCAACTCGCCAGGAATGTTTTCAAATATTACCGCCGAGACGTTAGGTTGGGTTAGGTTAGGTTATATTACGTTACTGATGTATATAAAGGTCCCACGGAGACGTAGAGGCCAACTCGCCAAGTATGTTTTCAAATATTACCGCCGAGACGTTAGGTTGGGTTAGGTTAGGTTATATTTCGTTATTGATGTATATGAAGGTTCCACGGAGACGCAGAGGCCAGCTCGCCAGGTATGTTGTCAAATATTACCGCCTAGATGTTAGGTTGGGTTAGGTTAGGCTATATTACGTTATTGATGTATATGAAGGTCCCACGGAGACGTAGATGCCAAATCGCCATGAATGTTTTCAAATATTACCGCCGAGACGTTAGGTTGGGTTAGGTTAGCTTATATTACGTTACTGATGTATATAAAGGTCCCACGGAGACGTAGAGGCCAACTCGCCAAGTATGTTTTCAAATATTACCGCCGAGATGTTAGGTTGGGTTAGGTTAGGTTATATTACTTTATTGATGTATATAAAGGTCCCACGGAGACGTAGAGGCCAACTCGCAAGGTATGTTTTCAAATATTACCGCCGTGTTGTTAGGTTGGGTTAGGTTAGGTTATATTACGATATTGATATATATAAAGGTCCCACGGAGACGTCGAGGCCAACACGCCAGGAATGTTTTCAAATATTACCGCCGAGATGTTAGGTTGGGTTAGGTTAGGCTATATTACGCTATTGATGTATATAAAGGTCCCACGGAGACATAGAGGCCAACTCGCCATGAATGTTTTCAAATATTACCGCCGAAATGTTAGGTTGGGTTAGGTTAGGTTATATTACGTTATTGATGTATATAAATGTACCACGGAGACGTAGATGCCAACTCGCCATGAATGTTTTCAAATATTACCGCCGAGAGGTTAGGTTGGGTTAGGTTAGGTTATATTACGTTATGGATGTCTATAAAGGTCCCACGGTGACGTAGAGGGCACCTCGCCAGGAATATTTTCAAATATTACCGCCGAGATGTTAGGTTGGGTTAGGTTAGGTTATATCACGTTATAGATGTATATAAAGGTCCCGCGGAGACGTAGAGGCCAACAAGCCAGGAATGTGATCAAATATTACCGCCGAGATGATAGGTTGGGTTAGGTTAGGCTATATTACGTTATTGATGTATATGAAGGTCCCACGGAGACGTAGATGCCAAATCGCCATGAATGTTTTCAAATATTACCGCCGAGACGTTAGGTTGGGTTAGGTTAGGTTATATTACGTTATGGATGTCTATAAAGGTCCCACGGTGACGTAGAGGCCACCTCGCCAGGAATGTTTTCAAATATTACCGCCGAGATGTTAGGTTGGGTTAGGTTAGGTTATATCTCGTTATAGATGTATATAAAGGTCCCGCGGAGACGTAGAGGCCAACAAGCCAGGAATGTGATCAAATATTACCGCCGAGATGATAGGTTGGGTTAGGTTACGTTATATTACGTTATTGATGTTTATGAAGGTCAAACGGAGACGTAGAGGCCAACTCGCCAGGAATGATGTCAAATATTACCGCCGAAATGTTAGGTTGGGTTAGGTTAGGCTATATTGCGTTATTGATGTAAATGAAGGTCCCACGGAGACGTAGATGCCAAATCGCCATGAATGTTTTCAAATATTACCGCCGAGACGTTAGGTTGGGTTAGGTTAGGTTATATTACGTTATTGATGTATATAAAGGTCCCACGGAGACGTAGAGGCCAACTCGCCAGGTATGTTTTCAAATATTACCGCCGAGATGTTAGGTTGGGTTAGGTTAGGTTATATTACGTTATTTATGTATAAAAAGATCCCACGGAGACGGAGAAGCCAAATCGCCAGGAATGTTTTCAAATATTACCGCCGAGATGTTAGGTTGGGTTAGGTTAGGTTATATTTCGTTATTGATGTATATGAAGGTTCCACGGAGACGCAGAGGCCAGCTCGCCAGGTATGTTGTCAAATATTACCGCCTAGATGTTAGGTTGGGTTAGGTTAGGCTATATTACGTTATTGATGTATATGAAGGTCCCACGGAGACGTAGATGCCAAATCGCCATGAATGTTTTCAAATATTACCGCCGAGACGTTAGGTTGGGTTAGGTTAGGTTATATTACGTTACTGATGTATATAAAGGTCCCACGGAGACGTAGAGGCCAACTCGCCAAGTATGTTTTCAAATATTACCGCCGAGATGTTAGGTTGGGTTAGGTTAGGTTATATTACTTTATTGATGTATATAAAGGTCCCACGGAGACGTAGAGGCCAACTCGCCAGGTATGTTTTCAAATATTACCGCCGAGTTGTTAGGTTGGGTTAGGTTAGGTTATATTACGATATTGATATATATAAAGGTCCCACGGAGACATAGAGGCCAACTCGCCAGGAATGTTGTCAAATATTACCGCCGAGACGTTAGGATGGGTTAGGTTAGGTTATATTACGTTATTGATGTATATAAAGGTCCCACGGAGACGTAGAGGCCAACTCGCCAGGAATGTTTTCAAATATTACCGCCGAGATGTTAGGTTGGGTTAGGTTAGGTTATATTACGTTATAGATGTATATAAAGGTCCCACGGAGACGTAGAGGCCAACTCGCCAGGAATGTTTTCAAATATTACCGCCGAGATGTTAGGTTGGGTTAGGTTAGGTTATATTACGTTATAGATGTATATAAAGGTCCCACGGAGACATAGAGGCCAACTCGCCAGGAATGTTGTCAAATATTACCGCCGAGATGATAGGCTGGGTTAGGTTAGGTTATATTACTTTATTGATGTATATAAAGGTCCCACGGAGACGTCGAGGCCAACTCGCCAGGAATGTTTTCAAATATTACCGCCGAGATGTTAGGTTGTGTTAGGTTAGGTTATATTACGTTATAGATGTATATAAAGGTCCCACGGAGACGTAGAGGCCAAATCGCCAGGTATGTTTTCAAATATTACCGCCGAGATGCTAGGTTGGGTTAGGTTAGGTTATATTACGTTATAGATGTACATAAAGGTCCCACGGAGACATAGAGGCCAACTCGCCAGGAATGTTGTCAAATATTACCGCCGAGACGTTAGGATGGGTTAGGTTAGGTTATATTACGTTATTGATGTATATAAAGGTCCCACGGAGACGTAGAGGCCAACTCGCCAGGAATGTTTTCAAATATTACCGCCGAGATGTTAGGTTGGGTTAGGTTAGGTTATATTACGTTATAGATGTATATAAAGGTCCCACGGAGACGTAGAGGCCAACACGCCAGGAATGTTTTCAAATATTACCGCCGAGATGTTAGGTTGGGTTAGGTTAGGTTATATTACGTTATAGATGTATATAAAGGTCCTACGGAGACATAGAGGCCAACTCGCCAGGAATGTTGTCAAATATTACCGCCGAGATGATAGGCTCGGTTAGGTTAGGTTATATTACTTTATTGATGTATATAAAGGTCCGACGGAGACGTAGAGGCCAACTCGCCAGGAATGTTTTCAAATATTACCGCCGAGACGTTAGGTTGGGTTAGGTTAGGTTATATTACGTTACTGATGTATATGAAGGTCACACGGAGACGTAGATGCCAAATCGCCATGAATGTTTTCAAATATTACCGCCGAGACGTCAGGTTGGGTTAGGTTAGGTTATATTACGTTATTTATGTATAAAAAGATCCCACGGAGACGGAGAAGCGAACTCGCCAGGAATGTTTTCAAATATTACCGCCGAGATGTTAGGTTGGGTTAGGTTAGGTTATATTTCGTTATTGATGTATATGAAGGTTCCACGGAGACGCAGAGGTCAACTCGCCAAGAATGTTTTCAAATATTACCGCCGAGATGTTAGGTTGGGTTAGGTTAGGTTATGTTTCGTTATTGATGTATATGAAGGTCCCACGGAGACATAGAGGCCAACACGCCAGGCATGTTGTCAAATATTACCGCCGAGATGTTAGGTTGGGTTAGGTTAGGTTACATTACTTTATTGATGTATATAAAGGTCCCACGGAGACGTAGAGGCCAACTCGCCAGGTATGTTTTCAAATATTACCGCCGAGATGTTAGGTTGGGTTAGGTTAGGTTATATTACGTTATTGATGTATATGAAGGTCCCACGGAGACGTAGATGCCAACTCGCCAGGCATGTTTTCAAATATTACCGCCGAGATGTTAGGTTGGGTTAGGTTAGGTTATGTCACGTTATAGATGTATATAAAGGTCCCGCGGAGACGTAGAGGCCACAAACCAGGAATGTGATCAAATATTACCGCCGGGATGATAGGTTGGGTTAGGTTACGTTATATTACGTTATTGATGTATATAAAGGTCCCACGGAGACGTAGAGGCCAACTCGCCAGGAATGTTTTCAAATATTACCGCCGAGATGTTAGGTTGGGTTAGGTTAGGTTATATTACGTTATAGATGTATATAAAGGTCCCACGGAGACATAGAGGCCAACTCGCCAGGAATGTTGTCAAATATTACCGCCGAGATGATAGGCTGGGTTAGGTTAGGTTATATTACTTTATTGATGTATATAAAGGTCCCACGGAGACGTCGAGGCCAACTCGCCAGGAATGTTTTCAAATATTACCGCCGAGATGTTAGGTTGTGTTAGGTTAGGTTATATTACGTTATAGATGTATATAAAGGTCCCACGGAGACGTAGAGGCCAAATCGCCAGGTATGTTTTCAAATATTACCGCCGAGATGCTAGGTTGGGTTAGGTTAGGTTATATTACGTTATAGATGTACATAAAGGTCCCACGGAGACATAGAGGCCAACTCGCCAGGAATGTTGTCAAATATTACCGCAGAAATGTTAGGTTGGGTTAGGTTAGGCTATATTACGTTATTGATGTATATGAAGGTCCCACGGAGACGTAGATGCCAAATCGCCATGAATGTTTTCAAATATTACCGCCGAGACGTTAGGTTGGGTTAGGTTAGGTTATATTACGTTATGGATGTCTATAAAGGTCCCAGGGTGACGTAGAGGCCACCTCGCCAGGAATGTTTTCAAATATTACCGCCGAGATGTTAGGTTGGGTTAGGTTAGGTTATATCACGTTATAGATGTATATAAAGGTCCCGCGGAGACGTAGAGGCCAACAAGCCAGGAATGTGATCAAATATTACCGCCGAGATGATAGGTTGGGTTAGGTTAGGCTATATTACGTTATTGATGTATATGAAGGTCCCACGGAGACGTAGATGCCAAATCGCCATGAATGTTTTCAAATATTACCGCCGAGACGTTAGGTTGGGTTAGGTTAGGTTATATTACGTTATGGATGTCTGTAAAGGTCCCACGGTGACGTAGAGGCCACCTCGCCAGGAATGTTTTCAAATATTACCGCCGAGATGTTAGGTTGGGTTATGTTAGGTTATATCACCTTATAGATGTATATAAAGGTCCCGCGGAGACGTAGAGGCCAACAAGCCAGGAATGTGATCAAATATTACCGCCGAGATGATAGGTTGGGTTAGGTTACGTTATATTACGTTATTGATGTTTATGAAGGTCAAACGGAGACGTAGAGGCCAACTCGCCAGGAATGATGTCAAATATTACCGCCGAAATGTTAGGTTGGGTTAGGTTAGGCTATATTACGTTATTGATGTATATGAAGGTCCCACGGAGACGTAGATGCCAAATCGCCATGAATGTTTTCAAATATTACCGCCGAGACGTTAGGTTGGGTTAGGTTAGGTTATATTACGTTATTGATGTATATAAAGGTCCCACGGTGACGGAGAAGCCAACTCGCCAGGAATGTTTTCAAATATTACCGCCAAGATGTTAGGTTGGGTTAGGTTAGGTTATATTTCATTATTGATGTATATGAAGGTTCCACGGAAACGTAGAGGCCAACTCGCCAGGTATGTTGTCAAATATTACCGCCGAGATGTTAGGTTGGGTTAGGTTAGGTTATATTACGTTATTGATGTATATAAATGTCCCACGGAGACGGAGAAGCCAACTCGCCAGGAATGTTGTCAAATATTACCGCCGAAATGTTAGGTTGGGTTAGGTTAGGCTATATTACGTTATTGATGTATATGAAGGTCCCACGGAGACGTAGATGCCAACTCGCCAGGAATGTTTTCAAATATTACCGCCGAGATGTTAGGTTGGGTTAGGTTAGGTTATATTTCGTTATGGATGTATATGAAGGTTCCACGGAGACGCAGAGGCCAACTCGCCAGGTATGTTGTCAAATATTACCGCCGAAATGTTAGGTTGGGTTAGGTTAGGCTATATTACGTTATTGATGTATATGAAGGTCCCACGGAGACGTAGATGCCAAATCGCCATGAATGTTTTCAAATATTACCGCCGAGACGTTAGGTTGGGTTAGGTTAGGTTATATTACGTTATTGATGTATATAAAGGTCCCACGGAGACGTAGAGGCCAACTCGCCAGGTATGTTTTCAAATATTACCGCCGAGATGTTAGGTTGGGTTAGGTTAGGTTATATTACGTTATTTATGTATAAAAAGATCCCACGGAGACGGAGAAGCCAAATCGCCAGGAATGTTTTCAAATATTACCGCCGAGATGTTAGGTTGGGTTAGGTTAGGTTATATTTCGTTATTGATGTATATGAAGGTTCCACGGAGACGCAGAGGCCAGCTCGCCAGGTATGTTGTCAAATATTACCGCCTAGATGTTAGGTTGGGTTAGGTTAGGCTATATTACGTTATTGATGTATATGAAGGTCCCACGGAGACGTAGATGCCAAATCGCCATGAATGTTTTCAAATATTACCGCCGAGACGTTAGGTTGGGTTAGGTTAGGTTATATTACGTTACTGATGTATATAAAGGTCCCACGGAGACGTAGAGGCCAACTCGCCAGGAATGTTTTCAAATATTACCGCCGAGATGTTAGGTTGGGTTAGGTTAGGTTATATTACGTTATAGATGTATATAAAGGTCCCACGGAGACGTAGAGGCCAACACGCCAGGAATGTTTTCAAATATTACCGCCGAGATGTTAGGTTGGGTTAGGTTAGGTTATATTACGTTATAGATGTATATAAAGGTCCTACGGAGACATAGAGGCCAACTCGCCAGGAATGTTGTCAAATATTACCGCCGAGATGATAGGCTCGGTTAGGTTAGGTTATATTACTTTATTGATGTATATAAAGGTCCGACGGAGACGTAGAGGCCAACTCGCCAGGAATGTTTTCAAATATTACCGCCGAGACGTTAGGTTGGGTTAGGTTAGGTTATATTACGTTACTGATGTATATGAAGGTCACACGGAGACGTAGATGCCAAATCGCCATGAATGTTTTCAAATATTACCGCCGAGACGTCAGGTTGGGTTAGGTTAGGTTATATTACGTTATTTATGTATAAAAAGATCCCACGGAGACGGAGAAGCGAACTCGCCAGGAATGTTTTCAAATATTACCGCCGAGATGTTAGGTTGGGTTAGGTTAGGCTATATTTCGTTATTGATGTATATGAAGGTTCCACGGAGACGCAGAGGTCAACTCGCCAAGAATGTTTTCAAATATTACCGCCGAGATGTTAGGTTGGGTTAGGTTAGGTTATGTTTCGTTATTGATGTATATGAAGGTCCCACGGAGACATAGAGGCCAACACGCCAGGCATGTTGTCAAATATTACCGCCGAGATGTTAGGTTGGGTTAGGTTAGGTTACATTACTTTATTGATGTATATAAAGGTCCCACGGAGACGTAGAGGCCAACTCGCCAGGTATGTTTTCAAATATTACCGCCGAGATGTTAGGTTGGGTTAGGTTAGGTTATATTACGTTATTGATGTATATGAAGGTCCCACGGAGACGTAGATGCCAACTCGCCAGGCATGTTTTCAAATATCACCGCCGAGATGTTAGGTTGGGTTAGGTTAGGTTATGTCACGTTATAGATGTATATAAAGGTCCCGCGGAGACGTAGAGGCCACAAACCCGGAATGTGATCAAATATTACCGCCGGGATGATAGGTTGGGTTAGGTTACGTTATATTACGTTATTGATGTATATAAATGTCCCACGGAGACGGAGAAGCCAACTCGCCAGGAATGTTTTCAAATATTACCGCCGAGACGTTAGGTTGGGTTAGGTTAGGTTATATTACGTTACTGATGTATATAAAGGTCCCACGGAGACGTAGAGGCCAACTCGCCAAGTATGTTTTCAAATATTACCGCCGAGACGTTAGGTTGGGTTAGGTTAGGTTATATTTCGTTATTGATGTATATGAAGGTTCCACGGAGACGCAGAGGCCAGCTCGCCAGGTATGTTGTCAAATATTACCGCCTAGATGTTAGGTTGGGTTAGGTTAGGCTATATTACGTTATTGATGTATATGAAGGTCCCACGGAGACGTAGATGCCAAATCGCCATGAATGTTTTCAAATATTACCGCCGAGACGTTAGGTTGGGTTAGGTTAGCTTATATTACGTTACTGATGTATATAAAGGTCCCACGGAGACGTAGAGGCCAACTCGCCAAGTATGTTTTCAAATATTACCGCCGAGATGTTAGGTTGGGTTAGGTTAGGTTATATTACTTTATTGATGTATATAAAGGTCCCACGGAGACGTAGAGGCCAACTCGCAAGGTATGTTTTCAAATATTACCGCCGTGTTGTTAGGTTGGGTTAGGTTAGGTTATATTACGATATTGATATATATAAAGGTCCCACGGAGACGTCGAGGCCAACACGCCAGGAATGTTTTCAAATATTACCGCCGAGATGTTAGGTTGGGTTAGGTTAGGCTATATTACGCTATTGATGTATATAAAGGTCCCACGGAGACATAGAGGCCAACTCGCCATGAATGTTTTCAAATATTACCGCCGAAATGTTAGGTTGGGTTAGGTTAGGTTATATTACGTTATTGATGTATATAAATGTACCACGGAGACGTAGATGCCAACTCGCCATGAATGTTTTCAAATATTACCGCCGAGAGGTTAGGTTGGGTTAGGTTAGGTTATATTACGTTATGGATGTCTATAAAGGTCCCACGGTGACGTAGAGGGCACCTCGCCAGGAATATTTTCAAATATTACCGCCGAGATGTTAGGTTGGGTTAGGTTAGGTTATATCACGTTATAGATGTATATAAAGGTCCCGCGGAGACGTAGAGGCCAACAAGCCAGGAATGTGATCAAATATTACCGCCGAGATGATAGGTTGGGTTAGGTAACGTTATATTACGTTATTGATGTTTATGAAGGTCAAACGGAGACGTAGAGGCCAACTCGACAGGAATGATGTCAAATATTACCGCCGAAATGTTAGGTTGGGTTAGGTTAGGCTATATTACGTTATTGATGTATATGAAGGTCCCACGGAGACGTAGATGCCAAATCGCCATGAATGTTTTCAAATATTACCGCCGAGACGTTAGGTTGGGTTAGGTTAGGTTATATTACGTTATGGATGTCTATAAAGGTCCCAGGGTGACGTAGAGGCCACCTCGCCAGGAATGTTTTCAAATATTACCGCCGAGATGTTAGGTTGGGTTAGGTTAGGTTATATCACGTTATAGATGTATATAAAGGTCCCGCGGAGACGTAGAGGCCAACAAGCCAGGAATGTGATCAAATATTACCGCCGAGATGATAGGTTGGGTTAGGTTAGGCTATATTACGTTATTGATGTATATGAAGGTCCCACGGAGACGTAGATGCCAAATCGCCATGAATGTTTTCAAATATTACCGCCGAGACGTTAGGTTGGGTTAGGTTAGGTTATATTACGTTATGGATGTCTGTAAAGGTCCCACGGTGACGTAGAGGCCACCTCGCCAGGAATGTTTTCAAATATTACCGCCGAGATGTTAGGTTGGGTTATGTTAGGTTATATCACCTTATAGATGTATATAAAGGTCCCGCGGAGACGTAGAGGCCAACAAGCCAGGAATGTGATCAAATATTACCGCCGAGATGATAGGTTGGGTTAGGTTACGTTATATTACGTTATTGATGTTTATGAAGGTCAAACGGAGACGTAGAGGCCAACTCGCCAGGAATGATGTCAAATATTACCGCCGAAATGTTAGGTTGGGTTAGGTTAGGCTATATTACGTTATTGATGTATATGAAGGTCCCACGGAGACGTAGATGCCAAATCGCCATGAATGTTTTCAAATATTACCGCCGAGACGTTAGGTTGGGTTAGGTTAGGTTATATTACGTTATTGATGTATATAAAGGTCCCACGGTGACGGAGAAGCCAACTCGCCAGGAATGTTTTCAAATATTACCGCCAAGATGTTAGGTTGGGTTAGGTTAGGTTATATTTCATTATTGATGTATATGAAGGTTCCACGGAAACGTAGAGGCCAACTCGCCAGGTATGTTGTCAAATATTACCGCCGAGATGTTAGGTTGGGTTAGGTTAGGTTATATTACGTTATTGATGTATATAAATGTCCCACGGAGACGGAGAAGCCAACTCGCCAGGAATGTTGTCAAATATTACCGCCGAAATGTTAGGTTGGGTTAGGTTAGGCTATATTACGTTATTGATGTATATGAAGGTCCCACGGAGACGTAGATGCCAACTCGCCAGGAATGTTTTCAAATATTACCGCCGAGATGTTAGGTTGGGTTAGGTTAGGTTATATTTCGTTATGGATGTATATGAAGGTTCCACGGAGACGCAGAGGCCAACTCGCCAGGTATGTTGTCAAATATTACCGCCGAAATGTTAGGTTGGGTTAGGTTAGGCTATATTACGTTATTGATGTATATGAAGGTCCCACGGAGACGTAGATGCCAAATCGCCATGAATGTTTTCAAATATTACCGCCGAGACGTTAGGTTGGGTTAGGTTAGGTTATATTACGTTATTGATGTATATAAAGGTCCCACGGAGACGTAGAGGCCAACTCGCCAGGTATGTTTTCAAATATTACCGCCGAGATGTTAGGTTGGGTTAGGTTAGGTTATATTACGTTATTTATGTATAAAAAGATCCCACGGAGACGGAGAAGCCAAATCGCCAGGAATGTTTTCAAATATTACCGCCGAGATGTTAGGTTGGGTTAGGTTAGGTTATATTTCGTTATTGATGTATATGAAGGTTCCACGGAGACGCAGAGGCCAGCTCGCCAGGTATGTTGTCAAATATTACCGCCTAGATGTTAGGTTGGGTTAGGTTAGGCTATATTACGTTATTGATGTATATGAAGGTCCCACGGAGACGTAGATGCCAAATCGCCATGAATGTTTTCAAATATTACCGCCGAGACGTTAGGTTGGGTTAGGTTAGGTTATATTACGTTACTGATGTATATAAAGGTCCCACGGAGACGTAGAGGCCAACTCGCCAGGAATGTTTTCAAATATTACCGCCGAGATGTTAGGTTGGGTTAGGTTAGGTTATATTACGTTATAGATGTATATAAAGGTCCCACGGAGACGTAGAGGCCAACACGCCAGGAATGTTTTCAAATATTACCGCCGAGATGTTAGGTTGGGTTAGGTTAGGTTATATTACGTTATAGATGTATATAAAGGTCCTACGGAGACATAGAGGCCAACTCGCCAGGAATGTTGTCAAATATTACCGCCGAGATGATAGGCTCGGTTAGGTTAGGTTATATTACTTTATTGATGTATATAAAGGTCCGACGGAGACGTAGAGGCCAACTCGCCAGGAATGTTTTCAAATATTACCGCCGAGACGTTAGGTTGGGTTAGGTTAGGTTATATTACGTTACTGATGTATATGAAGGTCACACGGAGACGTAGATGCCAAATCGCCATGAATGTTTTCAAATATTACCGCCGAGACGTCAGGTTGGGTTAGGTTAGGTTATATTACGTTATTTATGTATAAAAAGATCCCACGGAGACGGAGAAGCGAACTCGCCAGGAATGTTTTCAAATATTACCGCCGAGATGTTAGGTTGGGTTAGGTTAGGCTATATTTCGTTATTGATGTATATGAAGGTTCCACGGAGACGCAGAGGTCAACTCGCCAAGAATGTTTTCAAATATTACCGCCGAGATGTTAGGTTGGGTTAGGTTAGGTTATGTTTCGTTATTGATGTATATGAAGGTCCCACGGAGACATAGAGGCCAACACGCCAGGCATGTTGTCAAATATTACCGCCGAGATGTTAGGTTGGGTTAGGTTAGGTTACATTACTTTATTGATGTATATAAAGGTCCCACGGAGACGTAGAGGCCAACTCGCCAGGTATGTTTTCAAATATTACCGCCGAGATGTTAGGTTGGGTTAGGTTAGGTTATATTACGTTATTGATGTATATGAAGGTCCCACGGAGACGTAGATGCCAACTCGCCAGGCATGTTTTCAAATATCACCGCCGAGATGTTAGGTTGGGTTAGGTTAGGTTATGTCACGTTATAGATGTATATAAAGGTCCCGCGGAGACGTAGAGGCCACAAACCCGGAATGTGATCAAATATTACCGCCGGGATGATAGGTTGGGTTAGGTTACGTTATATTACGTTATTGATGTATATAAATGTCCCACGGAGACGGAGAAGCCAACTCGCCAGGAATGTTTTCAAATATTACCGCCGAGACGTTAGGTTGGGTTAGGTTAGGTTATATTACGTTACTAATGTATATAAAGGTCCCACGGAGACGTAGAGGCCAACTCGCCAAGTATGTTTTCAAATATTACCGCCGAGACGTTAGGTTGGGTTAGGTTAGGTTATATTTCGTTATTGATGTATATGAAGGTTCCACGGAGACGCAGAGGCCAGCTCGCCAGGTATGTTGTCAAATATTACCGCCTAGATGTTAGGTTGGGTTAGGTTAGGCTATATTACGTTATTGATGTATATGAAGGTCCCACGGAGACGTAGATGCCAAATCGCCATGAATGTTTTCAAATATTACCGCCGAGACGTTAGGTTGGGTTAGGTTAGCTTATATTACGTTACTGATGTATATAAAGGTCCCACGGAGACGTAGAGGCCAACTCGCCAAGTATGTTTTCAAATATTACCGCCGAGATGTTAGGTTGGGTTAGGTTAGGTTATATTACTTTATTGATGTATATAAAGGTCCCACGGAGACGTAGAGGCCAACTCGCAAGGTATGTTTTCAAATATTACCGCCGAGTTGTTAGGTTGGGTTAGGTTAGGTTATATTACGATATTGATATATATAAAGGTCCCACGGAGACGTCGAGGCCAACACGCCAGGAATGTTTTCAAATATTACCGCCGAGATGTTAGGTTGGGTTAGGTTAGGCTATATTACGCTATTGATGTATATAAAGGTCCCACGGAGACATAGAGGCCAACTCGACATGAATGTTTTCAAATATTACCGCCGAAATGTTAGGTTGGGTTAGGTTAGGTTATATTACGTTATTGATGTATATAAATGTACCACGGAGACGTAGATGCCAACTCGCCATGAATGTTTTCAAATATTACCGCCGAGAGGTTAGGTTGGGTTAGGTTAGGTTATATTACGTTATGGATGTCTATAAAGGTCCCACGGTGACGTAGAGGGCACCTCGCCAGGAATATTTTCAAATATTACCGCCGAGATGTTAGGTTGGGTTAGGTTAGGTTATATCACGTTATAGATGTATATAAAGGTCCCGCGGAGACGTAGAGGCCAACAAGCCAGGAATGTGATCAAATATTACCGCCGAGATGATAGGTTGGGTTAGGTAACGTTATATTACGTTATTGATGTTTATGAAGGTCAAACGGAGACGTAGAGGCCAACTCGACAGGAATGATGTCAAATATTACCGCCGAAATGTTAGGTTGGGTTAGGTTAGGCTATATTACGTTATTGATGTATATGAAGGTCCCACGGAGACGTAGATGCCAACTCGCCAGGCATGTTTTCAAATATTACCGCCGAGATGTTAGGTTGGGTTAGGTTAGGTTATGTCACGTTATAGATGTATATAAAGGTCCCGCGGAGACGTAGAGGCCACAAACCAGGAATGTGATCAAATATTACCGCCGGGATGATAGGTTGGGTTAGGTTACGTTATATTACGTTATTGATGTATATAAATGTCCCACGGAGACGGAGAAGCCAACTCGCCAGGAATGTTTTCAAATATTACCGCCGAGACGTTAGGTTGGGTTAGGTTAGGTTATATTACGTTACTAATGTATATAAAGGTCCCACGGAGACGTAGAGGCCAACTCGCCAAGTATGTTTTCAAATATTACCGCCGAGACGTTAGGTTGGGTTAGGTGAGGTTATATTTCGTTATTGATGTATATGAAGGTTCCACGGAGACGCAGAGGCCAGCTCGCCAGGTATGTTGTCAAATATTACCGCCTAGATGTTAGGTTGGGTTAGGTTAGGCTATATTACGTTATTGATGTATATGAAGGTCCCACGGAGACGTAGATGCCAAATCGCCATGAATGTTTTCAAATATTACCGCCGAGACGTTAGGTTGGGTTAGGTTAGCTTATATTACGTTACTGATGTATATAAAGGTCCCACGGAGACGTAGAGGCCAACTCGCCAAGTATGTTTTCAAATATTACCGCCGAGATGTTAGGTTGGGTTAGGTTAGGTTATATTACTTTATTGATGTATATAAAGGTCCCACGGAGACGTAGAGGCCAACTCGCAAGGTATGTTTTCAAATATTACCGCCGAGTTGTTAGGTTGGGTTAGGTTAGGTTATATTACGATATTGATATATATAAAGGTCCCACGGAGACGTCGAGGCCAACACGCCAGGAATGTTTTCAAATATTACCGCCGAGATGTTAGGTTGGGTTAGGTTACGTTATATTACGTTATTGATGTTTATGAAGGTCAAACGGAGACGTAGAGGCCAACTCGCCAGGAATGATGTCAAATATTACCGCCGAAATGTTAGGTTGGGTTAGGTTAGGCTATATTGCGTTATTGATGTAAATGAAGGTCCCACGGAGACGTAGATGCCAAATCGCCATGAATGTTTTCAAATATTACCGCCGAGACGTTAGGTTGGGTTAGGTTAGGTTATATTACGTTATTGATGTATATAAAGGTCCCACGGAGACGTAGAGGCCAACTCGCCAGGTATGTTTTCAAATATTACCGCCGAGATGTTAGGTTGGGTTAGGTTAGGTTATATTACGTTATTTATGTATAAAAAGATCCCACGGAGACGGAGAAGCCAAATCGCCAGGAATGTTTTCAAATATTACCGCCGAGATGTTAGGTTGGGTTAGGTTAGGTTATATTTCGTTATTGATGTATATGAAGGTTCCACGGAGACGCAGAGGCCAGCTCGCCAGGTATGTTGTCAAATATTACCGCCTAGATGTTAGGTTGGGTTAGGTTAGGCTATATTACGTTATTGATGTATATGAAGGTCCCACGGAGACGTAGATGCCAAATCGCCATGAATGTTTTCAAATATTACCGCCGAGACGTTAGGTTGGGTTAGGTTAGGTTATATTACGTTACTGATGTATATAAAGGTCCCACGGAGACGTAGAGGCCAACTCGCCAAGTATGTTTTCAAATATTACCGCCGAGATGTTAGGTTGGGTTAGGTTAGGTTATATTACTTTATTGATGTATATAAAGGTCCCACGGAGACGTAGAGGCCAACTCGCCAGGTATGTTTTCAAATATTACCGCCGAGTTGTTAGGTTGGGTTAGGTTAGGTTATATTACGATATTGATATATATAAAGGTCCCACGGAGACATAGAGGCCAACTCGCCAGGAATGTTGTCAAATATTACCGCCGAGACGTTAGGATGGGTTAGGTTAGGTTATATTACGTTATTGATGTATATAAAGGTCCCACGGAGACGTAGAGGCCAACTCGCCAGGAATGTTTTCAAATATTACCGCCGAGATGTTAGGTTGGGTTAGGTTAGGTTATATTACGTTATAGATGTATATAAAGGTCCCACGGAGACGTAGAGGCCAACTCGCCAGGAATGTTTTCAAATATTACCGCCGAGATGTTAGGTTGGGTTAGGTTAGGTTATATTACGTTATAGATGTATATAAAGGTCCCACGGAGACATAGAGGCCAACTCGCCAGGAATGTTGTCAAATATTACCGCCGAGATGATAGGCTGGGTTAGGTTAGGTTATATTACTTTATTGATGTATATAAAGGTCCCACGGAGACGTCGAGGCCAACTCGCCAGGAATGTTTTCAAATATTACCGCCGAGATGTTAGGTTGTGTTAGGTTAGGTTATATTACGTTATAGATGTATATAAAGGTCCCACGGAGACGTAGAGGCCAAATCGCCAGGTATGTTTTCAAATATTACCGCCGAGATGCTAGGTTGGGTTAGGTTAGGTTATATTACGTTATAGATGTACATAAAGGTCCCACGGAGACATAGAGGCCAACTCGCCAGGAATGTTGTCAAATATTACCGCCGAGACGTTAGGATGGGTTAGGTTAGGTTATATTACGTTATTGATGTATATAAAGGTCCCACGGAGACGTAGAGGCCAACTCGCCAGGAATGTTTTCAAATATTACCGCCGAGATGTTAGGTTGGGTTAGGTTAGGTTATATTACGTTATAGATGTATATAAAGGTCCCACGGAGACGTAGAGGCCAACACGCCAGGAATGTTTTCAAATATTACCGCCGAGATGTTAGGTTGGGTTAGGTTAGGTTATATTACGTTATAGATGTATATAAAGGTCCTACGGAGACATAGAGGCCAACTCGCCAGGAATGTTGTCAAATATTACCGCCGAGATGATAGGCTCGGTTAGGTTAGGTTATATTACTTTATTGATGTATATAAAGGTCCGACGGAGACGTAGAGGCCAACTCGCCAGGAATGTTTTCAAATATTACCGCCGAGACGTTAGGTTGGGTTAGGTTAGGTTATATTACGTTACTGATGTATATGAAGGTCACACGGAGACGTAGATGCCAAATCGCCATGAATGTTTTCAAATATTACCGCCGAGACGTCAGGTTGGGTTAGGTTAGGTTATATTACGTTATTTATGTATAAAAAGATCCCACGGAGACGGAGAAGCGAACTCGCCAGGAATGTTTTCAAATATTACCGCCGAGATGTTAGGTTGGGTTAGGTTAGGTTATATTTCGTTATTGATGTATATGAAGGTTCCACGGAGACGCAGAGGTCAACTCGCCAAGAATGTTTTCAAATATTACCGCCGAGATGTTAGGTTGGGTTAGGTTAGGTTATGTTTCGTTATTGATGTATATGAAGGTCCCACGGAGACATAGAGGCCAACACGCCAGGCATGTTGTCAAATATTACCGCCGAGATGTTAGGTTGGGTTAGGTTAGGTTACATTACTTTATTGATGTATATAAAGGTCCCACGGAGACGTAGAGGCCAACTCGCCAGGTATGTTTTCAAATATTACCGCCGAGATGTTAGGTTGGGTTAGGTTAGGTTATATTACGTTATTGATGTATATGAAGGTCCCACGGAGACGTAGATGCCAACTCGCCAGGCATGTTTTCAAATATTACCGCCGAGATGTTAGGTTGGGTTAGGTTAGGTTATGTCACGTTATAGATGTATATAAAGGTCCCGCGGAGACGTAGAGGCCACAAACCAGGAATGTGATCAAATATTACCGCCGGGATGATAGGTTGGGTTAGGTTACGTTATATTACGTTATTGATGTATATAAAGGTCCCACGGAGACGTAGAGGCCAACTCGCCAGGAATGTTTTCAAATATTACCGCCGAGATGTTAGGTTGGGTTAGGTTAGGTTATATTACGTTATAGATGTATATAAAGGTCCCACGGAGACATAGAGGCCAACTCGCCAGGAATGTTGTCAAATATTACCGCCGAGATGATAGGCTGGGTTAGGTTAGGTTATATTACTTTATTGATGTATATAAAGGTCCCACGGAGACGTCGAGGCCAACTCGCCAGGAATGTTTTCAAATATTACCGCCGAGATGTTAGGTTGTGTTAGGTTAGGTTATATTACGTTATAGATGTATATAAAGGTCCCACGGAGACGTAGAGGCCAAATCGACAGGTATGTTTTCAAATATTACCGCCGAGATGCTAGGTTGGGTTAGGTTAGGTTATATTACGTTATAGATGTACATAAAGGTCCCACGGAGACATAGAGGCCAACTCGCCAGGAATGTTGTCAAATATTACCGCCGAGACGTTAGGATGGGTTAGGTTAGGTTATATTACGTTATTGATGTATATAAAGGTCCCACGGAGACGTAGAGGCCAACTCGCCAGGAATGTTTTCAAATATTACCGCCGAGATGTTAGGTTGGGTTAGGTTAGGTTATATTACGTTATAGATGTATATAAAGGTCCCACGGAGACGTAGAGGCCAACACGCCAGGAATGTTTTCAAATATTACCGCCGAGATGTTAGGTTGGGTTAGGTTAGGTTATATTACGTTATAGATGTATATAAAGGTCCTACGGAGACATAGAGGCCAACTCGCCAGGAATGTTGTCAAATATTACCGCCGAGATGATAGGCTCGGTTAGGTTAGGTTATATTACTTTATTGATGTATATAAAGGTCCGACGGAGACGTAGAGGCCAACTCGCCAGGAATGTTTTCAAATATTACCGCCGAGACGTTAGGTTGGGTTAGGTTAGGTTATATTACGTTACTGATGTATATGAAGGTCACACGGAGACGTAGATGCCAAATCGCCATGAATGTTTTCAAATATTACCGCCGAGACGTCAGGTTGGGTTAGGTTAGGTTATATTACGTTATTTATGTATAAAAAGATCCCACGGAGACGGAGAAGCGAACTCGCCAGGAATGTTTTCAAATATTACCGCCGAGATGTTAGGTTGGGTTAGGTTAGGTTATATTTCGTTATTGATGTATATGAAGGTTCCACGGAGACGCAGAGGTCAACTCGCCAAGAATGTTTTCAAATATTACCGCCGAGATGTTAGGTTGGGTTAGGTTAGGTTATGTTTCGTTATTGATGTATATGAAGGTCCCACGGAGACATAGAGGCCAACACGCCAGGCATGTTGTCAAATATTACCGCCGAGATGTTAGGTTGGGTTAGGTTAGGTTACATTACTTTATTGATGTATATAAAGGTCCCACGGAGACGTAGAGGCCAACTCGCCAGGTATGTTTTCAAATATTACCGCCGAGATGTTAGGTTGGGTTAGGTTAGGTTATATTACGTTATTGATGTATATGAAGGTCCCACGGAGACGTAGATGCCAACTCGCCAGGCATGTTTTCAAATATTACCGCCGAGATGTTAGGTTGGGTTAGGTTAGGTTATGTCACGTTATAGATGTATATAAAGGTCCCGCGGAGACGTAGAGGCCACAAACCAGGAATGTGATCAAATATTACCGCCGGGATGATAGGTTGGGTTAGGTTACGTTATATTACGTTATTGATGTATATAAATGTCCCACGGAGACGGAGAAGCCAACTCGCCAGGAATGTTTTCAAATATTACCGCCGAGACGTTAGGTTGGGTTAGGTTAGGTTATATTACGTTACTGATGTATATAAAGGTCCCACGGAGACGTAGAGGCCAACTCGCCAAGTATGTTTTCAAATATTACCGCCGAGACGTTAGGTTGGGTTAGGTTAGGTTATATTTCGTTATTGATGTATATGAAGGTTCCACGGAGACGCAGAGGCCAGCTCGCCAGGTATGTTGTCAAATATTACCGCCTAGATGTTAGGTTGGGTTAGGTTAGGCTATATTACGTTATTGATGTATATGAAGGTCCCACGGAGACGTAGATGCCAAATCGCCATGAATGTTTTCAAATATTACCGCCGAGACGTTAGGTTGGGTTAGGTTAGCTTATATTACGTTACTGATGTATATAAAGGTCCCACGGAGACGTAGAGGCCAACTCGCCAAGTATGTTTTCAAATATTACCGCCGAGATGTTAGGTTGGGTTAGGTTAGGTTATATTACTTTATTGATGTATATAAAGGTCCCACGGAGACGTAGAGGCCAACTCGCAAGGTATGTTTTCAAATATTACCGCCGAGTTGTTAGGTTGGGTTAGGTTAGGTTATATTACGATATTGATATATATAAAGGTCCCACGGAGACGTCGAGGCCAAATCGCCATGAATGTTTTCAAATATTACCGCCGAGACGTTAGGTTGGGTTAGGTTAGGTTATATTACGTTATGGATGTCTGTAAAGGTCCCACGGTGACGTAGAGGCCACCTCGCCAGGAATGTTTTCAAATATTACCGCCGAGATGTTAGGTTGGGTTATGTTAGGTTATATCACCTTATAGATGTATATAAAGGTCCCGCGGAGACGTAGAGGCCAACAAGCCAGGAATGTGATCAAATATTACCGCCGAGATGATAGGTTGGGTTAGGTTACGTTATATTACGTTATTGATGTTTATGAAGGTCAAACGGAGACGTAGAGGCCAACTCGCCAGGAATGATGTCAAATATTACCGCCGAAATGTTAGGTTGGGTTAGGTTAGGCTATATTACGTTATTGATGTATATGAAGGTCCCACGGAGACGTAGATGCCAAATCGCCATGAATGTTTTCAAATATTACCGCCGAGACGTTAGGTTGGGTTAGGTTAGGTTATATTACGTTATTGATGTATATAAAGGTCCCACGGTGACGGAGAAGCCAACTCGCCAGGAATGTTTTCAAATATTACCGCCAAGATGTTAGGTTGGGTTAGGTTAGGTTATATTTCATTATTGATGTATATGAAGGTTCCACGGAAACGTAGAGGCCAACTCGCCAGGTATGTTGTCAAATATTACCGCCGAGATGTTAGGTTGGGTTAGGTTAGGTTATATTACGTTATTGATGTATATAAATGTCCCACGGAGACGGAGAAGCCAACTCGCCAGGAATGTTGTCAAATATTACCGCCGAAATGTTAGGTTGGGTTAGGTTAGGCTATATTACGTTATTGATGTATATGAAGGTCCCACGGAGACGTAGATGCCAACTCGCCAGGAATGTTTTCAAATATTACCGCCGAGATGTTAGGTTGGGTTAGGTTAGGTTATATTTCGTTATGGATGTATATGAAGGTTCCACGGAGACGCAGAGGCCAACTCGCCAGGTATGTTGTCAAATATTACCGCCGAAATGTTAGGTTGGGTTAGGTTAGGCTATATTACGTTATTGATGTATATGAAGGTCCCACGGAGACGTAGATGCCAAATCGCCATGAATGTTTTCAAATATTACCGCCGAGACGTTAGGTTGGGTTAGGTTAGGTTATATTACGTTATTGATGTATATAAAGGTCCCACGGAGACGTAGAGGCCAACTCGCCAGGTATGTTTTCAAATATTACCGCCGAGATGTTAGGTTGGGTTAGGTTAGGTTATATTACGTTATTTATGTATAAAAAGATCCCACGGAGACGGAGAAGCCAAATCGCCAGGAATGTTTTCAAATATTACCGCCGAGATGTTAGGTTGGGTTAGGTTAGGTTATATTTCGTTATTGATGTATATGAAGGTTCCACGGAGACGCAGAGGCCAGCTCGCCAGGTATGTTGTCAAATATTACCGCCTAGATGTTAGGTTGGGTTAGGTTAGGCTATATTACGTTATTGATGTATATGAAGGTCCCACGGAGACGTAGATGCCAAATCGCCATGAATGTTTTCAAATATTACCGCCGAGACGTTAGGTTGGGTTAGGTTAGGTTATATTACGTTACTGATGTATATAAAGGTCCCACGGAGACGTAGAGGCCAACTCGCCAGGAATGTTTTCAAATATTACCGCCGAGATGTTAGGTTGGGTTAGGTTAGGTTATATTACGTTATAGATGTATATAAAGGTCCCACGGAGACGTAGAGGCCAACACGCCAGGAATGTTTTCAAATATTACCGCCGAGATGTTAGGTTGGGTTAGGTTAGGTTATATTACGTTATAGATGTATATAAAGGTCCTACGGAGACATAGAGGCCAACTCGCCAGGAATGTTGTCAAATATTACCGCCGAGATGATAGGCTCGGTTAGGTTAGGTTATATTACTTTATTGATGTATATAAAGGTCCGACGGAGACGTAGAGGCCAACTCGCCAGGAATGTTTTCAAATATTACCGCCGAGACGTTAGGTTGGGTTAGGTTAGGTTATATTACGTTACTGATGTATATGAAGGTCACACGGAGACGTAGATGCCAAATCGCCATGAATGTTTTCAAATATTACCGCCGAGACGTCAGGTTGGGTTAGGTTAGGTTATATTACGTTATTTATGTATAAAAAGATCCCACGGAGACGGAGAAGCGAACTCGCCAGGAATGTTTTCAAATATTACCGCCGAGATGTTAGGTTGGGTTAGGTTAGGCTATATTTCGTTATTGATGTATATGAAGGTTCCACGGAGACGCAGAGGTCAACTCGCCAAGAATGTTTTCAAATATTACCGCCGAGATGTTAGGTTGGGTTAGGTTAGGTTATGTTTCGTTATTGATGTATATGAAGGTCCCACGGAGACATAGAGGCCAACACGCCAGGCATGTTGTCAAATATTACCGCCGAGATGTTAGGTTGGGTTAGGTTAGGTTACATTACTTTATTGATGTATATAAAGGTCCCACGGAGACGTAGAGGCCAACTCGCCAGGTATGTTTTCAAATATTACCGCCGAGATGTTAGGTTGGGTTAGGTTAGGTTATATTACGTTATTGATGTATATGAAGGTCCCACGGAGACGTAGATGCCAACTCGCCAGGCATGTTTTCAAATATTACCGCCGAGATGTTAGGTTGGGTTAGGTTAGGTTATGTCACGTTATAGATGTATATAAAGGTCCCGCGGAGACGTAGAGGCCACAAACCCGGAATGTGATCAAATATTACCGCCGGGATGATAGGTTGGGTTAGGTTACGTTATATTACGTTATTGATGTATATAAATGTCCCACGGAGACGGAGAAGCCAACTCGCCAGGAATGTTTTCAAATATTACCGCCGAGACGTTAGGTTGGGTTAGGTTAGGTTATATTACGTTACTAATGTATATAAAGGTCCCACGGAGACGTAGAGGCCAACTCGCCAAGTATGTTTTCAAATATTACCGCCGAGACGTTAGGTTGGGTTAGGTTAGGTTATATTTCGTTATTGATGTATATGAAGGTTCCACGGAGACGCAGAGGCCAGCTCGCCAGGTATGTTGTCAAATATTACCGCCTAGATGTTAGGTTGGGTTAGGTTAGGCTATATTACGTTATTGATGTATATGAAGGTCCCACGGAGACGTAGATGCCAAATCGCCATGAATGTTTTCAAATATTACCGCCGAGACGTTAGGTTGGGTTAGGTTAGCTTATATTACGTTACTGATGTATATAAAGGTCCCACGGAGACGTAGAGGCCAACTCGCCAAGTATGTTTTCAAATATTACCGCCGAGATGTTAGGTTGGGTTAGGTTAGGTTATATTACTTTATTGATGTATATAAAGGTCCCACGGAGACGTAGAGGCCAACTCGCAAGGTATGTTTTCAAATATTACCGCCGAGTTGTTAGGTTGGGTTAGGTTAGGTTATATTACGATATTGATATATATAAAGGTCCCACGGAGACGTCGAGGCCAACACGCCAGGAATGTTTTCAAATATTACCGCCGAGATGTTAGGTTGGGTTAGGTTAGGCTATATTACGCTATTGATGTATATAAAGGTCCCACGGAGACATAGAGGCCAACTCGCCATGAATGTTTTCAAATATTACCGCCGAAATGTTAGGTTGGGTTAGGTTAGGTTATATTACGTTATTGATGTATATAAATGTACCACGGAGACGTAGATGCCAACTCGCCATGAATGTTTTCAAATATTACCGCCGAGAGGTTAGGTTGGGTTAGGTTAGGTTATATTACGTTATGGATGTCTATAAAGGTCCCACGGTGACGTAGAGGGCACCTCGCCAGGAATATTTTCAAATATTACCGCCGAGATGTTAGGTTGGGTTAGGTTAGGTTATATCACGTTATAGATGTATATAAAGGTCCCGCGGAGACGTAGAGGCCAACAAGCCAGGAATGTGATCAAATATTACCGCCGAGATGATAGGTTGGGTTAGGTAACGTTATATTACGTTATTGATGTTTATGAAGGTCAAACGGAGACGTAGAGGCCAACTCGACAGGAATGATGTCAAATATTACCGCCGAAATGTTAGGTTGGGTTAGGTTAGGCTATATTACGTTATTGATGTATATGAAGGTCCCACGGAGACGTAGATGCCAACTCGCCAGGCATGTTTTCAAATATTACCGCCGAGATGTTAGGTTGGGTTAGGTTAGGTTATGTCACGTTATAGATGTATATAAAGGTCCCGCGGAGACGTAGAGGCCACAAACCAGGAATGTGATCAAATATTACCGCCGGGATGATAGGTTGGGTTAGGTTACGTTATATTACGTTATTGATGTATATAAATGTCCCACGGAGACGGAGAAGCCAACTCGCCAGGAATGTTTTCAAATATTACCGCCGAGACGTTAGGTTGGGTTAGGTTAGGTTATATTACGTTACTAATGTATATAAAGGTCCCACGGAGACGTAGAGGCCAACTCGCCAAGTATGTTTTCAAATATTACCGCCGAGACGTTAGGTTGGGTTAGGTTAGGTTATATTTCGTTATTGATGTATATGAAGGTTCCACGGAGACGCAGAGGCCAGCTCGCCAGGTATGTTGTCAAATATTACCGCCTAGATGTTAGGTTGGGTTAGGTTAGGCTATATTACGTTATTGATGTATATGAAGGTCCCACGGAGACGTAGATGCCAAATCGCCATGAATGTTTTCAAATATTACCGCCGAGACGTTAGGTTGGGTTAGGTTAGCTTATATTACGTTACTGATGTATATAAAGGTCCCACGGAGACGTAGAGGCCAACTCGCCAAGTATGTTTTCAAATATTACCGCCGAGATGTTAGGTTGGGTTAGGTTAGGTTATATTACTTTATTGATGTATATAAAGGTCCCACGGAGACGTAGAGGCCAACTCGCAAGGTATGTTTTCAAATATTACCGCCGAGTTGTTAGGTTGGGTTAGGTTAGGTTATATTACGATATTGATATATATAAAGGTCCCACGGAGACGTCGAGGCCAACACGCCAGGAATGTTTTCAAATATTACCGCCGAGATGTTAGGTTGGGTTAGGTTAGGCTATATTACGCTATTGATGTATATAAAGGTCCCACGGAGACATAGAGGCCAACTCGCCATGAATGTTTTCAAATATTACCGCCGAAATGTTAGGTTGGGTTAGGTTAGGTTATATTACGTTATTGATGTATATAAATGTACCACGGAGACGTAGATGCCAACTCGCCATGAATGTTTTCGAATATTACCGCCGAGAGGTTAGGTTGGGTTAGGTTAGGTTATATTACGTTATGGATGTCTATAAAGGTCCCACGGTGACGTAGAGGGCACCTCGCCAGGAATATTTTCAAATATTACCGCCGAGATGTTAGGTTGGGTTAGGTTAGGTTATATTACGTTATTTATGTATAAAAAGATCCCACGGAGACGGAGAAGCCAAATCGCCAGGAATGTTTTCAAATATTACCGCCGAGATGTTAGGTTGGGTTAGGTTAGGTTATATTTCGTTATTGATGTATATGAAGGTTCCACGGAGACGCAGAGGCCAGCTCGCCAGGTATGTTGTCAAATATTACCGCCTAGATGTTAGGTTGGGTTAGGTTAGGCTATATTACGTTATTGATGTATATGAAGGTCCCACGGAGACGTAGATGCCAAATCGCCATGAATGTTTTCAAATATTACCGCCGAGACGTTAGGTTGGGTTAGGTTAGGTTATATTACGTTACTGATGTATATAAAGGTCCCACGGAGACGTAGAGGCCAACTCGCCAGGAATGTTTTCAAATATTACCGCCGAGATGTTAGGTTGGGTTAGGTTAGGTTATATTACGTTATAGATGTATATAAAGGTCCCACGGAGACGTAGAGGCCAACACGCCAGGAATGTTTTCAAATATTACCGCCGAGACGTTAGGTTGGGTTAGGTTAGGTTATATTACGTTACTGATGTATATGAAGGTCACACGGAGACGTAGATGCCAAATCGCCATGAATGTTTTCAAATATTACCGCCGAGACGTCAGGTTGGGTTAGGTTAGGTTATATTACGTTATTTATGTATAAAAAGATCCCACGGAGACGGAGAAGCGAACTCGCCAGGAATGTTTTCAAATATTACCGCCGAGATGTTAGGTTGGGTTAGGTTAGGCTATATTTCGTTATTGATGTATATGAAGGTTCCACGGAGACGCAGAGGTCAACTCGCCAAGAATGTTTTCAAATATTACCGCCGAGATGTTAGGTTGGGTTAGGTTAGGTTATGTTTCGTTATTGATGTATATGAAGGTCCCACGGAGACATAGAGGCCAACACGCCAGGCATGTTGTCAAATATTACCGCCGAGATGTTAGGTTGGGTTAGGTTAGGTTACATTACTTTATTGATGTATATAAAGGTCCCACGGAGACGTAGAGGCCAACTCGCCAGGTATGTTTTCAAATATTACCGCCGAGATGTTAGGTTGGGTTAGGTTAGGTTATATTACGTTATTGATGTATATGAAGGTCCCACGGAGACGTAGATGCCAACTCGCCAGGCATGTTTTCAAATATTACCGCCGAGATGTTAGGTTGGGTTAGGTTAGGTTATGTCACGTTATAGATGTATATAAAGGTCCCGCGGAGACGTAGAGGCCACAAACCCGGAATGTGATCAAATATTACCGCCGGGATGATAGGTTGGGTTAGGTTACGTTATATTACGTTATTGATGTATATAAATGTCCCACGGAGACGGAGAAGCCAACTCGCCAGGAATGTTTTCAAATATTACCGCCGAGACGTTAGGTTGGGTTAGGTTAGGTTATATTACGTTACTAATGTATATAAAGGTCCCACGGAGACGTAGAGGCCAACTCGCCAAGTATGTTTTCAAATATTACCGCCGAGACGTTAGGTTGGGTTAGGTTAGGTTATATTTCGTTATTGATGTATATGAAGGTTCCACGGAGACGCAGAGGCCAGCTCGCCAGGTATGTTGTCAAATATTACCGCCTAGATGTTAGGTTGGGTTAGGTTAGGCTATATTACGTTATTGATGTATATGAAGGTCCCACGGAGACGTAGATGCCAAATCGCCATGAATGTTTTCAAATATTACCGCCGAGACGTTAGGTTGGGTTAGGTTAGCTTATATTACGTTACTGATGTATATAAAGGTCCCACGGAGACGTAGAGGCCAACTCGCCAAGTATGTTTTCAAATATTACCGCCGAGATGTTAGGTTGGGTTAGGTTAGGTTATATTACTTTATTGATGTATATAAAGGTCCCACGGAGACGTAGAGGCCAACTCGCAAGGTATGTTTTCAAATATTACCGCCGAGTTGTTAGGTTGGGTTAGGTTAGGTTATATTACGATATTGATATATATAAAGGTCCCACGGAGACGTCGAGGCCAACACGCCAGGAATGTTTTCAAATATTACCGCCGAGATGTTAGGTTGGGTTAGGTTAGGCTATATTACGCTATTGATGTATATAAAGGTCCCACGGAGACATAGAGGCCAACTCGCCATGAATGTTTTCAAATATTACCGCCGAAATGTTAGGTTGGGTTAGGTTAGGTTATATTACGTTATTGATGTATATAAATGTACCACGGAGACGTAGATGCCAACTCGCCATGAATGTTTTCAAATATTACCGCCGAGAGGTTAGGTTGGGTTAGGTTAGGTTATATTACGTTATGGATGTCTATAAAGGTCCCACGGTGACGTAGAGGGCACCTCGCCAGGAATATTTTCAAATATTACCGCCGAGATGTTAGGTTGGGTTAGGTTAGGTTATATCACGTTATAGATGTATATAAAGGTCCCGCGGAGACGTAGAGGCCAACAAGCCAGGAATGTGATCAAATATTACCGCCGAGATGATAGGTTGGGTTAGGTAACGTTATATTACGTTATTGATGTTTATGAAGGTCAAACGGAGACGTAGAGGCCAACTCGACAGGAATGATGTCAAATATTACCGCCGAAATGTTAGGTTGGGTTAGGTTAGGCTATATTACGTTATTGATGTATATGAAGGTCCCACGGAGACGTAGATGCCAACTCGCCAGGCATGTTTTCAAATATTACCGCCGAGATGTTAGGTTGGGTTAGGTTAGGTTATGTCACGTTATAGATGTATATAAAGGTCCCGCGGAGACGTAGAGGCCACAAACCAGGAATGTGATCAAATATTACCGCCGGGATGATAGGTTGGGTTAGGTTACGTTATATTACGTTATTGATGTATATAAATGTCCCACGGAGACGGAGAAGCCAACTCGCCAGGAATGTTTTCAAATATTACCGCCGAGACGTTAGGTTGGGTTAGGTTAGGTTATATTACGTTACTAATGTATATAAAGGTCCCACGGAGACGTAGAGGCCAACTCGCCAAGTATGTTTTCAAATATTACCGCCGAGACGTTAGGTTGGGTTAGGTTAGGTTATATTTCGTTATTGATGTATATGAAGGTTCCACGGAGACGCAGAGGCCAGCTCGCCAGGTATGTTGTCAAATATTACCGCCTAGATGTTAGGTTGGGTTAGGTTAGGCTATATTACGTTATTGATGTATATGAAGGTCCCACGGAGACGTAGATGCCAAATCGCCATGAATGTTTTCAAATATTACCGCCGAGACGTTAGGTTGGGTTAGGTTAGCTTATATTACGTTACTGATGTATATAAAGGTCCCACGGAGACGTAGAGGCCAACTCGCCAAGTATGTTTTCAAATATTACCGCCGAGATGTTAGGTTGGGTTAGGTTAGGTTATATTACTTTATTGATGTATATAAAGGTCCCACGGAGACGTAGAGGCCAACTCGCAAGGTATGTTTTCAAATATTACCGCCGAGTTGTTAGGTTGGGTTAGGTTAGGTTATATTACGATATTGATATATATAAAGGTCCCACGGAGACGTCGAGGCCAACACGCCAGGAATGTTTTCAAATATTACCGCCGAGATGTTAGGTTGGGTTAGGTTAGGCTATATTACGCTATTGATGTATATAAAGGTCCCACGGAGACATAGAGGCCAACTCGCCATGAATGTTTTCAAATATTACCGCCGAAATGTTAGGTTGGGTTAGGTTAGGTTATATTACGTTATTGATGTATATAAATGTACCACGGAGACGTAGATGCCAACTCGCCATGAATGTTTTCGAATATTACCGCCGAGAGGTTAGGTTGGGTTAGGTTAGGTTATATTACGTTATGGATGTCTATAAAGGTCCCACGGTGACGTAGAGGGCACCTCGCCAGGAATATTTTCAAATATTACCGCCGAGATGTTAGGTTGGGTTAGGTTAGGTTATATCACGTTATAGATGTATATAAAGGTCCCGCGGAGACGTAGAGGCCAACAAGCCAGGAATGTGATCAAATATTACCGCCGAGATGATAGGTTGGGTTAGGTAACGTTATATTACGTTATTGATGTTTATGAAGGTCAAACGGAGACGTAGAGGCCAACTCGACAGGAATGATGTCAAATATTACCGCCGAAATGTTAGGTTGGGTTAGGTTAGGCTATATTACGTTATTGATGTATATGAAGGTCCCACGGAGACGTAGATGCCAAATCGCCATGAATGTTTTCAAATATTACCGCCGATACGTTAGGTTGGGTTAGGTTAGGTTATATTACCTTATGGATGTCTATAAAGGTCCCAGGGTGACGTAGAGGCCACCTCGCCAGGAATGTTTTCAAATATTACCGCCGAGATGTTAGGTTGGGTTAGGTTAGGTTATATCACGTTATAGATGTATATAAAGGTCCCGCGGAGACGTAGAGGCCAACAAGCCAGGAATGTGATCAAATATTACCGCCGAGATGATAGGTTGGGTTAGGTTACGTTATATTACGTTATTGATGTTTATGAAGGTCAAACGGAGACGTAGAGGCCAACTCGCCAGGAATGATGTCAAATATTACCGCCGAAATGTTAGGTTGGGTTAGGTTAGGCTATATTACGTTATTGATGTATATGAAGGTCCCACGGAGACGTAGATGCCAAATCGCCATGAATGTTTTCAAATATTACCGCCGAGACGTTAGGTTGGGTTAGGTTAGGTTATATTACGTTATTGATGTATATAAAGGTCCCACGGTGACGGAGAAGCCAACTCGCCAGGAATGTTTTCAAATATTACCGCCGAGATGTTAGGTTGGGTTAGGTTAGGTTATATTTCATTATTGATGTATATGAAGGTTCCACGGAAACGTAGAGGCCAACTCGCCAGGAATATTTTCAAATATTACCGCCGAGATGTTAGGTTGGGTTAGGTTAGGTTATATCACGTTATAGATGTATATAAAGGTCCCGCGGAGACGTAGAGGCCAACAAGCCAGGAATGTGATCAAATATTACCGCCGAGATGATAGGTTGGGTTAGGTTAGGCTATATTACGTTATTGATGTATATGAAGGTCCCACGGAGACGTAGATGCCAACTCGCCACGAATGTTTTCAAATATTACCGCCGAGATGTTAGGTTGGGTTAGGTTAGGTTATATTTCGTTATGGATGTATATGAAGGTTCCACGGAGACGCAGAGGCCAACTCGCCAGGTATGTTGTCAAATATTACCGCCGAAATGTTAGGTTGGGTTAGGTTAGGCTATATTACGTTATTGATGTATATGAAGGTCCCACGGAGACGTAGATGCCAAATCGCCATGAATGTTTTCAAATATTACCGCCGAGACGTTAGGTTGGGTTAGGTTAGGTTATATTACGTTATTGATGTATATAAAGGTCCCACGGAGACGTAGAGGCCAACTCGCCAGGTATGTTTTCAAATATTACCGCCGAGATGTTAGGTTGGGTTAGGTTAGGTTATATTACGTTATTTATGTATAAAAAGATCCCACGGAGACGGAGAAGCCAAATCGCCAGGAATGTTTTCAAATATTACCGCCGAGATGTTAGGTTGGGTTAGGTTAGGTTATATTTCGTTATTGATGTATATGAAGGTTCCACGGAGACGCAGAGGCCAGCTCGCCAGGTATGTTGTCAAATATTACCGCCTAGATGTTAGGTTGGGTTAGGTTAGGCTATATTACGTTATTGATGTATATGAAGGTCCCACGGAGACGTAGATGCCAAATCGCCATGAATGTTTTCAAATATTACCGCCGAGACGTTAGGTTGGGTTAGGTTAGGTTATATTACGTTACTGATGTATATAAAGGTCCCACGGAGACGTAGATGCCAAATCGCCATGAATGTTTTCAAATATTACCGCCGAGACGTTAGGTTGGGTTAGGTTAGGTTATATTACGTTATGGATGTCTATAAAGGTCCCACGGTGACGTAGAGGCCACCTCGCCAGGAATGTTTTCAAATATTACCGCCGAGATGTTAGGTTGGGTTAGGTTAGGTTATATCTCGTTATAGATGTATATAAAGGTCCCGCGGAGACGTAGAGGCCAACAAGCCAGGAATGTGATCAAATATTACCGCCGAGATGATAGGTTGGGTTAGGTTAGGCTATATTACGTTATTGATGTATATGAAGGTCCCACGGAGACGTAGATGCCAAATCGCCATGAATGTTTTCAAATATTACCGCCGAGACGTTAGGTTGGGTTAGGTTAGGTTATATTACGTTATGGATGTCTATAAAGGTCCCACGGTGACGTAGAGGCCACCTCGCCAGGAATGTTTTCAAATATTACCGCCGAGATGTTAGGTTGGGTTAGGTTAGGTTATATCTCGTTATAGATGTATATAAAGGTCCCGCGGAGACGTAGAGGCCAACAAGCCAGGAATGTGATCAAATATTACCGCCGAGATGATAGGTTGGGTTAGGTTACGTTATATTACGTTATTGATGTTTATGAAGGTCAAACGGAGACGTAGAGGCCAACTCGCCAGGAATGATGTCAAATATTACCGCCGAAATGTTAGGTTGGGTTAGGTTAGGCTATATTACGTTATTGATGTATATGAAGGTCCCACGGAGACGTAGATGCCAAATCGCCATGAATGTTTTCAAATATTACCGCCGAGACGTTAGGTTGGGTTAGGTTAGGTTATATTACGTTATTGATGTATATAAAGGTCCCACGGTGACGGAGAAGCCAACTCGCCAGGAATGTTTTCAAATATTACCGCCGAGATGTTAGGTTGGGTTAGGTTAGGTTATATTTCATTATTGATGTATATGAAGGTTCCACGGAAACGTAGAGGCCAACTCGCCAGGTATGTTGTCAAATATTACCGCCGAAATGTTAGGTTGGGTTAGGTTAGGCTATATTACGTTATTGATGTATATGAAGGTCCCACGGAGACGTAGATGCCAAATCGCCATGAATGTTTTCAAATATTACCGCCGAGACGTTAGGTTGGGTTAGGTTAGGTTATATTACGTTATTGATGTATATAAAGGTCCCACGGTGACGGAGAAGCCAACTCGCCAGGAATGTTTTCAAATATTACCGCCGAGATGTTAGGTTGGGTTAGGTTAGGTTATATTTCATTAGTGATGTATATGAAGGTTCCACGGAAACGTAGAGGCCAACTCGCCAGGTATGTTGTCAAATATTACCGCCGAGATGTTAGGTTGGGTTAGGTTAGGTTATATTACGTTATTGATGTATATAAATGTCCCACGGAGACGGAGAAGCCAACTCGCCAGGAATGTTGTCAAATATTACCGCCGAAATGTTAGGTTGGGTTAGGTTAGGCTATATTACGTTATTGATGTATATGAAGGTCCCACGGAGACGTAGATGCCAACTCGCCAGGAATGTTTTCAAATATTACCGCCGAGATGTTAGGTTGGGTTAGGTTAGGTTATATTTCGTTATGGATGTATATGAAGGTTCCACGGAGACGCAGAGGCCAGCTCGCCAGGTATGTTGTCAAATATTACCGCCTAGATGGTAGGTTGGGTTAGGTTAGGCTATATTACGTTATTGATGTATATGAAGGTCCCACGGAGACGTAGATGCCAAATCGCCATGAATGTTTTCAAATATTACCGCCGAGACGTTAGGTTGGGTTAGGTTAGGTTATATTACGTTACTGATGTATATAAAGGTCCCACGGAGACGTAGAGGCCAACTCGCCAGGAATGTTTTCAAATATTACCGCCGAGATGTTAGGTTGGGTTAGGTTAGGTTATATTACGTTATAGATGTATATAAAGGTCCCACGGAGACGTAGAGGCCAACACGCCAGGAATGTTTTCAAATATTACCGCCGAGATGTTAGGTTGGGTTAGGTTAGGTTATATTACGTTATAGATGTATATAAAGGTCCTACGGAGACATAGAGGCCAACTCGCCAGGAATGTTGTCAAATATTACCGCCGAGATGATAGGCTCGGTTGGGTTAGGTTATATTACTTTATTGATGTATATAAAGGTCCGACGGAGACGTAGAGGCCAACTCGCCAGGAATGTTTTCAAATATTACCGCCGAGACGTTAGGTTGGGTTAGGTTAGGTTATATTACGTTACTGATGTATATGAAGGTCACACGGAGACGTAGATGCCAAATCGCCATGAATGTTTTCAAATATTACCGCCGAGACGTCAGGTTGGGTTAGGTTAGGTTATATTAAGTTATTTATGTATAAAAAGATCCCACGGAGACGGAGAAGCGAACTCGCCAGGAATGTTTTCAAATATTACCGCCGAGATGTTAGGTTGGGTTAGGTTAGGTTATATTTCGTTATTGATGTATATGAAGGTTCCACGGAGACGCAGAGGTCAACTCGCCAAGAATGTTTTCAAATATTACCGCCGAGATGTTAGGTTGGGTTAGGTTAGGTTATGTTTCGTTATTGATGTATATGAAGGTCCCACGGAGACATAGAGGCCAACACGCCAGGCATGTTGTCAAATATTACCGCCGAGATGTTAGGTTGGGTTAGGTTAGGTTACATTACTTTATTGATGTATATAAAGGTCCCACGGAGACGTAGAGGCCAACTCGCCAGGTATGTTTTCAAATATTACCGCCGAGATGTTAGGCTGGGTTAGGTTAGGTTATATTACGTTATTGATGTATATGAAGGTCCCACGGAGACGTAGATGCCAACTCGCCAGGCATGTTTTCAAATATTACCGCCGAGATGTTAGGTTGGGTTAGGTTAGGTTATGTCACGTTATAGATGTATATAAAGGTCCCGCGGAGACGTAGAGGCCACAAACCAGGAATGTGATCAAATATTACCGCCGGGATGATAGGTTGGGTTAGGTTACGTTATATTACGTTATTGATGTATATAAATGTCCCACGGAGACGGAGAAGCCAACTCGCCAGGAATGTTTTCAAATATTACCGCCGAGACGTTAGGTTGGGTTAGGTTAGGTTACATTACGTTACTGATGTATATAAAGGTCCCACGGAGACGTAGATGCCAACTCGCCAGGAATGTTTTCAAATATTACCGCCGAGATGTTAGGTTGGGTTAGGTTAGGTTATATTTCGTTATGGATGTATATGAAGGTTCCACGGAGACGCAGAGGCCAACTCGCCAGGTATGTTGTCAAATATTACCGCCGAAATGTTAGGTTGGGTTAGGTTAGGCTATATTACGTTATTGATGTATATGAAGGTCCCACGGAGACGTAGATGCCAAATCGCCATGAATGTTTTCAAATATTACCGCCGAGACGGTAGGTTGGGTTAGGTTAGGTTATATTACGTTATTGATGTATATAAAGGTCCCACGGAGACGTAGAGGCCAACTCGCCAGGTATGTTTTCAAATATTACCGCCGAGATGTTAGGTTGGGTTAGGTTAGGTTATATTACGTTATTGATGTATATGAAGGTTCCACGGAGACGCAGAGGCCAGCTCGCCAGGTATGTTGTCAAATATTACCGCCTAGATGGTAGGTTGGGTTAGGTTAGGCTATATTACGTTATTAATGTATATGAAGGTCCCACGGAGACGTAGATGCCAAATCGCCATGAATGTTTTCAAATATTACCGCCGAGACGTTAGGTTGGGTTAGGTTAGGTTATATTACGTTACTGATGTATATAAAGGTCCCACGGAGACGTAGAGGCCAACTCGCCAGGAATGTTTTCAAATATTACCGCCGAGATGTTAGGTTGGGTTAGGTTAGGTTATATTACGTTATAGATGTATATAAAGGTCCCACGGAGACGTAGAGGCCAACACGCCAGGAATGTTTTCAAATATTACCGCCGAGATGTTAGGTTGGGTTAGGTTAGGTTATATTACGTTATAGATGTATATAAAGGTCCTACGGAGACATAGAGGCCAACTCGCCAGGAATGTTGTCAAATATTACCGCCGAGATGATAGGCTCGGTTGGGTTAGGTTATATTACTTTATTGATGTATATAAAGGTCCGACGGAGACGTAGAGGCCAACTCGCCAGGAATGTTTTCAAATATTACCGCCGAGACGTTAGGTTGGGTTAGGTTAGGTTATATTACGTTACTGATGTATATGAAGGTCACACGGAGACGTAGATGCCAAATCGCCATGAATGTTTTCAAATATTACCGCCGAGACGTCAGGTTGGGTTAGGTTAGGTTATATTAAGTTATTTATGTATAAAAAGATCCCACGGAGACGGAGAAGCGAACTCGCCAGGAATGTTTTCAAATATTACCGCCGAGATGTTAGGTTGGGTTAGGTTAGGTTATATTTCGTTATTGATGTATATGAAGGTTCCACGGAGACGCAGAGGTCAACTCGCCAAGAATGTTTTCAAATATTACCGCCGAGATGTTAGGTTGGGTTAGGTTAGGTTATGTTTCGTTATTGATGTATATGAAGGTCCCACGGAGACATAGAGGCCAACACGCCAGGCATGTTGTCAAATATTACCGCCGAGATGTTAGGTTGGGTTAGGTTAGGTTACATTACTTTATTGATGTATATAAAGGTCCCACGGAGACGTAGAGGCCAACTCGCCAGGTATGTTTTCAAATATTACCGCCGAGATGTTAGGCTGGGTTAGGTTAGGTTATATTACGTTATTGATGTATATGAAGGTCCCACGGAGACGTAGATGCCAACTCGCCAGGCATGTTTTCAAATATTACCGCCGAGATGTTAGGTTGGGTTAGGTTAGGTTATGTCACGTTATAGATGTATATAAAGGTCCCGCGGAGACGTAGAGGCCACAAACCAGGAATGTGATCAAATATTACCGCCGGGATGATAGGTTGGGTTAGGTTACGTTATATTACGTTATTGATGTATATAAATGTCCCACGGAGACGGAGAAGCCAACTCGCCAGGAATGTTTTCAAATATTACCGCCGAGACGTTAGGTTGGGTTAGGTTAGGTTATATTACGTTACTGATGTATATAAAGGTCCCACGGAGACGTAGATGCCAACTCGCCAGGAATGTTTTCAAATATTACCGCCGAGATGTTAGGTTGGGTTAGGTTAGGTTATATTTCGTTATGGATGTATATGAAGGTTCCACGGAGACGCAGAGGCCAACTCGCCAGGTATGTTGTCAAATATTACCGCCGAAATGTTAGGTTGGGTTAGGTTAGGCTATATTACGTTATTGATGTATATGAAGGTCCCACGGAGACGTAGATGCCAAATCGCCATGAATGTTTTCAAATATTACCGCCGAGACGTTAGGTTGGGTTAGGTTAGGTTATATTACGTTATTGATGTATATAAAGGTCCCACGGAGACGTAGAGGCCAACTCGCCAGGTATGTTTTCAAATATTACCGCCGAGATGTTAGGTTGGGTTAGGTTAGGTTATATTACGTTATTGATGTATATGAAGGTTCCACGGAGACGCAGAGGCCAGCTCGCCAGGTATGTTGTCAAATATTACCGCCTAGATGGTAGGTTGGGTTAGGTTAGGCTATATTACGTTATTGATGTATATGAAGGTCCCACGGAGACGTAGATGCCAAATCGCCATGAATGTTTTCAAATATTACCGCCGAGACGTTAGGTTGGGTTAGGTTAGGTTATATTACGTTACTGATGTATATAAAGGTCCCACGGAGACGTAGAGGCCAACTCGCCAGGAATGTTTTCAAATATTACCGCCGAGATGTTAGGTTGGGTTAGGTTAGGTTATATTACGTTATAGATGTATATAAAGGTCCCACGGAGACGTAGAGGCCAACACGCCAGGAATGTTTTCAAATATTACCGCCGAGATGTTAGGTTGGGTTAGGTTAGGTTATATTACGTTATAGATGTATATAAAGGTCCTACGGAGACATAGAGGCCAACTCGCCAGGAATGTTGTCAAATATTACCGCCGAGATGATAGGCTCGGTTGGGTTAGGTTATATTACTTTATTGATGTATATAAAGGTCCGACGGAGACGTAGAGGCCAACTCGCCAGGAATGTTTTCAAATATTACCGCCGAGACGTTAGGTTGGGTTAGGTTAGGTTATATTACGTTACTGATGTATATGAAGGTCACACGGAGACGTAGATGCCAAATCGCCATGAATGTTTTCAAATATTACCGCCGAGACGTCAGGTTGGGTTAGGTTAGGTTATATTAAGTTATTTATGTATAAAAAGATCCCACGGAGACGGAGAAGCGAACTCGCCAGGAATGTTTTCAAATATTACCGCCGAGATGTTAGGTTGGGTTAGGTTAGGTTATATTTCGTTATTGATGTATATGAAGGTTCCACGGAGACGCAGAGGTCAACTCGCCAAGAATGTTTTCAAATATAACCGCCGAGATGTTAGGTTGGGTTAGGTTAGGTTATGTTTCGTTATTGATGTATATGAAGGTCCCACGGAGACATAGAGGCCAACACGCCAGGCATGTTGTCAAATATTACCGCCGAGATGTTAGGTTGGGTTAGGTTAGGTTACATTACTTTATTGATGTATATAAAGGTCCCACGGAGACGTAGAGGCCAACTCGCCAGGTATGTTTTCAAATATTACCGCCGAGATGTTAGGCTGGGTTAGGTTAGGTTATATTACGTTATTGATGTATATGAAGGTCCCACGGAGACGTAGATGCCAAATCGCCATGAATGTTTTCAAATATTACCGCCGAGACGTTAGGTTGGGTTAGGTTAGGTTATATTACGTTACTGATGTATATAAAGGTCCCACGGAGACGTAGAGGCCAACTCGCCAGGAATGTTTTCAAATATTACCGCCGAGATGTTAGGTTGGGTTAGGTTAGGTTATATTACGTTATAGATGTATATAAAGGTCCCACGGAGACGTAGAGGCCAACACGCCAGGAATGTTTTCAAATATTACCGCCGAGATGTTAGGTTGGGTTAGGTTAGGTTATATTACGTTATAGATGTATATAAAGGTCCTACGGAGACATAGAGGCCAACTCGCCAGGAATGTTGTCAAATATTACCGCCGAGACGTCAGGTTGGGTTAGGTTAGGTTATATTAAGTTATTTATGTATAAAAAGATCCCACGGAGACGGAGAAGCGAACTCGCCAGGAATGTTTTCAAATATTACCGCCGAGATGTTAGGTTGGGTTAGGTTAGGTTATATTTCGTTATTGATGTATATGAAGGTTCCACGGAGACGCAGAGGTCAACTCGCCAAGAATGTTTTCAAATATTACCGCCGAGATGTTAGGTTGGGTTAGGTTAGGTTATGTTTCGTTATTGATGTATATGAAGGTCCCACGGAGACATAGAGGCCAACACGCCAGGCATGTTGTCAAATATTACCGCCGAGATGTTAGGTTGGGTTAGGTTAGGTTACATTACTTTATTGATGTATATAAAGGTCCCACGGAGACGTAGAGGCCAACTCGCCAGGTATGTTTTCAAATATTACCGCCGAGATGTTAGGCTGGGTTAGGTTAGGTTATATTACGTTATTGATGTATATGAAGGTCCCACGGAGACGTAGATGCCAACTCGCCAGGCATGTTTTCAAATATTACCGCCGAGATGTTAGGTTGGGTTAGGTTAGGTTATGTCACGTTATAGATGTATATAAAGGTCCCGCGGAGACGTAGAGGCCACAAACCAGGAATGTGATCAAATATTACCGCCGGGATGATAGGTTGGGTTAGGTTACGTTATATTACGTTATTGATGTATATAAATGTCCCACGGAGACGGAGAAGCCAACTCGCCAGGAATGTTTTCAAATATTACCGCCGAGACGTTAGGTTGGGTTAGGTTAGGTTATATTACGTTACTGATGTATATAAAGGTCCCACGGAGACGTAGATGCCAACTCGCCAGGAATGTTTTCAAATATTACCGCCGAGATGTTAGGTTGGGTTAGGTTAGGTTATATTTCGTTATGGATGTATATGAAGGTTCCACGGAGACGCAGAGGCCAACTCGCCAGGTATGTTGTCAAATATTACCGCCGAAATGTTAGGTTGGGTTAGGTTAGGCTATATTACGTTATTGATGTATATGAAGGTCCCACGGAGACGTAGATGCCAAATCGCCATGAATGTTTTCAAATATTACCGCCGAGACGTTAGGTTGGGTTAGGTTAGGTTATATTACGTTATTGATGTATATAAAGGTCCCACGGCGACGTAGAGGCCAACTCGCCAGGTATGTTTTCAAATATTACCGCCGAGATGTTAGGTTGGGTTAGGTTAGGTTATATTACGTTATTGATGTATATGAAGGTTCCACGGAGACGCAGAGGCCAGCTCGCCAGGTATGTTGTCAAATATTACCGCCTAGATGGTAGGTTGGGTTAGGTTAGGCTATATTACGTTATTGATGTATATGAAGGTCCCACGGAGACGTAGATGCCAAATCGCCATGAATGTTTTCAAATATTACCGCCGAGACGTTAGGTTGGGTTAGGTTAGGTTATATTACGTTACTGATGTATATAAAGGTCCCACGGAGACGTAGAGGCCAACTCGCCAGGAATGTTTTCAAATATTACCGCCGAGATGTTAGGTTGGGTTAGGTTAGGTTATATTACGTTATAGATGTATATAAAGGTCCCACGGAGACGTAGAGGCCAACACGCCAGGAATGTTTTCAAATATTACCGCCGAGATGTTAGGTTGGGTTAGGTTAGGTTATATTACGTTATAGATGTATATAAAGGTCCTACGGAGACATAGAGGCCAACTCGCCAGGAATGTTGTCAAATATTACCGCCGAGATGATAGGCTCGGTTGGGTTAGGTTATATTACTTTATTGATGTATATAAAGGTCCGACGGAGACGTAGAGGCCAACTCGCCAGGAATGTTTTCAAATATTACCGCCGAGACGTTAGGTTGGGTTAGGTTAGGTTATATTACGTTACTGATGTATATGAAGGTCACACGGAGACGTAGATGCCAAATCGCCATGAATGTTTTCAAATATTACCGCCGAGACGTCAGGTTGGGTTAGGTTAGGTTATATTAAGTTATTTATGTATAAAAAGATCCCACGGAGACGGAGAAGCGAACTCGCCAGGAATGTTTTCAAATATTACCGCCGAGATGTTAGGTTGGGTTAGGTTAGGTTATATTTCGTTATTGATGTATATGAAGGTTCCACGGAGACGCAGAGGTCAACTCGCCAAGAATGTTTTCAAATATTACCGCCGAGATGTTAGGTTGGGTTAGGTTAGGTTATGTTTCGTTATTGATGTATATGAAGGTCCCACGGAGACATAGAGGCCAACACGCCAGGCATGTTGTCAAATATTACCGCCGAGATGTTAGGTTGGGTTAGGTTAGGTTACATTACTTTATTGATGTATATAAAGGTCCCACGGAGACGTAGAGGCCAACTCGCCAGGTATGTTTTCAAATATTACCGCCGAGATGTTAGGCTGGGTTAGGTTAGGTTATATTACGTTATTGATGTATATGAAGGTCCCACGGAGACGTAGATGCCAACTCGCCAGGCATGTTTTCAAATATTACCGCCGAGATGTTAGGTTGGGTTAGGTTAGGTTATGTCACGTTATAGATGTATATAAAGGTCCCGCGGAGACGTAGAGGCCACAAACCAGGAATGTGATCAAATATTACCGCCGGGATGATAGGTTGGGTTAGGTTACGTTATATTACGTTATTGATGTATATAAATGTCCCACGGAGACGGAGAAGCCAACTCGCCAGGAATGTTTTCAAATATTACCGCCGAGACGTTAGGTTGGGTTAGGTTAGGTTATATTACGTTACTGATGTATATAAAGGTCCCACGGAGACGTAGATGCCAACTCGCCAGGAATGTTTTCAAATATTACCGCCGAGATGTTAGGTTGGGTTAGGTTAGGTTATATTTCGTTATGGATGTATATGAAGGTTCCACGGAGACGCAGAGGCCAACTCGCCAGGTATGTTGTCAAATATTACCGCCGAAATGTTAGGTTGGGTTAGGTTAGGCTATATTACGTTATTGATGTATATGAAGGTCCCACGGAGACGTAGATGCCAAATCGCCATGAATGTTTTCAAATATTACCGCCGAGACGTTAGGTTGGGTTAGGTTAGGTTATATTACGTTATTGATGTATATAAAGGTCCCACGGAGACGTAGAGGCCAACTCGCCAGGTATGTTTTCAAATATTACCGCCGAGATGTTAGGTTGGGTTAGGTTAGGTTATATTACGTTATTGATGTATATGAAGGTTCCACGGAGACGCAGAGGCCAGCTCGCCAGGTATGTTGTCAAATATTACCGCCTAGATGGTAGGTTGGGTTAGGTTAGGCTATATTACGTTATTGATGTATATGAAGGTCCCACGGAGACGTAGATGCCAAATCGCCATGAATGTTTTCAAATATTACCGCCGAGACGTTAGGTTGGGTTAGGTTAGGTTATATTACGTTACTGATGTATATAAAGGTCCCACGGAGACGTAGAGGCCAACTCGCCAGGAATGTTTTCAAATATTACCGCCGAGATGTTAGGTTGGGTTAGGTTAGGTTATATTACGTTATAGATGTATATAAAGGTCCCACGGAGACGTAGAGGCCAACACGCCAGGAATGTTTTCAAATATTACCGCCGAGATGTTAGGTTGGGTTAGGTTAGGTTATATTACGTTATAGATGTATATAAAGGTCCTACGGAGACATAGAGGCCAACTCGCCAGGAATGTTGTCAAATATTACCGCCGAGATGATAGGCTCGGTTGGGTTAGGTTATATTACTTTATTGATGTATATAAAGGTCCGACGGAGACGTAGAGGCCAACTCGCCAGGAATGTTTTCAAATATTACCGCCGAGACGTTAGGTTGGGTTAGGTTAGGTTATATTACGTTACTGATGTATATGAAGGTCACACGGAGACGTAGATGCCAAATCGCCATGAATGTTTTCAAATATTACCGCCGAGACGTCAGGTTGGGTTAGGTTAGGTTATATTAAGTTATTTATGTATAAAAAGATCCCACGGAGACGGAGAAGCGAACTCGCCAGGAATGTTTTCAAATATTACCGCCGAGATGTTAGGTTGGGTTAGGTTAGGTTATATTTCGTTATTGATGTATATGAAGGTTCCACGGAGACGCAGAGGTCAACTCGCCAAGAATGTTTTCAAATATTACCGCCGAGATGTTAGGTTGGGTTAGGTTAGGTTATGTTTCGTTATTGATGTATATGAAGGTCCCACGGAGACATAGAGGCCAACACGCCAGGCATGTTGTCAAATATTACCGCCGAGATGTTAGGTTGGGTTAGGTTAGGTTACATTACTTTATTGATGTATATAAAGGTCCCACGGAGACGTAGAGGCCAACTCGCCAGGTATGTTTTCAAATATTACCGCCGAGATGTTAGGCTGGGTTAGGTTAGGTTATATTACGTTATTGATGTATATGAAGGTCCCACGGAGACGTAGATGCCAACTCGCCAGGCATGTTTTCAAATATTACCGCCGAGATGTTAGGTTGGGTTAGGTTAGGTTATGTCACGTTATAGATGTATATAAAGGTCCCGCGGAGACGTAGAGGCCACAAACCAGGAATGTGATCAAATATTACCGCCGGGATGATAGGTTGGGTTAGGTTACGTTATATTACGTTATTGATGTATATAAATGTCCCACGGAGACGGAGAAGCCAACTCGCCAGGAATGTTTTCAAATATTACCGCCGAGACGTTAGGTTGGGTTAGGTTAGGTTATATTACGTTACTGATGTATATAAAGGTCCCACGGAGACGTAGATGCCAACTCGCCAGGAATGTTTTCAAATATTACCGCCGAGATGTTAGGTTGGGTTAGGTTAGGTTATATTTCGTTATGGATGTATATGAAGGTTCCACGGAGACGCAGAGGCCAACTCGCCAGGTATGTTGTCAAATATTACCGCCGAAATGTTAGGTTGGGTTAGGTTAGGCTATATTACGTTATTGATGTATATGAAGGTCCCACGGAGACGTAGATGCCAAATCGCCATGAATGTTTTCAAATATTACCGCCGAGACGTTAGGTTGGGTTAGGTTAGGTTATATTACGTTATTGATGTATATAAAGGTCCCACGGAGACGTAGAGGCCAACTCGCCAGGTATGTTTTCAAATATTACCGCCGAGATGTTAGGTTGGGTTAGGTTAGGTTATATTACGTTATTGATGTATATGAAGGTTCCACGGAGACGCAGAGGCCAGCTCGCCAGGTATGTTGTCAAATATTACCGCCTAGATGGTAGGTTGGGTTAGGTTAGGCTATATTACGTTATTGATGTATATGAAGGTCCCACGGAGACGTAGATGCCAAATCGCCATGAATGTTTTCAAATATTACCGCCGAGACGTTAGGTTGGGTTAGGTTAGGTTATATTACGTTACTGATGTATATAAAGGTCCCACGGAGACGTAGAGGCCAACTCGCCAGGAATGTTTTCAAATATTACCGCCGAGATGTTAGGTTGGGTTAGGTTAGGTTATATTACGTTATAGATGTATATAAAGGTCCCACGGAGACGTAGAGGCCAACACGCCAGGAATGTTTTCAAATATTACCGCCGAGATGTTAGGTTGGGTTAGGTTAGGTTATATTACGTTATAGATGTATATAAAGGTCCTACGGAGACATAGAGGCCAACTCGCCAGGAATGTTGTCAAATATTACCGCCGAGATGATAGGCTCGGTTGGGTTAGGTTATATTACTTTATTGATGTATATAAAGGTCCGACGGAGACGTAGAGGCCAACTCGCCAGGAATGTTTTCAAATATTACCGCCGAGACGTTAGGTTGGGTTAGGTTAGGTTATATTACGTTACTGATGTATATGAAGGTCACACGGAGACGTAGATGCCAAATCGCCATGAATGTTTTCAAATATTACCGCCGAGACGTCAGGTTGGGTTAGGTTAGGTTATATTAAGTTATTTATGTATAAAAAGATCCCACGGAGACGGAGAAGCGAACTCGCCAGGAATGTTTTCAAATATTACCGCCGAGATGTTAGGTTGGGTTAGGTTAGGTTATATTTCGTTATTGATGTATATGAAGGTTCCACGGAGACGCAGAGGTCAACTCGCCAAGAATGTTTTCAAATATTACCGCCGAGATGTTAGGTTGGGTTAGGTTAGGTTATGTTTCGTTATTGATGTATATGAAGGTCCCACGGAGACATAGAGGCCAACACGCCAGGCATGTTGTCAAATATTACCGCCGAGATGTTAGGTTGGGTTAGGTTAGGTTACATTACTTTATTGATGTATATAAAGGTCCCACGGAGACGTAGAGGCCAACTCGCCAGGTATGTTTTCAAATATTACCGCCGAGATGTTAGGCTGGGTTAGGTTAGGTTATATTACGTTATTGATGTATATGAAGGTCCCACGGAGACGTAGATGCCAACTCGCCAGGCATGTTTTCAAATATTACCGCCGAGATGTTAGGTTGGGTTAGGTTAGGTTATGTCACGTTATAGATGTATATAAAGGTCCCGCGGAGACGTAGAGGCCACAAACCAGGAATGTGATCAAATATTACCGCCGGGATGATAGGTTGGGTTAGGTTACGTTATATTACGTTATTGATGTATATAAATGTCCCACGGAGACGGAGAAGCCAACTCGCCAGGAATGTTTTCAAATATTACCGCCGAGACGTTAGGTTGGGTTAGGTTAGGTTATATTACGTTACTGATGTATATAAAGGTCCCACGGAGACGTAGATGCCAACTCGCCAGGAATGTTTTCAAATATTACCGCCGAGATGTTAGGTTGGGTTAGGTTAGGTTATATTTCGTTATGGATGTATATGAAGGTTCCACGGAGACGCAGAGGCCAACTCGCCAGGTATGTTGTCAAATATTACCGCCGAAATGTTAGGTTGGGTTAGGTTAGGCTATATTACGTTATTGATGTATATGAAGGTCCCACGGAGACGTAGATGCCAAATCGCCATGAATGTTTTCAAATATTACCGCCGAGACGTTAGGTTGGGTTAGGTTAGGTTATATTACGTTATTGATGTATATAAAGGTCCCACGGAGACGTAGAGGCCAACTCGCCAGGTATGTTTTCAAATATTACCGCCGAGATGTTAGGTTGGGTTAGGTTAGGTTATATTACGTTATTGATGTATATGAAGGTTCCACGGAGACGCAGAGGCCAGCTCGCCAGGTATGTTGTCAAATATTACCGCCTAGATGGTAGGTTGGGTTAGGTTAGGCTATATTACGTTATTGATGTATATGAAGGTCCCACGGAGACGTAGATGCCAAATCGCCATGAATGTTTTCAAATATTACCGCCGAGACGTTAGGTTGGGTTAGGTTAGGTTATATTACGTTACTGATGTATATAAAGGTCCCACGGAGACGTAGAGGCCAACTCGCCAGGAATGTTTTCAAATATTACCGCCGAGATGTTAGGTTGGGTTAGGTTAGGTTATATTACGTTATAGATGTATATAAAGGTCCCACGGAGACGTAGAGGCCAACACGCCAGGAATGTTTTCAAATATTACCGCCGAGATGTTAGGTTGGGTTAGGTTAGGTTATATTACGTTATAGATGTATATAAAGGTCCTACGGAGACATAGAGGCCAACTCGCCAGGAATGTTGTCAAATATTACCGCCGAGATGATAGGCTCGGTTGGGTTAGGTTATATTACTTTATTGATGTATATAAAGGTCCGACGGAGACGTAGAGGCCAACTCGCCAGGAATGTTTTCAAATATTACCGCCGAGACGTTAGGTTGGGTTAGGTTAGGTTATATTACGTTACTGATGTATATGAAGGTCACACGGAGACGTAGATGCCAAATCGCCATGAATGTTTTCAAATATTACCGCCGAGACGTCAGGTTGGGTTAGGTTAGGTTATATTAAGTTATTTATGTATAAAAAGATCCCACGGAGACGGAGAAGCGAACTCGCCAGGAATGTTTTCAAATATTACCGCCGAGATGTTAGGTTGGGTTAGGTTAGGTTATATTTCGTTATTGATGTATATGAAGGTTCCACGGAGACGCAGAGGTCAACTCGCCAAGAATGTTTTCAAATATTACCGCCGAGATGTTAGGTTGGGTTAGGTTAGGTTATGTTTCGTTATTGATGTATATGAAGGTCCCACGGAGACATAGAGGCCAACACGCCAGGCATGTTGTCAAATATTACCGCCGAGATGTTAGGTTGGGTTAGGTTAGGTTACATTACTTTATTGATGTATATAAAGGTCCCACGGAGACGTAGAGGCCAACTCGCCAGGTATGTTTTCAAATATTACCGCCGAGATGTTAGGCTGGGTTAGGTTAGGTTATATTACGTTATTGATGTATATGAAGGTCCCACGGAGACGTAGATGCCAACTCGCCAGGCATGTTTTCAAATATTACCGCCGAGATGTTAGGTTGGGTTAGGTTAGGTTATGTCACGTTATAGATGTATATAAAGGTCCCGCGGAGACGTAGAGGCCACAAACCAGGAATGTGATCAAATATTAGCGCCGGGATGATAGGTTGGGTTAGGTTACGTTATATTACGTTATTGATGTATATAAATGTCCCACGGAGACGGAGAAGCCAACTCGCCAGGAATGTTTTCAAATATTACCGCCGAGACGTTAGGTTGGGTTAGGTTAGGTTATATTACGTTACTGATGTATATAAAGGTCCCACGGAGACGTAGATGCCAACTCGCCAGGAATGTTTTCAAATATTACCGCCGAGATGTTAGGTTGGGTTAGGTTAGGTTATATTTCGTTATGGATGTATATGAAGGTTCCACGGAGACGCAGAGGCCAACTCGCCAGGTATGTTGTCAAATATTACCGCCGAAATGTTAGGTTGGGTTAGGTTAGGCTATATTACGTTATTGATGTATATGAAGGTCCCACGGAGACGTAGATGCCAAATCGCCATGAATGTTTTCAAATATTACCGCCGAGACGTTAGGTTGGGTTAGGTTAGGCTATATTACGTTATTGATGTATATGAAGGTCCCACGGAGACGTAGATGCCAAATCGCCATGAATGTTTTCAAATATTACCGCCGAGACGTTAGGTTGGGTTAGGTTAGGTTATATTACGTTATGGATGTCTGTAAAGGTCCCACGGTGACGTAGAGGCCACCTCGCCAGGAATGTTTTCAAATATTACCGCCGAGATGTTAGGTTGGGTTATGTTAGGTTATATCACCTTATAGATGTATATAAAGGTCCCGCGGAGACGTAGAGGCCAACAAGCCAGGAATGTGATCAAATATTACCGCCGAGATGATAGGTTGGGTTAGGTTACGTTATATTACGTTATTGATGTTTATGAAGGTCAAACGGAGACGTAGAGGCCAACTCGCCAGGAATGATGTCAAATATTACCGCCGAAATGTTAGGTTGGGTTAGGTAAGGCTATATTACGTTATTGATGTATATGAAGGTCCCACGGAGACGTAGATGCCAAATCGCCATGAATGTTTTCAAATATTACCGCCGAGACGTTAGGTTGGGTTAGGTTAGGTTATATTACGTTATTGATGTATATAAAGGTCCCACGGTGACGGAGAAGCCAACTCGCCAGGAATGTTTTCAAATATTACCGCCGAGATGATAGGTTGGGTTAGGTTAGGCTATATTACGTTATTGATGTATATGAAGGTCCCACGGAGACGTAGATGCCAACTCGCCACGAATGTTTTCAAATATTACCGCCGAGATGTTAGGTTGGGTTAGGTTAGGTTATATTTCGTTATGGATGTATATGAAGGTTCCACGGAGACGCAGAGGCCAACTCGCCAGGTATGTTGTCAAATATTACCGCCGAAATGTTAGGTTGGGTTAGGTTAGGCTATATTACGTTATTGATGTATATGAAGGTCCCACGGAGACGTAGATGCCAAATCGCCATGAATGTTTTCAAATATTACCGCCGAGACGTTAGGTTGGGTTAGGTTAGGTTATATTACGTTATTGATGTATATAAAGGTCCCACGGAGACGTAGAGGCCAACTCGCCAGGTATGTTTTCAAATATTACCGCCGAGATGTTAGGTTGGGTTAGGTTAGGTTATATTACGTTATTTATGTATAAAAAGATCCCACGGAGACGGAGAAGCCAAATCGCCAGGAATGTTTTCAAATATTACCGCCGAGATGTTAGGTTGGGTTAGGTTAGGTTATATTTCGTTATTGATGTATATGAAGGTTCCACGGAGACGCAGAGGCCAGCTCGCCAGGTATGTTGTCAAATATTACCGCCTAGATGTTAGGTTGGGTTAGGTTAGGCTATATTACGTTATTGATGTATATGAAGGTCCCACGGAGACGTAGATGCCAAATCGCCATGAATGTTTTCAAATATTACCGCCGAGACGTTAGGTTGGGTTAGGTTAGGTTATATTACGTTACTGATGTATATAAAGGTCCCACGGAGACGTAGATGCCAAATCGCCATGAATGTCTTCAAATATTACCGCCGAGACGTTAGGTTGGGTTAGGTTAGGTTATATTACGTTATGGATGTCTATAAAGGTCCCACGGTGACGTAGAGGCCACCTCGCCAGGAATGTTTTCAAATATTACCGCCGAGATGTTAGGTTGGGTTAGGTTAGGTTATATCTCGTTATAGATGTATATAAAGGTCCCGCGGAGACGTAGAGGCCAACAAGCCAGGAATGTGATCAAATATTACCGCCGAGACGTTAGGTTGGGTTAGGTTAGGTTATATTACGTTATGGATGTCTATAAAGGTCCCACGGTGACGTAGAGGCCACCTCGCCAGGAATGTTTTCAAATATTACCGCCGAGATGTTAGGTTGGGTTAGGTTAGGTTATATCTCGTTATAGATGTATATAAAGGTCCCGCGGAGACGTAGAGGCCAACAAGCCAGGAATGTGATCAAATATTACCGCCGAGATGATAGGTTGGGTTAGGTTACGTTATATTACGTTATTGATGTTTATGAAGGTCAAACGGAGACGTAGAGGCCAACTCGCCAGGAATGATGTCAAATATTACCGCCGAAATGTTAGGTTGGGTTAGGTTAGGCTATATTACGTTATTGATGTATATGAAGGTCCCACGGAGACGTAGATGCCAAATCGCCATGAATGTTTTCAAATATTACCGCCGAGACGTTAGGTTGGGTTAGGTTAGGTTATATTACGTTATTGATGTATATAAAGGTCCCACGGTGACGGAGAAGCCAACTCGCCAGGAATGTTTTCAAATATTACCGCCGAGATGTTAGGTTGGGTTAGGTTAGGTTATATTTCATTATTGATGTATATGAAGGTTCCACGGAAACGTAGAGGCCAACTCGCCAGGTATGTTGTCAAATATTACCGCCGAAATGTTAGGTTGGGTTAGGTTAGGCTATATTACGTTATTGATGTATATGAAGGTCCCACGGAGACGTAGATGCCAAATCGCCATGAATGCTTTCAAATATTACCGCCGAGACGTTAGGTTGGGTTAGGTTAGGTTATATTACGTTATTGATGTATATAAAGGTCCCACGGTGACGGAGAAGCCAACTCGCCAGGAATGTTTTCAAATATTACCGCCGAGATGTTAGGTTGGGTTAGGTTAGGTTATATTTCATTATTGATGTATATGAAGGTTCCACGGAAACGTAGAGGCCAACTCGCCAGGTATGTTGTCAAATATTACCGCCGAGATGTTAGGTTGGGTTAGGTTAGGTTATATTACGTTATTGATGTATATAAATGTCCCACGGAGACGGAGAAGCCAACTCGCCAGGAATGTTGTCAAATATTACCGCCGAAATGTTAGGTTGGGTTAGGTTAGGCTATATTACGTTATTGATGTATATGAAGGTCCCACGGAGACGTAGATGCCAACTCGCCAGGAATGTTTTCAAATATTACCGCCGAGATGTTAGGTTGGGTTAGGTTAGGTTATATTTCGTTATGGATGTATATGAAGGTTCCACGGAGACGCAGAGGCCAACTCGCCAGGTATGTTGTCAAATATTACCGCCGAAATGTTAGGTTGGGTTAGGTTAGGCTATATTACGTTATTGATGTATATGAAGGTCCCACGGAGACGTAGATGCCAAATCGCCATGAATGTTTTCAAATATTACCGCCGAGACGTTAGGTTGGGTTAGGTTAGGTTATATTACGTTATTGATGTATATAAAGGTCCCACGGAGACGTAGAGGCCAACTCGCCAGGTATGTTTTCAAATATTACCGCCGAGATGTTAGGTTGGGTTAGGTTAGGTTATATTACGTTATTGATGTATATGAAGGTTCCACGGAGACGCAGAGGCCAGCTCGCCAGGTATGTTGTCAAATATTACCGCCTAGATGTTAGGTTGGGTTAGGTTAGGCTATATTACGTTATTGATGTATATGAAGGTCCCACGGAGACGTAGATGCCAAATCGCCATGAATGTTTTCAAATATTACCGCCGAGACGTTAGGTTGGGTTAGGTTAGGTTATATTACGTTACTGATGTATATAAAGGTCCCACGGAGACGTAGAGGCCAACTCGCCAGGAATGTTTTCAAATATTACCGCCGAGATGTTAGGTTGGGTTAGGTTAGGTTATATTACGTTATAGATGTATATAAAGGTCCCACGGAGACGTAGAGGCCAACACGCCAGGAATGTTTTCAAATATTACCGCCGAGATGTTAGGTTGGGTTAGGTTAGGTTATATTACGTTATAGATGTATATAAAGGTCCTACGGAGACATAGAGGCCAACTCGCCAGGAATGTTGTCAAATATTACCGCCGAGATGATAGGCTCGGTTAGGTTAGGTTATATTACTTTATTGATGTATATAAAGGTCCGACGGAGACGTAGAGGCCAACTCGCCAGGAATGTTTTCAAATATTACCGCCGCGACGTTAGGTTGGGTTAGGTTAGGTTATATTACGTTACTGATGTATATGAAGGTCCCACGGAGACGTAGATGCCAAATCGCCATGAATGTTTTCAAATATTACCGCCGAGACGTTAGGTTGGGTTAGGTTAGGTTATATTACGTTACTGATGTATATAAAGGTCCCACGGAGACGTAGATGCCAAATCGCCATGAATGTTTTCAAATATTACCGCCGAGACGTTAGGTTGGGTTAGGTTAGGTTATATTACGTTATGGATGTCTATAAAGGTCCCACGGTGACGTAGAGGCCACCTCGCCAGGAATGTTTTCAAATATTACCGCCGAGATGTTAGGTTGGGTTAGGTTAGGTTATATCTCGTTATAGATGTATATAAAGGTCCCGCGGAGACGTAGAGGCCAACAAGCCAGGAATGTGATCAAATATTACCGCCGAGACGTTAGGTTGGGTTAGGTTAGGTTATATTACGTTATGGATGTCTATAAAGGTCCCACGGTGACGTAGAGGCCACCTCGCCAGGTATGTTTTCAAATATTACCGCCGAGATGTTAGGTTGGGTTAGGTTAGGTTATATTACGTTATAGATGTATATAAAGGTCCTACGGAGACATAGAGGCCAACTCGCCAGGAATGTTGTCAAATATTACCGCCGAGATGATAGGCTCGGTTGGGTTAGGTTATATTACTTTATTGATGTATATAAAGGTCCGACGGAGACGTAGAGGCCAACTCGCCAGGAATGTTTTCAAATATTACCGCCGAGACGTTAGGTTGGGTTAGGTTAGGTTATATTACGTTACTGATGTATATGAAGGTCACACGGAGACGTAGATGCCAAATCGCCATGAATGTTTTCAAATATTACCGCCGAGACGTCAGGTTGGGTTAGGTTAGGTTATATTAAGTTATTTATGTATAAAAAGATCCCACGGAGACGGAGAAGCGAACTCGCCAGGAATGTTTTCAAATATTACCGCCGAGATGTTAGGTTGGGTTAGGTTAGGTTATATTTCGTTATTGATGTATATGAAGGTTCCACGGAGACGCAGAGGTCAACTCGCCAAGAATGTTTTCAAATATTACCGCCGAGATGTTAGGTTGGGTTAGGTTAGGTTATGTTTCGTTATTGATGTATATGAAGGTCCCACGGAGACATAGAGGCCAACACGCCAGGCATGTTGTCAAATATTACCGCCGAGATGTTAGGTTGGGTTAGGTTAGGTTACATTACTTTATTGATGTATATAAAGGTCCCACGGAGACGTAGAGGCCAACTCGCCAGGTATGTTTTCAAATATTACCGCCGAGATGTTAGGCTGGGTTAGGTTAGGTTATATTACGTTATTGATGTATATGAAGGTCCCACGGAGACGTAGATGCCAACTCGCCAGGCATGTTTTCAAATATTACCGCCGAGATGTTAGGTTGGGTTAGGTTAGGTTATGTCACGTTATAGATGTATATAAAGGTCCCGCGGAGACGTAGAGGCCACAAACCAGGAATGTGATCAAATATTACCGCCGGGATGATAGGTTGGGTTAGGTTACGTTATATTACGTTATTGATGTATATAAATGTCCCACGGAGACGGAGAAGCCAACTCGCCAGGAATGTTTTCAAATATTACCGCCGAGACGTTAGGTTGGGTTAGGTTAGGTTATATTACGTTACTGATGTATATAAAGGTCCCACGGAGACGTAGATGCCAACTCGCCAGGAATGTTTTCAAATATTACCGCCGAGATGTTAGGTTGGGTTAGGTTAGGTTATATTTCGTTATGGATGTATATGAAGGTTCCACGGAGACGCAGAGGCCAACTCGCCAGGTATGTTGTCAAATATTACCGCCGAAATGTTAGGTTGGGTTAGGTTAGGCTATATTACGTTATTGATGTATATGAAGGTCCCACGGAGACGTAGATGCCAAATCGCCATGAATGTTTTCAAATATTACCGCCGAGACGTTAGGTTGGGTTAGGTTAGGTTATATTACGTTATTGATGTATATAAAGGTCCCACGGAGACGTAGAGGCCAACTCGCCAGGTATGTTTTCAAATATTACCGCCGAGATGTTAGGTTGGGTTAGGTTAGGTTATATTACGTTATTGATGTATATGAAGGTTCCACGGAGACGCAGAGGCCAGCTCGCCAGGTATGTTGTCAAATATTACCGCCTAGATGGTAGGTTGGGTTAGGTTAGGCTATATTACGTTATTGATGTATATGAAGGTCCCACGGAGACGTAGATGCCAAATCGCCATGAATGTTTTCAAATATTACCGCCGAGACGTTAGGTTGGGTTAGGTTAGGTTATATTACGTTACTGATGTATATAAAGGTCCCACGGAGACGTAGAGGCCAACTCGCCAGGAATGTTTTCAAATATTACCGCCGAGATGTTAGGTTGGGTTAGGTTAGGTTATATTACGTTATAGATGTATATAAAGGTCCCACGGAGACGTAGAGGCCAACACGCCAGGAATGTTTTCAAATATTACCGCCGAGATGTTAGGTTGGGTTAGGTTAGGTTATATTACGTTATAGATGTATATAAAGGTCCTACGGAGACATAGAGGCCAACTCGCCAGGAATGTTGTCAAATATTACCGCCGAGATGATAGGCTCGGTTGGGTTAGGTTATATTACTTTATTGATGTATATAAAGGTCCGACGGAGACGTAGAGGCCAACTCGCCAGGAATGTTTTCAAATATTACCGCCGAGACGTTAGGTTGGGTTAGGTTAGGTTATATTACGTTACTGATGTATATGAAGGTCACACGGAGACGTAGATGCCAAATCGCCATGAATGTTTTCAAATATTACCGCCGAGACGTCAGGTTGGGTTAGGTTAGGTTATATTAAGTTATTTATGTATAAAAAGATCCCACGGAGACGGAGAAGCGAACTCGCCAGGAATGTTTTCAAATATTACCGCCGAGATGTTAGGTTGGGTTAGGTTAGGTTATATTTCGTTATTGATGTATATGAAGGTTCCACGGAGACGCAGAGGTCAACTCGCCAAGAATGTTTTCAAATATTACCGCCGAGATGTTAGGTTGGGTTAGGTTAGGTTATGTTTCGTTATTGATGTATATGAAGGTCCCACGGAGACATAGAGGCCAACACGCCAGGCATGTTGTCAAATATTACCGCCGAGATGTTAGGTTGGGTTAGGTTAGGTTACATTACTTTATTGATGTATATAAAGGTCCCACGGAGACGTAGAGGCCAACTCGCCAGGTATGTTTTCAAATATTACCGCCGAGATGTTAGGCTGGGTTAGGTTAGGTTATATTACGTTATTGATGTATATGAAGGTCCCACGGAGACGTAGATGCCAACTCGCCAGGCATGTTTTCAAATATTACCGCCGAGATGTTAGGTTGGGTTAGGTTAGGTTATGTCACGTTATAGATGTATATAAAGGTCCCGCGGAGACGTAGAGGCCACAAACCAGGAATGTGATCAAATATTACCGCCGGGATGATAGGTTGGGTTAGGTTACGTTATATTACGTTATTGATGTATATAAATGTCCCACGGAGACGGAGAAGCCAACTCGCCAGGAATGTTTTCAAATATTACCGCCGAGACGTTAGGTTGGGTTAGGTTAGGTTATATTACGTTACTGATGTATATAAAGGTCCCACGGAGACGTAGATGCCAACTCGCCAGGAATGTTTTCAAATATTACCGCCGAGATGTTAGGTTGGGTTAGGTTAGGTTATATTTCGTTATGGATGTATATGAAGGTTCCACGGAGACGCAGAGGCCAACTCGCCAGGTATGTTGTCAAATATTACCGCCGAAATGTTAGGTTGGGTTAGGTTAGGCTATATTACGTTATTGATGTATATGAAGGTCCCACGGAGACGTAGATGCCAAATCGCCATGAATGTTTTCAAATATTACCGCCGAGACGTTAGGTTGGGTTAGGTTAGGTTATATTACGTTATTGATGTATATAAAGGTCCCACGGAGACGTAGAGGCCAACTCGCCAGGTATGTTTTCAAATATTACCGCCGAGATGTTAGGTTGGGTTAGGTTAGGTTATATTACGTTATTGATGTATATGAAGGTTCCACGGAGACGCAGAGGCCAGCTCGCCAGGTATGTTGTCAAATATTACCGCCTAGATGGTAGGTTGGGTTAGGTTAGGCTATATTACGTTATTGATGTATATGAAGGTCCCACGGAGACGTAGATGCCAAATCGCCATGAATGTTTTCAAATATTACCGCCGAGACGTTAGGTTGGGTTAGGTTAGGTTATATTACGTTACTGATGTATATAAAGGTCCCACGGAGACGTAGAGGCCAACTCGCCATGAATGTTTTCAAATATTACCGCCGAGATGTTAGGTTGGGTTAGGTTAGGTTATATTACGTTATAGATGTATATAAAGGTCCCACGGAGACGTAGAGGCCAACACGCCAGGAATGTTTTCAAATATTACCGCCGAGATGTTAGGTTGGGTTAGGTTAGGTTATATTACGTTATAGATGTATATAAAGGTCCTACGGAGACATAGAGGCCAACTCGCCAGGAATGTTGTCAAATATTACCGCCGAGATGATAGGCTCGGTTGGGTTAGGTTATATTACTTTATTGATGTATATAAAGGTCCGACGGAGACGTAGAGGCCAACTCGCCAGGAATGTTTTCAAATATTACCGCCGAGACGTTAGGTTGGGTTAGGTTAGGTTATATTACGTTACTGATGTATATGAAGGTCACACGGAGACGTAGATGCCAAATCGCCATGAATGTTTTCAAATATTACCGCCGAGACGTCAGGTTGGGTTAGGTTAGGTTATATTAAGTTATTTATGTATAAAAAGATCCCACGGAGACGGAGAAGCGAACTCGCCAGGAATGTTTTCAAATATTACCGCCGAGATGTTAGGTTGGGTTAGGTTAGGTTATATTTCGTTATTGATGTATATGAAGGTTCCACGGAGACGCAGAGGTCAACTCGCCAAGAATGTTTTCAAATATTACCGCCGAGATGTTAGGTTGGGTTAGGTTAGGTTATGTTTCGTTATTGATGTATATGAAGGTCCCACGGAGACATAGAGGCCAACACGCCAGGCATGTTGTCAAATATTACCGCCGAGATGTTAGGTTGGGTTAGGTTAGGTTACATTACTTTATTGATGTATATAAAGGTCCCACGGAGACGTAGAGGCCAACTCGCCAGGTATGTTTTCAAATATTACCGCCGAGATGTTAGGCTGGGTTAGGTTAGGTTATATTACGTTATTGATGTATATGAAGGTCCCACGGAGACGTAGATGCCAACTCGCCAGGCATGTTTTCAAATATTACCGCCGAGATGTTAGGTTGGGTTAGGTTAGGTTATGTCACGTTATAGATGTATATAAAGGTCCCGCGGAGACGTAGAGGCCACAAACCAGGAATGTGATCAAATATTACCGCCGGGATGATAGGTTGGGTTAGGTTACGTTATATTACGTTATTGATGTATATAAATGTCCCACGGAGACGGAGAAGCCAACTCGCCAGGAATGTTTTCAAATATTACCGCCGAGACGTTAGGTTGGGTTAGGTTAGGTTATATTACGTTACTGATGTATATAAAGGTCCCACGGAGACGTAGATGCCAACTCGCCAGGAATGTTTTCAAATATTACCGCCGAGATGTTAGGTTGGGTTAGGTTAGGTTATATTTCGTTATGGATGTATATGAAGGTTCCACGGAGACGCAGAGGCCAACTCGCCAGGTATGTTGTCAAATATTACCGCCGAAATGTTAGGTTGGGTTAGGTTAGGCTATATTACGTTATTGATGTATATGAAGGTCCCACGGAGACGTAGATGCCAAATCGCCATGAATGTTTTCAAATATTACCGCCGAGACGTTAGGTTGGGTTAGGTTAGGTTATATTACGTTATTGATGTATATAAAGGTCCCACGGAGACGTAGAGGCCAACTCGCCAGGTATGTTTTCAAATATTACCGCCGAGATGTTAGGTTGGGTTAGGTTAGGTTATATTTCATTATTGATGTATATGAAGGTTCCACGGAAACGTAGAGGCCAACTCGCCAGGAATATTTTCAAATATTACCGCCGAGATGTTAGGTTGGGTTAGGTTAGGTTATATCACGTTATAGATGTATATAAAGGTCCCGCGGAGACGTAGAGGCCAACAAGCCAGGAATGTGATCAAATATTACCGCCGAGATGATAGGTTGGGTTAGGTTAGGCTATATTACGTTATTGATGTATATGAAGGTCCCACGGAGACGTAGATGCCAACTCGCCACGAATGTTTTCAAATATTACCGCCGAGATGTTAGGTTGGGTTAGGTTAGGTTATATTTCGTTATGGATGTATATGAAGGTTCCACGGAGACGCAGAGGCCAACTCGCCAGGTATGTTGTCAAATATTACCGCCGAAATGTTAGGTTGGGTTAGGTTAGGCTATATTACGTTATTGATGTATATGAAGGTCCCACGGAGACGTAGATGCCAAATCGCCATGAATGTTTTCAAATATTACCGCCGAGACGTTAGGTTGGGTTAGGTTAGGTTATATTACGTTATTGATGTATATAAAGGTCCCACGGAGACGTAGAGGCCAACTCGCCAGGTATGTTTTCAAATATTACCGCCGAGATGTTAGGTTGGGTTAGGTTAGGTTATATTACGTTATTTATGTATAAAAAGATCCCACGGAGACGGAGAAGCCAAATCGCCAGGAATGTTTTCAAATATTACCGCCGAGATGTTAGGTTGGGTTAGGTTAGGTTATATTTCGTTATTGATGTATATGAAGGTTCCACGGAGACGCAGAGGCCAGCTCGGCAGGTATGTTGTCAAATATTACCGCCTAGATGTTAGGTTGGGTTAGGTTAGGCTATATTACGTTATTGATGTATATGAAGGTCCCACGGAGACGTAGATGCCAAATCGCCATGAATGTTTTCAAATATTACCGCCGAGACGTTAGGTTGGGTTAGGTTAGGTTATATTACGTTACTGATGTATATAAAGGTCCCACGGAGACGTAGATGCCAAATCGCCATGAATGTCTTCAAATATTACCGCCGAGACGTTAGGTTGGGTTAGGTTAGGTTATATTACGTTATGGATGTCTATAAAGGTCCCACGGTGACGTAGAGGCCACCTCGCCAGGAATGTTTTCAAATATTACCGCCGAGATGTTAGGTTGGGTTAGGTTAGGTTATATCTCGTTATAGATGTATATAAAGGTCCCGCGGAGACGTAGAGGCCAACAAGCCAGGAATGTGATCAAATATTACCGCCGAGACGTTAGGTTGGGTTAGGTTAGGTTATATTACGTTATGGATGTCTATAAAGGTCCCACGGTGACGTAGAGGCCACCTCGCCAGGAATGTTTTCAAATATTACCGCCGAGATGTTAGGTTGGGTTAGGTTAGGTTATATCTCGTTATAGATGTATATAAAGGTCCCGCGGAGACGTAGAGGCCAACAAGCCAGGAATGTGATCAAATATTACCGCCGAGATGATAGGTTGGGTTAGGTTACGTTATATTACGTTATTGATGTTTATGAAGGTCAAACGGAGACGTAGAGGCCAACTCGCCAGGAATGATGTCAAATATTACCGCCGAAATGTTAGGTTGGGTTAGGTTAGGCTATATTACGTTATTGATGTATATGAAGGTCCCACGGAGACGTAGATGCCAAATCGCCATGAATGTTTTCAAATATTACCGCCGAGACGTTAGGTTGGGTTAGGTTAGGTTATATTACGTTATTGATGTATATAAAGGTCCCACGGTGACGGAGAAGCCAACACGCCAGGAATGTTTTCAAATATTACCGCCGAGATGTTAGGTTGGGTTAGGTTAGGTTATATTTCATTATTGATGTATATGAAGGTTCCACGGAAACGTAGAGGCCAACTCGCCAGGTATGTTGTCAAATATTACCGCCGAAATGTTAGGTTGGGTTAGGTTAGGCTATATTACGTTATTGATGTATATGAAGGTCCCACGGAGACGTAGATGCCAAATCGCCATGAATGCTTTCAAATATTACCGCCGAGACGTTAGGTTGGGTTAGGTTAGGTTATATTACGTTATTGATGTATATAAAGGTCCCACGGTGACGGAGAAGCCAACTCGCCAGGAATGTTTTCAAATATTACCGCCGAGATGTTAGGTTGGGTTAGGTTAGGTTATATTTCATTATTGATGTATATGAAGGTTCCACGGAAACGTAGAGGCCAACTCGCCAGGTATGTTGTCAAATATTACCGCCGAGATGTTAGGTTGGGTTAGGTTAGGTTATATTACGTTATTGATGTATATAAATGTCCCACGGAGACGGAGAAGCCAACTCGCCAGGAATGTTGTCAAATATTACCGCCGAAATGTTAGGTTGGGTTAGGTTAGGCTATATTACGTTATTGATGTATATGAAGGTCCCACGGAGACGTAGATGCCAACTCGCCAGGAATGTTTTCAAATATTACCGCCTAGATGTTAGGTTGGGTTAGGTTAGGTTATATTTCGTTATGGATGTATATGAAGGTTCCACGGAGACGCAGAGGCCAACTCGCCAGGTATGTTGTCAAATATTACCGCCGAAATGTTAGGTTGGGTTAGGTTAGGCTATATTACGTTATTGATGTATATGAAGGTCCCACGGAGACGTAGATGCCAAATCGCCATGAATGTTTTCAAATATTACCGCCGAGACGTTAGGTTGGGTTAGGTTAGGTTATATTACGTTATTGATGTATATAAAGGTCCCACGGAGACGTAGAGGCCAACTCGCCAGGTATGTTTTCAAATATTACCGCCGAGATGTTAGGTTGGGTTAGGTTAGGTTATATTACGTTATTGATGTATATGAAGGTTCCACGGAGACGCAGAGGCCAGCTCGCCAGGTATGTTGTCAAATATTACCGCCTAGATGTTAGGTTGGGTTAGGTTAGGCTATATTACGTTATTGATGTATATGAAGGTCCCACGGAGACGTAGATGCCAAATCGCCATGAATGTTTTCAAATATTACCGCCGAGACGTTAGGTTGGGTTAGGTTAGGTTATATTACGTTACTGATGTATATAAAGGTCCCACGGAGACGTAGAGGCCAACTCGCCAGGAATGTTTTCAAATATTACCGCCGAGATGTTAGGTTGGGTTAGGTTAGGTTATATTACGTTATAGATGTATATAAAGGTCCCACGGAGACGTAGAGGCCAACACGCCAGGAATGTTTTCAAATATTACCGCCGAGATGTTAGGTTGGGTTAGGTTAGGTTATATTACGTTATAGATGTATATAAAGGTCCTACGGAGACATAGAGGCCAACTCGCCAGGAATGTTGTCAAATATTACCGCCGAGATGATAGGCTCGGTTAGGTTAGGTTATATTACTTTATTGATGTATATAAAGGTCCGACGGAGACGTAGAGGCCAACTCGCCAGGAATGTTTTCAAATATTACCGCCGAGACGTTAGGTTGGGTTAGGTTAGGTTATATTACGTTACTGATGTATATGAAGGTCCCACGGAGACGTAGATGCCAAATCGCCATGAATGTTTTCAAATATTACCGCCGAGACGTTAGGTTGGGTTAGGTTAGGTTATATTACGTTACTGATGTATATAAAGGTCCCACGGAGACGTAGATGCCAAATCGCCATGAATGTTTTCAAATATTACCGCCGAGACGTTAGGTTGGGTTAGGTTAGGTTATATTACGTTATGGATGTCTATAAAGGTCCCACGGTGACGTAGAGGCCACCTCGCCAGGAATGTTTTCAAATATTACCGCCGAGATGTTAGGTTGGGTTAGGTTAGGTTATATCTCGTTATAGATGTATATAAAGGTCCCGCGGAGACGTAGAGGCCAACAAGCCAGGAATGTGATCAAATATTACCGCCGAGACGTTAGGTTGGGTTAGGTTAGGTTATATTACGTTATGGATGTCTATAAAGGTCCCACGGTGACGTAGAGGCCACCTCGCCAGGAATGTTTTCAAATATTACCGCCGAGATGTTAGGTTGGGTTAGGTTAGGTTATATCTCGTTATAGATGTATATAAAGGTCCCGCGGAGACGTAGAGGCCAACAAGCCAGGAATGTGATCAAATATTACCGCCGAGATGATAGGTTGGGTTAGGTTACGTTATATTACGTTATTGATGTTTATGAAGGTCAAACGGAGACGTAGAGGCCAACTCGCCAGGAATGATGTCAAATATTACCGCCGAAATGTTAGGTTGGGTTAGGTTAGGCTATATTACGTTATTGATGTATATGAAGGTCCCACGGAGACGTAGATGCCAAATCGCCATGAATGTTTTCAAATATTACCGCCGAGACGTTAGGTTGGGTTAGGTTAGGTTATATTACGTTATTGATGTATATAAAGGTCCCACGGTGACGGAGAAGCCAACTCGCCAGGAATGTTTTCAAATATTACCGCCGAGATGTTAGGTTGGGTTAGGTTAGGTTATATTTCATTATTGATGTATATGAAGGTTCCACGGAAACGTAGAGGCCAACTCGCCAGGTATGTTGTCAAATATTACCGCCGAAATGTTAGGTTGGGTTAGGTTAGGCTATATTACGTTATTGATGTATATGAAGGTCCCACGGAGACGTAGATGCCAAATCGCCATGAATGCTTTCAAATATTACCGCCGAGACGTTAGGTTGGGTTAGGTTAGGTTATATTACGTTATTGATGTATATAAAGGTCCCACGGTGACGGAGAAGCCAACTCGCCAGGAATGTTTTCAAATATTACCGCCGAGATGTTAGGTTGGGTTAGGTTAGGTTATATTTCATTATTGATGTATATGAAGGTTCCACGGAAACGTAGAGGCCAACTCGCCAGGTATGTTGTCAAATATTACCGCCGAGATGTTAGGTTGGGTTAGGTTAGGTTATATTACGTTATTGATGTATATAAATGTCCCACGGAGACGGAGAAGCCAACTCGCCAGGAATGTTGTCAAATATTACCGCCGAAATGTTAGGTTGGGTTAGGTTAGGCTATATTACGTTATTGATGTATATGAAGGTCCCACGGAGACGTAGATGCCAACTCGCCAGGAATGTTTTCAAATATTACCGCCGAGATGTTAGGTTGGGTTAGGTTAGGTTATATTTCGTTATGGATGTATATGAAGGTTCCACGGAGACGCAGAGGCCAACTCGCCAGGTATGTTGTCAAATATTACCGCCGAAATGTTAGGTTGGGTTAGGTTAGGCTATATTACGTTATTGATGTATATGAAGGTCCCACGGAGACGTAGATGCCAAATCGCCATGAATGTTTTCAAATATTACCGCCGAAATGTTAGGTTGGGTTAGGTTAGGCTATATTACGTTATTGATGTATATGAAGGTCCCACGGAGACGTAGATGCCAACTCGCCAGGAATGTTTTCAAATATTACCGCCTAGATGTTAGGTTGGGTTAGGTTAGGTTATATTTCGTTATGGATGTATATGAAGGTTCCACGGAGACGCAGAGGCCAACTCGCCAGGTATGTTGTCAAATATTACCGCCGAAATGTTAGGTTGGGTTAGGTTAGGCTATATTACGTTATTGATGTATATGAAGGTCCCACGGAGACGTAGATGCCAAATCGCCATGAATGTTTTCAAATATTACCGCCGAGACGTTAGGTTGGGTTAGGTTAGGTTATATTACGTTATTGATGTATATAAAGGTCCCACGGAGACGTAGAGGCCAACTCGCCAGGTATGTTTTCAAATATTACCGCCGAGATGTTAGGTTGGGTTAGGTTAGGTTATATTACGTTATTGATGTATATGAAGGTTCCACGGAGACGCAGAGGCCAGCTCGCCAGGTATGTTGTCAAATATTACCGCCTAGATGTTAGGTTGGGTTAGGTTAGGCTATATTACGTTATTGATGTATATGAAGGTCCCACGGAGACGTAGATGCCAAATCGCCATGAATGTTTTCAAATATTACCGCCGAGACGTTAGGTTGGGTTAGGTTAGGTTATATTACGTTACTGATGTATATAAAGGTCCCACGGAGACGTAGAGGCCAACTCGCCAGGAATGTTTTCAAATATTACCGCCGAGATGTTAGGTTGGGTTAGGTTAGGTTATATTACGTTATAGATGTATATAAAGGTCCCACGGAGACGTAGAGGCCAACACGCCAGGAATGTTTTCAAATATTACCGCCGAGATGTTAGGTTGGGTTAGGTTAGGTTATATTACGTTATAGATGTATATAAAGGTCCTACGGAGACATAGAGGCCAACTCGCCAGGAATGTTGTCAAATATTACCGCCGAGATGATAGGCTCGGTTAGGTTAGGTTATATTACTTTATTGATGTATATAAAGGTCCGACGGAGACGTAGAGGCCAACTCGCCAGGAATGTTTTCAAATATTACCGCCGAGACGTTAGGTTGGGTTAGGTTAGGTTATATTACGTTACTGATGTATATGAAGGTCCCACGGAGACGTAGATGCCAAATCGCCATGAATGTTTTCAAATATTACCGCCGAGACGTTAGGTTGGGTTAGGTTAGGTTATATTACGTTACTGATGTATATAAAGGTCCCACGGAGACGTAGATGCCAAATCGCCATGAATGTTTTCAAATATTACCGCCGAGACGTTAGGTTGGGTTAGGTTAGGTTATATTACGTTATGGATGTCTATAAAGGTCCCACGGTGACGTAGAGGCCACCTCGCCAGGAATGTTTTCAAATATTACCGCCGAGATGTTAGGTTGGGTTAGGTTAGGTTATATCTCGTTATAGATGTATATAAAGGTCCCGCGGAGACGTAGAGGCCAACAAGCCAGGAATGTGATCAAATATTACCGCCGAGACGTTAGGTTGGGTTAGGTTAGGTTATATTACGTTATGGATGTCTATAAAGGTCCCACGGTGACGTAGAGGCCACCTCGCCAGGAATGTTTTCAAATATTACCGCCGAGATGTTAGGTTGGGTTAGGTTAGGTTATATCTCGTTATAGATGTATATAAAGGTCCCGCGGAGACGTAGAGGCCAACAAGCCAGGAATGTGATCAAATATTACCGCCGAGATGATAGGTTGGGTTAGGTTACGTTATATTACGTTATTGATGTTTATGAAGGTCAAACGGAGACGTAGAGGCCAACTCGCCAGGAATGATGTCAAATATTACCGCCGAAATGTTAGGTTGGGTTAGGTTAGGCTATATTACGTTATTGATGTATATGAAGGTCCCACGGAGACGTAGATGCCAAATCGCCATGAATGTTTTCAAATATTACCGCCGAGACGTTAGGTTGGGTTAGGTTAGGTTATATTACGTTATTGATGTATATAAAGGTCCCACGGTGACGGAGAAGCCAACTCGCCAGGAATGTTTTCAAATATTACCGCCGAGATGTTAGGTTGGGTTAGGTTAGGTTATATTTCATTATTGATGTATATGAAGGTTCCACGGAAACGTAGAGGCCAACTCGCCAGGTATGTTGTCAAATATTACCGCCGAAATGTTAGGTTGGGTTAGGTTAGGCTATATTACGTTATTGATGTATATGAAGGTCCCACGGAGACGTAGATGCCAAATCGCCATGAATGCTTTCAAATATTACCGCCGAGACGTTAGGTTGGGTTAGGTTAGGTTATATTACGTTATTGATGTATATAAAGGTCCCACGGTGACGGAGAAGCCAACTCGCCAGGAATGTTTTCAAATATTACCGCCGAGATGTTAGGTTGGGTTAGGTTAGGTTATATTTCATTATTGATGTATATGAAGGTTCCACGGAAACGTAGAGGCCAACTCGCCAGGTATGTTGTCAAATATTACCGCCGAGATGTTAGGTTGGGTTAGGTTAGGTTATATTACGTTATTGATGTATATAAATGTCCCACGGAGACGGAGAAGCCAACTCGCCAGGAATGTTGTCAAATATTACCGCCGAAATGTTAGGTTGGGTTAGGTTAGGCTATATTACGTTATTGATGTATATGAAGGTCCCACGGAGACGTAGATGCCAACTCGCCAGGAATGTTTTCAAATATTACCGCCGAGATGTTAGGTTGGGTTAGGTTAGGTTATATTTCGTTATGGATGTATATGAAGGTTCCACGGAGACGCAGAGGCCAACTCGCCAGGTATGTTGTCAAATATTACCGCCGAAATGTTAGGTTGGGTTAGGTTAGGCTATATTACGTTATTGATGTATATGAAGGTCCCACGGAGACGTAGATGCCAAATCGCCATGAATGTTTTCAAATATTACCGCCGAGACGTTAGGTTGGGTTAGGTTAGGTTATATTACGTTATTGATGTATATAAAGGTCCCACGGAGACGTAGAGGCCAACTCGCCAGGTATGTTTTCAAATATTACCGCCGAGATGTTAGGTTGGGTTAGGTTAGGTTATATTACGTTATTGATGTATATGAAGGTTCCACGGAGACGCAGAGGCCAGCTCGCCAGGTATGTTGTCAAATATTACCGCCTAGATGTTAGGTTGGGTTAGGTTAGGCTATATTACGTTATTGATGTATATGAAGGTCCCACGGAGACGTAGATGCCAAATCGCCATGAATGTTTTCAAATATTACCGCCGAGACGTTAGGTTGGGTTAGGTTAGGTTATATTACGTTACTGATGTATATAAAGGTCCCACGGAGACGTAGAGGCCAACTCGCCAGGAATGTTTTCAAATATTACCGCCGAGATGTTAGGTTGGGTTAGGTTAGGTTATATTACGTTATAGATGTATATAAAGGTCCCACGGAGACGTAGAGGCCAACACGCCAGGAATGTTTTCAAATATTACCGCCGAGATGTTAGGTTGGGTTAGGTTAGGTTATATTACGTTATAGATGTATATAAAGGTCCTACGGAGACATAGAGGCCAACTCGCCAGGAATGTTGTCAAATATTACCGCCGAGATGATGGGCTCGGTTAGGTTAGGTTATATTACTTTATTGATGTATATAAAGGTCCGACGGAGACGTAGAGGCCAACTCGCCAGGAATGTTTTCAAATATTACCGCCGAGACGTTAGGTTGGGTTAGGTTAGGTTATATTACGTTACTGATGTATATGAAGGTCACACGGAGACGTAGATGCCAAATCGCCATGAATGTTTTCAAATATTACCGCCGAGACGTCAGGTTGGGTTAGGTTAGGTTATATTACGTTATTTATGTATAAAAAGATCCCACGGAGACGGAGAAGCGAACTCGCCAGGAATGTTTTCAAATATTACCGCCGAGATGTTAGGTTGGGTTAGGTTAGGTTATATTTCGTTATTGATGTATATGAAGGTTCCACGGAGACGCAGAGGTCAACTCGCCAAGAATGTTTTCAAATATTACCGCCGAGATGTTAGGTTGGGTTAGGTTAGGTTATGTTTCGTTATTGATGTATATGAAGGTCCCACGGAGACATAGAGGCCAACACGCCAGGCATGTTGTCAAATATTACCGCCGAGATGTTAGGTTGGGTTAGGTTAGGTTACATTACTTTATTGATGTATATAAAGGTCCCACGGAGACGTAGAGGCCAACTCGCCAGGTATGTTTTCAAATATTACCGCCGAGATGTTAGGTTGGGTTAGGTTAGGTTATATTACGTTATTGATGTATATGAAGGTCCCACGGAGACGTAGATGCCAACTCGCCAGGCATGTTTTCAAATATTACCGCCGAGATGTTAGGTTGGGTTAGGTTAGGTTATGTCACGTTATAGATGTATATAAAGGTCCCGCGGAGACGTAGAGGCCACAAACCAGGAATGTGATCAAATATTACCGCCGGGATGATAGGTTGGGTTAGGTTACGTTATATTACGTTATTGATGTATATAAATGTCCCAAGGAGACGGAGAAGCCAACTCGCCAGGAATGTTTTCAAATATTACCGCCGAGACGTTAGGTTGGGTTAGGTTAGGTTATATTACGTTACTGATGTATATAAAGGTCCCACGGAGACGTAGAGGCCAACTCGCCAAGTATGTTTTCAAATATTACCGCCCAGACGTTAGGTTGGGTTAGGTTAGGTTATATTTCGTTATTGATGTATATGAAGGTTCCACGGAGACGCAGAGGCCAGCTCGCCAGGTATGTTGTCAAATATTACCGCCTAGATGTTAGGTTGGGTTAGGTTAGGCTATATTACGTTATTGATGTATATGAAGGTCCCACGGAGACGTAGATGCCAAATCGCCATGAATGTTTTCAAATATTACCGCCGAGACGTTAGGTTGGGTTAGGTTAGCTTATATTACGTTACTGATGTATATAAAGGTCCCACGGAGACGTAGAGGCCAACTCGCCAAGTATGTTTTCAAATATTACCGCCGAGATGTTAGGTTGGGTTAGGTTAGGTTATATTACTTTATTGATGTATATAAAGGTCCCACGGAGACGTAGAGGCCAACTCGCAAGGTATGTTTTCAAATATTACCGCCGAGTTGTTAGGTTGGGTTAGGTTAGGTTATATTACGATATTGATATATATAAAGGTCCCACGGAGACGTCGAGGCCAACACGCCAGGAATGTTTTCAAATATTACCGCCGAGATGTTAGGTTGGGTTAGGTTAGGCTATATTACGCTATTGATGTATATAAAGGTCCCACGGAGACATAGAGGCCAACTCGCCATGAATGTTTTCAAATTTTACCGCCGAAATGTTAGGTTGGGTTAGGTTAGGTTATATTACGTTATTGATGTATATAAATGTACCACGGAGACGTAGATGCCAACTCGCCATGAATGTTTTCAAATATTACCGCCGAGAGGTTAGGTTGGGTTAGGTTAGGTTATATTACGTTATGGATGTCTATAAAGGTCCCACGGTGACGTAGAGGGCACCTCGCCAGGAATATTTTCAAATATTACCGCCGAGATGTTAGGTTGGGTTAGGTTAGGTTATATCACGTTATAGATGTATATAAAGGTCCCGCGGAGACGTAGAGGCCAACAAGCCAGGAATGTGATCAAATATTACCGCCGAGATGATAGGTTGGGTTAGGTAACGTTATATTACGTTATTGATGTTTATGAAGGTCAAACGGAGACGTAGAGGCCAACTCGACAGGAATGATGTCAAATATTACCGCCGAAATGTTAGGTTGGGTTAGGTTACGCTATATTACGTTATTGATGTATATGAAGGTCCCACGGAGACGTAGATGCCAAATCGCCATGAATGTTTTCAAATATTACCGCCGAGACGTTAGGTTGGGTTAGGTTAGGTTATATTACGTTATGGATGTCTATAAAGGTCCCAGGGTGACGTAGAGGCCACCTCGCCAGGAATGTTTTCAAATATTACCGCCGAGATGTTAGGTTGGGTTAGGTTAGGTTATATCACGTTATAGATGTATATAAAGGTCCCGCGGAGACGTAGAGGCCAACAAGCCAGGAATGTGATCAAATATTACCGCCGAGATGATAGGTTGGGTTAGGTTAGGCTATATTACGTTATTGATGTATATGAAGGTCCCACGGAGACGTAGATGCCAAATCGCCATGAATGTTTTCAAATATTACCGCCGAGACGTTAGGTTGGGTTAGGTTAGGTTATATTACGTTATGGATGTCTGTAAAGGTCCCACGGTGACGTAGAGGCCACCTCGCCAGGAATGTTTTCAAATATTACCGCCGAGATGTTAGGTTGGGTTATGTTAGGTTATATCACCTTATAGATGTATATAAAGGTCCCGCGGAGACGTAGAGGCCAACAAGCCAGGAATGTGATCAAATATTACCGCCGAGATGATAGGTTGGGTTAGGTTACGTTATATTACGTTATTGATGTTTATGAAGGTCAAACGGAGACGTAGAGGCCAACTCGCCAGGAATGATGTCAAATATTACCGCCGAAATGTTAGGTTGGGTTAGGTTAGGCTATATTACGTTATTGATGTATATGAAGGTCCCACGGAGACGTAGATGCCAAATCGCCATGAATGTTTTCAAATATTACCGCCGAGACGTTAGGTTGGGTTAGGTTAGGTTATATTACGTTATTGATGTATATAAAGGTCCCACGGTGACGGAGAAGCCAACTCGCCAGGAATGTTTTCAAATATTACCGCCGAGATGTTAGGTTGGGTTAGGTTAGGTTATATTTCATTATTGATGTATATGAAGGTTCCACGGAAACGTAGAGGCCAACTCGCCAGGTATGTTGTCAAATATTACCGCCGAGATGTTAGGTTGGGTTAGGTTAGGTTATATTACGTTATTGATGTATATAAATGTCCCACGGAGACGGAGAAGCCAACTCGCCAGGAATGTTGTCAAATATTACCGCCGAAATGTTAGGTTGGGTTAGGTTAGGCTATATTACGTTATTGATGTATATGAAGGTCCCACGGAGACGTAGATGCCAACTCGCCAGGAATGTTTTCAAATATTACCGCCGAGATGTTAGGTTGGGTTAGGTTAGGTTATATTTCGTTATGGATGTATATGAAGGTTCCACGGAGACGCAGAGGCCAACTCGCCAGGTATGTTGTCAAATATTACCGCCGAAATGTTAGGTTGGGTTAGGTTAGGCTATATTACGTTATTGATGTATATGAAGGTCCCACGGAGACGTAGATGCCAAATCGCCATGAATGTTTTCAAATATTACCGCCGAGACGTTAGGTTGGGTTAGGTTAGGTTATATTACGTTATTGATGTATATAAAGGTCCCACGGAGACGTAGAGGCCAACTCGCCAGGTATGTTTTCAAATATTACCGCCGAGATGTTAGGTTGGGTTAGGTTAGGTTATATTACGTTATTTATGTATAAAAAGATCCCACGGAGACGGAGAAGCCAAATCGCCAGGAATGTTTTCAAATATTACCGCCGAGATGTTAGGTTGGGTTAGGTTAGGTTATATTACGTTATGGATGTCTATAAAGGTCCCACGGTGACGTAGAGGCCACCTCGCCAGGAATGTTTTCAAATATTACCGCCGAGATGTTAGGTTGGGTTAGGTTAGGTTATATCTCGTTATAGATGTATATAAAGGTCCCGCGGAGACGTAGAGGCCAACTCGCCAGGAATGTTTTCAAATATTACCGCCGAGACGTTAGGTTGGGTTAGGTTAGGTTATATTACGTTACTGATGTATATGAAGGTCACACGGAGACGTAGATGCCAAATCGCCATGAATGTTTTCAAATATTACCGCCGAGACGTCAGGTTGGGTTAGGTTAGGTTATATTACGTTATTTATGTATAAAAAGATCCCACGGAGACGGAGAAGCGAACTCGCCAGGAATGTTTTCAAATATTACCGCCGAGATGTTAGGTTGGGTTAGGTTAGGTTATATTTCGTTATTGATGTATATGAAGGTTCCACGGAGACGCAGAGGTCAACTCGCCAAGAATGTTTTCAAATATTACCGCCGAGATGTTAGGTTGGGTTAGGTTAGGTTATGTTTCGTTATTGATGTATATGAAGGTCCCACGGAGACATAGAGGCCAACACGCCAGGCATGTTGTCAAATATTACCGCCGAGATGTTAGGTTGGGTTAGGTTAGGTTACATTACTTTATTGATGTATATAAAGGTCCCACGGAGACGTAGAGGCCAACTCGCCAGGTATGTTTTCAAATATTACCGCCGAGATGTTAGGTTGGGTTAGGTTAGGTTATATTACGTTATTGATGTATATGAAGGTCCCACGGAGACGTAGATGCCAACTCGCCAGGCATGTTTTCAAATATTACCGCCGAGATGTTAGGTTGGGTTAGGTTAGGTTATGTCACGTTATAGATGTATATAAAGGTCCCGCGGAGACGTAGAGGCCACAAACCAGGAATGTGATCAAATATTACCGCCGGGATGATAGGTTGGGTTAGGTTACGTTATATTACGTTATTGATGTATATAAATGTCCCACGGAGACGGAGAAGCCAACTCGCCAGGAATGTTTTCAAATATTACCGCCGAGACGTTAGGTTGGGTTAGGTTAGGTTATATTACGTTACTGATGTATATAAAGGTCCCACGGAGACGTAGAGGCCAACTCGCCAAGTATGTTTTCAAATATTACCGCCGAGACGTTAGGTTGGGTTAGGTTAGGTTATATTTCGTTATTGATGTATATGAAGGTTCCACGGAGACGCAGAGGCCAGCTCGCCAGGTATGTTGTCAAATATTACCGCCTAGATGTTAGGTTGGGTTAGGTTAGGCTATATTACGTTATTGATGTATATGAAGGTCCCACGGAGACGTAGATGCCAAATCGCCATGAATGTTTTCAAATATTACCGCCGAGACGTTAGGTTGGGTTAGGTTAGCTTATATTACGTTACTGGTGTATATAAAGGTCCCACGGAGACGTAGAGGCCAACTCGCCAAGTATGTTTTCAAATATTACCGCCGAGATGTTAGGTTGGGTTAGGTTAGGTTATATTACTTTATTGATGTATATAAAGGTCCCACGGTGACGTAGAGGGCACCTCGCCAGGAATATTTTCAAATATTACCGCCGAGATGTTAGGTTGGGTTAGGTTAGGTTATATCACGTTATAGATGTATATAAAGGTCCCGCGGAGACGTAGAGGCCAACAAGCCAGGAATGTGATCAAATATTACCGCCGAGATGATAGGTTGGGTTAGGTAACGTTATATTACGTTATTGATGTTTATGAAGGTCAAACGGAGACGTAGAGGCCAACTCGACAGGAATGATGTCAAATATTACCGCCGAAATGTTAGGTTGGGTTAGGTTAGGCTATATTACGTTATTGATGTATATGAAGGTCCCACGGAGACGTAGATGCCAAATCGCCATGAATGTTTTCAAATATTACCGCCGAGACGTTAGGTTGGGTTAGGTTAGGTTATATTACGTTATGGATGTCTATAAAGGTCCCAGGGTGACGTAGAGGCCACCTCGCCAGGAATGTTTTCAAATATTACCGCCGAGATGTTAGGTTGGGTTAGGTTAGGTTATATCACGTTATAGATGTATATAAAGGTCCCGCGGAGACGTAGAGGCCAACAAGCCAGGAATGTGATCAAATATTACCGCCGAGATGATAGGTTGGGTTAGGTTAGGCTATATTACGTTATTGATGTATATGAAGGTCCCACGGAGACGTAGATGCCAAATCGCCATGAATGTTTTCAAATATTACCGCCGAGACGTTAGGTTGGGTTAGGTTAGGTTATATTACGTTATGGATGTCTGTAAAGGTCCCACGGTGACGTAGAGGCCACCTCGCCAGGAATGTTTTCAAATATTACCGCCGAGATGTTAGGTTGGGTTATGTTAGGTTATATCACCTTATAGATGTATATAAAGGTCCCGCGGAGACGTAGAGGCCAACAAGCCAGGAATGTGATCAAATATTACCGCCGAGATGATAGGTTGGGTTAGGTTACGTTATATTACGTTATTGATGTTTATGAAGGTCAAACGGAGACGTAGAGGCCAACTCGCCAGGAATGATGTCAAATATTACCGCCGAAATGTTTGGTTGGGTTAGGTTAGGCTATATTACGTTATTGATGTATATGAAGGTCCCACGGAGACGTAGATGCCAAATCGCCATGAATGTTTTCAAATATTACCGCCGAGACGTTAGGTTGGGTTAGGTTAGGTTATATTACGTTATTGATGTATATAAAGGTCCCACGGTGACGGAGAAGCCAACTCGCCAGGAATGTTTTCAAATATTACCGCCGAGATGTTAGGTTGGGTTAGGTTAGGTTATATTTCATTATTGATGTATATGAAGGTTCCACGGAAACGTAGAGGCCAACTCGCCAGGTATGTTGTCAAATATTACCGCCGAGATGTTAGGTTGGGTTAGGTTAGGTTATATTACGTTATTGATGTATATAAATGTCCCACGGAGACGGAGAAGCCAACTCGCCAGGAATGTTGTCAAATATTACCGCCGAAATGTTAGGTTGGGTTAGGTTAGGCTATATTACGTTATTGATGTATATGAAGGTCCCACGGAGACGTAGATGCCAACTCGCCAGGAATGTTTTCAAATATTACCGCCGAGATGTTAGGTTGGGTTAGGTTAGGTTATATTTCGTTATGGATGTATATGAAGGTTCCACGGAGACGCAGAGGCCAACTCGCCAGGTATGTTGTCAAATATTACCGCCGAAATGTTAGGTTGGGTTAGGTTAGGCTATATTACGTTATTGATGTATATGAAGGTCCCACGGAGACGTAGATGCCAAATCGCCATGAATGTTTTCAAATATTACCGCCGAGACGTTAGGTTGGGTTAGGTTAGGTTATATTACGTTATTGATGTATATAAAGGTCCCACGGAGACGTAGAGGCCAACTCGCCAGGTATGTTTTCAAATATTACCGCCGAGATGTTAGGTTGGGTTAGGTTAGGTTATATTACGTTATTTATGTATAAAAAGATCCCACGGAGACGGAGAAGCCAAATCGCCAGGAATGTTTTCAAATATTACCGCCGAGATGTTAGGTTGGGTTAGGTTTGGTTATATTACGTTATGGATGTCTATAAAGGTCCCACGGTGACGTAGAGGCCACCTCGCCAGGAATGTTTTCAAATATTACCGCCGAGATGTTAGGTTGGGTTAGGTTAGGTTATATCTCGTTATAGATGTATATAAAGGTCCCGCGGAGACGTAGAGGCCAACAAGCCAGGAATGTGATCAAATATAACCGCCGAGATGATAGGTTGGGTTAGGTTACGTTATATTACGTTATTGATGTTTATGAAGGTCAAACGGAGACGTAGAGGCCAACTCGCCAGGAATGATGTCAAATATTACCGCCGAAATGTTAGGTTGGGTTAGGTTAGGCTATATTACGTTATTGATGTATATAAAGGTCCTACGGAGACATAGAGGCCAACTCGCCAGGAATGTTGTCAAATATTACCGCCGAGATGATAGGCTCGGTTAGGTTAGGTTATATTACTTTATTGATGTATATAAAGGTCCGACGGAGACGTAGAGGCCAACTCGCCAGGAATGTTTTCAAATATTACCGCCGAGACGTTAGGTTGGGTTAGGTTAGGTTATATTACGTTACTGATGTATATGAAGGTCACACGGAGACGTAGATGCCAAATCGCCATGAATGTTTTCAAATATTACCGCCGAGACGTCAGGTTGGGTTAGGTTAGGTTATATTACGTTATTTATGTATAAAAAGATCCCACGGAGACGGAGAAGCGAACTCGCCAGGAATGTTTTCAAATATTACCGCCGAGATGTTAGGTTGGGTTAGGTTAGGTTATATTTCGTTATTGATGTATATGAAGGTTCCACGGAGACGCAGAGGTCAACTCGCCAAGAATGTTTTCAAATATTACCGCCGAGATGTTAGGTTGGGTTAGGTTAGGTTATGTTTCGTTATTGATGTATATGAAGGTCCCACGGAGACATAGAGGCCAACACGCCAGGCATGTTGTCAAATATTACCGCCGAGATGTTAGGTTGGGTTAGGTTAGGTTACATTACTTTATTGATGTATATAAAGGTCCCACGGAGACGTAGAGGCCAACTCGCCAGGTATGTTTTCAAATATTACCGCCGAGATGTTAGGTTGGGTTAGGTTAGGTTATATTACGTTATTGATGTATATGAAGGTCCCACGGAGACGTAGATGCCAACTCGCCAGGCATGTTTTCAAATATTACCGCCGAGATGTTAGGTTGGGTTAGGTTAGGTTATGTCACGTTATAGATGTATATAAAGGTCCCGCGGAGACGTAGAGGCCACAAACCAGGAATGTGATCAAATATTACCGCCGGGATGATAGGTTGGGTTAGGTTACGTTATATTACGTTATTGATGTATATAAATGTCCCACGGAGACGGAGAAGCCAACTCGCCAGGAATGTTTTCAAATATTACCGCCGAGACGTTAGGTTGGGTTAGGTTAGGTTATATTACGTTACTGATGTATATAAAGGTCCCACGGAGACGTAGAGGCCAACTCGCCAAGTATGTTTTCAAATATTACCGCCGAGACGTTAGGTTGGGTTAGGTTAGGTTATATTTCGTTATTGATGTATATGAAGGTTCCACGGAGACGCAGAGGCCAGCTCGCCAGGTATGTTGTCAAATATTACCGCCTAGATGTTAGGTTGGGTTAGGTTAGGCTATATTACGTTATTGATGTATATGAAGGTCCCACGGAGACGTAGATGCCAAATCGCCATGAATGTTTTCAAATATTACCGCCGAGACGTTAGGTTGGGTTAGGTTAGCTTATATTACGTTACTGGTGTATATAAAGGTCCCACGGAGACGTAGAGGCCAACTCGCCAAGTATGTTTTCAAATATTACCGCCGAGATGTTAGGTTGGGTTAGGTTAGGTTATATTACTTTATTGATGTATATAAAGGTCCCACGGTGACGTAGAGGGCACCTCGCCAGGAATATTTTCAAATATTACCGCCGAGATGTTAGGTTGGGTTAGGTTAGGTTATATCACGTTATAGATGTATATAAAGGTCCCGCGGAGACGTAGAGGCCAACAAGCCAGGAATGTGATCAAATATTACCGCCGAGATGATAGGTTGGGTTAGGTAACGTTATATTACGTTATTGATGTTTATGAAGGTCAAACGGAGACGTAGAGGCCAACTCGACAGGAATGATGTCAAATATTACCGCCGAAATGTTAGGTTGGGTTAGGTTAGGCTATATTACGTTATTGATGTATATGAAGGTCCCACGGAGACGTAGATGCCAAATCGCCATGAATGTTTTCAAATATTACCGCCGAGACGTTAGGTTGGGTTAGGTTAGGTTATATTACGTTATGGATGTCTATAAAGGTCCCAGGGTGACGTAGAGGCCACCTCGCCAGGAATGTTTTCAAATATTACCGCCGAGATGTTAGGTTGGGTTAGGTTAGGTTATATCACGTTATAGATGTATATAAAGGTCCCGCGGAGACGTAGAGGCCAACAAGCCAGGAATGTGATCAAATATTACCGCCGAGATGATAGGTTGGGTTAGGTTAGGCTATATTACGTTATTGATGTATATGAAGGTCCCACGGAGACGTAGATGCCAAATCGCCATGAATGTTTTCAAATATTACCGCCGAGACGTTAGGTTGGGTTAGGTTAGGTTATATTACGTTATGGATGTCTGTAAAGGTCCCACGGTGACGTAGAGGCCACCTCGCCAGGAATGTTTTCAAATATTACCGCCGAGATGTTAGGTTGGGTTATGTTAGGTTATATCACCTTATAGGTGTATATAAAGGTCCCGCGGAGACGTAGAGGCCAACAAGCCAGGAATGTGATCAAATATTACCGCCGAGATGATAGGTTGGGTTAGGTTACGTTATATTACGTTATTGATGTTTATGAAGGTCAAACGGAGACGTAGAGGCCAACTCGCCAGGAATGATGTCAAATATTACCGCCGAAATGTTTGGTTGGGTTAGGTTAGGCTATATTACGTTATTGATGTATATGAAGGTCCCACGGAGACGTAGATGCCAAATCGCCATGAATGTTTTCAAATATTACCGCCGAGACGTTAGGTTGGGTTAGGTTAGGTTATATTACGTTATTGATGTATATAAAGGTCCCACGGTGACGGAGAAGCCAACTCGCCAGGAATGTTTTCAAATATTACCGCCGAGATGTTAGGTTGGGTTAGGTTAGGTTATATTTCATTATTGATGTATATGAAGGTTCCACGGAAACGTAGAGGCCAACTCGCCAGGTATGTTGTCAAATATTACCGCCGAGATGTTAGGTTGGGTTAGGTTAGGTTATATTACGTTATTGATGTATATAAATGTCCCACGGAGACGGAGAAGCCAACTCGCCAGGAATGTTGTCAAATATTACCGCCGAAATGTTAGGTTGGGTTAGGTTAGGCTATATTACGTTATTGATGTATATGAAGGTCCCACGGAGACGTAGATGCCAACTCGCCAGGAATGTTTTCAAATATTACCGCCGAGATGTTAGGTTGGGTTAGGTTAGGTTATATTTCGTTATGGATGTATATGAAGGTTCCACGGAGACGCAGAGGCCAACTCGCCAGGTATGTTGTCAAATATTACCGCCGAAATGTTAGGTTGGGTTAGGTTAGGCTATATTACGTTATTGATGTATATGAAGGTCCCACGGAGACGTAGATGCCAAATCGCCATGAATGTTTTCAAATATTACCGCCGAGACGTTAGGTTGGGTTAGGTTAGGTTATATTACGTTATTGATGTATATAAAGGTCCCACGGAGACGTAGAGGCCAACTCGCCAGGTATGTTTTCAAATATTACCGCCGAGATGTTAGGTTGGGTTAGGTTAGGTTATATTACGTTATTTATGTATAAAAAGATCCCACGGAGACGGAGAAGCCAAATCGCCAGGAATGTTTTCAAATATTACCGCCGAGATGTTAGGTTGGGTTAGGTTTGGTTATATTACGTTATGGATGTCTATAAAGGTCCCACGGTGACGTAGAGGCCACCTCGCCAGGAATGTTTTCAAATATTACCGCCGAGATGTTAGGTTGGGTTAGGTTAGGTTATATCTCGTTATAGATGTATATAAAGGTCCCGCGGAGACGTAGAGGCCAACAAGCCAGGAATGTGATCAAATATAACCGCCGAGATGATAGGTTGGGTTAGGTTACGTTATATTACGTTATTGATGTTTATGAAGGTCAAACGGAGACGTAGAGGCCAACTCGCCAGGAATGATGTCAAATATTACCGCCGAAATGTTAGGTTGGGTTAGGTTAGGCTATATTACGTTATTGATGTATATAAAGGTCCTACGGAGACATAGAGGCCAACTCGCCAGGAATGTTGTCAAATATTACCGCCGAGATGATAGGCTCGGTTAGGTTAGGTTATATTACTTTATTGATGTATATAAAGGTCCGACGGAGACGTAGAGGCCAACTCGCCAGGAATGTTTTCAAATATTACCGCCGAGACGTTAGGTTGGGTTAGGTTAGGTTATATTACGTTACTGATGTATATGAAGGTCACACGGAGACGTAGATGCCAAATCGCCATGAATGTTTTCAAATATTACCGCCGAGACGTCAGGTTGGGTTAGGTTAGGTTATATTACGTTATTTATGTATAAAAAGATCCCACGGAGACGGAGAAGCGAACTCGCCAGGAATGTTTTCAAATATTACCGCCGAGATGTTAGGTTGGGTTAGGTTAGGTTATATTTCGTTATTGATGTATATGAAGGTTCCACGGAGACGCAGAGGTCAACTCGCCAAGAATGTTTTCAAATATTACCGCCGAGATGTTAGGTTGGGTTAGGTTAGGTTATGTTTCGTTATTGATGTATATGAAGGTCCCACGGAGACATAGAGGCCAACACGCCAGGCATGTTGTCAAATATTACCGCCGAGATGTTAGGTTGGGTTAGGTTAGGTTACATTACTTTATTGATGTATATAAAGGTCCCACGGAGACGTAGAGGCCAACTCGCCAGGTATGTTTTCAAATATTACCGCCGAGATGTTAGGTTGGGTTAGGTTAGGTTATATTACGTTATTGATGTATATGAAGGTCCCACGGAGACGTAGATGCCAACTCGCCAGGCATGTTTTCAAATATTACCGCCGAGATGTTAGGTTGGGTTAGGTTAGGTTATGTCACGTTATAGATGTATATAAAGGTCCCGCGGAGACGTAGAGGCCACAAACCAGGAATGTGATCAAATATTACCGCCGGGATGATAGGTTGGGTTAGGTTACGTTATATTACGTTATTGATGTATATAAATGTCCCACGGAGACGGAGAAGCCAACTCGCCAGGAATGTTTTCAAATATTACCGCCGAGACGTTAGGTTGGGTTAGGTTAGGTTATATTACGTTACTGATGTATATAAAGGTCCCACGGAGACGTAGAGCCCAACTCGCCAAGTATGTTTTCAAATATTACCGCCGAGACGTTAGGTTGGGTTAGGTTAGGTTATATTTCGTTATTGATGTATATGAAAGTTCCACGGAGACGCAGAGGCCAGCTCGCCAGGTATGTTGTCAAATATTACCGCCTAGATGTTAGGTTGGGTTAGGTTAGGCTATATTACGTTATTGATGTATATGAAGGTCCCACGGAGACGTAGATGCCAAATCGCCATGAATGTTTTCAAATATTACCGCCGAGACGTTAGGTTGGGTTAGGTTAGCTTATATTACGTTACTGGTGTATATAAAGGTCCCACGGAGACGTAGAGGCCAACTCGCCAAGTATGTTTTCAAATATTACCGCCGAGACGTTAGGTTGGGTTAGGTTAGGTTATATTACTTTATTGATGTATATAAAGGTCCCACGGTGACGTAGAGGGCACCTCGCCAGGAGTATTTTCAAATATTACCGCCGAGATGTTAGGTTGGGTTAGGTTAGGTTATATCACGTTATAGATGTATATAAAGGTCCCGCGGAGACGTAGAGGCCAACAAGCCAGGAATGTGATCAAATATTACCGCCGAGATGATAGGTTGGGTTAGGTAACGTTATATTACGTTATTGATGTTTATGAAGGTCAAACGGAGACGTAGAGGCCAACTCGACAGGAATGATGTCAAATATTACCGCCGAAATGTTAGGTTGGGTTAGGTTAGGCTATATTACGTTATTGATGTATATGAAGGTCCCACGGAGACGTAGATGCCAAATCGCCATGAATGTTTTCAAATATTACCGCCGAGACGTTAGGTTGGGTTAGGTTAGGTTATATTACGTTATGGATGTCTATAAAGGTCCCAGGGTGACGTAGAGGCCACCTAGCCAGGAATGTTTTCAAATATTACCGCCGAGATGTTAGGTTGGGTTAGGTTAGGTTATATCACGTTATAGATGTATATAAAGGTCCCGCGGAGACGTAGAGGCCAACAAGCCAGGAATGTGATCAAATATTACCGCCGAGATGATAGGTTGGGTTAGGTTACGTTATATTACGTTATTGATGTTTATGAAGGTCAAACGGAGACGTAGAGGCCAACTCGCCAGGAATGATGTCAAATATTACCGCCGAAATGTTTGGTTGGGTTAGGTTAGGCTATATTACGTTATTGATGTATATGAAGGTCCCACGGAGACGTAGATGCCAAATCGCCATGAATGTTTTCAAATATTACCGCCGAGACGTTAGGTTGGGTTAGGTTAGGTTATATTACGTTATTGATGTATATAAAGGTCCCACGGTGACGGAGAAGCCAACTCGCCAGGAATGTTTTCAAATATTACCGCCGAGATGTTAGGTTGGGTTAGGTTAGGTTATATTTCATTATTGATGTATATGAAGGTTCCACGGAAACGTAGAGGCCAACTCGCCAGGTATGTTGTCAAATATTACCGCCGAGATGTTAGGTTGGGTTAGGTTAGGTTATATTACGTTATTGATGTATATAAATGTCCCACGGAGACGGAGAAGCCAACTCGCCAGGAATGTTGTCAAATATTACCGCCGAAATGTTAGGTTGGGTTAGGTTAGGCTATATTACGTTATTGATGTATATGAAGGTCCCACGGAGACGTAGATGCCAACTCGCCAGGAATGTTTTCAAATATTACCGCCGAGATGTTAGGTTGGGTTAGGTTAGGTTATATTTCGTTATGGATGTATATGAAGGTTCCACGGAGACGCAGAGGCCAACTCGCCAGGTATGTTGTCAAATATTACCGCCGAAATGTTAGGTTGGGTTAGGTTAGGCTATATTACGTTATTGATGTATATGAAGGTCCCACGGAGACGTAGATGCCAAATCGCCATGAATGTTTTCAAATATTACCGCCGAGACGTTAGGTTGGGTTAGGTTAGGTTATATTACGTTATTGATGTATATAAAGGTCCCACGGACACGTAGAGGCCAACTCGCCAGGTATGTTTTCAAATATTACCGCCGAGATGTTAGGTTGGGTTAGGTTAGGTTATATTACGTTATTTATGTATAAAAAGATCCCACGGAGACGGAGAAGCCAAATCGCCAGGAATGTTTTCAAATATTACCGCCGAGATGTTAGGTTGGGTTAGGTTTGGTTATATTACGTTATGGATGTCTATAAAGGTCCCACGGTGACGTAGAGGCCACCTCGCCAGGAATGTTTTCAAATATTACCGCCGAGATGTTAGGTTGGGTTAGGTTAGGTTATATCTCGTTATAGATGTATATAAAGGTCCCGCGGAGACGTAGAGGCCAACAAGCCAGGAATGTGATCAAATATAACCGCCGAGATGATAGGTTGGGTTAGGTTACGTTATATTACGTTATTGATGTTTATGAAGGTCAAACGGAGACGTAGAGGCCAACTCGCCAGGAATGATGTCAAATATTACCGCCGAAATGTTAGGTTGGGTTAGGTTAGGCTATATTACGTTATTGATGTATATAAAGGTCCTACGGAGACATAGAGGCCAACTCGCCAGGAATGTTGTCAAATATTACCGCCGAGATGATAGGCTCGGTTAGGTTAGGTTATATTACTTTATTGATGTATATAAAGGTCCGACGGAGACGTAGAGGCCAACTCGCCAGGAATGTTTTCAAATATTACCGCCGAGACGTTAGGTTGGGTTAGGTTAGGTTATATTACGTTACTGATGTATATGAAGGTCACACGGAGACGTAGATGCCAAATCGCCATGAATGTTTTCAAATATTACCGCCGAGACGTCAGGTTGGGTTAGGTTAGGTTATATTACGTTATTTATGTATAAAAAGATCCCACGGAGACGGAGAAGCGAACTCGCCAGGAATGTTTTCAAATATTACCGCCGAGATGTTAGGTTGGGTTAGGTTAGGTTATATTTCGTTATTGATGTATATGAAGGTTCCACGGAGACGCAGAGGTCAACTCGCCAAGAATGTTTTCAAATATTACCGCCGAGATGTTAGGTTGGGTTAGGTTAGGTTATGTTTCGTTATTGATGTATATGAAGCTCCCACGGAGACATAGAGGCCAACACGCCAGGCATGTTGTCAAATATTACCGCCGAGATGTTAGGTTGGGTTAGGTTAGGTTACATTACTTTATTGATGTATATAAAGGTCCCACGGAGACGTAGAGGCCAACTCGCCAGGTATGTTTTCAAATATTACCGCCGAGATGTTAGGTTGGGTTAGGTTAGGTTATATTACGTTATTGATGTATATGAAGGTCCCACGGAGACGTAGATGCCAACTCGCCAGGCATGTTTTCAAATATTACCGCCGAGATGTTAGGTTGGGTTAGGTTAGGTTATGTCACGTTATAGATGTATATAAAGGTCCCGCGGAGACGTAGAGGCCACAAACCAGGAATGTGATCAAATATTACCGCCGGGATGATAGGTTGGGTTAGGTTACGTTATATTACGTTATTGATGTATATAAATGTCCCACGGAGACGGAGAAGCCAACTCGCCAGGAATGTTTTCAAATATTACCGCCGAGACGTTAGGTTGGGTTAGGTTAGGTTATATTACGTTACTGATGTATATAAAGGTCCCACGGAGACGTAGAGCCCAACTCGCCAAGTATGTTTTCAAATATTACCGCCGAGACGTTAGGTTGGGTTAGGTTAGGTTATATTTCGTTATTGATGTATATGAAAGTTCCACGGAGACGCAGAGGCCAGCTCGCCAGGTATGTTGTCAAATATTACCGCCTAGATGTTAGGTTGGGTTAGGTTAGGCTATATTACGTTATTGATGTATATGAAGGTCCCACGGAGACGTAGATGCCAAATCGCCATGAATGTTTTCAAATATTACCGCCGAGACGTTAGGTTGGGTTAGGTTAGCTTATATTACGTTACTGGTGTATATAAAGGTCCCACGGAGACGTAGAGGCCAACTCGCCAAGTATGTTTTCAAATATTACCGCCGAGACGTTAGGTTGGGTTAGGTTAGGTTATATTACTTTATTGATGTATATAAAGGTCCCACGGTGACGTAGAGGGCACCTCGCCAGGAATATTTTCAAATATTACCGCCGAGATGTTAGGTTGGGTTAGGTTAGGTTATATCACGTTATAGATGTATATAAAGGTCCCGCGGAGACGTAGAGGCCAACAAGCCAGGAATGTGATCAAATATTACCGCCGAGATGATAGGTTGGGTTAGGTAACGTTATATTACGTTATTGATGTTTATGAAGGTCAAACGGAGACGTAGAGGCCAACTCGACAGGAATGATGTCAAATATTACCGCCGAAATGTTAGGTTGCGTTAGGTTAGGCTATATTACGTTATTGATGTATATGAAGGTCCCACGGAGACGTAGATGCCAAATCGCCATGAATGTTTTCAAATATTACCGCCGAGACGTTAGGTTGGGTTAGGTTAGGTTATATTACGTTATGGATGTCTATAAAGGTCCCAGGGTGACGTAGAGGCCACCTAGCCAGGAATGTTTTCAAATATTACCGCCGAGATGTTAGGTTGGGTTAGGTTAGGTTATATCACGTTATAGATGTATATAAAGGTCCCGCGGAGACGTAGAGGCCAACAAGCCAGGAATGTGATCAAATATTACCGCCGAGATGATAGGTTGGGTTAGGTTAGGCTATATTACGTTATTGATGTATATGAAGGTCCCACGGAGACGTAGATGCCAAATCGCCATGAATGTTTTCAAATATTACCGCCGAGACGTTAGGTTGGGTTAGGTTAGGTTATATTACGTTATGGATGTCTGTAAAGGTCCCACGGTGACGTAGAGGCCACCTCGCCAGGAATGTTTTCAAATATTACCGCCGAGATGTTAGGTTGGGTTATGTTAGGTTATATCACCTTATAGATGTATATAAAGGTCCCGCGGAGACGTAGAGGCCAACAAGCCAGGAATGTGATCAAATATTACCGCCGAGATGATAGGTTGGGTTAGGTTACGTTATATTACGTTATTGATGTTTATGAAGGTCAAACGGAGACGTAGAGGCCAACTCGCCAGGAATGATGTCAAATATTACCGCCGAAATGTTTGGTTGGGTTAGGTTAGGCTATATTACGTTATTGATGTATATGAAGGTCCCACGGAGACGTAGATGCCAAATCGCCATGAATGTTTTCAAATATTACCGCCGAGACGTTAGGTTGGGTTAGGTTAGGTTATATTACGTTATTGATGTATATAAAGGTCCCACGGTGACGGAGAAGCCAACTCGCCAGGAATGTTTTCAAATATTACCGCCGAGATGTTAGGTTGGGTTAGGTTAGGTTATATTTCATTATTGATGTATATGAAGGTTCCACGGAAACGTAGAGGCCAACTCGCCAGGTATGTTGTCAAATATTACCGCCGAGATGTTAGGTTGGGTTAGGTTAGGTTATATTACGTTATTGTTGTATATAAATGTCCCACGGAGACGGAGAAGCCAACTCGCCAGGAATGTTGTCAAATATTACCGCCGAAATGTTAGGTTGGGTTAGGTTAGGCTATATTACGTTATTGATGTATATGAAGGTCCCACGGAGACGTAGATGCCAACTCGCCAGGAATGTTTTCAAATATTACCGCCGAGATGTTAGGTTGGGTTAGGTTAGGTTATATTTCGTTATGGATGTATATGAAGGTTCCACGGAGACGCAGAGGCCAACTCGCCAGGTATGTTGTCAAATATTACCGCCGAAATGTTAGGTTGGGTTAGGTTAGGCTATATTACGTTATTGATGTATATGAAGGTCCCACGGAGACGTAGATGCCAAATCGCCATGAATGTTTTCAAATATTACCGCCGAGACGTTAGGTTGGGTTAGGTTAGGTTATATTACGGTATTGATGTATATAAAGGTCCCACGGAGACGTAGAGGCCAACTCGCCAGGTATGTTTTCAAATATTACCGCCGAGATGTTAGGTTGGGTTAGGTTAGGTTATATTACGTTATTTATGTATAAAAAGATCCCACGGAGACGGAGAAGCCAAATCGCCAGGAATGTTTTCAAATATTACCGCCGAGATGTTAGGTTGGGTTAGGTTAGGTTATATTTCGTTATTGATGTATATGAAGGTTCCACGGAGACGCAGAGGCCAGCTCGCCAGGTATGTTGTCAAATATTACCGCCTAGATGTTAGGTTGGGTTAGGTTAGGCTATATTACGTTATTGATGTATATGAAGGTCCCACGGAGACGTAGATGCCAAATCGCCATGAATGTTTTCAAATATTACCGCCGAGACGTTAGGTTGGGTTAGGTTAGGTTATATTACGTTACTGATGTATATAAAGGTCCCACGGAGACGTAGATGCCAAATCGCCATGAATGTTTTCAAATATTACCGCCGAGACGTTAGGTTGGGTTAGGTTAGGTTATATTACGTTATGGATGTCTATAAAGGTCCCACGGTGACGTAGAGGCCACCTCGCCAGGAATGTTTTCAAATATTACCGCCGAGATGTTAGGTTGGGTTAGGTTAGGTTATATCTCGTTATAGATGTATATAAAGGTCCCGGGGAGACGTAGAGGCCAACAAGCCAGGAATGTGATCAAATATTACCGCCGAGATGATAGGTTGGGTTAGGTTAGGCTATATTACGTTATTGATGTATATGACGGTCCCACGGAGACGTAGATGCCAAATCGCCATGAATGTTTTCAAATATTACCGCCGAGACGTTAGGTTGGGTTAGGTTAGGTTATATTACGTTATGGATGTCTATAAAGGTCCCACGGTGACGTAGAGGCCACCTCGCCAGGAATGTTTTCAAATATTACCGCCGAGATGTTAGGTTGGGTTAGGTTAGGTTATATCTCGTTATAGATGTATATAAAGGTCCTGCGGAGACGTAGAGGCCAACAAGCCAGGAATGTGATCAAATATTACCGCCGAGATGATAGGTTGGGTTAGGTTACGTTATATTACGTTATTGATGTTTATGAAGGTCAAACGGAGACGTAGAGGCCAACTCGCCAGGAATGATGTCAAATATTACCGCCGAAATCTTAGGTTGGGTTAGGTTAGGCTATATTACGTTATTGATGTATATGAAGGTCCCACGGAGACGTAGATGCCAAATCGCCATGAATGTTTTCAAATATTACCGCCGAGACGTTAGGTTGGGTTAGGTTAGGTTATATTACGTTATTGATGTATATAAAGGTCCCACGGTGACGGAGAAGCCAACTCGCCAGGAATGTTTTCAAATATTACCGCCGAGATGTTAGGTTGGGTTAGGTTAGGTTATATTTCATTATTGATGTATATGAAGGTTCCACGGAAACGTAGAGGCCAACTCGCCAGGTATGTTGTCAAATATTACCGCCGAAATGTTAGGTTGGGTTAGGTTAGGCTATATTACGTTATTGATGTATATGAAGGTCCCACGGAGACGTAGATGCCAAATCGCCATGAATGTTTTCAAATATTACCGCCGAGACGTTAGGTTGGGTTAGGTTAGGTTATATTACGTTATTGATGTATATAAAGGTCCCACGGTGACGGAGAAGCCAACTCGCCAGGAATGTTTTCAAATATTACCGCCGAGATGTTAGGTTGGGTTAGGTTAGGTTATATTTCATTATTGATGTATATGAAGGTTCCACGGAAACGTAGAGGCCAACTCGCCAGGTATGTTGTCAAATATTACCGCCGAGATGTTAGGTTGGGTTAGGTTAGGTTATATTACGTTATTGATGTATATAAATGTCCCACGGAGACGGAGAAGCCAACTCGCCAGGAATGTTGTCAAATATTACCGCCGAAATGTTAGGTTGGGTTAGGTTAGGCTATATTACGTTATTGATGTATATGAAGGTCCCACGGAGACGTAGATGCCAACTCGCCAGGAATGTTTTCAAATATTACCGCCGAGATGTTAGGTTGGGTTAGGTTAGGTTATATTTCGTTATGGATGTATATGAAGGTTCCACGGAGACGCAGAGGCCAAATCGCCATGAATGTTTTCAAATATTACCGCCGAGACGTTAGGTTGGGTTAGGTTAGGTTATATTACGTTATTGATGTATATAAAGGTCCCACGGTGACGGAGAAGCCAACTCGCCAGGAATGTTTTCAAATATTACCGCCGAGATGTTAGGTTGGGTTAGGTTAGGTTATATTTCATTATTGATGTATATGAAGGTTCCACGGAAACGTAGAGGCCAACTCGCCAGGTATGTTGTCAAATATTACCGCCGAGATGTTAGGTTGGGTTAGGTTAGGTTATATTACGTTATTGTTGTATATAAATGTCCCACGGAGACGGAGAAGCCAACTCGCCAGGAATGTTGTCAAATATTACCGCCGAAATGTTAGGTTGGGTTAGGTTAGGCTATATTACGTTATTGATGTATATGAAGGTCCCACGGAGACGTAGATGCCAACTCGCCAGGAATGTTTTCAAATATTACCGCCGAGATGTTAGGTTGGGTTAGGTTAGGTTATATTTCGTTATGGATGTATATGAAGGTTCCACGGAGACGCAGAGGCCAACTCGCCAGGTATGTTGTCAAATATTACCGCCGAAATGTTAGGTTGGGTTAGGTTAGGCTATATTACGTTATTGATGTATATGAACGTCCCACGGAGACGTAGATGCCAAATCGCCATGAATGTTTTCAAATATTACCGCCGAGACGTTAGGTTGGGTTAGGTTAGGTTATATTACGGTATTGATGTATATAAAGGTCCCACGGAGACGTAGAGGCCAACTCGCCAGGTATGTTTTCAAATATTACCGCCGAGATGTTAGGTTGGGTTAGGTTAGGTTATATTACGTTATTTATGTATAAAAAGATCCCACGGAGACGGAGAAGCCAAATCGCCAGGAATGTTTTCAAATATTACCGCCGAGATGTTAGGTTGGGTTAGGTTAGGTTATATTTCGTTATTGATGTATATGAAGGTTCCACGGAGACGCAGAGGCCAGCTCGCCAGGTATGTTGTCAAATATTACCGCCTAGATGTTAGGTTGGGTTAGGTTAGGCTATATTACGTTATTGATGTATATGAAGGTCCCACGGAGACGTAGATGCCAAATCGCCATGAATGTTTTCAAATATTACCGCCGAGACGTTAGGTTGGGTTAGGTTAGGTTATATTACGTTACTGATGTATATAAAGGTCCCACGGAGACGTAGATGCCAAATCGCCATGAATGTTTTCAAATATTACCGCCGAGACGTTAGGTTGGGTTAGGTTAGGTTATATTACGTTATGGATGTCTATAAAGGTCCCACGGTGACGTAGAGGCCACCTCGCCAGGAATGTTTTCAAATATTACCGCCGAGATGTTAGGTTGGGTTAGGTTAGGTTATATCTCGTTATAGATGTATATAAAGGTCCCGGGGAGACGTAGAGGCCAACAAGCCAGGAATGTGATCAAATATTACCGCCGAGATGATAGGTTGGGTTAGGTTAGGCTATATTACGTTATTGATGTATATGACGGTCCCACGGAGACGTAGATGCCAAATCGCCATGAATGTTTTCAAATATTACCGCCGAGACGTTAGGTTGGGTTAGGTTAGGTTATATTACGTTATGGATGTCTATAAAGGTCCCACGGTGACGTAGAGGCCACCTCGCCAGGAATGTTTTCAAATATTACCGCCGAGATGTTAGGTTGGGTTAGGTTAGGTTATATCTCGTTATAGATGTATATAAAGGTCCTGCGGAGACGTAGAGGCCAACAAGCCAGGAATGTGATCAAATATTACCGCCGAGATGATAGGTTGGGTTAGGTTACGTTATATTACGTTATTGATGTTTATGAAGGTCAAACGGAGACGTAGAGGCCAACTCGCCAGGAATGATGTCAAATATTACCGCCGAAATGTTAGGTTGGGTTAGGTTAGGCTATATTACGTTATTGATGTATATGAAGGTCCCACGGAGACGTAGATGCCAAATCGCCATGAATGTTTTCAAATATTACCGCCGAGACGTTAGGTTGGGTTAGGTTAGGTTATATTACGTTATTGATGTATATAAAGGTCCCACGGTGACGGAGAAGCCAACTCGCCAGGAATGTTTTCAAATATTACCGCCGAGATGTTAGGTTGGGTTAGGTTAGGTTATATTTCATTATTGATGTATATGAAGGTTCCACGGAAACGTAGAGGCCAACTCGCCAGGTATGTTGTCAAATATTACCGCCGAAATGTTAGGTTGGGTTAGGTTAGGCTATATTACGTTATTGATGTATATGAAGGTCCCACGGAGACGTAGATGCCAAATCGCCATGAATGTTTTCAAATATTACCGCCGAGACGTTAGGTTGGGTTAGGTTAGGTTATATTACGTTATTGATGTATATAAAGGTCCCACGGTGACGGAGAAGCCAACTCGCCAGGAATGTTTTCAAATATTACCGCCGAGATGTTAGGTTGGGTTAGGTTAGGTTATATTTCATTATTGATGTATATGAAGGTTCCACGGAAACGTAGAGGCCAACTCGCCAGGTATGTTGTCAAATATTACCGCCGAGATGTTAGGTTGGGTTAGGTTAGGTTATATTACGTTATTGATGTATATAAATGTCCCACGGAGACGGAGAAGCCAACTCGCCAGGAATGTTGTCAAATATTACCGCCGAAATGTTAGGTTGGGTTAGGTTAGGCTATATTACGTTATTGATGTATATGAAGGTCCCACGGAGACGTAGATGCCAACTCGCCAGGAATGTTTTCAAATATTACCGCCGAGATGTTAGGTTGGGTTAGGTTAGGCTATATTACGTTATTGATGTATATGAAGGTCCCACGGAGACGTAGATGCCAAATCGCCATGAATGTTTTCAAATATTACCGCCGAGACGTTAGGTTGGGTTAGGTTAGCTTATATTACGTTACTGATGTATATAAAGGTCCCACGGAGACGTAGAGGCCAACTCGCCAAGTATGTTTTCAAATATTACCGCCGAGATGTTAGGTTGGGTTAGGTTAGGTTATATTACTTTATTGATGTATATAAAGGTCCCACGGAGACGTAGAGGCCAACTCGCAAGGTATGTTTTCAAATATTACCGCCGAGTTGTTAGGTTGGGTTAGGTTAGGTTATATTACGATATTGATATATATAAAGGTCCCACGGAGACGTCGAGGCCAACACGCCAGGAATGTTTTCAAATATTACCGCCGAGATGTTAGGTTGGGTTAGGTTAGGCTATATTACGCTATTGATGTATATAAAGGTCCCACGGAGACATAGAGGCCAACTCGCCATGAATGTTTTCAAATATTACCGCCGAAATGTTAGGTTGGGTTAGGTTAGGTTATATTACGTTATTGATGTATATAAATGTACCACGGAGACGTAGATGCCAACTCGCCATGAATGTTTTCAAATATTACCGCCGAGAGGTTAGGTTGGGTTAGGTTAGGTTATATTACGTTATGGATGTCTATAAAGGTCCCACGGTGACGTAGAGGGCACCTCGCCAGGAATATTTTCAAATATTACCGCCGAGATGTTAGGTTGGGTTAGGTTAGGTTATATCACGTTATAGATGTATATAAAGGTCCCGCGGAGACGTAGAGGCCAACAAGCCAGGAATGTGATCAAATATTACCGCCGAGATGATAGGTTGGGTTAGGTAACGTTATATTACGTTATTGATGTTTATGAAGGTCAAACGGAGACGTAGAGGCCAACTCGACAGGAATGATGTCAAATATTACCGCCGAAATGTTAGGTTGGGTTAGGTTAGGCTATATTACGTTATTGATGTATATGAAGGTCCCACGGAGACGTAGATGCCAAATCGCCATGAATGTTTTCAAATATTACCGCCGAGACGTTAGGTTGGGTTAGGTTAGGTTATATTACGTTATGGATGTCTATAAAGGTCCCAGGGTGACGTAGAGGCCACCTCGCCAGGAATGTTTTCAAATATTACCGCCGAGATGTTAGGTTGGGTTAGGTTAGGTTATATCACGTTATAGATGTATATAAAGGTCCCGCGGAGACGTAGAGGCCAACAAGCCAGGAATGTGATCAAATATTACCGCCGAGATGATAGGTTGGGTTAGGTTAGGCTATATTACGTTATTGATGTATATGAAGGTCCCACGGAGACGTAGATGCCAAATCGCCATGAATGTTTTCAAATATTACCGCCGAGACGTTAGGTTGGGTTAGGTTAGGTTATATTACGTTATGGATGTCTGTAAAGGTCCCACGGTGACGTAGAGGCCACCTCGCCAGGAATGTTTTCAAATATTACCGCCGAGATGTTAGGTTGGGTTATGTTAGGTTATATCACCTTATAGATGTATATAAAGGTCCCGCGGAGACGTAGAGGCCAACAAGCCAGGAATGTGATCAAATATTACCGCCGAGATGATAGGTTGGGTTAGGTTACGTTATATTACGTTATTGATGTTTATGAAGGTCAAACGGAGACGTAGAGGCCAACTCGCCAGGAATGATGTCAAATATTACCGCCGAAATGTTAGGTTGGGTTAGGTTAGGCTATATTACGTTATTGATGTATATGAAGGTCCCACGGAGACGTAGATGCCAAATCGCCATGAATGTTTTCAAATATTACCGCCGAGACGTTAGGTTGGGTTAGGTTAGGTTATATTACGTTATTGATGTATATAAAGGTCCCACGGTGACGGAGAAGCCAACTCGCCAGGAATGTTTTCAAATATTACCGCCGAGATGTTAGGTTGGGTTAGGTTAGGTTATATTTCATTATTGATGTATATGAAGGTTCCACGGAAACGTAGAGGCCAACTCGCCAGGTATGTTGTCAAATATTACCGCCGAGATGTTAGGTTGGGTTAGGTTAGGTTATATTACGTTATTGATGTATATAAATGTCCCACGGAGACGGAGAAGCCAACTCGCCAGGAATGTTGTCAAATATTACCGCCGAAATGTTAGGTTGGGTTAGGTTAGGCTATATTACGTTATTGATGTATATGAAGGTCCCACGGAGACGTAGATGCCAACTCGCCAGGAATGTTTTCAAATATTACCGCCGAGATGTTAGGTTGGGTTAGGTTAGGTTATATTTCGTTATGGATGTATATGAAGGTTCCACGGAGACGCAGAGGCCAACTCGCCAGGTATGTTGTCAAATATTACCGCCGAAATGTTAGGTTGGGTTAGGTTAGGCTATATTACGTTATTGATGTATATGAAGGTCCCACGGAGACGTAGATGCCAAATCGCCATGAATGTTTTCAAATATTACCGCCGAGACGTTAGGTTGGGTTAGGTTAGGTTATATTACGTTATTGATGTATATAAAGGTCCCACGGAGACGTAGAGGCCAACTCGCCAGGTATGTTTTCAAATATTACCGCCGAGATGTTAGGTTGGGTTAGGTTAGGTTATATTACGTTATTTATGTATAAAAAGATCCCACGGAGACGGAGAAGCCAAATCGCCAGGAATGTTTTCAAATATTACCGCCGAGATGTTAGGTTGGGTTAGGTTAGGTTATATTTCGTTATTGATGTATATGAAGGTTCCACGGAGACGCAGAGGCCAGCTCGCCAGGTATGTTGTCAAATATTACCGCCTAGATTTTAGGTTGCGTTAGGTTAGGCTATATTACGTTATTGATGTATATGAAGGTCCCACGGAGACGTAGATGCCAAATCGCCATGAATGTTTTCAAATATTACCGCCGAGACGTTAGGTTGGGTTAGGTTAGGTTATATTACGTTACTGATGTATATAAAGGTCCCACGGAGACGTAGATGCCAAATCGCCATGAATGTTTTCAAATATTACCGCCGAGACGTTAGGTTGGGTTAGGTTAGGTTATATTACGTTATGGACGTCTATAAAGGTCCCACGGTGACGTAGAGGCCACCTCGCCAGGAATGTTTTCAAATATTACCGCCGAGATGTTAGGTTGGGTTAGGTTAGGTTATATCTCGTTATAGATGTATATAAAGGTCCCGCGGAGACGTAGAGGCCAACAAGCCAGGAATGTGATCAAATATTACCGCCGAGATGATAGGTTGGGTTAGGTTAGGCTATATTACGTTATTGATGTATATGAAGGTCCCACGGAGACGTAGATGCCAAATCGCCATGAATGTTTTCAAATATTACCGCCGAGACGTTAGGTTGGGTTAGGTTAGGTTATATTACGTTATGGATGTCTATAAAGGTCCCACGGTGACGTAGAGGCCACCTCGCCAGGAATGTTTTCAAATATTACCGCCGAGATGTTAGGTTGGGTTAGGTTAGGTTATATCTCGTTATAGATGTATATAAAGGTCCTGCGGAGACGTAGAGGCCAACAAGCCAGGAATGTGATCAAATATTACCGCCGAGATGATAGGTTGGGTTAGGTTAAGTTATATTACGTTATTGATGTTTATGAAGGTCAAACGGAGACGTAGAGGCCAACTCGCCAGGAATGATGTCAAATATTACCGCCGAAATGTTAGGTTGGGTTAGGTTAGGCTATATTACGTTATTGATGTATATGAAGGTCCCACGGAGACGTAGATGCCAAATCGCCATGAATGTTTTCAAATATTACCGCCGAGACGTTAGGTTGGGTTAGGTTAGGTTATATTACGTTATTGATGTATATAAAGGTCCCACGGTGACGGAGAAGCCAACTCGCCAGGAATGTTTTCAAATATTACCGCCGAGATGTTAGGTTGGGTTAGGTTAGGTTATATTTCATTATTGATGTATATGAAGGTTCCACGGAAACGTAGAGGCCAACTCGCCAGGTATGTTGTCAAATATTACCGCCGAAATGTTAGGTTGGGTTAGGTTAGGCTATATTACGTTATTGATGTATATGAAGGTCCCACGGAGACGTAGATGCCAAATCGCCATGAATGTTTTCAAATATTACCGCCGAGACGTTAGGTTGGGTTAGGTTAGGTTATATTACGTTATTGATGTATATAAAGGTCCCACGGTGACGGAGAAGCCAACTCGCCAGGAATGTTTTCAAATATTACCGCCGAGATGTTAGGTTGGGTTAGGTTAGGTTATATTTCATTATTGATGTATATGAAGGTTCCACGGAAACGTAGAGGCCAACTCGCCAGGTATGTTGTCAAATATTACCGCCGAGATGTTAGGTTGGGTTAGGTTAGGTTATATTACGTTATTGATGTATATAAATGTCCCACGGAGACGGAGAAGCCAACTCGCCAGGAATGTTGTCAAATATTACCGCCGAAATGTTAGGTTGGGTTAGGTTAGCCTATATTACGTTATTGATGTATATGAAGGTCCCACGGAGACGTAGATGCCAACTCGCCAGGAATGTTTTCAAATATTACCGCCGAGATGTTAGGTTGGGTTAGGTTAGGTTATATTTCGTTATGGATGTATATGAAGGTTCCACGGAGACGCAGAGGCCAACTCGCCAGGTATGTTGTCAAATATTACCGCCGAAATGTTAGGTTGGGTTAGGTTAGGCTATATTACGTTATTGATGTATATGAAGGTCCCACGGAGACGTAGATGCCAAATCGCCATGAATGTTTTCAAATATTACCGCCGAGACGTTAGGTTGGGTTAGGTTAGGTTATATTACGTTATTGATGTATATAAAGGTCCCACGGAGACGTAGAGGCCAACTCGCCAGGTATGTTTTCAAATATTACCGCCGAGATGTTAGGTTGGGTTAGGTTAGGTTATATTACGTTATTTATGTATAAAAAGATCCCACGGAGACGGAGAAGCCAAATCGCCAGGAATGTTTTCAAATATTACCGCCGAGATGTTAGGTTGGGTTAGGTTAGGTTATATTTCGTTATTGATGTATATGAATGTTCCACGGAGACGCAGAGGCCAGCTCGCCAGGTATGTTGTCAAATATTACCGCCTAGATGTTAGGTTGGGTTAGGTTAGGCTATATTACGTTATTGATGTATATGAAGGTCCCACGGAGACGTAGATGCCAAATCGCCATGAATGTTTTCAAATATTACCGCCGAGACGTTAGGTTGGGTTAGGTTAGGTTATATTACGTTACTGATGTATATAAAGGTCCCACGGAGACGTAGAGGCCAACTCGCCAGGAATGTTTTCAAATATTACCGCCGAGACGTCAGGTTGGGTTAGGTTAGGTTATATTACGTTATTTATGTATAAAAAGATCCCACGGAGACGGAGAAGCGAACTCGCCAGGAATGTTTTCAAATATTACCGCCGAGATGTTAGGTTGGGTTAGGTTAGGTTATATTTCGTTATTGATGTATATGAAGGTTCCACGGAGACGCAGAGGTCAACTCGCCAAGAATGTTTTCAAATATTACCGCCGAGATGTTAGGTTGGGTTAGGTTAGGTTATGTTTCGTTATTGATGTATATGAAGGTCCCACGGAGACATAGAGGCCAACACGCCAGGCATGTTGTCAAATATTACCGCCGAGATGTTAGGTTGGGTTAGGTTAGGTTACATTACTTTATTGATGTATATAAAGGTCCCACGGAGACGTAGAGGCCAACTCGCCAGGTATGTTTTCAAATATTACCGCCGAGATGTTAGGTTGGGTTAGGTTAGGTTATATTACGTTATTGATGTATATGAAGGTCCCACGGAGACGTAGATGCCAACTCGCCAGGCATGTTTTCAAATATTACCGCCGAGATGTTAGGTTGGGTTAGGTTAGGTTATGTCACGTTATAGATGTATATAAAGGTCCCGCGGAGACGTAGAGGCCACAAACCAGGAATGTGATCAAATATTACCGCCGGGATGATAGGTTGGGTTAGGTTACGTTATATTACGTTATTGATGTATATAAATGTCCCACGGAGACGGAGAAGCCAACTCGCCAGGAATGTTTTCAAATATTACCGCCGAGACGTTAGGTTGGGTTAGGTTAGGTTATATTACGTTACTGATGTATATAAAGGTCCCACGGAGACGTAGAGGCCAACTCGCCAAGTATGTTTTCAAATATTACCGCCGAGACGTTAGGTTGGGTTAGGTTAGGTTATATTTCGTTATTGATGTATATGAAGGTTCCACGGAGACGCAGAGGCCAGCTCGCCAGGTATGTTGTCAAATATTACCGCCTAGATGTTAGGTTGGGTTAGGTTAGGCTATATTACGTTATTGATGTATATGAAGGTCCCACGGAGACGTAGATGCCAAATCGCCATGAATGTTTTCAAATATTACCGCCGAGACGTTAGGTTGGGTTAGGTTAGCTTATATTACGTTACTGATGTATATAAAGGTCCCACGGAGACGTAGAGGCCAACTCGCCAAGTATGTTTTCAAATATTACCGCCGAGATGTTAGGTTGGGTTAGGTTAGGTTATATTACTTTATTGATGTATATAAAGGTCCCACGGAGACGTAGAGGCCAACTCGCAAGGTATGTTTTCAAATATTACCGCCGAGTTGTTAGGTTGGGTTAGGTTAGGTTATATTACGATATTGATATATATAAAGGTCCCACGGAGACGTCGAGGCCAACACGCCAGGAATGTTTTCAAATATTACCGCCGAGATGTTAGGTTGGGTTAGGTTAGGCTATATTACGCTATTGATGTATATAAAGGTCCCACGGAGACATAGAGGCCAACTCGCCATGAATGTTTTCAAATATTACCGCCGAAATGTTAGGTTGGGTTAGGTTAGGTTATATTACGTTATTGATGTATATAAATGTACCACGGAGACGTAGATGCCAACTCGCCATGAATGTTTTCAAATATTACCGCCGAGAGGTTAGGTTGGGTTAGGTTAGGTTATATTACGTTATGGATGTCTATAAAGGTCCCACGGTGACGTAGAGGGCACCTCGCCAGGAATATTTTCAAATATTACCGCCGAGATGTTAGGTTGGGTTAGGTTAGGTTATATCACGTTATAGATGTATATAAAGGTCCCGCGGAGACGTAGAGGCCAACAAGCCAGGAATGTGATCAAATATTACCGCCGAGATGATAGGTTGGGTTAGGTAACGTTATATTACGTTATTGATGTTTATGAAGGTCAAACGGAGACGTAGAGGCCAACTCGACAGGAATGATGTCAAATATTACCGCCGAAATGTTAGGTTGGGTTAGGTTAGGCTATATTACGTTATTGATGTATATGAAGGTCCCACGGAGACGTAGATGCCAAATCGCCATGAATGTTTTCAAATATTACCGCCGAGACGTTAGGTTGGGTTAGGTTAGGTTATATTACGTTATGGATGTCTATAAAGGTCCCAGGGTGACGTAGAGGCCACCTCGCCAGGAATGTTTTCAAATATTACCGCCGAGATGTTAGGTTGGGTTAGGTTAGGTTATATCACGTTATAGATGTATATAAAGGTCCCGCGGAGACGTAGAGGCCAACAAGCCAGGAATGTGATCAAATATTACCGCCGAGATGATAGGTTGGGTTAGGTTAGGCTATATTACGTTATTGATGTATATGAAGGTCCCACGGAGACGTAGATGCCAAATCGCCATGAATGTTTTCAAATATTACCGCCGAGACGTTAGGTTGGGTTAGGTTAGGTTATATTACGTTATGGATGTCTGTAAAGGTCCCACGGTGACGTAGAGGCCACCTCGCCAGGAATGTTTTCAAATATTACCGCCGAGATGTTAGGTTGGGTTATGTTAGGTTATATCACCTTATAGATGTATATAAAGGTCCCGCGGAGACGTAGAGGCCAACAAGCCAGGAATGTGATCAAATATTACCGCCGAGATGATAGGTTGGGTTAGGTTACGTTATATTACGTTATTGATGTTTATGAAGGTCAAACGGAGACGTAGAGGCCAACTCGCCAGGAATGATGTCAAATATTACCGCCGAAATGTTAGGTTGGGTTAGGTTAGGCTATATTACGTTATTGATGTATATGAAGGTCCCACGGAGACGTAGATGCCAAATCGCCATGAATGTTTTCAAATATTACCGCCGAGACGTTCGGTTGGGTTAGGTTAGGTTATATTACGTTATTGATGTATATAAAGGTCCCACGGTGACGGAGAAGCCAACTCGCCAGGAATGTTTTCAAATATTACCGCCGAGATGTTAGGTTGGGTTAGGTTAGGTTATATTTCATTATTGATGTATATGAAGGTTCCACGGAAACGTAGAGGCCAACTCGCCAGGTATGTTGTCAAATATTACCGCCGAGATGTTAGGTTGGGTTAGGTTAGGTTATATTACGTTATTGATGTATATAAATGTCCCACCGAGACGGAGAAGCCAACTCGCCAGGAATGTTGTCAAATATTACCGCCGAAATGTTAGGTTGGGTTAGGTTAGGCTATATTACGTTATTGATGTATATGAAGGTCCCACGGAGACGTAGATGCCAACTCGCCAGGAATGTTTTCAAATATTACCGCCGAGATGTTAGGTTGGGTTAGGTTAGGTTATATTTCGTTATGGATGTATATGAAGGTTCCACGGAGACGCAGAGGCCAACTCGCCAGGTATGTTGTCAAATATTACCGCCGAAATGTTAGGTTGGGTTAGGTTAGGCTATATTACGTTATTGATGTATATGAAGGTCCCACGGAGACGTAGATGCCAAATCGCCATGAATGTTTTCAAATATTACCGCCGAGACGTTAGGTTGGGTTAGGTTAGGTTATATTACGTTATTGATGTATATAAAGGTCCCACGGAGACGTAGAGGCCAACTCGCCAGGTATGTTTTCAAATATTACCGCCGAGATGTTAGGTTGGGTTAGGTTAGGTTATATTACGTTATTTATGTATAAAAAGATCCCACGGAGACGGAGAAGCCAAATCGCCAGGAATGTTTTCAAATATTACCGCCGAGATGTTAGGTTGGGTTAGGTTAGGTTATATTTCGTTATTGATGTATATGAAGGTTCCACGGAGACGCAGAGGCCAGCTCGCCAGGTATGTTGTCAAATATTACCGCCTAGATGTTAGGTTGGGTTAGGTTAGGCTATATTACGTTATTGATGTATATGAAGGTCCCACGGAGACGTAGATGCCAAATCGCCATGAATGTTTTCAAATATTACCGCCGAGACGTTAGGTTGGGTTAGGTTAGCTTATATTACGTTACTGATGTATATAAAGGTCCCACGGAGACGTAGAGGCCAACTCGCCAAGTATGTTTTCAAATATTACCGCCGAGATGTTAGGTTGGGTTAGGTTAGGTTATATTACTTTATTGATGTATATAAAGGTCCCACGGAGACGTAGAGGCCAACTCGCAAGGTATGTTTTCAAATATTACCGCCGAGTTGTTAGGTTGGGTTAGGTTAGGTTATATTACGATATTGATATATATAAAGGTCCCACGGAGACGTCGAGGCCAACACGCCAGGAATGTTTTCAAATATTACCGCCGAGATGTTAGGTTGGGTTAGGTTAGGCTATATTACGCTATTGATGTATATAAAGGTCCCACGGAGACATAGAGGCCAACTCGCCATGAATGTTTTCAAATATTACCGCCGAAATGTTAGGTTGGGTTAGGTTAGGTTATATTACGTTATTGATGTATATAAATGTACCACGGATACGTAGATGCCAACTCGCCATGAATGTTTTCAAATATTACCGCCGAGAGGTTAGGTTGGGTTAGGTTAGGTTATATTACGTTATGGATGTCTATAAAGGTCCCACGGTGACGTAGAGGGCACCTCGCCAGGAATATTTTCAAATATTACCGCCGAGATGTTAGGTTGGGTTAGGTTAGGTTATATCACGTTATAGATGTATATAAAGGTCCCGCGGAGACGTAGAGGCCAACAAGCCAGGAATGTGATCAAATATTACCGCCGAGATGTTAGGTTGGGTTAGGTTAGGTTATATTACGTTATTGATGTATATAAATGTCCCACGGAGACGGAGAAGCCAACTCGCCAGGAATGTTGTCAAATATTACCGCCGAAATGTTAGGTTGGGTTAGGTTAGGCTATATTACGTTATTGATGTATATGAAGGTCCCACGGAGACGTAGATGCCAACTCGCCAGGAATGTTTTCAAATATTACCGCCGAGATGTTAGGTTGGGTTAGGTTAGGTTATATTTCGTTATGGATGTATATGAAGGTTCCACGGAGACGCAGAGGCCAACTCGCCAGGTATGTTGTCAAATATTACCGCCGAAATGTTAGGTTGGGTTAGGTTAGGCTATATTACGTTATTGATGTATATGAAGGTCCCACGGAGACGTAGATGCCAAATCGCCATGAATGTTTTCAAATATTACCGCCGAAATGTTAGGTTGGGTTAGGTTAAGTTATATTACGTTATTGATGTATATAAATGTACCACGGAGACGTAGATGCCAACTCGCCATGAATGTTTTCAAATATTACCGCCGAGAGGTTAGGTTGGGTTAGGTTAGGTTATATTACGTTATGGATGTCTATAAAGGTCCCACGTTGACGTAGAGGGCACCTCGCCAGGAATATTTTCAAATATTACCGCCGAGATGTTAGGTTGGGTTAGGTTAGGTTATATCACGTTATAGATGTATATAAAGGTCCCGCGGAGACGTAGAGGCCAACAAGCCAGGAATGTGATCAAATATTACCGCCGAGATGATAGGTTGGGTTAGGTAACGTTATATTACGTTATTGATGTTTATGAAGGTCAAACGGAGACGTAGAGGCCAACTCGACAGGAATGATGTCAAATATTACCGCCGAAATGTTAGGTTGGGTTAGGTTAGGCTATATTACGTTATTGATGTATATGAAGGTCCCACGGAGACGTAGATGCCAAATCGCCATGAATGTTTTCAAATATTACCGCCGAGACGTTAGGTTGGGTTAGGTTAGGTTATATTACGTTATGGATGTCTATAAAGGTCCCAGGGTGACGTAGAGGCCACCTCGCCAGGAATGTTTTCAAATATTACCGCCGAGATGTTAGGTTGGGTTAGGTTAGGTTATATCACGTTATAGATGTATATAAAGGTCCCGCGGAGACGTAGAGGCCAACAAGCCAGGAATGTTGTCAAATATTACCGCCGAAATGTTAGGTTGGGTTAGGTTAGGCTATATTACGTTATTGATGTATATGAAGGTCCCACGGAGACGTAGATGCCAACTCGCCAGGAATGTTTTCAAATATTACCGCCGAGATGTTAGGTTGGGTTAGGTTAGGTTATATTTCGTTATGGATGTATATGAAAGTTCCACGGAGACGCAGAGGCCAACTCGCCAGGTATGTTGTCAAATATTACCGCCGAAATGTTAGGTTGGGTTAGGTTAGGCTATATTACGTTATTGATGTATATGAAGGTCCCACGGAGACGCAGATGCCAAATCGCCATGAATGTTTTCAAATATTACCGCCGAGACGTTAGGTTGGGTTAGGTTAGGTTATATTACGTTATTGATGTATATAAAGGTCCCACGGAGACGTAGAGGCCAACTCGCCAGGTATGTTTTCAAATATTACCGCCGAGATGTTAGGTTGGGTTAGGTTAGGTTATATTACGTTATTTATGTATAAAAAGATCCCACGGAGACGGAGATGCCAAATCGCCAGGAATGTTTTCAAATATTACCGCCGAGATGTTAGGTTGGGTTAGGTTAGGTTATATTTCGTTATTGATGTATATGAAGGTTCCACGGAGACGCAGAGGCCAGCTCGCCAGGTATGTTGTCAAATATTACCGCCTAGATGTTAGGTTGGGTTAGGTTAGGCTATATTACGTTATTGATGTATATGAAGGTCCCACGGAGACGTAGATGCCAAATCGCCATGAATGTTTTCAAATATTACCGCCGAGACGTTAGGTTGGGTTAGGTTAGGTTATATTACGTTACTGATGTATATAAAGGTCCCACGGAGACGTAGATGCCAAATCGCCATGAATGTTTTCAAATATTACCGCCGAGACGTTAGGTTGGGTTAGGTTAGGTTATATTACGTTATGGATGTCTATAAAGGTCCCACGGTGACGTAGAGGCCACCTCGCCAGGAATGTTTTCAAATATTACCGCCGAGATGTTAGGTTGGGTTAGGTTAGGTTATATCTCGTTATAGATGTATATAAAGGTCCCGCGGAGACGTAGAGGCCAACAAGCCAGGAATGTGATCAAATATTACCGCCGAGATGATAGGTTGGGTTAGGTTACGTTATATTACGTTATTGATGTTTATGAAGGTCAAACGGAGACGTAGAGGCCAACTCGCCAGGAATGATGTCAAATATTACCGCCGAAATGTTAGGTTGGGTTAGGTTAGGCTATATTACGTTATTGATGTATATGAAGGTCCCACGGAGACGTAGATGCCAAATCGCCATGAATGTTTTCAAATATTACCGCCGAGACGTTAGGTTGGGTTAGGTTAGGTTATATTACGTTATTGATGTATATAAAGGTCCCACGGTGACGGAGAAGCCAACTCGCCAGGAATGTTTTCAAATATTACCGCCGAGATGTTAGGTTGGGTTAGGTTAGGTTATATTTCATTATTGATGTATATGAAGGTTCCACGGAAACGTAGAGGCCAACTCGCCAGGTATGTTGTCAAATATTACCGCCGAAATGTTAGGTTGGGTTAGGTTAGGCTATATTACGTTATTGATGTATATGAAGGTCCCACGGAGACGTAGATGCCAAATCGCCATGAATGTTTTCAAATATTACCGCCGAGACGTTAGGTTGGGTTAGGTTAGGTTATATTACGTTATTGATGTATATAAAGGTCCCACGGAGACGTAGAGGCCAACTCGCCAGGTATGTTTTCAAATATTACCGCCGAGATGTTAGGTTGGGTTAGGTTAGGTTATATTACGTTATTTATGTATATAAAGGTCCCACGGAGACGGAGAAGCCAAATCGCCAGGTATGTTTTCAAATATTACCGCCGAGTTGTTAGGTTGGGTTAGGTTAGGTTATATTACGATATTGATATATATAAAGGTCCCACGGAGACATAGAGGCCAACTCGCCAGGAATGTTGTCAAATATTACCGCCGAGACGTTAGGATGGGTTAGGTTAGGTTATATTACGTTATTGATGTATATAAAGGTCCCACGGAGACGTAGAGGCCAACTCGCCAGGAATGTTTTCAAATATTACCGCCGAGATGTTAGGTTGGGTTAGGTTAGGTTATATTACGTTATAGATGTATATAAAGGTCCTACGGAGACATAGAGGCCAACTCGCCAGGAATGTTGTCAAATATTACCGCCGAGATGATAGGCTCGGTTAGGTTAGGTTATATTACTTTATTGATGTATATAAAGGTCCCACGGAGACATAGAGGCCAACTCGCCAGGAATGTTTTCAAATATTACCGCCGAGATGTTAGGTTGGGTTAGGTTAGGTTATATTACGTTATAGATGTATATAAAGGTCCCACGGAGACGTAGAGGCCAACACGCCAGGAATGTTTTCAAATATTACCGCCGAGATGTTAGGTTGGGTTAGGTTAGGTTATATTACGTTATAGATGTATATAAAGGTCCTACGGAGACATAGAGGCCAACTCGCCAGGAATGTTGTCAAATATTACCGCCGAGATGATAGGCTCGGTTAGGTTAGGTTATATTACTTTATTGATGTATATAAAGGTCCGACGGAGACGTAGAGGCCAACTCGCCAGGAATGTTTTCAAATATTACCGCCGAGACGTTAGGTTGGCTTAGGTTAGGTTATATTACGTTACTGATGTATATGAAGGTCACACGGAGACGTAGATGCCAAATCGCCATGAATGTTTTCAAATATTACCGCCGAGACGTCAGGTTGGGTTAGGTTAGGTTATATTACGTTATTTATGTATAAAAAGATCCCACGGAGACGGAGAAGCGAACTCGCCAGGAATGTTTTCAAATATTACCGCCGAGATGTTAGGTTGGGTTAGGTTAGGTTATATTTCGTTATTGATGTATATGAAGGTTCCACGGAGACGCAGAGGTCAACTCGCCAAGAATGTTTTCAAATATTACCGCCGAGATGTTAGGTTGGGTTAGGTTAGGTTATGTTTCGTTATTGATGTATATGAAGGTCCCACGGAGACATAGAGGCCAACACGCCAGGCATGTTGTCAAATATTACCGCCGAGATGTTAGGTTGGGTTAGGTTAGGTTACATTACTTTATTGATGTATATAAAGGTCCCACGGAGACGTAGAGGCCAACTCGCCAGGTATGTTTTCAAATATTACCGCCGAGATGTTAGGTTGGGTTAGGTTAGGTTATATTACGTTATTTATGTATAAAAAGATCCCACGGAGACGGAGAAGCCAAATCGCCAGGAATGTTTTCAAATATTACCGCCGAGATGTTAGGTTGGGTTAGGTTAGGTTATATATCGTTATTGATGTATATGAAGGTTCCACGGAGACGCAGAGGCCAGCTCGCCAGGTATGTTGTCAAATATTACCGCCTAGATGTTAGGTTGGGTTAGGTTAGGCTATATTACGTTATTGATGTATATGAAGGTCCCACGGAGACGTAGATGCCAAATCGCCATGAATGTTTTCAAATATTACCGCCGAGACGTTAGGTTGGGTTAGGTTAGGTTATATTACGTTACTGATGTATATAAAGGTCCCACGGAGACGTAGATGCCAAATCGCCATGAATGTTTTCAAATATTACCGCCGAGACGTTAGGTTGGGTTAGGTTAGGTTATATTACGTTATGGATGTCTATAAAGGTCCCACGGTGACGTAGAGGCCACCTCGCCAGGAATGTTTTCAAATATTACCGCCGAGATGTTAGGTTGGGTTAGGTTAGGTTATATCTCGTTATAGATGTATATAAAGGTCCCGCGGAGACGTAGAGGCCAACAAGCCAGGAATGTGATCAAATATTACCGCCGAGATGATAGGTTGGGTTAGGTTAGGCTATATTACGTTATTGATGTATATGAAGGTCCCACGGAGACGTAGATGCCAAATCGCCATGAATGTTTTCAAATATTACCGCCGAGACGTTAGGTTGGGTTAGGTTAGGTTATATTACGTTATGGATGTCTATAAAGGTCCCACGGTGACGTAGAGGCCACCTCGCCAGGAATGTTTTCAAATATTACCGCCGAGATGTTAGGTTGGGTTAGGTTAGGTTATATCTCGTTATAGATGTATATAAAGGTCCCGCGGAGACGTAGAGGCCAACAAGCCAGGAATGTGATCAAATATTACCGCCGAGATGATAGGTTGGGTTAGGTTACGTTATATTACGTTATTGATGTTTATGAAGGTCAAACGGAGACGTAGAGGCCAACTCGCCAGGAATGATGTCAAATATTACCGCCGAAATGTTAGGTTGGGTTAGGTTAGGCTATATTACGTTATTGATGTATATGAAGGTCCCACGGAGACGTAGATGCCAAATCGCCATGAATGTTTTCAAATATTACCGCCGAGACGTTAGGTTGGGTTAGGTTAGGTTATATTACGTTATTGATGTATATAAAGGTCCCACGGTGACGGAGAAGCCAACTCGCCAGGAATGTTTTCAAATATTACCGCCGAGATGTTAGGTTGGGTTAGGTTAGGTTATATTTCATTATTGATGTATATGAAGGTTCCACGGAAACGTAGAGGCCAACTCGCCAGGTATGTTGTCAAATATTACCGCCGAAATGTTAGGTTGGGTTAGGTTAGGCTATATTACGTTATTGATGTATATGAAGGTCCCACGGAGACGTAGATGCCAAATCGCCATGAATGTTTTCAAATATTACCGCCGAGACGTTAGGTTGGGTTAGGTTAGGTTATATTACGTTATTGATGTATATAAAGGTCCCACGGAGACGTAGAGGCCAACTCGCCAGGTATGTTTTCAAATATTACCGCCGAGATGTTAGGTTGGGTTAGGTTAGGTTATATTACGTTATTTATGTATATAAAGGTCCCACGGAGACGGAGAAGCCAAATCGCCAGGTATGTTTTCAAATATTACCGCCGAGATGTTAGGTTGGGTTAGGTTAGGTTATATTTCGTTATTGATGTATATGAAGGTTCCACGGAGACGCAGAGGTCAACTCGCCAAGAATGTTTTCAAATATTACCGCCGAGATGTTAGGTTGGGTTAGGTTAGGTTATGTTTCGTTATTGATGTATATGAAGGTCCCACGGAGACATAGAGGCCAACACGCCAGGCATGTTGTCAAATATTACCGCCGAGATGTTAGGTTGGGTTAGGTTAGGTTACATTACTTTATTGATGTATATAAAGGTCCCACGGAGACGTAGATGCCAACTCGCCAGGCATGTTTTCAAATATTACCGCCGAGATGTTAGGTTGGGTTAGGTTAGGTTATGTCACGTTATAGATGTATATAAAGGTCCCGCGGAGACGTAGAGGCCACAAACCAGGAATGTGATCAAATATTACCGCCGGGATGATAGGTTGGGTTAGGTTACGTTATATTACGTTATTGATGTATATAAATGTCCCACGGAGACGGAGAAGCCAACTCGCCAGGAATGTTTTCAAATATTACCGCCGAGACGTTAGGTTGGGTTAGGTTAGGTTATATTACGTTACTGATGTATATAAAGGTCCCACGGAGACGTAGAGGCCAACTCGCCAAGTATGTTTTCAAATATTACCGCCGAGACGTTAGGTTGGGTTAGGTTAGGTTATATTTCGTTATTGATGTATATGAAGGTTCCACGGAGACGCAGAGGCCAGCTCGCCAGGTATGTTGTCAAATATTACCGCCTAGATGTTAGGTTGGGTTAGGTTAGGCTATATTACGTTATTGATGTATATGAAGGTCCCACGGAGACGTAGATGCCAAATCGCCATGAATGTTTTCAAATATTACCGCCGAGACGTTAGGTTGGGTTAGGTTAGCTTATATTACGTTACTGGTGTATATAAAGGTCCCACGGAGACGTAGAGGCCAACTCGCCAAGTATGTTTTCAAATATTACCGCCGAGATGTTAGGTTGGGTTAGGTTAGGTTATATTACTTTATTGATGTATATAAAGGTCCCACGGAGACGTAGAGGCCAACTCGCAAGGTATGTTTTCAAATATTACCGCCGAGTTGTTAGGTTGGGTTAGGTTAGGTTATATTACGATATTGATATATATAAAGGTCCCACGGAGACGTCGAGGCCAACACGCCAGGAATGTTTTCAAATATTACCGCCGAGATGTTAGGTTGGGTTAGGTTAAGCTATATTACGCTATTGATGTATATAAAGGTCCCACGGAGACATAGAGGCCAACTCGCCATGAATGTATTCAAATATTACCGCCGAAATGTTAGGTTGGGTTAGGTTAGGTTATATTACGTTATTGATGTATATAAATGTACCACGGAGACGTAGATGCCAACTCGCCATGAATGTTTTCAAATATTACCGCCGAGAGGTTAGGATGGGTTAGGTTAGGTTATATTACGTTATTGATGTATATAAAGGTCCCACGGAGACGTAGAGGCCAACTCGCCAGGAATGTTTTCAAATATTACCGCCGAGATGTTAGGTTGGGTTAGGTTAGGTTATATTACGTTATAGATGTATATAAAGGTCCTACGGAGACATAGAGGCCAACTCGCCAGGAATGTTGTCAAATATTACCGCCGAGATGATAGGCTCGGTTAGGTTAGGTTATGTTACTTTATTGATGTATATAAAGGTCCCACGGAGACATAGAGGCCAACTCGCCAGGAATGTTTTCAAATATTACCGCCGAGATGTTAGGTTGGGTTAGGTTAGGTTATATTACGTTATAGATGTATATAAAGGTCCCACGGAGACGTAGAGGCCAACACGCCAGGAATGTTTTCAAATATTACCGCCGAGATGTTAGGTTGGGTTAGGTTAGGTTATATTACGTTATAGATGTATATAAAGGTCCTACGGAGACATAGAGGCCAACTCGCCAGGAATGTTGTCAAATATTACCGCCGAGATGATAGGCTCGGTTAGGTTAGGTTATATTACTTTATTGATGTATATAAAGGTCCGACGGAGACGTAGAGGCCAACTCGCCAGGAATGTTTTCAAATATTACCGCCGAGACGTTAGGTTGGGTTAGGTTAGGTTATATTACGTTACTGATGTATATGAAGGTCACACGGAGACGTAGATGCCAAATCGCCATGAATGTTTTCAAATATTACCGCCGAGACGTCAGGTTGGGTTAGGTTAGGTTATATTACGTTATTTATGTATAAAAAGATCCCACGGAGACGGAGAAGCGAACTCGCCAGGAATGTTTTCAAATATTACCGCCGAGATGTTAGGTTGGGTTAGGTTAGGTTATATTTCGTTATTGATGTATATGAAGGTTCCACGGAGACGCAGAGGTCAACTCGCCAAGAATGTTTTCAAATATTACCGCCGAGATGTTAGGTTGGGTTAGGTTAGGTTATGTTTCGTTATTGATGTATATGAAGGTCCCACGGAGACATAGAGGCCAACACGCCAGGCATGTTGTCAAATATTACCGCCGAGATGTTAGGTTGGGTTAGGTTAGGTTACATTACTTTATTGATGTATATAAAGGTCCCACGGAGACGTAGAGGCCAACTCGCCAGGTATGTTTTCAAATATTACCGCCGAGATGTTAGGTTGGGTTAGGTTAGGTTATGTCACGTTATAGATGTATATAAAGGTCCCGCGGAGACGTAGAGGCCACAAACCAGGAATGTGATCAAATATTACCGCCGGGATGATAGGTTGGGTTAGGTTACGTTATATTACGTTATTGATGTATATAAATGTCCCACGGAGACGGAGAAGCCAACTCGCCAGGAATGTTTTCAAATATTACCGCCGAGACGTTAGGTTGGGTTAGGTTAGGTTATATTACGTTACTGATGTATATAAAGGTCCCACGGAGACGTAGAGGCCAACTCGCCAAGTATGTTTTCAAATATTACCGCCGAGACGTTAGGTTGGGTTAGGTTAGGTTATATTTCGTTATTGATGTATATGAAGGTTCCACGGAGACGCAGAGGCCAGCTCGCCAGGTATGTTGTCAAATATTACCGCCTAGATGTTAGGTTGGGTTAGGTTAGGCTATATTACGTTATTGATGTATATGAAGGTCCCACGGAGACGTAGATGCCAAATCGCCATGAATGTTTTCAAATATTACCGCCGAGACGTTAGGTTGGGTTAGGTTAGCTTATATTACGTTACTGGTGTATATAAAGGTCCCACGGAGACGTAGAGGCCAACTCGCCAAGTATGTTTTCAAATATTACCGCCGAGATGTTAGGTTGGGTTAGGTTAGGTTATATTACTTTATTGATGTATATAAAGGTCCCACGGAGACGTAGAGGCCAACTCGCAAGGTATGTTTTCAAATATTACCGCCGAGTTGTTAGGTTGGGTTAGGTTAGGTTATATTACGATATTGATATATATAAAGGTCCCACGGAGACGTCGAGGCCAACACGCCAGGAATGTTTTCAAATATTACCGCCGAGATGTTAGGTTGGGTTAGTTTAGGCTATATTACGCTATTGATGTATATAAAGGTCCCACGGAGACATAGAGGCCAACTCGCCATGAATGTTTTCAAATATTACCGCCGAAATGTTAGGTTGGGTTAGGTTAGGTTATATTACGTTATTGATGTATATAAATGTACCACGGAGACGTAGATGCCAACTCGCCATGAATGTTTTCAAATATTACCGCCGAGAGGTTAGGTTGGGTTAGGTTAGGTTATATTACGTTATGGATGTCTATAAAGGTCCCACGGTGACGTAGAGGGCACCTCGCCAGGAATATTTTCAAATATTACCGCCGAGATGTTAGGTTGGGTTAGGTTAGGTTATATCACGTTATAGATGTATATAAAGGTCCCGCGGAGACGTAGAGGCCAACAAGCCAGGAATGTGATCAAATATTACCGCCGAGATGATAGGTTGGGTTAGGTAACGTTATATTACGTTATTGATGTTTATGAAGGTCAAACGGAGACGTAGAGGCCAACTCGACAGGAATGATGTCAAATATTACCGCCGAAATGTTAGGTTGGGTTAGGTTAGGCTATATTACGTTATTGATGTATATGAAGGTCCCACGGAGACGTAGATGCCAAATCGCCATGAATGTTTTCAAATATTACCGCCGAGACGTTAGGTTGGGTTAGGTTAGGTTATATTACGTTATGGATGTCTATAAAGGTCCCAGGGTGACGTAGAGGCCACCTCGCCAGGAATGTTTTCAAATATTACCGCCGAGATGTTAGGTTGGGTTAGGTTAGGTTATATCACGTTATAGATGTATATAAAGGTCCCGCGGAGACGTAGAGGCCAACAAGCCAGGAATGTGATCAAATATTACCGCCGAGATGATAGGTTGGGTTAGGTTAGGCTATATTACGTTATTGATGTATATGAAGGTCCCACGGAGACGTAGATGCCAAATCGCCATGAATGTTTTCAAATATTACCGCCGAGACGTTAGGTTGGGTTAGGTTAGGTTATATTACGTTATGGATGTCTGTAAAGGTCCCACGGTGACGTAGAGGCCACCTCGCCAGGAATGTTTTCAAATATTACCGCCGAGATGTTAGGTTGGGTTATGTTAGGTTATATCACCTTATAGATGTATATAAAGGTCCCGCGGAGACGTAGAGGCCAACAAGCCAGGAATGTGATCAAATATTACCGCCGAGATGATAGGTTGGGTTAGGTTACGTTATATTACGTTATTGATGTTTATGAAGGTCAAACGGAGACGTAGAGGCCAACTCGCCAGGAATGATGTCAAATATTACCGCCGAAATGTTAGGTTGGGTTAGGTTAGGCTATATTACGTTATTGATGTATATGAAGGTCCCACGGAGACGTAGATGCCAAATCGCCATGAATGTTTTCAAATATTACCGCCGAGACGTTAGGTTGGGTTAGGTTAGGTTATATTACGTTATTGATGTATATAAAGGTCCCACGGTGACGGAGAAGCCAACTCGCCAGGAATGTTTTCAAATATTACCGCCGAGATGTTAGGTTGGGTTAGGTTAGGTTATATTTCATTATTGATGTATATGAAGGTTCCACGGAAACGTAGAGGCCAACTCGCCAGGTATGTTGTCAAATATTACCGCCGAGATGTTAGGTTGGGTTAGGTTAGGTTATATTACGTTATTGATGTATATAAATGTCCCACGGAGACGGAGAAGCCAACTCGCCAGGAATGTTGTCAAATATTACCGCCGAAATGTTAGGTTGGGTTAGGTTAGGCTATATTACGTTATTGATGTATATGAAGGTCCCACGGAGACGTAGATGCCAACTCGCCAGGAATGTTTTCAAATATTACCGCCGAGATGTTAGGTTGGGTTAGGTTAGGTTATATTTCGTTATGGATGTATATGAAGGTTCCACGGAGACGCAGAGGCCAACTCGCCAGGTATGTTGTCAAATATTACCGCCGAAATGTTAGGTTGGGTTAGGTTAGGCTATATTACGTTATTGATGTATATGAAGGTCCCACGGAGACGTAGATGCCAAATCGCCATGAATGTTTTCAAATATTACCGCCGAGACGTTAGGTTGGGTTAGGTTAGGTTATATTACGTTATTGATGTATATAAAGGTCCCACGGAGACGTAGAGGCCAACTCGCCAGGTATGTTTTCAAATATTACCGCCGAGACGTTAGGTTGGGTTAGGTTAGGTTATATTACGTTATGGATGTCTATAAAGGTCCCACGGTGACGTAGAGGCCACCTCGCCAGGAATGTTTTCAAATATTACCGCCGAGATGTTAGGTTGGGTTAGGTTAGGTTATATCTCGTTATAGATGTATATAAAGGTCCCGCGGAGACGTAGAGGCCAACAAGCCAGGAATGTGATCAAATATTACCGCCGAGATGATAGGTTGGGTTAGGTTAGGCTATATTACGTTATTGATGTATATGAAGGTCCCACGGAGACGTAGATGCCAAATCGCCATGAATGTTTTCAAATATTACCGCCGAGACGTTAGGTTGGGTTAGGTTAGGTTATATTACGTTATGGATGTCTATAAAGGTCCCACGGTGACGTAGAGGCCACCTCGCCAGGAATGTTTTCAAATATTACCGCCGAGATGTTAGGTTGGGTTAGGTTAGGTTATATCTCGTTATAGATGTATATAAAGGTCCCGCGGAGACGTAGAGGCCAACAAGCCAGGAATGTGATCAAATATTACCGCCGAGATGATAGGTTGGGTTAGGTTACGTTATATTACGTTATTGATGTTTATGAAGGTCAAACGGAGACGTAGAGGCCAACTCGCCAGGAATGATATCAAATATTACCGCCGAAATGTTAGGTTGGGTTAGGTTAGGCTATATTACGTTATTGATGTATATGAAGGTCCCACGGAGACGTAGATGCCAAATCGCCATGAATGTTTTCAAATATTACCGCCGAGACGTTAGGTTGGGTTAGGTTAGGTTATATTACGTTATTGATGTATATAAAGGTCCCACGGTGACGGAGAAGCCAACTCGCCAGGAATGTTTTCAAATATTACCGCCGAGATGTTAGGTTGGGTTAGGTTAGGTTATATTTCATTATTGATGTATATGAAGGTTCCACGGAAACGTAGAGGCCAACTCGCCAGGTATGTTGTCAAATATTACCGCCGAAATGTTAGGTTGGGTTAGGTTAGGCTATATTACGTTATTGATGTATATGAAGGTCCCACGGAGACGTAGATGCCAAATCGCCATGAATGTTTTCAAATATTACCGCCGAGACGTTAGGTTGGGTTAGGTTAGGTTATATTACGTTATTGATGTATATAAAGGTCCCACGGAGACGTAGAGGCCAACTCGCCAGGTATGTTTTCAAATATTACCGCCGAGATGTTAGGTTGGGTTAGGTTAGGTTATATTACGTTATTTATGTATATAAAGGTCCCACGGAGACGGAGAAGCCAAATCGCCAGGTATGTTTTCAAATATTACCGCCGAGTTGTTAGGTTGGGTTAGGTTAGGTTATATTACGATATTGATATATATAAAGGTCCCACGGAGACATAGAGGCCAACTCGCCAGGAATGTTGTCAAATATTACCGCCGAGACGTTAGGTTGGGTTAGGTTAGGTTATATTACGTTATTGATGTATATAAAGGTCCCACGGAGACGTAGAGGCCAACTCGCCAGGTATGTTTTCAAATATTACCGCCGAGATGTTAGGTTGGGTTAGGTTAGGTTATATAACGTTATTTATGTATATAAAGGTCCCACGGAGACGGAGAAGCCAAATCGCCAGGTATGTTTTCAAATATTACCGCCGAGATGTTAGGTTGGGTTAGGTTAGGTTATATTTCGTTATTGATGTATATGAAGGTTCCACGGAGACGCAGAGGCCAGCTCGCCAGGTATGTTGTCAAATATTACCGCCTAGATGTTAGGTTGGGTTAGGTTAGGCTATATTACGCTATTGATGTATATAAAGGTCCCACGGAGACATAGAGGCCAACTCGCCATGAATGTTTTCAAATATTACCGCCGAAATGTTAGGTTGGGTTAGGTTAGGTTATATTACGTTATTGATGTATATAAATGTACCACGGAGACGTAGATGCCAACTCGCCATGAATGTTTTCAAATATTACCGCCGAGAGGTTAGGTTGGGTTAGGTTAGGTTATATTACGTTATGGATGTCTATAAAGGTCCCACGGTGACGTAGAGGGCACCTCGCCAGGAATATTTTCAAATATTACCGCCGAGATGTTAGGTTGGGTTAGGTTAGGTTATATCACGTTATAGATGTATATAAAGGTCCCGCGGAGACGTAGAGGCCAACAAGCCAGGAATGTGATCAAATATTACCGCCGAGATGATAGGTTGGGTTAGGTAACGTTATATTACGTTATTGATGTTTATGAAGGTCAAACGGAGACGTAGAGGCCAACTCGACAGGAATGATGTCAAATATTACCGCCGAAATGTTAGGTTGGGTTAGGTTAGGCTATATTACGTTATTGATGTATATGAAGGTCCCACGGAGACGTAGATGCCAAATCGCCATGAATGTTTTCAAATATTACCGCCGAGACGTTAGGTTGGGTTAGGTTAGGTTATATTACGTTATGGATGTCTATAAAGGTCCCAGGGTGACGTAGAGGCCACCTCGCCAGGAATGTTTTCAAATATTACCGCCGAGATGTTAGGTTGGGTTAGGTTAGGTTATATCACGTTATAGATGTATATAAAGGTCCCGCGGAGACGTAGAGGCCAACAAGCCAGGAATGTGATCAAATATTACCGCCGAGATGATAGGTTGGGTTAGGTTAGGCTATATTACGTTATTGATGTATATGAAGGTCCCACGGAGACGTAGATGCCAAATCGCCATGAATGTTTTCAAATATTACCGCCGAGACGTTAGGTTGGGTTAGGTTAGGTTATATTACGTTATGGATGTCTGTAAAGGTCCCACGGTGACGTAGAGGCCACCTCGCCAGGAATGTTTTCAAATATTACCGCCGAGATGTTAGGTTGGGTTATGTTAGGTTATATCACCTTATAGATGTATATAAAGGTCCCGCGGAGACGTAGAGGCCAACAAGCCAGGAATGTGATCAAATATTACCGCCGAGATGATAGGTTGGGTTAGGTTACGTTATATTACGTTATTGATGTTTATGAAGGTCAAACGGAGACGTAGAGGCCAACTCGCCAGGAATGATGTCAAATATTACCGCCGAAATGTTAGGTTGGGTTAGGTTAGGCTATATTACGTTATTGATGTATATGAAGGTCCCACGGAGACGTAGATGCCAAATCGCCATGAATGTTTTCAAATATTACCGCCGAGACGTTAGGTTGGGTTAGGTTAGGTTATATTACGTTATTGATGTATATAAAGGTCCCACGGTGACGGAGAAGCCAACTCGCCAGGAATGTTTTCAAATATTACCGCCGAGATGTTAGGTTGGGTTAGGTTAGGTTATATCACGTTATAGATGTATATAAAGGTCCCGCGGGGACGTAGAGGCCAACAAGCCAGGAATGTGATCAAATATTACCGCCGAGATGATAGGTTGGGTTAGGTTAGGCTATATTACGTTATTGATGTATATGAAGGTCCCACGGAGACGTAGATGCCAAATCGCCATGAATGTTTTCAAATATTACCGCCGAGACGTTAGGTTGGGTTAGGTTAGGTTATATTACGTTATTGATGTATATAAAGGTCCCACGGTGACGGAGAAGCCAACTCGCCAGGAATGTTTTCAAATATTACCGCCGAGATGTTAGGTTGGGTTAGGTTAGGTTATATTTCATTATTGATGTATATGAAGGTTCCACGGAAACGTAGAGGCCAACTCGCCAGGTATGTTGTCAAATATTACCGCCGAGATGTTAGGTTGGGTTAGGTTAGGTTATATTACGTTATTGATGTATATAAATGTCCCACGGAGACGGAGAAGCCAACTCGCCAGGAATGTTGTCAAATATTACCGCCGAAATGTTAGGTTGGGTTAGGTTAGGCTATATTACGTTATTGATGTATATGAAGGTCCCACGGAGACGTAGATGCCAACTCGCCAGGAATGTTTTCAAATATTACCGCCGAGATGTTAGGTTGGGTTAGGTTAGGTTATATTTCGTTATGGATGTATATGAAGGTTCCACGGAGACGCAGAGGCCAACTCGCCAGGTATGTTGTCAAATATTACCGCCGAAATGTTAGGTTGGGTTAGGTTAGGCTATATTACGTTATTGATGTATATGAAGCTCCCACGGAGACGTAGATGCCAAATCGCCATGAATGTTTTCAAATATTACCGCCGAGACGTTAGGTTGGGTTAGGTTAGGTTATATTACGTTATTGATGTATATAAAGGTCCCACGGAGACGTAGAGGCCAACTCGCCATGTATGTTTTCAAATATTACCGCCGAGATGTTAGGTTGGGTTAGGTTAGGTTATATTACGTTATTTATGTATAAAAAGATCCCACGGAGACGGAGAAGCCAAATCGCCAGGAATGTTTTCAAATATTACCGCCGAGATGTTAGGTTGGGTTAGGTTAGGTTATATTTCGTTATTGATGTATATGAAGGTTCCACGGAGACGCAGTGGCCAGCTCGCCAGGTATGTTGTCAAATATTACCGCCTAGATGTTAGGTTGGGTTAGGTTAGGCTATATTACGTTATTGATGTATATGAAGGTCCCACGGAGACGTAGATGCCAAATCGCCATGAATGTTTTCAAATATTACCGCCGAGACGTTAGGTTGGGTTAGGTTAGGTTATATTACGTTACTGATGTATATAAAGGTCCCACGGAGACGTAGATGCCAAATCGCCATGAATGTTTTCAAATATTACCGCCGAGACGTTAGGTTGGGTTAGGTTAGGTTATATTACGTTATGGATGTCTATAAAGGTCCCACGGTGACGTAGAGGCCACCTCGCCAGGAATGTTTTCAAATATTACCGCCGAGATGTTAGGTTGGGTTAGGTTAGGTTATATCTCGTTATAGATGTATATAAAGGTCCCGCGGAGACGTAGAGGCCAACAAGCCAGGAATGTGATCAAATATTACCGCCGAGATGATAGGTTGGGTTAAGTTAGGCTATATTACGTTATTGATGTATATGAAGGTCCCACGGAGACGTAGATGCCAAATCGCCATGAATGTTTTCAAATATTACCGCCGAGACGTTAGGTTGGGTTAGGTTAGGTTATATTACGTTATGGATGTCTATAAAGGTCCCACGGTGACGTAGAGGCCACCTCGCCAGGAATGTTTTCAAATATTACCGCCGAGATGTTAGGTTGGGTTAGGTTAGGTTATATCTCGTTATAGATGTATATAAAGGTCCCGCGGAGACGTAGAGGCCAACAAGCCAGGAATGTGATCAAATATTACCGCCGAGATGATAGGTTGGGTTAGGTTACGTTATATTACGTTATTGATGTTTATGAAGGTCAAACGGAGACGTAGAGGCCAACTCGCCAGGAATGATGTCAAATATTACCGCCGAAATGTTAGGTTGGGTTAGGTTAGGCTATATTACGTTATTGATGTATATGAAGGTCCCACGGAGACGTAGATGCCAAATCGCCATGAATGTTTTCAAATATTACCGCCGAGACGTTAGGTTGGGTTAGGTTAGGTTATATTACGTTATTGATGTATATAAAGGTCCCACGGTGACGGAGAAGCCAACTCGCCAGGAATGTTTTCAAATATTACCGCCGAGATGTTAGGTTGGGTTAGGTTAGGTTATATTTCATTATTGATGTATATGAAGGTTCCACGGAAACGTAGAGGCCAACTCGCCAGGTATGTTGTCAAATATTACCGCCGAAATGTTAGGTTGGGTTAGGTTAGGCTATATTACGTTATTGATGTATATGAAGGTCCCACCGAGACGTAGATGCCAAATCGCCATGAATGTTTTCAAATATTACCGCCGAGACGTTAGGTTGGGTTAGGTTAGGTTATATTACGTTATTGATGTATATAAAGGTCCCACGGAGACGTAGAGGCCAACTCGCCAGGTATGTTTTCAAATATTACCGCCGAGATGTTAGGTTGGGTTAGGTTAGGTTATATTACGTTATTTATGTATATAAAGGTCCCACGGAGACGGAGAAGCCAAATCGCCAGGTATGTTTTCAAATATTACCGCCGAGTTGTTAGGTTGCGTTAGGTTAGGTTATATTACGATATTGATATATATAAAGGTCCCACGGAGACATAGAGGCCAACTCGCCAGGAATGTTGTCAAATATTACCGCCGAGACGTTAGGATGGGTTAGGTTAGGTTATATTACGTTATTGATGTATATAAAGGTCCCACGGAGACGTAGAGGCCAACTCGCCATGAATGTTTTCAAATATTACCGCCGAGACGTTAGGTTGGGTTAGGTTAGGTTATATTACGTTATTGATGTATATAAAGGTCCCACGGTGACGGAGAAGCCAACTCGCCAGGAATGTTTTCAAATATTACCGCCGAGATGTTAGGTTGGGTTAGGTTAGGTTATATTTCATTATTGATGTATATGAAGGTTCCACGGGAACGTAGAGGCCAACTCGCCAGGTATGTTGTCAAATATTACCGCCGAGATGTTAGGTTGGGTTAGGTTAGGTTATATTACGTTATTGATGTATATAAATGTCCCACGGAGACGGAGAAGCCAACTCGCCAGGAATGTTGTCAAATATTACCGCCGAAATGTTAGGTTGGGTTAGGTTAGGCTATATTACGTTATTGATGTATATGAAGGTCCCACCGAGACGTAGATGCCAACTCGCCAGGAATGTTTTCAAATATTACCGCCGAGATGTTAGGTTGGGTTAGGTTAGGTTATATTTCGTTATGGATGTATATGAAGGTTCCACGGAGACGCAGAGGCCAACTCGCCAGGTATGTTGTCAAATATTACCGCCGAAATGTTAGGTTGGGTTAGGTTAGGCTATATTACGTTATTGATGTATATGAAGGTCCCACGGAGACGTAGATGCCAAATCGCCATGAATGTTTTCAAATATTACCGCCGAGACGTTAGGTTGGGTTAGGTTAGGTTATATTACGTTATTGATGTATATAAAGGTCCCACGGAGACGTAGAGGCCAACTCGCCAGGTATGTTTTCAAATATTACCGCCGAGATGTTAGGTTGGGTTAGGTTAGGTTATATTACGTTATTTATGTATAAAAAGATCCCACGGAGACGGAGAAGCCAAATCGCCAGGAATGTTTTCAAATATTACCGCCGAGATGTTAGGTTGGGTTAGGTTAGGTTATATTTCGTTATTGATGTATATGAAGGTTCCACGGAGACGCAGAGGCCAGCTCGCCAGGTATGTTGTCAAATATTACCGCCTAGATGTTAGGTTGGGTTAGGTTAGGCTATATTACGCTATTGATGTATATAAAGGTCCCACGGAGACATAGAGGCCAACTCGCCATGAATGTTTTCAAATATTACCGCCGAAATGTTAGGTTGGGTTAGGTTAGGTTATATTACGTTATTGATGTATATAAATGTACCACGGAGACGTAGATGCCAACTCGCCATGAATGTTTTCAAATATTACCGCCGAGAGGTTAGGTTGGGTTAGGTTAGGTTATATTACGTTATGGATGTCTATAAAGGTCCCACGGTGACGTAGAGGGCACCTCGCCAGGAATATTTTCAAATATTACCGCCGAGATGTTAGGTTGGGTTAGGTTAGGTTATATCACGTTATAGATGTATATAAAGGTCCCGCGGAGACGTAGAGGCCAACAAGCCAGGAATGTGATCAAATATTACCGCCGAGATGATAGGTTGGGTTAGGTAACGTTATATTACGTTATTGATGTTTATGAAGGTCAAACGGAGACGTAGAGGCCAACTCGACAGGAATGATGTCAAATATTACCGCCGAAATGTTAGGTTGGGTTAGGTTAGGCTATATTACGTTATTGATGTATATGAAGGTCCCACGGAGACGTAGATGCCAAATCGCCATGAATGTTTTCAAATATTACCGCCGAGACGTTAGGTTGGGTTAGGTTAGGTTATATTACGTTATGGATGTCTATAAAGGTCCCAGGGTGACGTAGAGGCCACCTCGCCAGGAATGTTTTCAAATATTACCGCCGAGATGTTAGGTTGGGTTAGGTTAGGTTATATCACGTTATAGATGTATATAAAGGTCCCGCGGAGACGTAGAGGCCAACAAGCCAGGAATGTGATCAAATATTACCGCCGAGATGATAGGTTGGGTTAGGTTAGGCTATATTACGTTATTGATGTATATGAAGGTCCCACGGAGACGTAGATGCCAAATCGCCATGAATGTTTTCAAATATTACCGCCGAGACGTTAGGTTGGGTTAGGTTAGGTTATATTACGTTATGGATGTCTGTAAAGGTCCCACGGTGACGTAGAGGCCACCTCGCCAGGAATGTTTTCAAATATTACCGCCGAGATGTTAGGTTGGGTTATGTTAGGTTATATCACCTTATAGATGTATATAAAGGTCCCGCGGAGACGTAGAGGCCAACAAGCCAGGAATGTGATCAAATATTACCGCCGAGATGATAGGTTGGGTTAGGTTACGTTATATTACGTTATTGATGTTTATGAAGGTCAAACGGAGACGTAGAGGCCAACTCGCCAGGAATGATGTCAAATATTACCGCCGAAATGTTAGGTTGGGTTAGGTTAGGCTATATTACGTTATTGATGTATATGAAGGTCCCACGGAGACGTAGATGCCAAATCGCCATGAATGTTTTCAAATATTACCGCCGAGACGTTAGGTTGGGTTAGGTTAGGTTATATTACGTTATTGATGTATATAAAGGTCCCACGGTGACGGAGAAGCCAACTCGCCAGGAATGTTTTCAAATATTACCGCCGAGATGTTAGGTTGGGTTAGGTTAGGTTATATTTCATTATTGATGTATATGAAGGTTCCACGGAAACGTAGAGGCCAACTCGCCAGGTATGTTGTCAAATATTACCGCCGAGATGTTAGGTTGGGTTAGGTTAGGTTATATTACGTTATTGATGTATATAAATGTCCCACGGAGACGGAGAAGCCAACTCGCCAGGAATGTTGTCAAATATTACCGCCGAAATGTTAGGTTGGGTTAGGTTAGGCTATATTACGTTATTGATGTATATGAAGGTCCCACGGAGACGTAGATGCCAACTCGCCAGGAATGTTTTCAAATATTACCGCCGAGATGTTAGGTTGGGTTAGGTTAGGTTATATTTCGTTATGGATGTATATGAAGGTTCCACGGAGACGCAGAGGCCAACTCGCCAGGTATGTTGTCAAATATTACCGCCGAAATGTTAGGTTGGGTTAGGTTAGGCTATATTACGTTATTGATGTATATGAAGGTCCCACGGAGACGTAGATGCCAAATCGCCATGAATGTTTTCAAATATTACCGCCGAGACGTTAGGTTGGGTTAGGTTAGGTTATATTACGTTATGGATGTCTATAAAGGTCCCAGGGTGACGTAGAGGCCATCTCGCCAGGAATGTTTTCAAATATTACCGCCGAGATGTTAGGTTGGGTTAGGTTAGGTTATATCACGTTATAGATGTATATAAAGGTCCCGCGGAGACGTAGAGGCCAACAAGCCAGGAATGTGATCAAATATTACCGCCGAGATGATAGGTTGGGTTAGGTTAGGCTATATTACGTTATTGATGTATATGAAGGTCCCACGGAGACGTAGATGCCAAATCGCCATGAATGTTTTCAAATATTACCGCCGAGACGTTAGGTTGGGTTAGGTTAGGTTATATTACGTTATGGATGTCTGTAAAGGTCCCACGGTGACGTAGAGGCCACCTCGCCAGGAATGTTTTCAAATATTACCGCCGAGATGTTAGGTTGGGTTATGTTAGGTTATATCACCTTATAGATGTATATAAAGGTCCCGCGGAGACGTAGAGGCCAACAAGCCAGGAATGTGATCAAATATTACCGCCGAGATGATAGGTTGGGTTAGGTTACGTTATATTACGTTATTGATGTTTATGAAGGTCAAACGGAGACGTAGAGGCCAACACGCCAGGAATGATGTCAAATATTACCGCCGAAATGTTAGGTTGGGTTAGGTTAGGCTATATTACGTTATTGATGTATATGAAGGTCCCACGGAGACGTAGATGCCAAATCGCCATGAATGTTTTCAAATATTACCGCCGAGACGTTAGGTTGGGTTAGGTTAGGTTATATTACGTTATTGATGTATATAAAGGTCCCACGGTGACGGAGAAGCCAACTCGCCAGGAATGTTTTCAAATATTACCGCCGAGATGTTAGGTTGGGTTAGGTTAGGTTATATTTCATTATTGATGTATATGAAGGTTCCACGGAAACGTAGAGGCCAACTCGCCAGGTATGTTGTCAAATATTACCGCCGAGATGTTAGGTTGGGTTAGGTTAGGTTATATTACGTTATTGATGTATATAAATGTCCCACGGAGACGGAGAAGCCAACTCGCCAGGAATGTTTTCAAATATTACCGCCGAAATGTTAGGTTGGGTTAGGTTAGGCTATATTACGTTATTGATGTATATGAAGGTCCCACGGAGACGTAGATGCCAACTCGCCAGGAATGTTTTCAAATATTACCGCCGAGATGTTAGGTTGGGTTAGGTTAGGTTATATTTCGTTATGGATGTATATGAAGGTTCCACGGAGACGCAGAGGCCAACTCGCCAGGTATGTTGTCAAATATTACCGCCGAAATGTTAGGTTGGGTTAGGTTAGGCTATATTACGTTATTGATGTATATGAAGGTCCCACGGAGACGTAGATGCCAAATCGCCATGAATGTTTTCAAATATTACCGCCGAGACGTTAGGTTGGGTTAGGTTAGGTTATATTACGTTATTGATGTATATAAAGGTCCCACGGAGACGTAGAGGCCAACTCGCCAGGTATGTTTTCAAATATTACCGCCGAGATGTTAGGTTGGGTTAGGTTAGGTTATATTACGTTATTTATGTATAAAAAGATCCCACGGAGACGGAGAAGCCAAATCGCCAGGAATGTTTTCAAATATTACCGCCGAGATGTTAGGTTGGGTTAGGTTAGGTTATATTTCGTTATTGATGTATATGAAGGTTCCACGGAGACGCAGAGGCCAGCTCGCCAGGTATGTTGTCAAATATTACCGCCTAGATGTTAGGTTGGGTTAGGTTAGGCTATATTACGTTATTGATGTATATGAAGGTCCCACGGAGACGTAGATGCCAAATCGCCATGAATGTTTTCAAATATTACCGCCGAGACGTTAGGTTGGGTTAGGTTAGGTTATATTACGTTACTGATGTATATAAAGGTCCCACGGAGACGTAGATGCCAAATCGCCATGAATGTTTTCAAATATTACCGCCGAGACGTTAGGTTGGGTTAGGTTAGGTTATATTACGTTATGGATGTCTATAAAGGTCCCACGGTGACGTAGAGGCCACCTCGCCAGGAATGTTTTCAAATATTACCGCCGAGATGTTAGGTTGGGTTAGGTTAGGTTATATCTCGTTATAGATGTATATAAAGGTCCCGCGGAGACGTAGAGGCCAACAAGCCAGGAATGTGATCAAATATTACCGCCGAGATGATAGGTTGGGTTAGGTTAGGCTATATTACGTTATTGATGTATATGAAGGTCCCACGGAGACGTAGATGCCAAATCGCCATGAATGTTTTCAAATATTACCGCCGAGACGTTAGGTTGGGTTAGGTTAGGTTATATTACGTTATGGATGTCTATAAAGGTCCCACGGTGACGTAGAGGCCACCTCGCCAGGAATGTTTTCAAATATTACCGCCGAGATGTTAGGTTGGGTTAGGTTAGGTTATATCTCGTTATAGATGTATATAAAGGTCCCGCGGAGACGTAGAGGCCAACAAGCCAGGAATGTGATCAAATATTACCGCCGAGATGATAGGTTGGGTTAGGTTACGTTATATTACGTTATTGATGTTTATGAAGGTCAAACGGAGACGTAGAGGCCAACTCGCCAGGAATGATGTCAAATATTACCGCCGAAATGTTAGGTTGGGTTAGGTTAGGCTATATTACGTTATTGATGTATATGAAGGTCCCACGGAGACGTAGATGCCAAATCGCCATGAATGTTTTCAAATATTACCGCCGAGACGTTAGGTTGGGTTAGGTTAGGTTATATTACGTTATTGATGTATATAAAGGTCCCACGGTGACGGAGAAGCCAACTCGCCAGGAATGTTTTCAAATATTACCGCCGAGATGTTAGGTTGGGTTAGGTTAGGTTATATTTCATTATTGATGTATATGAAGGTTCCACGGAAACGTAGAGGCCAACTCGCCAGGTATGTTGTCAAATATTACCGCCGAAATGTTAGGTTGGGTTAGGTTAGGCTATATTACGTTATTGATGTATATGAAGGTCCCACGGAGACGTAGATGCCAAATCGCCATGAATGTTTTCAAATATTACCGCCGAGACGTTAGGTTGGGTTAGGTTAGGTTATATTACGTTATTGATGTATATAAAGGTCCCACGGAGACGTAGAGGCCAACTCGCCAGGTATGTTTTCAAATATTACCGCCGAGATGTTAGGTTGGGTTAGGTTAGGTTATATTACGTTATATATGTATATAAAGGTCCCACGGAGACGGAGAAGCCAAATCGCCAGGTATGTTTTCAAATATTACCGCCGAGTTGTTAGGTTGGGTTAGGTTAGGTTATATTACGATATTGATATATATAAAGGTCCCACGGAGACATAGAGGCCAACTCGCCAGGAATGTTGTCAAATATTACCGCCGAGACGTTAGGATGGGTTAGGTTAGGTTATATTACGTTATTGATGTATATAAAGGTCCCACGGAGACGTAGAGGCCAACTCGCCAGGAATGTTTTCAAATATTACCGCCGAGATGTTAGGTTGGGTTAGGTTAGGTTATATTACGTTATAGATGTATATAAAGGTCCTACGGAGACATAGAGGCCAACTCGCCAGGAATGTTGTCAAATATTACCGCCGAGATGATAGGCTCGGTTAGGTTAGGTTATATTACTTTATTGATGTATATAAAGGTCCCACGGAGACATAGAGGCCAACTCGCCAGGAATGTTTTCAAATATTACCGCCGAGACGTTAGGTTGGGTTAGGTTAGGTTATATTACGTTACTGATGTATATGAAGGTCACACGGAGACGTAGATGCCAAATCGCCATGAATGTTTTCAAATACTACCGCCGAGACGTCAGGTTGGGTTAGGTTAGGTTATATTACGTTATTTATGTATAAAAAGATCCCACGGAGACGGAGAAGCGAACTCGCCAGGAATGTTTTCAAATATTACCGCCGAGATGTTAGGTTGGGTTAGGTTAGGTTATATTTCGTTATTGATGTATATGAAGGTTCCACGGAGACGCAGAGGTCAACTCGCCAAGAATGTTTTCAAATATTACCGCCGAGATGTTAGGTTGGGTTAGATTAGGTTATGTTTCGTTATTGATGTATATGAAGGTCCCACGGAGACATAGAGGCCAACACGCCAGGCATGTTGTCAAATATTACCGCCGAGATGTTAGGTTGGGTTAGGTTAGGTTACATTACTTTATTGATGTATATAAAGGTCCCACGGAGACGTAGAGGCCAACTCGCCAGGTATGTTTTCAAATATTACCGCCGAGATGTTAGGTTGGGTTAGGTTAGGTTATATTACGTTATTGATGTATATGAAGGTCCCACGGAGACGTAGATGCCAACTCGCCAGGCATGTTTTCAAATATTACCGCCGAGATGTTAGGTTGGGTTAGGTTAGGTTATGTCACGTTATAGATGTATATAAAGGTCCCGCGGAGACGTAGAGGCCACAAACCAGGAATGTGATCAAATATTACCGCCGGGATGATAGGTTGGGTTAGGTTACGTTATATTACGTTATTGATGTATATAAATGTCCCACGGAGACGGAGAAGCCAACTCGCCAGGAATGTTTTCAAATATTACCGCCGAGACGTTAGGTTGGGTTAGGTTAGGTTATATTACGTTACTGATGTATATAAAGGTCCCACGGAGACGTAGAGGCCAACTCGCCAAGTATGTTTTCAAATATTACCGCCGAGACGTTAGGTTGGGTTAGGTTAGGTTATATTTCGTTATTGATGTATATGAAGGTTCCACGGAGACGCAGAGGCCAGCTCGCCAGGTATGTTGTCAAATATTACCGCCTAGATGTTAGGTTGGGTTAGGTTAGGCTATATTACGTTATTGATGTATATGAAGGTCCCACGGAGACGTAGATGCCAAATCGCCATGAATGTTTTCAAATATTACCGCCGAGACGTTAGGTTGGGTTAGGTTAGGTTATATTACGTTACTGATGTATATAAAGGTCCCACGGAGACGTAGAGGCCAACTCGCCAAGTATGTTTTCAAATATTACCGCCGAGATGTTAGGTTGGGTTAGGTTAGGTTATATTACTTTATTGATGTATATAAAGGTCCCACGGAGACGTAGAGGCCAACTCGCAAGGTATGTTTTCAAATATTACCGCCGAGTTGTTAGGTTGGGTTAGGTTAGGTTATATTACGATATTGATATATATAAAGGTCCCACGGAGACGTCGAGGCCAACACGCCAGGAATGTTTTCAAATATTACCGCCGAGATGTTAGGTTGGGTTAGGTTAGGCTATATTACGCTATTGATGTATATAAAGGTCCCACGGAGACATAGAGGCCAACTCGCCATGAATGTTTTCAAATATTACCGCCGAAATGTTAGGTTGGGTTAGGTTAGGTTATATTACGTTATTGATGTATATAAATGTACCACGGAGACGTAGATGCCAACTCGCCATGAATGTTTTCAAATATTACCGCCGGGAGGTTAGGTTGGGTTAGGTTAGGTTATATTACGTTATGGATGTCTATAAAGGTCCCACGGTGACGTAGAGGGCACCTCGCCAGGAATATTTTCAAATATTACCGCCGAGATGTTAGGTTGGGTTAGGTTAGGTTATATCACGTTATAGATGCATATAAAGGTCCCGCGGAGACGTAGAGGCCAACAAGCCAGGAATGTGATCAAATATTACCGCCGAGATGATAGGTTGGGTTAGGTAACGTTATATTACGTTATTGATGTATATGAAGGTCCCACGGAGACGTAGATGCCAAATCGCCATGAATGTTTTCAAATATTACCGCCGAGACGTTAGGTTGGGTTAGGTTAGGTTATACTACGTTATGGATGTCTATAAAGGTCCCTGGGTGACGTAGAGGCCACCTCGCCAGGAATGTTTTCAAATATTACCGCCGAGATGTTAGGTTGGGTTAGGTTAGGTTATATCACGTTATAGATGTATATAAAGGTCCCGCGGAGACGTAGAGGCCAACAAGCCAGGAATGTGATCAAATATTACCGCCGAGATGATAGGTTGGGTTAGGTTAGGCTATATTACGTTATTGATGTATATGAAGGTCCCACGGAGACGTAGATGCCAAATCGCCATGAATGTTTTCAAATATTACCGCCGAGACGTTAGGTTGGGTTAGGTTAGGTTATATTACGTTATGGATGTCTGTAAAGGTCCCACGGTGACGTAGAGGCCACCTCGCCAGGAATGTTTTCAAATATTACCGCCGAGATGTTAGGTTGGGTTATGTTAGGTTATATCACCTTATAGATGTATATAAAGGTCCCGCGGAGACGTAGAGGCCAACAAGCCAGGAATGTGATCAAATATTACCGCCGAGATGATAGGTTGGGTTAGGTTACGTTATATTACGTTATTGATGTTTATGAAGGTCAAACGGAGACGTAGAGGCCAACTCGCCAGGAATGATGTCTAATATTACCGCCGAAATGTTAGGTTGGGTTAGGTTAGGCTATATTACGTTATTGATGTATATGAAGGTCCCACGGAGACGTAGATGCCAAATCGCCATGAATGTTTTCAAATATTACCGCCGAGACGTTAGGTTGGGTTAGGTTAGGTTATATTACGTTATTGATGTATATAAAGGTCCCACGGTGACGGAGAAGCCAACTCGCCAGGAATGTTTTCAAATATTACCGCCGAGATGTTAGGTTGGGTTAGGTTAGGTTATATTTCATTATTGATGTATATGAAGGTTCCACGGAAACGTAGAGGCCAACTCGCCAGGTATGTTGTCAAATATTACCGCCGAGATGTTAGGTTGGGTTAGGTTAGGTTATATTACGTTATTGATGTATATAAATGTCCCACGGAGACGGAGAAGCCAACTCGCCAGGAATGTTGTCAAATATTACCGCCGAAATGTTAGGTTGGGTTAGGTTAGGCTATATTACGTTATTGATGTATATGAAGGTCCCACCGAGACGTAGATGCCAACTCGCCAGGAATGTTTTCAAATATTACCGCCGAGATGTTAGGTTGGGTTAGGTTAGGTTATATTTCGTTATGGATGTATATGAAGGTTCCACGGAGACGCAGAGGCCAACTCGCCAGGTATGTTGTCAAATATTACCGCCGAAATGTTAGGTTGGGTTAGGTTAGGCTATATTACGTTATTGATGTATATGAAGGTCCCACGGAGACGTAGATGCCAAATCGCCATGAATGTTTTCAAATATTACCGCCGAGACGTTAGGTTGGGTTAGGTTAGGTTATATTACGTTATTGATGTATATAAAGGTCCCACGGAGACGTAGAGGCCAACTCGCCAGGTATGTTTTCAAATATTACCGCCGAGATGTTAGGTTGGGTTAGGTTAGGTTATATTACGTTATTTATGTATAAAAAGATCCCACGGAGACGGAGAAGCCAAATCGCCAGGAATGTTTTCAAATATTACCGCCGAGATGTTAGGTTGGGTTAGGTTAGGTTATATTTCGTTATTGATGTATATGAAGGTTCCACGGAGACGCAGAGGCCAGCTCGCCAGGTATGTTGTCAAATATTACCGCCTAGATGTTAGGTTGGGTTAGGTTAGGCTATATTACGTTATTGATGTATATGAAGGTCCCACGGAGACGTAGATGCCAAATCGCCATGAATGTTTTCAAATATTACCGCCGAGACGTTAGGTTGGGTTAGGTTAGGTTATATTACGTTATGGATGTCTATAAAGGTCCCACGGTGACGTAGAGGCCACCTCGCCAGGAATGTTTTCAAATATTACCGCCGAGATGTTAGGTTGGGTTAGGTTAGGTTATATCTCGTTATAGATGTATATAAAGGTCCCGCGGAGACGTAGAGGCCAACAAGCCAGGAATGTGATCAAATATTACCGCCGAGATGATAGGTTGGGTTAGGTTACGTTATATTACGTTATTGATGTTTATGAAGGTCAAACGGAGACGTAGAGGCCAACTCGCCAGGAATGATGTCAAATATTACCGCCGAAATGTTAGGTTGGGTTAGGTTAGGCTATATTACGTTATTGATGTATATGAAGGTCCCACGGAGACGTAGATGCCAAATCGCCATGAATGTTTTCAAATATTACCGCCGAGACGTTAGGTTGGGTTAGGTTAGGTTATATTACGTTATTGATGTATATAAAGGTCCCACGGTGACGGAGAAGCCAACTCGCCAGGAATGTTTTCAAATATTACCGCCGAGATGTTAGGTTGGGTTAGGTTAGGTTATATTTCATTATTGATGTATATGAAGGTTCCACGGAAACGTAGAGGCCAACAAGCCAGGAATGTGATCAAATATTACCGCCGAGACGTTAGGTTGGGTTAGGTTAGGTTATATTACGTTACTGATGTATATAAAGGTCCCACGGAGACGTAGAGGCCAACTCGCCAAGTATGTTTTCAAATATTACCGCCGAGATGTTAGGTTGGGTTAGGTTAGGTTATATTACTTTATTGATGTATATAAAGGTCCCACGGAGACGTAGAGGCCAACTCGCCAGGTATGTTTTCAAATATTACCGCCGAGACGTTAGGATGGGTTAGGTTAGGTTATATTACGTTATTGATGTATATAAAGGTCCCACGGTGACGGAGAAGCCAACTCGCCAGGAATGTTTTCAAATATTACCGCCGAGATGTTAGGTTGGGTTAGGTTAGGTTATATTTCATTATTGATGTATATGAAGGTTCCACGGAAACGTAGAGGCCAACTCGCCAGGTATGTTGTCAAATATTACCGCCGAGATGTTAGGTTGGGTTAGGTTAGGTTATATTACGTTATTGATGTATATAAATGTCCCACGGAGACGGAGAAGCCAACTCGCCAGGAATGTTGTCAAATATTACCGCCGAAATGTTAGGTTGGGTTAGGTTAGGCTATATTACGTTATTGATGTATATGAAGGTCCCACGGAGACGTAGATGCCAACTCGCCAGGAATGTTTTCAAATATTACCGCCGAGATGTTAGGTTGGGTTAGGTTAGGTTATATTTCGTTATGGATGTATATGAAGGTTCCACGGAGACGCAGAGGCCAACTCGCCAGGTATGTTGTCAAATATTACCGCCGAAATGTTAGGTTGGGTTAGGTTAGGCTATATTACGTTATTGATGTATATGAAGGTCCCACGGAGACGTAGATGCCAAATCGCCATGAATGTTTTCAAATATTACCGCCGAGACGTTAGGTTGGGTTAGGTTAGGTTATATTACGTTATTGATGTATATAAAGGTCCCACGGAGACGTAGAGGCCAACTCGCCAGGTATGTTTTCAAATATTACCGCCGAGGTGTTAGGTTGGGTTAGGTTAGGTTATATTACGTTATTTATGTATAAAAAGATCCCACGGAGACGGAGAAGCCAAATCGCCAGGAATGTTTTCAAATATTACCGCCGAGATGTTAGGTTGGGTTAGGTTAGGTTATATTTCGTTATTGATGTATATGAAGGTTCCACGGAGACGCAGAGGCCAGCTCGCCAGGTATGTTGTCAAATATTACCGCCTAGATGTTAGGTTGGGTTAGGTTAGGCTATATTACGTTATTGATGTATATGAAGGTCCCACGGAGACGTAGATGCCAAATCGCCATGAATGTTTTCAAATATTACCGCCGAGACGTTAGGTTGGGTTAGGTTAGGTTATATTACGTTACTGATGTATATAAAGGTCCCACGGAGACGTAGATGCCAAATCGCCATGAATGTTTTCAAATATTACCGCCGAGACGTTAGGTTGGGTTAGGTTAGGTTATATTACGTTATGGATGTCTATAAAGGTCCCACGGTGACGTAGAGGCCACCTCGCCAGGAATGTTTTCAAATATTACCGCCGAGATGTTAGGTTGGGTTAGGTTAGGTTATATCTCGTTATAGATGTATATAAAGGTCCCGCGGAGACGTAGAGGCCAACAAGCCAGGAATGTGATCAAATATTACCGCCGAGATGATGGGTTGGGTTAGGTTAGGCTATATTACGTTATTGATGTATATGAAGGTCCCACGGAGACGTAGATGCCAAATCGCCATGAATGTTTTCAAATATTACCGCCGAGACGTTAGGTTGGGTTAGGTTAGGTTATATTACGTTATGGATGTCTATAAAGGTCCCACGGTGACGTAGAGGCCAAATCGCCAGGAATGTTTTCAAATATTACCGCCGAGATGTTAGGTTGGGTTAGGTTAGGTTATATCTCGTTATAGATGTATATAAAGGTCCCGCGGAGACGTAGAGGCCAACAAGCCAGGAATGTGATCAAATATTACCGCCGAGATGATAGGTTGGGTTAGGTTACGTTATATTACGTTATTGATGTTTATGAAGGTCAAACGGAGACGTAGAGGCCAACTCGCCAGGAATGATGTCAAATATTACCGCCGAAATGTTAGGTTGGGTTAGGTTAGGCTATATTACGTTATTGATGTATATAAAGGTCCCACGGAGACGTAGAGGCCAACTCGCCAGGTATGTTTTCAAATATTACCGCCGAGATGTTAGGTTGGGTTAGGTTAGGTTATATTACGTTATTTATGTATAAAAAGATCCCACGGAGACGGAGAAGCCAAATCGCCGGGAATGTTTTCAAATATTACCGCCGAGATGTTAGGTTGGGTTAGGTTAGGTTATATTTCGTTATTGATGTATATGAAGGTTCCACGGAGACGCAGAGGCCAGCTCGCCAGGAATGTTGTCAAATATTACCGCCGAGACGTTAGGATGGGTTAGGTTAGGTTGTATTACGTTATTGATGTATATAAAGGTCCCATGGAGACGTAGAGGCCAACTCGCCAGGAATGTTTTCAAATATTACCGCCGAGATGCTAGGTTGGGTTAGGTTAGGTTATATTACGTTATAGATGTACATAAAGGTCCCACGGAGACATAGAGGCCAACTCGCCAGGAATGTTGTCAAATATTACCGCCGAGACGTTAGGATGGGTTAGGTTAGGTTATATTACGTTATTGATGTATATAAAGGTCCCACGGAGACGTAGAGGCCAACTCGCCAGGAATGTTTTCAAATATTACCGCCGAGATGTTAGGTTGGGTTAGGTTAGGTTATATTACGTTATAGATGTATATAAAGGTCCCACGGAGACGTAGAGGCCAACACGCCAGGAATGTTTTCAAATATTACCGCCGAGATGTTAGGTTGGGTTAGGTTAGGCTATATTACGTTATTGATGTATATGAAGGTCCCACGGAGACGTAGATGCCAAATCGCCATGAATGTTTTCAAATATTACCGCCGAGACGTTAGGTTGGGTTAGGTTAGGTTATATTACGTTATGGATGTCTATAAAGGTCCCACGGTGACGTAGAGGCCACCTCGCCAGGAATGTTTTCAAATATTACCGCCGAGATGTTAGGTTGGGTTAGGTTAGGTTATATCTCGTTATAGATGTATATAAAGGTCCCGCGGAGACGTAGAGGCCAACAAGCCAGGAATGTGATCAAATATTACCGCCGAGATGATAGGTTGGGTTAGGTTACGTTATATTACGTTATTGATGTTTATGAAGGTCAAACGGAGACGTAGAGGCCAACTCGCCAGGAATGATGTCAAATATTACCGCCGAAATGTTAGGTTGGGTTAGGTTAGGCTATATTACGTTATTGATGTATATGAAGGTCCCACGGAGACGTAGATGCCAAATCGCCATGAATGTTTTCAAATATTACCGCCGAGACGTTAGGTTGGGTTAGGTTAGGTTATATTACGTTATTGATGTATATAAAGGTCCCACGGTGACGGAGAAGCCAACTCGCCAGGAATGTTTTCAAATATTACCGCCGAGATGTTAGGTTGGGTTAGGTTAGGTTATATTTCATTATTGATGTATATGAAGGTTCCACGGAAACGTAGAGGCCAACAAGCCAGGAATGTGATCAAATATTACCGCCGAGACGTTAGGTTGGGTTAGGTTAGGTTATATTACGTTACTGATGTATATAAAGGTCCCACGGAGACGTAGAGGCCAACTCGCCAAGTATGTTTTCAAATATTACCGCCGAGATGTTAGGTTGGGTTAGGTTAGGTTATATTACTTTATTGATGTATATAAAGGTCCCACGGAGACGTAGAGGCCAACTCGCCAGGTATGTTTTCAAATATTACCGCCGAGACGTTAGGATGGGTTAGGTTAGGTTATATTACGTTATTGATGTATATAAAGGTCCCACGGTGACGGAGAAGCCAACTCGCCAGGAATGTTTTCAAATATTACCGCCGAGATGTTAGGTTGGGTTAGGTTAGGTTATATTTCATTATTGATGTATATGAAGGTTCCACGGAAACGTAGAGGCCAACTCGCCAGGTATGTTGTCAAATATTACCGCCGAGATGTTAGGTTGGGTTAGGTTAGGTTATATTACGTTATTGATGTATATAAATGTCCCACGGAGACGGAGAAGCCAACTCGCCAGGAATGTTGTCAAATATTACCGCCGAAATGTTAGGTTGGGTTAGGTTAGGCTATATTACGTTATTGATGTATATGAAGGTCCCACGGAGACGTAGATGCCAACTCGCCAGGAATGTTTTCAAATATTACCGCCGAGATGTTAGGTTGGGTTAGGTTAGGTTATATTTCGTTATGGATGTATATGAAGGTTCCACGGAGACGCAGAGGCCAACTCGCCAGGTATGTTGTCAAATATTACCGCCGAAATGTTAGGTTGGGTTAGGTTAGGCTATATTACGTTATTGATGTATATGAAGGTCCCACGGAGACGTAGATGCCAAATCGCCATGAATGTTTTCAAATATTACCGCCGAGACGTTAGGTTGGGTTAGGTTAGGCTATATTACGTTATTGATGTATATGAAGGTCCCACGGAGACGTAGATGCCAAATCGCCATGAATGTTTTCAAATATTACCGCCGAGACGTTAGGTTGGGTTAGGTTAGGTTATATTACGTTATGGATGTCTATAAAGGTCCCACGGTGACGTAGAGGCCAAATCGCCAGGAATGTTTTCAAATATTACCGTCGAGATGTTAGGTTGGGTTAGGTTAGGTTATATCTCGTTATAGATGTATATAAAGGTCCCGCGGAGACGTAGAGGCCAACAAGCCAGGAATGTGATCAAATATTACCGCCGAGATGATAGGTTGGGTTAGGTTACGTTATATTACGTTATTGATGTTTATGAAGGTCAAACGGAGACGTAGAGGCCAACTCGCCAGGAATGATGTCAAATATTACCGCCGAAATGTTAGGTTGGGTTAGGTTAGGCTATATTACGTTATTGATGTATATGAAGGTCCCACGGAGACGTAGATGCCAAATCGCCATGAATGTTTTCAAATATTACCGCCGAGACGTTAGGTTGGGTTAGGTTAGGTTATATTACGTTATTGATGTATATAAAGGTCCCACGGTGACGGAGAAGCCAACTCGCCAGGAATGTTTTCAAATATTACCGCCGAGATGTTAGGTTGGGTTAGGTTAGGTTATATTTCATTATTGATGTATATGAAGGTTCCACGGAAACGTAGAGGCCAACTCGCCAGGTATGTTGTCAAATATTACCGCCGAAATGTTAGGTTGGGTTAGGTTAGGCTATATTACGTTATTGATGTATATGAAGGTCCCACGGAGACGTAGATGCCAAATCGCCATGAATGTTTTCAAATATTACCGCCGAGACGTTAGGTTGGGTTAGGTTAGGTTATATTACGTTATTGATGTATATAAAGGTCCCACGGAGACGTAGAGGCCAACTCGCCAGGTATGTTTTCAAATATTACCGCCGAGATGTTAGGTTGGGTTAGGTTAGGTTATATTACGTTATTTATGTATAAAAAGATCCCACGGAGACGGAGAAGCCAAATCGCCAGGAATGTTTTCAAATATTACCGCCGAGATGTTAGGTTGGGTTAGGTTAGGTTATATTTCGTTATTGATGTATATGAAGGTTCCACGGAGACGCAGAGGCCAGCTCGCCAGGTATGTTGTCAAATATTACCGCCTAGATGTTAGGTTGGGTTAGGTTAGGCTATATTACGTTATTGATGTATATGAAGGTCCCACGGAGACGTAGATGCCAAATCGCCATGAATGTTTTCAAATATTACCGCCGAGACGTTAGGTTGGGTTAGGTTAGGTTATATTACGTTATTGATGTATATAAAGGTCCCACGGTGACGGAGAAGCCAACTCGCCAGGAATGTTTTCAAATATTACCGCCGAGATGTTAGGTTGGGTTAGGTTAGGTTATATTTCATTATTGATGTATATGAAGGTTCCACGGAAACGTAGAGGCCAACTCGCCAGGTATGTTGTCAAATATTACCGCCGAAATGTTAGGTTGGGTTAGGTTAGGCTATATTACGTTATTGATGTATATGAAGGTCCCACGGAGACGTAGATGCCAAATCGCCATGAATGTTTTCAAATATTACCGCCGAGACGTTAGGTTGGGTTAGGTTAGGTTATATCTCGTTATAGATGTATATAAAGGTCCCGCGGAGACGTAGAGGCCAACAAGCCAGGAATGTGATCAAATATTACCGCCGAGATGATAGGTTGGGTTAGGTTACGTTATATTACGTTATTGATGTTTATGAAGGTCAAACGGAGACGTAGAGGCCAACTCGCCAGGAATGATGTCAAATATTACCGCCGAAATGTTAGGTTGGGTTAGGTTAGGCTATATTACGTTATTGATGTATATGAAGGTCCCACGGAGACGTAGATGCCAAATCGCCATGAATGTTTTCAAATATTACCGCCGAGACGTTAGGTTGGGTTAGGTTAGGTTATATTACGTTATTGATGTATATAAAGGTCCCACGGTGACGGAGAAGCCAACTCGCCAGGAATGTTTTCAAATATTACCGCCGAGATGTTAGGTTGGGTTAGGTTAGGTTATATTTCATTATTGATGTATATGAAGGTTCCACGGAAACGTAGAGGCCAACTCGCCAGGTATGTTGTCAAATATTACCGCCGAAATGTTAGGTTGGGTTAGGTTAGGCTATATTACGTTATTGATGTATATGAAGGTCCCACGGAGACGTAGATGCCAAATCGCCATGAATGTTTTCAAATATTACCGCCGAGACGTTAGGTTGGGTTAGGTTAGGTTATATTACGTTATTGATGTATATAAAGGTCCCACGGAGACGTAGAGGCCAACTCGCCAGGTATGTTTTCAAATATTACCGCCGAGATGTTAGGTTGGGTTAGGTTAGGTTATATTACGTTATTTATGTATAAAAAGATCCCACGGAGACGGAGAAGCCAAATCGCCAGGAATGTTTTCAAATATTACCGCCGAGATGTTAGGTTGGGTTAGGTTAGGCTATATTACGTTATTGATGTATATGAAGGTCCCACGGAGACGTAGATGCCAAATCGCCATGAATGTTTTCAAATATTACCGCCGAGACGTTAGGTTGGGTTAGGTTAGGTTATATTACGTTACTGATGTATATAAAGGTCCCACGGAGACGTAGAGGCCAACTCGCCAAGTATGTTTTCAAATATTACCGCCGAGATGTTAGGTTGGGTTAGGTTAGGTTATATTACTTTATTGATGTATATAAAGGTCCCACGGAGACGTAGAGGCCAACTCGCCAGGTATGTTTTCAAATATTACCGCCGAGTTGTTAGGTTGGGTTAGGTTAGGTTATATTACGATATTGATATATATAAAGGTCCCACGGAGACATAGAGGCCAACTCGCCAGGAATGTTGTCAAATATTACCGCCGAGACGTTAGGATGGGTTAGGTTAGGTTGTATTACGTTATTGATGTATATAAAGGTCCCATGGAGACGTAGAGGCCAACTCGCCAGGAATGTTTTCAAATATTACCGCCGAGATGTTAGGTTGGGTTAGGTTAGGTTATATTACGTTATAGATGTATATAAAGGTCCCACGGAGACGTAGAGGCCAACTCGCCAGGAATGTTTTCAAATATTACCGCCGAGATGTTAGGTTGGGTTAGGTTAGGTTATATTACGTTATAGATGTACATAAAGGTCCCACGGAGACATAGAGGCCAACTCGCCAGGAATGTTGTCAAATATTACCGCCGAGACGTTAGGATGGGTTAGGTTAGGTTATATTACGTTATTGATGTATATAAAGGTCCCACGGAGACGTAGAGGCCAACTCGCCAGGAATGTTTTCAAATATTACCGCCGAGATGTTAGGTTGGGTTAGGTTAGGTTATATTACGTTATAGATGTATATAAAGGTCCCACGGAGACGTAGAGGCCAACACGCCAGGAATGTTTTCAAATATTACCGCCGAGATGTTAGGTTGGGTTAGGTTAGGTTATATTACGTTATAGATGTATATAAAGGTCCTACGGAGACATAGAGGCCAACTCGCCAGGAATGTTGTCAAATATTACCGCCGAGATGATAGGCTCGGTTAGGTTAGGTTATATTACTTTATTGATGTATATAAAGGTCCGACGGAGACGTAGAGGCCAACTCGCCAGGAATGTTTTCAAATATTACCGCCGAGACGTTAGGTTGGGTTAGGTTAGGTTATATTACGTTACTGATGTATATGAAGGTCACACGGAGACGTAGATGCCAAATCGCCATGAATGTTTTCAAATATTACCGCCGAGACGTCAGGTTGTGTTAGGTTAGGTTATATTACGTTATTTATGTATAAAAAGATCCCACGGAGACGGAGAAGCGAACTCGCCAGGAATGTTTTCAAATATTACCGCCGAGATGTTAGGTTGGGTTAGGTTAGGTTATATTTCGTTATTGATGTATATGAAGGTTCCACGGAGACGCAGAGGTCAACTCGCCAAGAATGTTTTCAAATATTACCGCCGAGATGTTAGGTTGGGTTAGGTTAGGTTATGTTTCGTTATTGCTGTATATGAAGGTCCCACGGAGACATAGAGGCCAACACGCCAGGCATGTTGTCAAATATTACCGCCGAGATGTTAGGTTGGGTTAGGTTAGGTTACATTACTTTATTGATGTATATAAAGGTCCCACGGAGACGTAGAGGCCAACTCGCCAGGTATGTTTTCAAATATTACCGCCGAGATGTTAGGTTGGGTTAGGTTAGGTTATATTACGTTATTGATGTATATGAAGGTCCCACGGAGACGTAGATGCCAACTCGCCAGGCATGTTTTCAAATATTACCGCCGAGATGTTAGGTTGGGTTAGGTTAGGTTATGTCACGTTATAGATGTATATAAAGGTCCCGCGGAGACGTAGAGGCCACAAACCAGGAATGTGATCAAATATTACCGCCGGGATGATAGGTTGGGTTAGGTTACGTTATATTACGTTATTGATGTATATAAATGTCCCACGGAGACGGAGAAGCCAACTCGCCAGGAATGTTTTCAAATATTACCGCCGAGACGTTAGGTTGGGTTAGGTTAGGTTATATTACGTTACTGATGTATATAAAGGTCCCACGGAGACGTAGAGGCCAACTCGCCAAGTATGTTTTCAAATATTACCGCCGAGACGTTAGGTTGGGTTAGGTTAGGTTATATTTCGTTATTGATGTATATGAAGGTTCCACGGAGACGCAGAGGCCAGCTCGCCAGGTATGTTGTCAAATATTACCGCCTAGATGTTAGGTTGGGTTAGGTTAGGCTATATTACGTTATTGATGTATATGAAGGTCCCACGGAGACGTAGATGCCAAATCGCCATGAATGTTTTCAAATATTACCGCCGAGACGTTAGGTTGGGTTAGGTTAGGTTATATTACGTTACTGATCTATATAAAGGTCCCACGGAGACGTAGAGGCCAACTCGCCAAGTATGTTTTCAAATATTACCGCCGAGATGTTAGGTTGGGTTAGGTTAGGTTATATTACTTTATTGATGTATATAAAGGTCCCACGGAGACGTAGAGGCCAACTCGCAAGGTATGTTTTCAAATATTACCGCCGAGTTGTTAGGTTGGGTTAGGTTAGGTTATATTACGATATTGATATATATAAAGGTCCCACGGAGACGTCGAGGCCAACACGCCAGGAATGTTTTCAAATATTACCGCCGAGATGTTAGGTTGGGTTAGGTTAGGCTATATTACGCTATTGATGTATATAAAGGTCCCACGGAGACATAGAGGCCAACTCGCCATGAATGTTTTCAAATATTGCCGCCGAAATGTTAGGTTGGGTTAGGTTAGGTTATATTACGTTATTGATGTATATAAACGTACCACGGAGACGTAGATGCCAACTCGCCATGAATGTTTTCAAATATTACCGCCGAGAGGTTAGGTTGGGTTAGGTTAGGTTATATCACGTTATAGATGTATATAAAGGTCCCGCGGAGACGTAGAGGCCAACAAGCCAGGAATGTGATCAAATATTACTGCCGAGATGATAGGTTGGGTTAAGTTACGTTATATTACGTTATTGATGTTTATGAAGGTCAAACGGAGACGTAGAGGCCAACTCGCCAGGAATGATGTCAAATATTACCGCCGAAATGTTAGGTTGGGTTAGGTTAGGCTATATTACGTTATTGATGTATATGAAGGTCCCACGGAGACGTAGATGCCAAATCGCCATGAATGTTTTCAAATATTACCGCCGAGACGTTAGGTTGGGTTAGGTTAGGTTATATTACGTTATTGATGTATATAAAGGTCCCACGGTGACGGAGAAGCCAACTCGCCAGGAATGTTTTCAAATATTACCGCCGAGATGTTAGGTTGGGTTAGGTTAGGTTATATTTCATTATTGATGTATATGAAGGTTCCACGGAAACGTAGAGGCCAACTCGCCAGGTATGTTGTCAAATATTACCGCCGAAATGTTAGGTTGGGTTAGGTTAGGCTATATTACGTTATTGATGTATATGAAGGTCCCACGGAGACGTAGATGCCAAATCGCCATGAATGTTTTCAAATATTACCGCCGAGACGTTAGGTTGGGTTAGGTTAGGTTATATTACGTTATTGATGTATATAAAGGTCCCACGGAGACGTAGAGGCCAACTCGCCAGGTATGTTTTCAAATATTACCGCCGAGATGTTAGGTTGGGTTAGGTTAGGTTATATTACGTTATTTATGTATAAAAAGATCCCACGGAGACGGAGAAGCCAAATCGCCAGGAATGTTTTCAAATATTACCGCCGAGATGTTAGGTTGGGTTAGGTTAGGTTATATTTCGTTATTGATGTATATGAAGGTTCCACGGAGACGCAGAGGCCAGCTCGCCAGGTATGTTGTCAAATATTACCGCCTAGATGTTAGGTTGGGTTAGGTTAGGCTATATTACGTTATTGATGTATATGAAGGTCCCACGGAGACGTAGATGCCAAATCGCCATGAATGTTTTCAAATATTACCGCCGAGACGTTAGGTTGGGTTAGGATAGGTTATATTACGTTACTGATGTATATAAAGGTCCCACGGAGACGTAGAGGCCAACTCGCCAAGTATGTTTTCAAATATTACCGCCGAGATGTTAGGTTGGGTTAGGTTAGGTTATATTACTTTATTGATGTATATAAAGGTCCCACGGAGACGTCGAGGCCAACACGCCAGGAATGTTTTCAAATATTACCGCCGAGATGTTAGGTTGGGTTAGGTTAGGCTATATTACGCTATTGATGTATATAAAGGTCCCACGGAGACATAGAGGCCAACTCGACATGAATGTTTTCAAATATTACCGCCGAAATGTTAGGTTGGGTTAGGTTAGGTTATATTACGTTATTGATGTATATAAACGTACCACGGAGACGTAGATGCCAACTCGCCATGAATGTTTTCAAATATTACCGCCGAGAGGTTAGGTTGGGTTAGGTTAGGTTATATCACGGTATAGATGTATATAAAGGTCCCGCGGAGACGTAGAGGCCAACAAGCCAGGAATGTGATCAAATATAACCGCCGAGATGATAGGTTGGGTTAGGTTAGGCTATATTACGTTATTGATGTATATGAAGGTCCCACGGAGACGTAGATGCCAAATCGCCATGAATGTTTTCAAATATTACCGCCGAGACGTTAGGTTGGGTTAGGTTAGGTTATATTACGTTATGGATGTCTATAAAGGTCCCACGGTGACGTAGAGGCCACCTCGCCAGGAATGTTTTCAAATATTACCGCCGAAATGTTAGGTTGGGTTAGGTTAGGTTATATCACGTTATAGATGTATATAAAGGTCCCGCGGAGACGTAGAGGCCAACAAGCCAGGAATGTGATCAAATATTACCGCCGAGATGATAGGTTGGGTTAGGTTACGATATATTACGTTATTGATGTTTATGAAGGTCAAACGGAGACGTAGAGGCCAACTCGCCAGGAATGATGTCAAATATTACCGCCGAAATGTTAGGTTGGGTTAGGTTAGGCTATATTACGTTATTGATGTATATGAAGGTCCCACGGAGACGTAGATGCCAAATCGCCATGAATGTTTTCAAATATTACCGCCGAGACGTTAGGTTGGGTTAGGTTAGGTTATATTACGTTATTGATGTATATAAAGGTCCCACGGAGACGTAGAGGCCAACTCGCCAGGTATGTTTTCAAATATTACCGCCGAGATGTTAGGTTGGGTTAGGTTAGGTTATATTACGTTATTTATGTATAAAAAGATCCCACGGAGACGGAGAAGCCAAATCGCCAGGAATGTTTTCAAATATTACCGCCGAGATGTTAGGTTGGGTTAGGTTAGGTTATATTTCGTTATTGATGTATATGAAGGTTCCACGGAGACGCAGAGGCCAGCTCGCCAGGTATGTCGTCAAATATTACCGCCGAGATGTTAGGTTGGGTTAGGTTAGGTTATATTACGTTATAGATGTATATAAAGGTCCCACGGAGACATAGAGGCCAACTCGCCAGGAATGTTGTCAAATATTACCGCCGAGATGATAGGCTGGGTTAGGTTAGGTTATATTACTTTATTGATGTATATAAAGGTCCCACGGAGACGTCGAGGCCAACTCGCCAGGAATGTTTTCAAATATTACCGCCGAGATGTTAGGTTGTGTTAGGTTAGGTTATATTACGTTATAGATGTATATAAAGGTCCCACGGAGACGTAGAGGCCAAATCGCCAGGTATGTTTTCAAATATTACCGCCGAGATGCTAGGTTGGGTTAGGTTAGGTTATATTACGTTATAGATGTATATAAAGGTCCCACGGAGACATAGAGGCCAACTCGCCAGGAATGTTGTCAAATATTACCGCCGAGACGTTAGGATGGGTTAGGTTAGATTATATTACGTTATTGATGTATATAAAGGTCCCACGGAGACGTAGAGGCCAACTCGCCAGGAATGTTTTCAAATATTACCGCCGAGATGTTAGGTTGGGTTAGGTTAGGTTATATTACGTTATAGATGTATATAAAGGTCCCACGGAGACGTAGAGGCCAACACGCCAGGAATGTTTTCAAATATTACCGCCGAGATGTTAGGTTGGGTTAGGTTAGGTTATATTACGTTATAGATGTATATAAAGGTCCCACGGAGACATAGAGGCCAACTCGCCAGGAATGTTGTCAAATATTACCGCCGAGATGATAGGCTCGGTTAGGTTAGGTTATATTACTTTATTGATGTATATAAAGGTCCGACGGAGACGTAGAGGCCAACTCGCCAGGAATGTTTTCAAATATTACCGCCGAGATGTTAGGTTGGGTTAGGTTAGGCTATATTACGTTATTGATGTATATGAAGGTCACACGGAGACGTAGATGCCAAATCGCCATGAATGTTTTCAAATATTACCGCCGAGACGTCAGGTTGGGTTAGGTTAGGTTATATTACGTTATTTATGTATAAAAAGATCCCACGGAGACGGAGAAGCGAACTCGCCAGGAATGTTTTCAAATATTACCGCCGAGATGTTAGGTTGGGTTAGGTTAGGTTATATTTCGTTATTGATGTATATGAAGGTTCCACGGAGACGCAGAGGTCAACTCGCCAAGAATGTTTTCAAATATTACCGCCGAGATGTTAGGTTGGGTTAGGTTAGGTTATGTTTCGTTATTGATGTATATGAAGGTCCCACGGAGACATAGAGGCCAACACGCCAGGCATGTTGTCAAATATTACCGCCGAGATGTTAGGTTGGGTTAGGTTAGGTTATATTTCGTTATGGATGTATATGAAGGTTCCACGGAGACGCAGAGGCCAACTCGCCAGGTATGTTGTCAAATATTACCGCCGAAATGTTAGGTTGGGTTAGGTTAGGTTATATTACGTTATAGATGTATATAAAGGTCCCACGGAGACGTAGAGGCCAACTCGCCAGGAATGTTTTCAAATATTACCGCCGAGATGTTAGGTTGGGTTAGGTTAGGTTATATTTCGTTATGGATGTATATGAAGGTTCCACGGAGACGCAGAGGCCAACTCGCCAGGTATGTTGTCAAATATTACCGCCGAAATGTTAGGTTGGGTTAGGTTAGGCTATATTACGTTATTGATGTATATGAAGGTCCCACGGAGACGTAGATGCCAAATCGCCATGAATGTTTTCAAATATTACCGCCGAGACGTTAGGTTGGGTTAGGTTAGGTTATATTACGTTACTGATGTATATAAAGGTCCAACGGAGACGTAGAGGCCAACTCGCCAAGTATGTTTTCAAATATTACCGCCGAGATGTTAGGTTGGGTTAGGTTAGGTTATATTACTTTATTGATGTATATAAAGGTCCCACGGAGACGTAGAGGCCAACTCGCAAGGTATGTTTTCAAATATTACCGCCGAGTTGTTAGGTTGGGTTAGGTTAGGTTATATTACGATATTGATATATATAAAGGTCCCACGGAGACGTCGAGGCCAACACGCCAGGAATGTTTTCAAATATTACCGCCGAGATGTTAGGTTGGGTTAGGTTAGGCTATATTACGCTATTGATGTATATAAAGGTCCCACGGAGACATAGAGGCCAACTCGCCATGAATGTTTTCAAATATTACCGCCGAAATGTTAGGTTGGGTTAGGTTGGTTATATTACGTTATTGATGTATATAAACGTACCACGGAGACGTAGATGCCAACTCGCCATGAATGTTTTCAAATATTACCGCCGAGAGGTTAGGTTGGGTTAGGTTAGGTTATATCACGTTATAGATGTATATAAAGGTCCCGCGGAGACGTAGAGGCCAACAAGCCAGGAATGTGATCAAATATTACCGCCGAGATGATAGGTTGGGTTAGGTTAGGCTATATTACGTTATTGATGTATATGAAGGTCCCACGGAGACGTAGATGCCAAATCGCCATGAATGTTTTCAAATATTACCGCCGAGACGTTAGGTTGGGTTAGGTTAGGTTATATTACGTTATTTATGTATAAAAAGATCCCACGGAGACGGAGAAGCGAACTCGCCAGGAATGTTTTCAAATATTACCGCCGAGATGTTAGGTTGGGTTAGGTTAGGTTATATTTCGTTATTGATGTATATGAAGGTTCCACGGAGACGCAGAGGTCAACTCGCCAAGAATGTTTTCAAATATTACCGCCGAGATGTTAGGTTGGGTTAGGTTAGGTTATGTTTCGTTATTGATGTATATGAAGGTCCCACGGAGACATAGAGGCCAACACGCCAGGCATGTTGTCAAATATTACCGCCGAGATGTTAGGTTGGGTTAGGTTAGGTTATATTTCGTTATGGATGTATATGAAGGTTCCACGGAGACGCAGAGGCCAACTCGCCAGGTATGTTGTCAAATATTACCGCCGAAATGTTAGGTTGGGTTAGGTTAGGTTATATTACGTTATAGATGTATATAAAGGTCCCACGGAGACGTAGAGGCCAACTCGCCAGGAATGTTTTCAAATATTACCGCCGAGATGTTAGGTTGGGTTAGGTTAGGTTATATTTCGTTATGGATGTATATGAAGGTTCCACGGAGACGCAGAGGCCAACTCGCCAGGTATGTTGTCAAATATTACCGCCGAAATGTTAGGTTGGGTTAGGTTAGGCTATATTACGTTATTGATGTATATGAAGGTCCCACGGAGACGTAGATGCCAAATCGCCATGAATGTTTTCAAATATTACCGCCGAGACGTTAGGTTGGGTTAGGTTAGGTTATATTACGTTACTGATGTATATAAAGGTCCAACGGAGACGTAGAGGCCAACTCGCCAAGTATGTTTTCAAATATTACCGCCGAGATGTTAGGTTGGGTTAGGTTAGGTTATATTACTTTATTGATGTATATAAAGGTCCCACGGAGACGTAGAGGCCAACTCGCAAGGTATGTTTTCAAATATTACCGCCGAGTTGTTAGGTTGGGTTAGGTTAGGTTATATTACGATATTGATATATATAAAGGTCCCACGGAGACGTCGAGGCCAACACGCCAGGAATGTTTTCAAATATTACCGCCGAGATGTTAGGTTGGGTTAGGTTAGGCTATATTACGCTATTGATGTATATAAAGGTCCCACGGAGACATAGAGGCCAACTCGCCATGAATGTTTTCAAATATTACCGCCGAAATGTTAGGTTGGGTTAGGTTGGTTATATTACGTTATTGATGTATATAAACGTACCACGGAGACGTAGATGCCAACTCGCCATGAATGTTTTCAAATATTACCGCCGAGAGGTTAGGTTGGGTTAGGTTAGGTTATATCACGTTATAGATGTATATAAAGGTCCCGCGGAGACGTAGAGGCCAACAAGCCAGGAATGTGATCAAATATTACCGCCGAGATGATAGGTTGGGTTAGGTTAGGCTATATTACGTTATTGATGTATATGAAGGTCCCACGGAGACGTAGATGCCAAATCGCCATGAATGTTTTCAAATATTACCGCCGAGACGTTAGGTTGGGTTAGGTTAGGTTATATTACGTTATGGATGTCTATAAAGGTCCCACGGTGACGTAGAGGCCACCTCGCCAGGAATGTTTTCAAATATTACCGCCGAGATGTTAGGTTGGGTTAGGTTAGGCTATATCACGTTATAGATGTATATAAAGGTCCCGCGGAGACGTAGAGGCCAACAAGCCAGGAATGTGATCAAATATTACCGCCGAGATGATAGGTTGGGTTAGGTTACGATATATTACGTTATTGATGTTTATGAAGGTCAAACGGAGACGTAGAGGCCAACTCGCCAGGAATGATGTCAAATATTACCGCCGAAATGTTAGGTTGGGTTAGGTTAGGCTATATTACGTTATTGATGTATATGAAGGTCCCACGGAGACGTAGATGCCAAATCGCCATGAATGTTTTCAAATATTACCGCCGAGACGTTAGGTTGGGTTAGGTTAGGTTATATTACGTTATTGATGTATATAAAGGTCCCACGGTGACGGAGAAGCCAACTCGCCAGGAATGTTTTCAAATATTACCGCCGAGATGTTAGGTTGGGTTAGGTTAGGTTATATTTCATTATTGATGTATATGAAGGTTCCACGGAAACGTAGAGGCCATCTCGCCAGGTATGTTGTCAAATATTACCGCCGAAATGTTAGGTTGGGATAGGTTAGGTTATATTTCGTTATTGATGTATATGAAGGTTCCACGGAGACGCAGAGGCCAGCTCGCCAGGTATGTTGTCAAATATTACCGCCGAGATGTTAGGTTGGGTTAGGTTAGGTTATATTACGTTATAGATGTATATAAAGGTCCCACGGAGACATAGAGGCCAACTCGCCAGGAATGTTGTCAAATATTACCGCCGAGATGATAGGCTGGGTTAGGTTAGGTTATATTACTTTATTGATGTATATAAAGGTCCCACGGAGACGTCGAGGCCAACTCGCCAGGAATGTTTTCAAATATTACCGCCGAGATGTTAGGTTGGGTTAGGTTAGGTTATATTACTTTATTGATGTATATAAAGGTCCCACGGAGACGTAGAGGCCAACTCGCAAGGTATGTTTTCAAATATTACCGCCGAGTTGTTAGGTTGGGTTAGGTTAGGTTATATTACGATATTGATATATATAAAGGTCCCACGGAGACGTCGAGGCCAACACGCCAGGAATGTTTTCAAATATTACCGCCGAGATGTTAGGTTGGGTTAGGTTAGGCTATATTACGCTATTGATGTATATAAAGGTCCCACGGAGACATAGAGGCCAACTCGCCATGAATGTTTTCAAATATTACCGCCGAAATGTTAGGTTGGGTTAGGTTAGGTTATATTACGTTATTGATGTATATAAACGTACCACGGAGACGTAGATGCCAACTCGCCATGAATGTTTTCAAATATTACCGCCGAGAGGTTAGGTTGGGTTAGGTTAGGTTATATCACGTTATAGATGTATATAAAGGTCCCGCGGAGACGTAGAGGCCAACAAGCCAGGAATGTGATCAAATATTACCGCCGAGATGATAGGTTGGGTTAGGTTAGGCTATATTACGTTATTGATGTATATGAAGGTCCCACGGAGACGTAGATGCCAAATCGCCATGAATGTTTTCAAATATTACCGCCGAGACGTTAGGTTGGGTTAGGTTAGGTTATATTACGTTATGGATGTCTATAAAGGTCCCACGGTGACGTAGAGGCCACCTCGCCAGGAATGTTTTCAAATATTACCGCCGAGATGTTAGGTTGGGTTAGGTTAGGTTATATCACGTTATATATGTATATAAAGGTCCCGCGGAGACGTAGAGGCCAACAAGCCAGGAATGTGATCAAATATTACCGCCGAGATGATAGGTTGGGTTAGGTTACGATATATTACGTTATTGATGTTTATGAAGGTCAAACGGAGACGTAGAGGCCAACTCGCCAGGAATGATGTCAAATATTACCGCCGAAATGTTAGGTTGGGTTAGGTTAGGCTATATTACGTTATTGATGTATATAAAGGTCCCACGGAGACGTAGAGGCCAACTCGCCAGGTATGTTTTCAAATATTACCGCCGAGATGTTAGGTTGGGTTAGGTTAGGTTATATTACGTTATTTATGTATAAAAAGATCCCACGGAGACGGAGAAGCCAAATCGCCGGGAATGTTTTCAAATATTACCGCCGAGATGTTAGGTTGGGTTAGGTTAGGTTATATTTCGTTATTGATGTATATGAAGGTTCCACGGAGACGCAGAGGCCAGCTCGCCAGGTATGTTGTCAAATATTACCGCCTAGATGTTAGGTTGGGTTAGGTTAGGCTATATTACGTTATTGATGTATATGAAGGTCCCACGGAGACGTAGATGCCAAATCGCCATGAATGTTTTCAAATATTACCGCCGAGACGTTAGGTTGGGTTAGGTTAGGTTATATTACGTTACTGATGTATATAAAGGTCCCACGGAGACGTAGAGGCCAACTCGCCAAGTATGTTTTCAAATATTACCGCCGAGATGTTAGGTTGGGTTAGGTTAGGTTATATTACTTTATTGATGTATATAAAGGTCCCACGGAGACGTAGAGGCTAACTCGCCAGGTATGTTTTCAAATATTACCGCCGAGTTGTTAGGTTGGGTTAGGTTAGGTTATATTACGATATTGATATATATAAAGGTCCCACGGAGACATAGAGGCCAACTCGCCAGGAATGTTGTCAAATATTACCGCCGAGACGTTAGGATGGGTTAGGTTAGGTTGTATTACGTTATTGATGTATATAAAGGTCCCATGGAGACGTAGAGGCCAACTCGCCAGGAATGTTTTCAAATATTACCGCCGAGATGTTAGGTTGGGTTAGGTTAGGTTATATTACGTTATAGATGTATATAAAGGTCCCACGGAGACGTAGAGGCCAACTCGCCAGGAATGTTTTCAAATATTACCGCCGAGATGTTAGGTTGGGTTAGGTTAGGTTATATTACGTTATAGATGTATATAAAGGTCCCACGGAGACATAGAGGCCAACTCGCCAGGAATGTTGTCAAATATTACCGCCGAGATGATAGGCTGGGTTAGGTTAGGTTATATTACTTTATTGATGTATATAAAGGTCCCGCGGAGACGTAGAGGCCAACAAGCCAGGAATGTGATCAAATATTACCGCCGAGATGATAGGTTGGGTTAGGTTACGATATATTACGTTATTGATGTTTATGAAGGTCAAACGGAGACGTAGAGGCCAACTCGCCAGGAATGATGTCAAATATTACCGCCGAAATGTTAGGTTGTGTTAGGTTAGGCTATATTACGTTATTGATGTATATGAAGGTCCCACGGAGACGCAGATGCCAAGTCGCCATGAATGTTTTCAAATATTACCGCCGAGACGTTAGGTTGGGTTAGGTTAGGTTATATTACGTTATAGATGTATATAAAGGTCCCACGGAGACGTAGAGGCCAACTCGCCAGGAATGTTTTCAAATATTACCGCCGAGATGTTAGGTTGGGTTAGGTTAGGTTATATTTCGTTATGGATGTATATGAAGGTTCCACGGAGACGCAGAGGCCAACTCGCCAGGTATGTTGTCAAATATTACCGCCGAAATGTTAGGTTGGGTTAGGTTAGGCTATATTACGTTATTGATGTATATGAAGGTCCCACGGAGACGTAGATGCCAAATCGCCATGAATGTTTTCAAATATTACCGCCGAGACGTTAGGTTGGGTTAGGTTAGGTTATATTACGTTACTGATGTATATAAAGGTCCAACGGAGACGTAGAGGCCAACTCGCCAAGTATGTTTTCAAATATTACCGCCGAGATGTTAGGTTGGGTTAGGTTAGGTTATATTACTTTATTGATGTATATAAAGGTCCCACGGAGACGTAGAGGCCAACTCGCAAGGTATGTTTTCAAATATTACCGCCGAGTTGTTAGGTTGGGTTAGGTTAGGTTATATTACGATATTGATATATATAAAGGTCCCACGGAGACGTCGAGGCCAACACGCCAGGAATGTTTTCAAATATTACCGCCGAGATGTTAGGTTGGGTTAGGTTAGGTTATATTACGTTATTTATGTATAAAAAGATCCCACGGAGACGGAGAAGCCAAATCGCCAGGAATGTTTTCAAATATTACCGCCGAGATGTTAGGTTGGGTTAGGTTAGGTTATATTTCGTTATTGATGTATATGAAGGTTCCACGGAGACGCAGAGGCCAGCTCGCCAGGTATGTTGTCAAATATTACCGCCGAGATGTTAGGTTGGGTTAGGTTAGGTTATATTACGTTATAGATGTATATAAAGGTCCCACGGAGACATAGAGGCCAACTCGCCAGGAATGTTGTCAAATATTACCGCCGAGATGATAGGCTGGGTTAGGTTAGGTTATATTACTTTATTGATGTATATAAAGGTCCCACGGAGACGTCGAGGCCAACTCGCCAGGAATGTTTTCAAATATTACCGCCGAGATGTTAGGTTGGGTTAGGTTAGGTTATATTACTTTATTGATGTATATAAAGGTCCCACGGAGACGTAGAGGCCAACTCGCAAGGTATGTTTTCAAATATTACCGCCGAGTTGTTAGGTTGGGTTAGGTTAGGTTATATTACGATATTGATATATATAAAGGTCCCACGGAGACGTCGAGGCCAACACGCCAGGAATGTTTTCAAATATTACCGCCGAGATGTTAGGTTGGGTTAGGTTAGGCTATATTACGCTATTGATGTATATAAAGGTCCCACGGAGACATAGAGGCCAACTCGCCATGAATGTTTTCAAATATTACCGCCGAAATGTTAGGTTGGGTTAGGTTAGGTTATATTACGTTATTGATGTATATAAACGTACCACGGAGACGTAGATGCCAACTCGCCATGAATGTTTTCAAATATTACCGCCGAGAGGTTAGGTTGGGTTAGGTTAGGTTATATCACGTTATAGATGTATATAAAGGTCCCGCGGAGACGTAGAGGCCAACAAGCCAGGAATGTGATCAAATATTACCGCCGAGATGATAGGTTGGGTTAGGTTAGGCTATATTACGTTATTGATGTATATGAAGGTCCCACGGAGACGTAGATGCCAAATCGCCATGAATGTTTTCAAATATTACCGCCGAGACGTTAGGTTGGGTTAGGTTAGGTTATATTACGTTATGGATGTCTATAAAGGTCCCACGGTGACGTAGAGGCCACCTCGCCAGGAATGTTTTCAAATATTACCGCCGAGATGTTAGGTTGGGTTAGGTTAGGTTATATCACGTTATATATGTATATAAAGGTCCCGCGGAGACGTAGAGGCCAACAAGCCAGGAATGTGATCAAATATTACCGCCGAGATGATAGGTTGGGTTAGGTTACGATATATTACGTTATTGATGTTTATGAAGGTCAAACGGAGACGTAGAGGCCAACTCGCCAGGAATGATGTCAAATATTACCGCCGAAATGTTAGGTTGGGTTAGGTTAGGCTATATTACGTTATTGATGTATATAAAGGTCCCACGGAGACGTACAGGCCAACTCGCCAGGTATGTTTTCAAATATTACCGCCGAGATGTTAGGTTGGGTTAGGTTAGGTTATATTACGTTATTTATGTATAAAAAGATCCCACGGAGACGGAGAAGCCAAATCGCCGGGAATGTTTTCAAATATTACCGCCGAGATGTTAGGTTGGGTTAGGTTAGGTTATATTTCGTTATTGATGTATATGAAGGTTCCACGGAGACGCAGAGGCCAGCTCGCCAGGTATGTTGTCAAATATTACCGCCTAGATGTTAGGTTGGGTTAGGTTAGGCTATATTACGTTATTGATGTATATGAAGGTCCCACGGAGACGTAGATGCCAAATCGCCATGAATGTTTTCAAATATTACCGCCGAGACGTTAGGTTGGGTTAGGTTAGGTTATATTACGTTACTGATGTATATAAAGGTCCCACGGAGACGTAGAGGCCAACTCGCCAAGTATGTTTTCAAATATTACCGCCGAGATGTTAGGTTGGGTTAGGTTAGGTTATATTACTTTATTGATGTATATAAAGGTCCCACGGAGACGTAGAGGCTAACTCGCCAGGTATGTTTTCAAATATTACCGCCGAGTTGTTAGGTTGGGTTAGGTTAGGTTATATTACGATATTGATATATATAAAGGTCCCACGGAGACATAGAGGCCAACTCGCCAGGAATGTTGTCAAATATTACCGCCGAGACGTTAGGATGGGTTAGGTTAGGTTATATTACGTTATTGATGTATATAAAGGTCCCACGGAGACGTAGAGGCCAACTCGCCAGGAATGTTTTCAAATATTACCGCCGAGATGTTAGGTTGGGTTAGGTTAGGTTATATTACGTTATAGATGTATATAAAGGTCCCACGGAGACGTAGAGGCCAACACGCCAGGAATGTTTTCAAATATTACCGCCGAGATGTTAGGTTGGGTTAGGTTAGGTTATATTACGTTATAGATGTATATAAAGGTCCCGCGGAGACGTAGAGGCCAACAAGCCAGGAATGTGATCAAATATTACCGCCGAGATGATAGGTTGGGTTAGGTTAGGCTATATTACGTTATTGATGTATATGAAGGTCCCACGGAGACGTAGATGCCAAATCGCCATGAATGTTTTCAAATATTACCGCCGAGACGTTAGGTTGGGTTAGGTTAGGTTATATTACGTTATGGATGTCTATAAAGGTCCCACGGTGACGTAGAGGCCACCTCGCCAGGAATGTTTTCAAATATTACCGCCGAGATGTTAGGTTGGGTTAGGTTAGGTTATATCACGTTATAGATGTATATAAAGGTCCCGCGGAGACGTAGAGGCCAACAAGCCAGGAATGTGATCAAATATTACCGCCGAGATGATAGGTTGGGTTAGGTTACGATATATTACGTTATTGATGTTTATGAAGGTCAAACGGAGACGTAGAGGCCAACTCGCCAGGAATGATGTCAAATATTACCGCCGAAATGTTAGGTTGGGTTAGGTTAGGCTATATTACGTTATTGATGTATATAAAGGTCCCACGGAGACGTAGAGGCCAACTCGCCAGGTATGTTTTCAAATATTACCGCCGAGATGTTAGGTTGGGTTAGGTTAGGTTATATTACGTTATTTATGCATAAAAAGATCCCACGGAGACGGAGAAGCCAAATCGCCGGGAATGTTTTCAAATATTACCGCCGAGATGTTAGGTTGGGTTAGGTTAGGTTATATTTCGTTATTGATGTATATGAAGGTTCCACGGAGACGCAGAGGCCAGCTCGCCAGGAATGTTGTCAAATATTACCGCCGAGACGTTAGGATGGGTTAGGTTAGGTTGTATTACGTTATTGATGTATATAAAGGTCCCATGGAGACGTAGAGGCCAACTCGCCAGGAATGTTTTCAAATATTACCGCCGAGATGCTAGGTTGGGTTAGGTTAGGTTATATTACGTTATAGATGTACATAAAGGTCCCACGGAGACATAGAGGCCAACTCGCCAGGAATGTTGTCAAATATTACCGCCGAGACGTTAGGATGGGTTAGGTTAGGTTATATTACGTTATTGATGTATATAAAGGTCCCACGGAGACGTAGAGGCCAACTCGCCAGGAATGTTTTCAAATATTACCGCCGAGATGTTAGGTTGGGTTAGGTTAGGTTATATTACGTTATAGATGTATATAAAGGTCCCACGGAGACGTAGAGGCCAACACGCCAGGAATGTTTTCAAATATTACCGCCGAGATGTTAGGTTGGGTTAGGTTAGGTTATATTACGTTATAGATGTATATAAAGGTCCCACGGAGACATAGAGGCCTACTCGCCAGGAATGTTGTCAAATATTACCGCCGAGATGATAGGCTCGGTTAGGTTAGGTTATATTACTTTATTGATGTATATAAAGGTCCGACGGAGACGTAGAGGCCAACTCGCCAGGAATGTTTTCAAATATTACCGCCGAGATGTTAGGTTGGGTTAGGTTAGGCTATATTACGTTATTGATGTATATGAAGGTCACACGGAGACGTAGATGCCAAATCGCCATGAATGTTTTCAAATATTACCGCCGAGACGTCAGGTTGGGTTAGGTTAGGTTATATTACGTTATTTATGTATAAAAAGATCCCACGGAGACGGAGAAGCGAACTCGCCAGGAATGTTTTCAAATATTACCGCCGAGATGTTAGGTTGGGTTAGGTTAGGTTATATTTCGTTATTGATGTATATGAAGGTTCCACGGAGACGCAGAGGTCAACTCGCCAAGAATGTTTTCAAATATTACCGCCGAGATGTTAGGTTGAGTTAGGTTAGGTTATGTTTCGTTATTGATGTATATGAAGGTCCCACGGAGACATAGAGGCCAACACGCCAGGCATGTTGTCAAATATTACCGACGAGATGTTAGGTTGGGTTAGGTTAGGTTACATTACTTTATTGATGTATATAAAGGTCCCACGGAGACGTAGAGGCCAACTCGCCAGGTATGTTTTCAAATATTACCGCCGAGATGTTAGGTTGGGTTAGGTTAGGTTATATTACGTTATTGATGTATATGAAGGTCCCACGGAGACGTAGATGCCAACTCGCCAGGCATGTTTTCAAATATTACCGCCGAGATGTTAGGTTGGGTTAGGTTAGGTTATGTCACGTTATAGATGTATATAAAGGTCCCGCGGAGACGTAGAGGCCACAAACCAGGAATGTGATCAAATATTACCGCCGGGATGATAGGTTGGGTTAGGTTACGTTATATTACGTTATTGATGTATATAAATGTCCCACGGAGACGGAGAAGCCAACTCGCCAGGAATGTTTTCAAATATTACCGCCGAGACGTTAGGTTGGGTTAGGTTAGGTTATATTACGTTACTGATGTATATAAAGGTCCCACGGAGACGTAGAGGCCAACTCGCCAAGTATGTTTTCAAATATTACCGCCGAGACGTTAGGTTGGGTTAGGTTAGGTTATATTTCGTTATTGATGTATATGAAGGTTCCACGGAGACGCAGAGGCCAGTTCGCCAGGTATGTTGTCAAATATTACCGCCTAGATGTTAGGTTGGGTTAGGTTAGGCTATATTACGTTATTGATGTATATGAAGGTCCCACGGAGACGTAGATGCCAAATCGCCATGAATGTTTTCAAATATTACCGCCGAGACGTTAGGTTGGGTTAGGTTAGGTTATATTACGTTACTGATGTATATAAAGGTCCCACGGAGACGTAGAGGCCAACTCGCCAAGTATGTTTTCAAATATTACCGCCGAGATGTTAGGTTGGGTTAGGTTAGGTTATATTACGTTATTTATGTATAAAAAGATCCCACGGAGACGGAGAAGCCAAATCGCCGGGAATGTTTTCAAATATTACCGCCGAGATGTTAGATTGGGTTAGGTTAGGTTATATTTCGTTATTGATGTATATGAAGGTTCCACGGAGACGCAGAGGCCAGCTCGCCAGGAATGTTGTCAAATATTACCGCCGAGACGTTAGGATGGGTTAGGTTAGGTTGTATTACGTTATTGATGTATATAAAGGTCCCATGGAGACGTAGAGGCCAACTCGCCAGGAATGTTTTCAAATATTACCGCCGAGATGCTAGGTTGGGTTAGGTTAGGTTATATTACGTTATAGATGTACATAAAGGTCCCACGGAGACATAGAGGCCAACTCGCCAGGAATGTTGTCAAATATTACCGCCGAGACGTTAGGATGGGTTAGGTTAGGTTATATTACGTTATTGATGTATATAAAGGTCCCACGGAGACGTAGAGGCCAACTCGCCAGGAATGTTTTCAAATATTACCGCCGAGATGTTAGGTTGGGTTAGGTTAGGTTATATTACGTTATAGATGTATATAAAGGTCCCACGGAGACGTAGAGGCCAACACGCCAGGAATGTTTTCAAATATTACCGCCGAGATGTTAGGTTGGGTTAGGTTAGGTTATATTACGTTATAGATGTATATAAAGGTCCCACGGAGACATAGAGGCCTACTCGCCAGGAATGTTGTCAAATATTACCGCCGAGATGATAGGCTCGGTTAGGTTAGGTTATATTACTTTATTGATGTATATAAAGGTCCGACGGAGACGTAGAGGCCAACTCGCCAGGAATGTTTTCAAATATTACCGCCGAGATGTTAGGTTGGGTTAGGTTAGGCTATATTACGTTATTGATGTATATGAAGGTCACACGGAGACGTAGATGCCAAATCGCCATGAATGTTTTCAAATATTACCGCCGAGACGTCAGGTTGGGTTAGGTTAGGTTATATTACGTTATTTATGTATAAAAAGATCCCACGGAGACGGAGAAGCGAACTCGCCAGGAATGTTTTCAAATATTACCGCCGAGATGTTAGGTTGGGTTAGGTTAGGTTATATTTCGTTATTGATGTATATGAAGGTTCCACGGAGACGCAGAGGTCAACTCGCCAAGAATGTTTTCAAATATTACCGCCGAGATGTTAGGTTGGGTTAGGTTAGGTTATGTTTCGTTATTGATGTATATGAAGGTCCCACGGAGACATAGAGGCCAACACGCCAGGCATGTTGTCAAATATTACCGACGAGATGTTAGGTTGGGTTAGGTTAGGTTACATTACTTTATTGATGTATATAAAGGTCCCACGGAGACGTAGAGGCCAACTCGCCAGGTATGTTTTCAAATATTACCGCCGAGATGTTAGGTTGGGTTAGGTTAGGTTATATTACGTTATTGATGTATATGAAGGTCCCACGGAGACGTAGATGCCAACTCGCCAGGCATGTTTTCAAATATTACCGCCGAGATGTTAGGTTGGGTTAGGTTAGGTTATGTCACGTTATAGATGTATATAAAGGTCCCGCGGAGACGTAGAGGCCACAAACCAGGAATGTGATCAAATATTACCGCCGGGATGATAGGTTGGGTTAGGTTACGTTATATTACGTTATTGATGTATATAAATGTCCCACGGAGACGGAGAAGCCAACTCGCCAGGAATGTTTTCAAATATTACCGCCGAGACGTTAGGTTGGGTTAGGTTAGGTTATATTACGTTACTGATGTATATAAAGGTCCCACGGAGACGTAGAGGCCAACTCGCCAAGTATGTTTTCAAATATTACCGCCGAGACGTTAGGTTGGGTTAGGTTAGGTTATATTTCGTTATTGATGTATATGAAGGTTCCACGGAGACGCAGAGGCCAGTTCGCCAGGTATGTTGTCAAATATTACCGCCTAGATGTTAGGTTGGGTTAGGTTAGGCTATATTACGTTATTGATGTATATGAAGGTCCCACGGAGACGTAGATGCCAAATCGCCATGAATGTTTTCAAATATTACCGCCGAGACGTTAGGTTGGGTTAGGTTAGGTTATATTACGTTACTGATGTATATAAAGGTCCCACGGAGACGTAGAGGCCAACTCGCCAAGTATGTTTTCAAATATTACCGCCGAGATGTTAGGTTGGGTTAGGTTAGGTTATATTACTTTATTGATGTATATAAAGGTCCCACGGAGACGTAGAGGCCAACTCGCAAGGTATGTTTTCAAATATTACCGCCGAGTTGTTAGGTTGGGTTAGGTTAGGTTATATTACGATATTGATATATATAAAGGTCCCACGGAGACGTCGAGGCCAACACGCCAGGAATGTTTTCAAATATTACCGCCGAGATGTTAGGTTGGGTTAGGTTAGGCTATATTACGCTATTGATGTATATAAAGGTCCCACGGAGACATAGAGGCCAACTCGCCATGAATGTTTTCAAATATTGCCGCCGAAATGTTAGGTTGGGTTAGGTTAGGTTATATTACGTTATTGATGTATATAAACGTACCACGGAGACGTAGATGCCAACTCGCCATGAATGTTTTCAAATATTACCGCCGAGACGTTAGGTTGGGTTAGGTTAGGTTATATTACGTTACTGATGTATATAAAGGTCCCACGGAGACGTAGAGGCCAACTCGCCAAGTATGTTTTCAAATATTACCGCCGAGATGTTAGGTTGGGTTAGGTTAGGTTATATTACTTTATTGATGTATATAAAGGTCCCACGGAGACGTAGAGGCCAACTCGCCAGGTATGTTTTCAAATATTACCGCCGAGTTGTTAGGTTGGGTTAGGTTAGGTTATATTACGTTATAGATGTATATAAAGGTCCCACGGAGACGTAGAGGCCAAATCGCCAGGTATGTTTTCAAATATTACCGCCGAGATGCTAGGTTGGGTTAGGTTAGGTTATATTACGTTATAGATGTACATAAAGGTCCCACGGAGACATAGAGGCCAACTCGCCAGGAATGTTGTCAAATATTACCGCCGAGACGTTAGGATGGGTTAGGTTAGGTTATATTACGTTATTGATGTATATAAAGGTCCCACGGAGACGTAGAGGCCAACTCGCCAGGAATGTTTTCAAATATTACCGCCGAGATGTTAGGTTGGGTTAGGTTAGGTTATATTACGTTATAGATGTATATAAAGGTCCCACGGAGACGTAGAGGCCAACACGCCAGGAATGTTTTCAAATATTACCGCCGAGATGTTAGGTTGGGTTAGGTTAGGTTATATTACGTTATAGATGTATATAAAGGTCCCACGGAGACATAGAGGCCAACTCGCCAGGAATGTTGTCAAATATTACCGCCGAGATGATAGGCTCGGTTAGGTTAGGTTATATTACTTTATTGATGTATATAAAGGTCCGACGGAGACGTAGAGGCCAACTCGCCAGGAATGTTTTCAAATATTACCGCCGAGATGTTAGGTTGGGTTAGGTAAGGCTATATTACGTTATTGATGTATATGAAGGTCACACGGAGACGTAGATGCCAAATCGCCATGAATGTTTTCAAATATTACCGCCGAGACGTCAGGTTGGGTTAGGTTAGGTTATATTACGTTATTTATGTATAAAAAGATCCCACGGAGACGGAGAAGCGAACTCGCCAGGAATGTTTTCAAATATTACCGCCGAGATGTTAGGTTGGGTTAGGTTAGGTTATATTTCGTTATTGATGTATATGAAGGTTCCACGGAGACGCAGAGGTCAACTCGCCAAGAATGTTTTCAAATATTACCGCCGAGATGTTAGGTTGGGTTAGGTTAGGTTATGTTTCGTTATTGATGTATATGAAGGTCCCACGGAGACATAGAGGCCAACACGCCAGGCATGTTGTCAAATATTACCGCCGAGATGTTAGGTTGGGTTAGGTTAGGTTACATTACTTTATTGATGTATATAAAGGTCCCACGGAGACGTAGAGGCCAACTCGCCAGGTATGTTTTCAAATATTACCGCCGAGATGTTAGGTTGGGTTAGGTTAGGTTATATTACGTTATTGATGTATATGAAGGTCCCACGGAGACGTAGATGCCAACTCGCCAGGCATGTTTTCAAATATTACCGCCGAGATGTTAGGTTGGGTTAGGTTAGGTTATGTCACGTTATAGATGTATATAAAGGTCCCGCGGAGACGTAGAGGCCACAAACCAGGAATGTGATCAAATATTAGCGCCGGGATGATAGGTTGGGTTAGGTTACGTTATATTACGTTATTGATGTATATAAATGTCCCACGGAGACGGAGAAGCCAACTCGCCAGGAATGTTTTCAAATATTACCGCCGAGACGTTAGGTTGGGTTAGGTTAGGTTATATTACGTTACTGATGTATATAAAGGTCCCACGGAGACGTAGAGGCCAACTCGCCAAGTATGTTTTCAAATATTACCGCCGAGATGTTAGGTTGGGTTAGGTTAGGTTATATTACTTTATTGATGTATATAAAGGTCCCACGGAGACGTAGAGGCCAACTCGCAAGGTATGTTTTCAAATATTACCGCCGAGTTGTTAGGTTGGGTTAGGTTAGGTTATATTACGATATTGATATATATAAAGGTCCCACGGAGACGTCGAGGCCAACACGCCAGGAATGTTTTCAAATATTACCGCCGAGATGTTAGGTTGGGTTAGGTTAGGCTATATTACGCTATTGATGTATATAAAGGTCCCACGGAGACATAGAGGCCAACTCGCCATGAATGTTTTCAAATATTGCCGCCGAAATGTTAGGTTGGGTTAGGTTAGGTTATATTACGTTATTGATGTATATAAACGTACCACGGAGACGTAGATGCCAACTCGCCATGAATGTTTTCAAATATTACCGCCGAGAGGTTAGGTTGTGTTAGGTTAGGTTATATCACGTTATAGATGTATATAAAGGTCCCGCGGAGACGTAGAGGCCAACAAGCCAGGAATGTGATCAAATATTACTGCCGAGATGATAGGTTGGGTTAAGTTACGTTATATTACGTTATTGATGTTTATGAAGGTCAAACGGAGACGTAGAGGCCAACTCGCCAGGAATGATGTCAAATATTACCGCCGAAATGTTAGGTTGGGTTAGGTTAGGCTATATTACGTTATTGATGTATATGAAGGTCCCACGGAGACGTAGATGCCAAATCGCCATGAATGTTTTCAAATATTACCGCCGAGACGTTAGGTTGGGTTAGGTTAGGTTATATTACGTTATTGATGTATATAAAGGTCCCACGGTGACGGAGAAGCCAACTCGCCAGGAATGTTTTCAAATATTACCGCCGAGATGTTAGGTTGGGTTAGGTTAGGTTATATTTCATTATTGATGTATATGAAGGTTCCACGGAAACGTAGAGGCCAACTCGCCAGGTATGTTGTCAAATATTACCGCCGAAATGTTAGGTTGGGTTAGGTTAGGCTATATTACGTTATTGATGTATATGAAGGTCCCACGGAGACGTAGATGCCAAATCGCCATGAATGTTTTCAAATATTACCGCCGAGACGTTAGGTTGGGTTAGGTTAGGTTATATTACGTTATTGATGTATATAAAGGTCCCACGGAGACGTAGAGGCCAACTCGCCAGGTATGTTTTCAAATATTACCGCCGAGATGTTAGGTTGGGTTAGGTTAGGTTATATTACGTTATTTATGTATAAAAAGATCCCACGGAGACGGAGAAGCCAAATCGCCAGGAATGTTTTCAAATATTACCGCCGAGATGTTAGGTTGGGTTAGGTTAGGTTATATTTCGTTATTGATGTATATGAAGGTTCCACGGAGACGCAGAGGCCAGCTCGCCAGGTATGTTGTCAAATATTACCGCCTAGATGTTAGGTTGGGTTAGGTTAGGCTATATTACGTTATTGATGTATATGAAGGTCCCACGGAGACGTAGATGCCAAATCGCCATGAATGTTTTCAAATATTACCGCCGAGACGTTAGGTTGGGTTAGGATAGGTTATATTACGTTACTGATGTATATAAAGGTCCCACGGAGACGTAGAGGCCAACTCGCCAAGTATGTTTTCAAATATTACCGCCGAGATGTTAGGTTGGGTTAGGTTAGGTTATATTACTTTATTGATGTATATAAAGGTCCCACGGAGACGTCGAGGCCAACACGCCAGGAATGTTTTCAAATATTACCGCCGAGATGTTAGGTTGGGTTAGGTTAGGCTATATTACGCTATTGATGTATATAAAGGTCCCACGGAGACATAGAGGCCAACTCGACATGAATGTTTTCAAATATTACCGCCGAAATGTTAGGTTGGGTTAGGTTAGGTTATATTACGTTATTGATGTATATAAACGTACCACGGAGACGTAGATGCCAACTCGCCATGAATGTTTTCAAATATTACCGCCGAGAGGTTAGGTTGGGTTAGGTTAGGTTATATCACGGTATAGATGTATATAAAGGTCCCGCGGAGACGTAGAGGCCAACAAGCCAGGAATGTGATCAAATATTACCGACGAGATGATAGGTTGGGTTAGGTTAGGCTATATTACGTTATTGATGTATATGAAGGTCCCACGGAGACGTAGATGCCAAATCGCCATGAATGTTTTCAAATATTACCGCCGAGACGTTAGGTTGGGTTAGGTTAGGTTATATTACGTTATGGATGTCTATAAAGGTCCCACGGTGACGTAGAGGCCACCTCGCCAGGAATGTTTTCAAATATTACCGCCGAAATGTTAGGTTGGGTTAGGTTAGGTTATATCACGTTATAGATGTATATAAAGGTCCGGCGGAGACGTAGAGGCCAACAAGCCAGGAATGTGATCAAATATTACCGCCGAGATGATAGGTTGGGTTAGGTTACGATATATTACGTTATTGATGTTTATGAAGGTCAAACGGAGACGTAGAGGCCAACTCGCCAGGAATGATGTCAAATATTACCGCCGAAATGTTAGGTTGGGTTAGGTTAGGCTATATTACGTTATTGATGTATATGAAGGTCCCACGGAGACGTAGATGCCAAATCGCCATGAATGTTTTCAAATATTACCGCCGAGACGTTAGGTTGGGTTAGGTTAGGTTATATTACGTTATTGATGTATATAAAGGTCCCACGGAGACGTAGAGGCCAACTCGCCAGGTATGTTTTCAAATATTACCGCCGAGATGTTAGGTTGGGTTAGGTTAGGTTATATTACGTTATTTATGTATAAAAAGATCCCACGGAGACGGAGAAGCCAAATCGCCAGGAATGTTTTCAAATATTACCGCCGAGATGTTAGGTTGGGTTAGGTTAGGTTATATTTCGTTATTGATGTACATAAAGGTCCCACGGAGACATAGAGGCCAACTCGCCAGGAATGTTGTCAAATATTACCGCCGAGACGTTAGGATGGGTTAGGTTAGGTTATATTACTTTATTGATGTATATAAAGGTCCCACGGAGACGTAGAGGCCAACTCGCAAGGTATGTTTTCAAATATTACCGCCGAGTTGTTAGGTTGGGTTAGGTTAGGTTATATTACGATATTGATATATATAAAGGTCCCACGGAGACGTCGAGGCCAACACGCCAGGAATGTTTTCAAATATTACCGCCGAGATGTTAGGTTGGGTTAGGTTAGGCTATATTACGCTATTGATGTATATAAAGGTCCCACGGAGACATAGAGGCCAACTCGCCATGAATGTTTTCAAATATTGCCGCCGAAATGTTAGGTTGGGTTAGGTTAGGTTATATTACGTTATTGATGTATATAAACGTACCACGGAGACGTAGATGCCAACTCGCCATGAATGTTTTCAAATATTACCGCCGAGAGGTTAGGTTGGGTTAGGTTAGGTTATATCACGTTATAGATGTATATAAAGGTCCCGCGGAGACGTAGAGGCCAACAAGCCAGGAATGTGATCAAATATTACTGCCGAGATGATAGGTTGGGTTAAGTTACGTTATATTACGTTATTGATGTTTATGAAGGTCAAACGGAGACGTAGAGGCCAACTCGCCAGGAATGATGTCAAATATTACCGCCGAAATGTTAGGTTGGGTTAGGTTAGGCTATATTACGTTATTGATGTATATGAAGGTCCCACGGAGACGTAGATGCCAAATCGCCATGAATGTTTTCAAATATTACCGCCGAGACGTTAGGTTGGGTTAGTTTAGGTTATATTACGTTATTGATGTATATAAAGGTCCCACGGTGACGGAGAAGCCAACTCGCCAGGAATGTTTTCAAATATTACCGCCGAGATGTTAGGTTGGGTTAGGTTAGGTTATATTTCATTATTGATGTATATGAAGGTTCCACGGAAACGTAGAGGCCAACTCGCCAGGTATGTTGTCAAATATTACCGCCGAAATGTTAGGTTGGGTTAGGTTAGGCTATATTACGTTATTGATGTATATGAAGGTCCCACGGAGACGTAGATGCCAAATCGCCATGAATGTTTTCAAATATTACCGCCGAGACGTTAGGTTGGGTTAGGTTAGGTTATATTACGTTATTGATGTATATAAAGGTCCCACGGAGACGTAGAGGCCAACTCGCCAGGTATGTTTTCAAATATTACCGCCGAGATGTTAGGTTGGGTTAGGTTAGGTTATATTACGTTATTTATGTATAAAAAGATCCCACGGAGACGGAGAAGCCAAATCGCCAGGAATGTTTTCAAATATTACCGCCGAGATGTTAGGTTGGGTTAGGTTAGGTTATATTTCGTTATTGATGTATATGAAGGTTCCACGGAGACGCAGAGGCCAGCTCGCCAGGTATGTTGTCAAATATTACCGCCTAGATGTTAGGTTGGGTTAGGTTAGGCTATATTACGTTATTGATGTATATGAAGGTCCCACGGAGACGTAGATGCCAAATCGCCATGAATGTTTTCAAATATTACCGCCGAGACGTTAGGTTGGGTTAGGATAGGTTATATTACGTTACTGATGTATATAAAGGTCCCACGGAGACGTAGAGGCCAACTCGCCAAGTATGTTTTCAAATATTACCGCCGAGATGTTAGGTTGGGTTAGGTTAGGTTATATTACTTTATTGATGTATATAAAGGTCCCACGGAGACGTCGAGGCCAACACGCCAGGAATGTTTTCAAATATTACCGCCGAGATGTTAGGTTGGGTTAGGTTAGGCTATATTACGCTATTGATGTATATAAAGGTCCCACGGAGACATAGAGGCCAACTCGACATGAATGTTTTCAAATATTACCGCCGAAATGTTAGGTTGGGTTAGGTTAGGTTATATTACGTTATTGATGTATATAAACGTACCACGGAGACGTAGATGCCAACTCGCCATGAATGTTTTCAAATATTACCGCCGAGAGGTTAGGTTGGGTTAGGTTAGGTTATATCACGGTATAGATGTATATAAAGGTCCCGCGGAGACGTAGAGGCCAACAAGCCAGGAATGTGATCAAATATTACCGCCGAGATGATAGGTTGGGTTAGGGTAGGCTATATTACGTTATTGATGTATATGAAGGTCCCACGGAGACGTAGATGCCAAATCGCCATGAATGTTTTCAAATATTACCGCCGAGACGTTAGGTTGGGTTAGGTTAGGTTATATTACGTTATGGATGTCTATAAAGGTCCCACGGTGACGTAGAGGCCACCTCGCCAGGAATGTTTTCAAATATTACCGCCGAAATGTTAGGTTGGGTTAGGTTAGGTTATATCACGTTATAGATGTATATAAAGGTCCCGCGGAGACGTAGAGGCCAACAAGCCAGGAATGTGATCAAATATTACCGCCGAGATGATAGGTTGGGTTAGGTTACGATATATTACGTTATTGATGTTTATGAAGGTCAAACGGAGACGTAGAGGCCAACTCGCCAGGAATGATGTCAAATATTACCGCCGAAATGTTAGGTTGGGTTAGGTTAGGCTATATTACGTTATTGATGTATATGAAGGTCCCACGGAGACGTAGATGCCAAATCGCCATGAATGTTTTCAAATATTACCGCCGAGACGTTAGGTTGGGTTAGGTTAGGTTATATTACGTTATTGATGTATATAAAGGTCCCACGGAGACGTAGAGGCCAACTCGCCAGGTATGTTTTCAAATATTACCGCCGAGATGTTAGGTTGGGTTAGGTTAGGTTATATTACGTTATTTATGTATAAAAAGATCCCACGGAGACGGAGAAGCCAAATCGCCAGGAATGTTTTCAAATATTACCGCCGAGATGTTAGGTTGGGTTAGGTTAGGTTATATTTCGTTATTGATGTACATAAAGGTCCCACGGAGACATAGAGGCCAACTCGCCAGGAATGTTGTCAAATATTACCGCCGAGACGTTAGGATGGGTTAGGTTAGGTTATATTACGTTATTGATGTATATAAAGGTCCCACGGAGACGTAGAGGCCAACTCGCCAGGAATGTTTTCAAATATTACCGCCGAGATGTTAGGTTGGGTTAGGTTAGGTTATATTACGTTATAGATGTATATAAAGGTCCCACGGAGACGTAGAGGCCAACACGCCAGGAATGTTTTCAAATATTACCGCCGAGATGTTAGGTTGGGTTAGGTTAGGTTATATTACGTTATAGATGTATATAAAGGTCCCACGGAGACATAGAGGCCAACTCGCCAGGAATGTTGTCAAATATTACCGCCGAGATGATAGGCTCGGTTAGGTTAGGTTATATTACTTTATTGATGTATATAAAGGTCCGACGGAGACGTAGAGGCCAACTCGCCAGGAATGTTTTCAAATATTACCGCCGAGATGTTAGGTTGGGTTAGGTTAGGCTATATTACGTTATTGATGTATATGAAGGTCACACGGAGACGTAGATGCCAAATCGCCATGAATGTTTTCAAATATTACCGCCGAGACGTCAGGTTGGGTTAGGTTAGGTTATATTACGTCATTTATGTATAAAAAGATCCCACGGAGACGGAGAAGCGAACTCGCCAGGAATGTTTTCAAATATTACCGCCGAGATGTTAGGTTGGGTTAGGTTAGGTTATATTTCGTTATTGATGTATATGAAGGTTCCACGGAGACGCAGAGGTCAACTCGCCAAGAATGTTTTCAAATATTACCGCCGAGATGTTAGGTTGGGTTAGGTTAGGTTATATTACGTTATTGATGTATATGAAGGTCCCACGGAGACGTAGATGCCAACTCGCCAGGCATGTTTTCAAATATTACCGCCGAGATGTTAGGTTGGGTTAGGTTAGGTTATGTCACGTTATAGATGTATATAAAGGTCCCGCGGAGACGTAGAGGCCACAAACCAGGAATGTGATCAAATATTACCGCCGGGATGATAGGTTGGGTTAGGTTACGTTATATTACGTTATTGATGTATATAAATGTCCCACGGAGACGGAGAAGCCAACTCGCCAGGAATGTTGTTAAATATTACCGCCGAAATGTTAGGTTGTGTTAGGTTAGGCTATATTACGTTATTGATGTATATGAAGGTCCCACGGAGACGCAGATGCCAAGTCGCCATGAATGTTTTCAAATATTACCGCCGAGACGTTAGGTTGGGTTAGGTTAGGTTATATTACGTTATAGATGTATATAAAGGTCCCACGGAGACGTAGAGGTCAACTCGACAGGAATGTTTTCAAATATTACCGCCGAGATGTTAGGTTGGGTTAGGTTAGGTTATATTTCGTTATGGATGTATATGAAGGTTCCACGGAGACGCAGAGGCCAACTCGCCAGGTATGTTGTCAAATATTACCGCCGAAATGTTAGGTTGGGTTAGGTTAGGCTATATTACGTTATTGATGTATATGAAGGTCCCACGGAGACGTAGATGCCAAATCGCCATGAATGTTTTCAAATATTACCGCCGAGACGTTAGGTTGGGTTAGGTTAGGTTATATTACGTTACTGATGTATATAAAGGTCCAACGGAGACGTAGAGGCCAACTCGCCAAGTATGTTTTCAAATATTACCGCCGAGATGTTAGGTTGGGTTAGGTTAGGTTATATTACTTTATTGATGTATATAAAGGTCCCACGGAGACGTAGAGGCCAACTCGCAAGGTATGTTTTCAAATATTACCGCCGAGTTGTTAGGTTGGGTTAGGTTAGGTTATATTACGATATTGATATATATAAAGGTCCCACGGAGACGTCGAGGCCAACACGCCAGGAATGTTTTCAAATGTTACCGCCGAGATGTTAGGTTGGGTTAGGTTAGGCTATATTACGCTATTGATGTATATAAAGGTCCCACGGAGACATAGAGGCCAACTCGCCATGAATGTTTTCAAATATTACCGCCGAAATGTTAGGTTGGGTTAGGTTAGGTTATATTACGTTATTGATGTATATAAACGTACCACGGAGACGTAGATGCCAACTCGCCATGAATGTTTTCAAATATTACCGCCGAGAGGTTAGGTTGGGTTAGGTTAGGTTATATCACGTTATAGATGTATATAAAGGTCCCGCGGAGACGTAGAGGCCAACAAGCCAGGAATGTGATCAAATATTACCGCCGAGATGATAGGTTGGGTTAAGTTAGGCTATATTACGTTATTGATGTATATGAAGGTCCCACGGAGACGTAGATGCCAAATCGCCATGAATGTTTTCAAATATTACCGCCGAGACGTTAGGTTGGGTTAGGTTAGGTTATATTACGTTATGGATGTCTATAAAGGTCCCACGGTGACGTAGAGGCCACCTCGCCAGGAATGTTTTCAAATATTACCGCCGAGATGTTAGGTTGGGTTAGGTTAGGTTATATCACGTTATAGATGTATATAAAGGTCCCGCGGAGACGTAGAGGCCAACAAGCCAGGAATGTGATCAAATATTACCGCCGAGATGATAGGTTGGGTTAGGTTACGATATATTACGTTATTGATGTTTATGAAGGTCAAACGGAGACGTAGAGGCCAACTCGCCAGGAATGATGTCAAATATTACCGCCGAAATGTTAGGTTGGGTTAGGTTAGGCTATATTACGTTATTGATGTATATGAAGGTCCCACGGAGACGTAGATGCCAAATCGCCATGAATGTTTTCAAATATTACCGCCGAGACGTTAGGTTGGGCTAGGTTAGGTTATATTACGTTATTGATGTATATAAAGGTCCCACGGTGACGGAGAAGCCAACTCGCCAGGAATGTTTTCAAATATTACCGCCGAGATGTTAGGTTGGGTTAGGTTAGGTTATATTTCATTATTGATGTATATGAAGGTTCCCCGGAAACGTAGAGGCCAACTCGCCAGGTATGTTGTCAAATATTACCGCCGAAATGTTAGGTTGGGTTAGGTTAGGCTATATTACGTTATTGATGTATATGAAGGTCCCACGGAGACGTAGATGCCAAATCGCCATGAATGTTTTCAAATATTACCGCCGAGACGTTAGGTTGGGTTAGGTTAGGTTATATTACGTTATTGATGTATATAAAGGTCCCACGGAGACGTAGAGGCCAACTCGCCAGGAATGTTTTCAAATATTACCGCCGAGATGTTAGGTTGGGTTAGGTTAGGTTATATTTCGTTATTGATGTATATGAAGGTTCCACGGAGACGCAGAGGCCAGCTCGCCAGGTATGTTGTCAAATATTACCGCCGAGATGTTAGGTTGGGTTAGGTTAGGTTATATTACGTTATAGATGTATATAAAGGTCCCACGGAGACATAGAGGCCAACTCGCCAGGAATGTTGTCAAATATTACCGCCGAGATGATAGGCTGGGTTAGGTTAGGTTATATTACTTTATTGATGTATATAAAGGTCCCACGGAGACGTCGAGGCCAACTCGCCAGGAATGTTTTCAAATATTACCGCCGAGATGTTAGGTTGGGTTAGGTTAGGTTATATTACTTTATTGATGTATATAAAGGTCCCACGGAGACGTAGAGGCCAACTCGCAAGGTATGTTTTCAAATATTACCGCCGAGTTGTTAGGTTGGGTTAGGTTAGGTTATATTACGATATTGATATATATAAAGGTCCCACGGAGACGTCGAGGCCAACACGCCAGGAATGTTTTCAAATATTACCGCCGAGATGTTAGGTTGGGTTAGGTTAGGCTATATTACGCTATTGATGTATATAAAGGTCCCACGGAGACATAGAGGCCAACTCGCCATGAATGTTTTCAAATATTACCGCCGAAATGTTAGGTTGGGTTAGGTTAGGTTATATTACGTTATTGATGTATATAAACGTACCACGGAGACGTAGATGCCAACTCGCCATGAATGTTTTCAAATATTACCGCCGAGAGGTTAGGTTGGGTTAGGTTAGGTTATATCACGTTATAGATGTATATAAAGGTCCCGCGGAGACGTAGAGGCCAACAAGCCAGGAATGTGATCAAATATTACCGCCGAGATGATAGGTTGGGTTAGGTTACGATATATTACGTTATTGATGTTTATGAAGGTCAAACGGAGACGTAGAGGCCAACTCGCCAGGAATGATGTCAAATATTACCGCCGAAATGTTAGGTTGGGTTAGGTTAGGCTATATTACGTTATTGATGTATATGAAGGTCCCACGGAGACGTAGATGCCAAATCGCCATGAATGTTTTCAAATATTACCGCCGAGACGTTAGGTTGGGTTAGGTTAGGTTATATTACGTTATTGATGTATATAAAGGTCCCACGGTGACGGAGAAGCCAACTCGCCAGGATTGTTTTCAAATATTACCGCCGAGATGTTAGGTTGGGTTAGGTTAGGTTATATTTCATTATTGATGTATATGAAGGTTCCACGGAAACATAGAGGCCAACTCGCCAGGTATGTTGTCAAATATTACCGCCGAAATGTTAGGTTGGGTTAGGTTAGGCTATATTACGTTATTGATGTATATGAAGGTCCCACGGAGACGTAGATGCCAAATCGCCATGAATGTTTTCAAATATTACCGCCGAGACGTTAGGTTGGGTTAGGTTAGGTTATATTACGTTATTGATGTATATAAAGGTCCCACGGAGACGTAGAGGCCAACTCGCCAGGTATGTTTTCAAATATTACCGCCGAGATGTTAGGTTGGGTTAGGTTAGGTTATATTACGTTATTTATGTATAAAAAGATCCCACGGAGACGGAGAAGCCAAATCGCCAGGAATGTTTTCAAATATTACCGCCGAGATGTTAGGTTGGGTTAGGTTAGGTTATATTTCGTTATTGATGTATATGAAGGTTCCACGGAGACGCAGAGGCCAGCTCGCCAGGTATGTTGTCAAATATTACCGCCGAGATGTTAGGTTGGGTTAGGTTAGGTTATATTACGTTATAGATGTATATAAAGGTCCCACGGAGACATAGAGGCCAACTCGCCAGGAATGTTGTCAAATATTACCGCCGAGATGATAGGCTGGGTTAGGTTAGGTTATATTACTTTATTGATGTATATAAAGGTCCCACGGAGACGTCGAGGCCAACTCGCCAGGAATGTTTTCAAATATTACCGCCGAGATGTTAGGTTGTGTTAGGTTAGGTTATATTACGTTATAGATGTATATAAAGGTCCCACGGAGACGTAGAGGCCAAATCGCCAGGTATGTTTTAAAATATTACCGCCGAGATGCTAGGTTGGGTTAGGTTAGGTTATATTACGTTATAGATGTATATAAAGGTCCCACGGAGACATAGAGGCCAACTCGCCAGGAATGTTGTCAAATATTACCGCCGAGACGTTAGGATGGGTTAGGTTAGGTTATATTACGTTATTGATGTATATAAAGGTCCCACGGAGACGTAGAGGCCAACTCGCCAGGAATGTTTTCAAATATTACCGCCGAGATGTTAGGTTGGGTTAGGTTAGGTTATATTACGTTATATATGTATATAAAGGTCCCACGGAGACGTAGAGGCCAACACGCCAGGAATGTTTTCAAATATTACCGCCGAGATGTTAGGTTGGGTTAGGTTAGGTTATATTACGTTATAGATGTATATAAAGGTCCCACGGAGACATAGAGGCCAACTCGCCAGGAATGTTGTCAAATATTACCGCCGAGATGATAGGCTCGGTTAGGTTAGGTTATATTACTTTATTGATGTATATAAAGGTCCGACGGAGACGTAGAGGCCAACTCGCCAGGAATGTTTTCAAATATTACCGCCGAGATGTTAGGTTGGGTTAGGTTAGGCTATATTACGTTATTGATGTATATGAAGGTCACACGGAGACGTAGATGCCAAATCGCCATGAATGTTTTCAAATATTACCGCCGAGACGTCAGGTTGGGTTAGGTTAGGTTATATTACGTTATTTATGTATAAAAAGATCCCACGGAGACGGAGAAGCGAACTCGCCAGGAATGTTTTCAAATATTACCGCCGAGATGTTAGGTTGGGTTAGGTTAGGTTATATTTCGTTATTGATGTATATGAAGGTTCCACGGAGACGCAGAGGTCAACTCGCCAAGAATGTTTTCAAATATTACCGCCGAGATGTTAGGTTGGGTTAGGTTAGGTTATGTTTCGTTATTGATGTATATGAAGGTCCCACGGAGACATAGAGGCCAACACGCCAGGCATGTTGTCAAATATTACCGCCGAGATGTTAGGTTGGGTTAGGTTAGATTACATTACGTTATTGATGTATATAAAGGTCCCACGGAGACGTAGAGGCCAACTCGCCAGGTATGTTTTCAAATATTACCGCCGAGATGTTAGGTTGGGTTAGGTTAGGTTATATTACGTTATTGATGTATATGAAGGTCCCACGGAGACGTAGATGCCAACTCGCCAGGCATGTTTTCAAATATTACCGCCGAGATGTTAGGTTGGGTTAGGTTAGGTTATGTCACGTTATAGATGTATATAAAGGTCCCGCGGAGACGTAGAGGCCACAAACCAGGAATGTGATCAAATATTACCGCCGGGATGATAGGTTGGGTTAGGTTACGTTATATTACGTTATTGATGTATATAAATGTCCCACGGAGACGGAGAAGCCAACTCGCCAGGAATGTTGTTAAATATTACCGCCGAAATGTTAGGTTGTGTTAGGTTAGGCTATATTACGTTATTGATGTATATGAAGGTCCCACGGAGACGCAGATGCCAAGTCGCCATGAATGTTTTCAAATATTACCGCCGAGACGTTAGGTTGGGTTAGGTTAGGTTATATTACGTTATAGATGTATATAAAGGTCCCACGGAGACGTAGAGGCCAACTCGACAGGAATGTTTTCAAATATTACCGCCGAGATGTTAGGTTGGGTTAGGTTAGGTTATATTTCGTTATGGATGTATATGAAGGTTCCACGGAGACGCAGAGGCCAACTCGCCAGGTATGTTGTCAAATATTACAGCCGAAATGTTAGGTTGGGTTAGGTTAGGCTATATTACGTTATTGATGTATATGAAGGTCCCACGGAGACGTAGATGCCAAATCGCCATGAATGTTTTCAAATATTACCGCCGAGACGTTAGGTTGGGTTAGGTTAGGTTATATTACGTTACTGATGTATATAAAGGTCCAACGGAGACGTAGAGGCCAACTCGCCAAGTATGTTTTCAAATATTACCGCCGAGATGTTAGGTTGGGTTAGGTTAGGTTATATTACTTTATTGATGTATATAAAGGTCCCACGGAGACGTAGAGGCCAACTCGCAAGGTATGTTTTCAAATATTACCGCCGAGTTGTTAGGTTGGGTTAGGTTAGGTTATATTACGATATTGATATATATAAAGGTCCCACGGAGACGTCGAGGCCAACACGCCAGGAATGTTTTCAAATGTTACCGCCGAGATGTTAGGTTGGGTTGGGTTAGGCTATATTACGCTATTGATGTATATAAAGGTCCCACGGAGACATAGAGGCCAACTCGCCATGAATGTTTTCAAATATTACCGCCGAAATGTTAGGTTGGGTTAGGTTAGGTTATATTACGTTATTGATGTATATAAACGTACCACGGAGACGTAGATGCCAACTCGCCATGAATGTTTTCAAATATTACCGCCGAGAGGTTAGGTTGGGTTAGGTTAGGTTATATCACGTTATAGATGTATATAAAGGTCCCGCGGAGACGTAGAGGCCAACAAGCCAGGAATGTGATCAAATATTACCGCCGAGATGATAGGTTGGGTTAAGTTAGGCTATATTACGTTATTGATGTATATGAAGGTCCCACGGAGACGTAGATGCCAAATCGCCATGAATGTTTTCAAATATTACCGCCGAGACGTTAGGTTGGGTTAGGTTAGGTTATATTACGTTATGGATGTCTATAAAGGTCCCACGGTGACGTAGAGGCCACCTCGCCAGGAATGTTTTCAAATATTACCGCCGAGATGTTAGGTTGGGTTAGGTTAGGTTATATCACGTTATAGATGTATATAAAGGTCCCGCGGAGACGTAGAGGCCAACAAGCCAGGAATGTGATCAAATATTACCGCCGAGATGATAGGTTGGGTTAGGTTACGATATATTACGTTATTGATGTTTATGAAGGTCAAACGGAGACGTAGAGGCCAACTCGCCAGGAATGATGTCAAATATTACCGCCGAAATGTTAGGTTGGGTTAGGTTAGGCTATATTACGTTATTGATGTATATGAAGGTCCCACGGAGACGTAGATGCCAAATCGCCATGAATGTTTTCAAATATTACCGCCGAGACGTTAGGTTGGGTTAGGTTAGGTTATATTACGTTATTGATGTATATAAAGGTCCCACGGAGACGTAGAGGCCAACTCGCCAGGAATGTTTTCAAATATTACCGCCGAGATGTTAGGTTGGGTTAGGTTAGGTTATATTTCGTTATTGATGTATATGAAGGTTCCACGGAGACGCAGAGGCCAGCTCGCCAGGTATGTTGTCAAATATTACCGCCGAGATGTTAGGTTGGGTTAGGTTAGGTTATATTACGTTATAGATGTATATAAAGGTCCCACGGAGACATAGAGGCCAACTCGCCAGGAATGTTGTCAAATATTACCGCCGAGATGATAGGCTGGGTTAGGTTAGGTTATATTACTTTATTGATGTATATAAAGGTCCCACGGAGACGTCGAGGCCAACTCGCCAGGAATGTTTTCAAATATTACCGCCGAGATGTTAGGTTGGGTTAGGTTAGGTTATATTACTTTATTGATGTATATAAAGGTCCCACGGAGACGTAGAGGCCAACTCGCAAGGTATGTTTTCAAATATTACCGCCGAGTTGTTAGGTTGGGTTAGGTTAGGTTATATTACGATATTGATATATATAAAGGTCCCACGGAGACGTCGAGGCCAACACGCCAGGAATGTTTTCAAATATTACCGCCGAGATGTTAGGTTGGGTTAGGTTAGGCTATATTACGCTATTGATGTATATAAAGGTCCCACGGAGACATAGAGGCCAACTCGCCATGAATGTTTTCAAATATTACCGCCGAAATGTTAGGTTGGGTTAGGTTAGGTTATATTACGTTATTGATGTATATAAACGTACCACGGAGACGTAGATGCCAACTCGCCATGAATGTTTTCAAATATTACCGCCGAGAGGTTAGGTTGGGTTAGGTTAGGTTATATCACGTTATAGATGTATATAAAGGTCCCGCGGAGACGTAGAGGCCAACAAGCCAGGAATGTGATCAAATATTACCGCCGAGATGATAGGTTGGGTTAGGTTACGATATATTACGTTATTGATGTTTATGAAGGTCAAACGGAGACGTAGAGGCCAACTCGCCAGGAATGATGTCAAATATTACCGCCGAAATGTTAGGTTGGGTTAGGTTAGGCTATATTACGTTATTGATGTATATGAAGGTCCCACGGAGACGTAGATGCCAAATCGCCATGAATGTTTTCAAATATTACCGCCGAGACGTTAGGTTGGGTTAGGTTAGGTTATATTACGTTATTGATGTATATAAAGGTCCCACGGTGACGGAGAAGCCAACTCGCCAGGATTGTTTTCAAATATTACCGCCGAGATGTTAGGTTGGGTTAGGTTAGGTTATATTTCATTATTGATGTATATGAAGGTTCCACGGAAACGTAGAGGCCAACTCGCCAGGTATGTTGTCAAATATTACCGCCGAAATGTTAGGTTGGGTTAGGTTAGGCTATATTACGTTATTGATGTATATGAAGGTCCCACGGAGACGTAGATGCCAAATCGCCATGAATGTTTTCAAATATTACCGCCGAGACGTTAGGTTGGGTTAGGTTAGGTTATATTACGTTATTGATGTATATAAAGGTCCCACGGAGACGTAGAGGCCAACTCGCCAGGTATGTTTTCAAATATTACCGCCGAGATGTTAGGTTGGGTTAGGTTAGGTTATATTACGTTATTTATGTATAAAAAGATCCCACGGAGACGGAGAAGCCAAATCGCCAGGAATGTTTTCAAATATTACCGCCGAGATGTTAGGTTGGGTTAGGTTAGGTTATATTTCGTTATTGATGTATATGAAGGTTCCACGGAGACGCAGAGGCCAGCTCGCCAGGTATGTTGTCAAATATTACCGCCGAGATGTTAGGTTGGGTTAGGTTAGGTTATATTACGTTATAGATGTATATAAAGGTCCCACGGAGACATAGAGGCCAACTCGCCAGGAATGTTGTCAAATATTACCGCCGAGATGATAGGCTGGGTTAGGTTAGGTTATATTACTTTATTGATGTATATAAAGGTCCCACGGAGACGTCGAGGCCAACTCGCCAGGAATGTTTTCAAATATTACCGCCGAGATGTTAGGTTGTGTTAGGTTAGGTTATATTACGTTATAGATGTATATAAAGGTCCCACGGAGACGTAGAGGCCAAATCGCCAGGTATGTTTTAAAATATTACCGCCGAGATGCTAGGTTGGGTTAGGTTAGGTTATATTACGTTATAGATGTATATAAAGGTCCCACGGAGACATAGAGGCCAACTCGCCAGGAATGTTGTCAAATATTACCGCCGAGACGTTAGGATGGGTTAGGTTAGGTTATATTACGTTATTGATGTATATAAAGGTCCCACGGAGACGTAGAGGCCAACTCGCCAGGAATGTTTTCAAATATTACCGCCGAGATGTTAGGTTGGGTTAGGTTAGGTTATATTACGTTATATATGTATATAAAGGTCCCACGGAGACGTAGAGGCCAACACGCCAGGAATGTTTTCAAATATTACCGCCGAGATGTTAGGTTGGGTTAGGTTAGGTTATATTACGTTATAGATGTATATAAAGGTCCCACGGAGACATAGAGGCCAACTCGCCAGGAATGTTGTCAAATATTACCGCCGAGATGATAGGCTCGGTTAGGTTAGGTTATATTACTTTATTGATGTATATAAAGGTCCGACGGAGACGTAGAGGCCAACTCGCCAGGAATGTTTTCAAATATTACCGCCGAGATGTTAGGTTGGGTTAGGTTAGGCTATATTACGTTATTGATGTATATGAAGGTCACACGGAGACGTAGATGCCAAATCGCCATGAATGTTTTCAAATATTACCGCCGAGACGTCAGGTTGGGTTAGGTTAGGTTATATTACGTTATTTATGTATAAAAAGATCCCACGGAGACGGAGAAGCGAACTCGCCAGGAATGTTTTCAAATATTACCGCCGAAATGTTAGGTTGGGTTAGGTTAGGTTATGTCACGTTACAGATGTATATAAAGGTCCCGCGGAGACGTAGAGGCCACAAACCAGGAATGTGATCAAATATTACCGCCGGGATGATAGGTTGGGTTAGGTTACGTTATATTACGTTATTGATGTATATAAATGTCCCACGGAGACGGAGAAGCCAACTCGCCAGGAATGTTGTTAAATATTACCGCCGAAATGTTAGGTTGGGTTAGGTTAGGCTATATTACGTTATTGATGTATATGAAGGTCCCACGGAGACGTAGATGCCAAATCGCCATGAATGTTTTCAAATATTACCGCCGAGACGTTAGGTTGGCTTAGGTTAGGTTATATTACGTTATAGATGTATATAAAGGTCCCACGGAGACGTAGAGGCCAACTCGCCAGGAATGTTTTCAAATATTACCGCCGAGATGTTAGGTTGGGTTAGGTTAGGTTATATTACGTTATAGATGTATATAAAGGTCCCACGGAGACATAGAGGCCAACTCGCCAGGAATGTTGTCAAATATTACCGCCGAGATGATAGGCTGGGTTAGGTTAGGTTATATTACTTTATTGATGTATATAAAGGTCCCACGGAGACGTAGAGGCCAACTCGCCAGGTATGTTTTCAAATATTACCGCCGACATGTTAGGTTGGGTTAGGTTAGGTTATATTACGTTATTGATGTATATAAAGGTCCCACGGAGACGTCGAGGCCAACTCGCCAGGAATGTTTTCAAATATTACCGCCGAGATGTTAGGTTGTGTTAGGTTAGGTTATATTACGTTATAGATGTATATAAAGGTCCCACGGAGATGTAGAGGCCAAATCGCCAGGTATGTTTTCAAATATTATCGCCGAGATGTTAGGTTGGGTTAGGTTAGGTTATATTACGTTATAGATGTATATAAAGGTCCCACGGAGACATAGAGGCCAACTCGCCAGGAATGTTGTCAAATATTACCGCCGAGACGTTAGGATGGGTTAGGTTATGTTATATTACGTTATTGATGTATATAAAGGTCCCACGGAGACGTAGAGGCCAAATCGCCAGGAATGTTTTCAAATATTACCGCCGAGATGTTAGGTTGGGTTAGGTTAGGTTATATTACGTTATAGATGTATATAAAGGTCCCACGGAGACATAGAGGCCAACTCGCCAGGAATGTTGTCAAATATTACCGCCGAGATGATAGGCTGGGTTAGGTTACGTTATATTACGTTATTGATGTTTATTAAGGTCAAACGGAAACGTAGAGGCCAACTCGACAGGAATGATGTCAAATATTACCGCCGAAATGTTAGGTTGGGTTAGGTTAGGCTATATTACGTTATTGATGTATATGAAGGTCCCACGGAGACGTAGATGCCAAATCGCCATGAATGTTTTCAAATATTACCGCCGAGACGTTAGGTTGGGTTAGGTTAGGTTATATTACGTTATGGATGTCTATAAAGGTCCCACGGTGACGTAGAGGCCACTTCGCCAGGAATGTTTTCAAATATTACCGCCGAGATGTTAGGTTGGGTTAGGTTAGGTTATATCACGTTATAGATGTATATAAAGGTCCCGCGGAGACGTAGAGGCCAACAAGCCAGGAATGTGATCAAATATTACCGCCGAGATGCTAGGTTGGGTTAGGTTAGGTTATATTACGTTATAGATGTATATAAAGGTCCCACGGAGACATAGAGGCCAACTCGCCAGGAATGTTGTCAAATATTACCGCCGAGATGTTAGGTTGGGTTAGGTTAGGTTATATTACGTTATAGATGTATATAAAGGTCCCACGGAGACGTAGAGGCCAACTCGCCAGGAATGTTTTCAAATATTACTGCCGAGATGTTAGGTTGGGTTAGGTTAGGTTATATTACGTTATAGATGTATATAAAGGTCCCACGGAGACGTAGAGGCCAACACGCCAGGAATGTTTTCAAATATTACCGCCGAGATGTTAGGTTGGGTTAGGTTAGGTTATATTACGTTATAGATGTATATAAAGGTCCCACGGAGACATAGAGGCCAACTCGCCAAGAATGTTGTCAAATATTACCGCCGAGATGATAGGCTCGGTTAGGTTAGGTTATATTACTTTATTGATGTATATAAAGGTCCGACGGAGACGTAGAGGCCAACTCGCCAGGAATGTTTTCAAATATTACCGCCGAGATGTTAGGTTGGGTTAGGTTAGGCTATATTACGTTATTGATGTATATGAAGGTCACACGGAGACGTAGATGCCAAATCGCCATAAATGTTTTCAAATATTACCGCCGAGACGTCAGGTTGGGTTAGGTTAGGTTATATTACGTTATTTATGTATAAAAAGATCCCACGGAGACGGAGAAGCGAACTCGCCAGGAATGTTTTCAAATATTACCGCCGAGATGTTAGGTTGGGTTAGGTTAGGTTATATTTCGTTATTGATGTATATGAAGGTTCCACGGAGACGCAGAGGTCAACTCGCCAAGAATGTTTTCAAATATTACCGCCGAGATGTTAGGTTGGGTTAGGTTAGGTTATGTTTCGTTATTGATGTATATGAAGGTCCCACGGAGACATAGAGGCCAACACGCCAGGCATGTTGTCAAATATTACCGCCGAGATGTTAGGTTGGGTTAGGTTAGGTTACATTACTTTATTGATGTATATAAAGGTCCCACGGAGACGTAGAGGCCAACTCGCCAGGTATGTTTTCAAATATTACCGCCGAGATGTTAGGTTGGGTTAGGTTAGGTTATATTACGTTATAGATGTATATAAAGGTCCCACGGAGACGTAGAGGCCAACTTGCCAGGAATGTTTTCAAATATTACCGCCGAGATGTTAGGTTGGGTTAGGTTAGGTTATATTACGTTATAGATGTATATAAAGGTCCCACGGAGACATAGAGGCTAACTCGCCAGGAATGTTGTCAAATATTACCGCCGAGATGATAGGCTGGGTTAGGTTAGGTTATATTACTTTATTGATGTATATAAAGGTCCCACGGAGACGTAGAGGCCAACTCGCCAGGTATGTTTTCAAATATTACCGCCGAGATGTTAGGATGGGTTAGGTTAGGTTATATTACGTTATTGATGTATATAAAGGTCCCACGGAGACGTAGAGGCCAACTCGCCAGGAATGTTTTCAAATATTACCGCCGAGATGTTAGGTTGGGTTAGGTTAGGTTATATTACGTTATAGATGTATATAAAGGTCCCACGGAGACATAGAGGCCAACTCGCCAGGAATGTTGTCAAATATTACCGCCGAGATGATAGGCTGGGTTAGGTTACGTTATATTACGTTATTGATGTTTATGAAGGTCAAACGGAAACGTAGAGGCCAACTCGACAGGAATGATGTCAAATATTACCGCCGAAATGTTAGGTTGGGTTAGGTTAGGCTATATTACGTTATTGATGTATATGAAGGTCCCACGGAGACGTAGATGCCAAATCGCCATGAATGTTTTCAAATATTACCGCCGAGACGTTAGGTTGGGTTAGGTTAGGTTATATTACGTTATGGATGTCTATAAAGGTCCCACGGTGACGTAGAGGCCACCTCGCCAGGAATGTTTTCAAATATTACCGCCGAGATGTTAGGTTGGGTTAGGTTAGGCTATATTACGTTATTGATGTATATGAAGGTCCCACGGAGACGTAGAGGCCAACTCGCCAGGTATGTTTTCAAATATTACCGCCGACATGTTAGGTTGGGTTAGGTTAGGTTATATTACGTTATTGATGTATATAAAGGTCCCACGGAGACGTCGAGGCCAACTCGCCAGGAATGTTTTCAAATATTACCGCCGAGATGTTAGGTTGTGTTAGGTTAGGTTATATTACGTTATAGATGTATATAAAGGTCCCACGGAGACGTAGAGGCCAAATCGCCAGGTATGTTTTCAAATATTATCGCCGAGATGTTAGGTTGGGTTAGGTTAGGTTATATTACGTTATAGATGTATATAAAGGTCCCACGGAGACATAGAGGCCAACTCGCCAGGAATGTTGTCAAATATTACCGCCGAGACGTTAGGATGGGTTAGGTTAGGTTATATTACGTTATTGATGTATATAAAGGTCCCACGGAGACGTAGAGGCCAAATCGCCAGGAATGTTTTCAAATATTACCGCCGAGATGTTAGGTTGGGTTAGGTTAGGTTATATTACGTTATAGATGTATATAAAGGTCCCACGGAGACATAGAGGCCAACTCGCCAGGAATGTTGTCAAATATTACCGCCGAGATGATAGGCTGGGTTAGGTTACGTTATATTACGTTATTGATGTTTATTAAGGTCAAACGGAAACGTAGAGGCCAACTCGACAGGAATGATGTCAAATATTACCGCCGAAATGTTAGGTTGGGTTAGGTTAGGCTATATTACGTTATTGATGTATATGAAGGTCCCACGGAGACGTAGATGCCAAATCGCCATGAATGTTTTCAAATATTACCGCCGAGACGTTAGGTTGGGTTAGGTTAGGTTATATTACGTTATGGATGTCTATAAAGGTCCCACGGTGACGTAGAGGCCACTTCGCCAGGAATGTTTTCAAATATTACCGCCGAGATGTTAGGTTGGGTTAGGTTAGGTTATATCACGTTATAGATGTATATAAAGGTCCCGCGGAGACGTAGAGGCCAACAAGCCAGGAATGTGATCAAATATTACCGCCGAGATGCTAGGTTGGGTTAGGTTAGGTTATATTACGTTATAGATGTATATAAAGGTCCCACGGAGACATAGAGGCCAACTCGCCAGGAATGTTGTCAAATATTACCGCCGAGATGTTAGGTTGGGTTAGGTTAGGTTATATTACGTTATAGATGTATATAAAGGTCCCACGGAGACGTAGAGGCCAACTCGCCAGGAATGTTTTCAAATATTACTGCCGAGATGTTAGGTTGGGTTAGGTTAGGTTATATTACGTTATAGATGTATATAAAGGTCCCACGGAGACGTAGAGGCCAACACGCCAGGAATGTTTTCAAATATTACCGCCGAGATGTTAGGTTGGGTTAGGTTAGGTTATATTACGTTATAGATGTATATAAAGGTCCCACGGAGACATAGAGGCCAACTCGCCAAGAATGTTGTCAAATATTACCGCCGAGATGATAGGCTCGGTTAGGTTAGGTTATATTACTTTATTGATGTATATAAAGGTCCGACGGAGACGTAGAGGCCAACTCGCCAGGAATGTTTTCAAATATTACCGCCGAGATGTTAGGTTGGGTTAGGTTAGGCTATATTACGTTATTGATGTATATGAAGGTCACACGGAGACGTAGATGCCAAATCGCCATAAATGTTTTCAAATATTACCGCCGAGACGTCAGGTTGGGTTAGGTTAGGTTATATTACGTTATTTATGTATAAAAAGATCCCACGGAGACGGAGAAGCGAACTCGCCAGGAATGTTTTCAAATATTACCGCCGAGATGTTAGGTTGGGTTAGGTTAGGTTATATTTCGTTATTGATGTATATGAAGGTTCCACGGAGACGCAGAGGTCAACTCGCCAAGAATGTTTTCAAATATTACCGCCGAGATGTTAGGTTGGGTTAGGTTAGGTTATGTTTCGTTATTGATGTATATGAAGGTCCCACGGAGACATAGAGGCCAACACGCCAGGCATGTTGTCAAATATTACCGCCGAGATGTTAGGTTGGGTTAGGTTAGGTTACATTACTTTATTGATGTATATAAAGGTCCCACGGAGACGTAGAGGCCAACTCGCCAGGTATGTTTTCAAATATTACCGCCGAGATGTTAGGTTGGGTTAGGTTAGGTTATATTACGTTATAGATGTATATAAAGGTCCCACGGAGACGTAGAGGCCAACTTGCCAGGAATGTTTTCAAATATTACCGCCGAGATGTTAGGTTGGGTTAGGTTAGGTTATATTACGTTATAGATGTATATAAAGGTCCCACGGAGACATAGAGGCTAACTCGCCAGGAATGTTGTCAAATATTACCGCCGAGATGATAGGCTGGGTTAGGTTAGGTTATATTACTTTATTGATGTATATAAAGGTCCCACGGAGACGTAGAGGCCAACTCGCCAGGTATGTTTTCAAATATTACCGCCGAGATGTTAGGATGGGTTAGGTTAGGTTATATTACGTTATTGATGTATATAAAGGTCCCACGGAGACGTAGAGGCCAACTCGCCAGGAATGTTTTCAAATATTACCGCCGAGATGTTAGGTTGGGTTAGGTTAGGCTATATTACGTTATTGATGTATATGAAGGTCACACGGAGACGTAGATGCCAAATCGCCATGAATGTTTTCAAATATTACCGCCGAGACGTTAGGTTTGGTTAGGTTAGGTTATATTACGTTATTGATGTATATAAAGACCCCACGGTGACGTAGCGGCCAAATCGCCAGGTATGTTTTCAAATATTACCGCCGAGATGTTAGGTTGTGTTAGGTTAGGTTATATTACGTTATAGATGTATATAAAGGTCCCACGTTGACGTAGAGGCCACCTCGCCAGGAATGTTTTCAAATATTACCGCCGAGATGTTAGGTTGGGTTAGGTTAGGTTATATCACGTTATAGATTTATATAAAGGTCCCGCGGAGACGTAGAGGCCAACAAGCCAGGAATGTGATCAAATATTACCGCCGAGATGATAGGTTGGGTTAGGTTACGTTATATTACGTTATTGATGTTTATGAAGGTCAAACGGAGACGTAGAGGCCAACTCGACAGGAATGATGTCAAATATTACCGCCGAAATGTTAGGTTGGGTTAGGTTAGGCTATATTACGTTATTGATGTATATGAAGGTCCCACGGAGACGTAGATGCCAAATCGCCATGAATGTTTTCAAATATTACCGCCGAGACGTTAGGTTGGGTTAGGTTAGGTTATATTACTTTATTGATGTATATAAAGGTCCGACGGAGACGTAGAGGCCAACTCGCCAGGTATGTTTTCAAATATTACCGCCGAGTTGTAAGGTTGGGTTAGGTTAGGCTATATTACGTTATTGATGTATATAAAGGTCCCACGGAGACGTCGAGGCCAACACGCCAGGAATGTTCTCAAATATTACCGCCGAGATGTTAGGTTGGGTTAGGTTAGGCTATATTACGTTATTGATGTATATAAAGGTCCCACGGAGACATAGAGGCCAACTCGCCAGGTATGTTTTCAAATATTACCGCCGAGTTGTTAGGTTGGGTTAGGTTAGGCTATATTACGTTATTGATGTATATAAAGGTCCCACGGAGACGTCGAGGCCAACACGCCAGGAATGTTCTCAAATATTACCGCCGAGATGTTAGGTTGGGTTAGGTTAGGCTATATTACGTTATTGATGTATATAAAGGTCCCACGGAGACATAGAGGCCAACTCGCCATGAATGTTTTCAAATATTACCGCCGAGATGTTAGGTTGGGTTAGGTTAGGTTATATCACGTTATAGATGTATATATAGGTCCCGCGGAGACGTAGAGGCCACAAACCAGGAATGTGATCAAATATTACCGCCGGGATGATAGGTTGGGTTAGGTTACGTTATATTACGTTATTGATGTATATAAATGTCCCACGGAGACGGAGAAGCCAACTCGCCAGGAATGATGTCAAATATTACCGCCGAAATGTTAGGTTGGGTTAGGTTAGGCTATATTACGTTATTGATGTATATGAAGGTCCCACGGAGACGTAGATATCAACTCGCCATGAATGTTTTCAAATATTACCGCCGAGATGTTAGGTTGGGTTAGGTTAGGCTATGTTACGTTATTGATGTATATGAAGGTCCCACGGAGACGTAGATGCCAAATCGCCATGAATGTTTTCAAATATTACCGCCGAGACGTTAGGTTTGGTTAGGTTAGGTTATATTACGTTATTGATGTATATAAAGGTCCCATGGAGACGTAGAGGCCAACTGGCCAGGTATGTTTTCAAATATTACCGCCGAGATGTTAGGTTGGGTTAGGTTAGGTTATATTACGTTATAGATGTATATAAAGGTCCCACGGAGACATAGAGGCCAACTCGCCAGGAATGTTGTCAAATATTACCGCCGAGATGATAGGCTGGGTTAGGTTACGTAATATTACGTTATTGATGTTTATGAAGGTCAAACGGAGACGTAGAGGCCAACTCGCCAGGTATGTTGTCAAATATTACCGCCGAGACGTTAGGTTGGGTTAGGTTAGGTTATATTACGTTATTGATGTATATAAAGGTCCCACGGAGACATAGAGGCCAACTCGCCAGGAATGTTGTCAAATATTACCGCCGAGATGATAGGCTGGGTCAGGTTAGGTTATATTACTTTATTGATGTATATAAAGGTCCGACGGAGACGTAGAGGCCAACTCGCCAGGAATGTTTTCAAATATTACCGCCGAGATGTTAGGTTGGGTTAGGTTAGGCTATATTACGTTATTGATGTATATGAAGGTCACACGGAGACGTAGATGCCAAATCGCCATGAATGTTTTCAAATATTACCGCCGAGACGTTAGGTTTGGTTAGGTTAGGTTATATTACGTTATTGATGTATATAAAGATCCCACGGTGACGTAGAGGCCAAATCGCCAGGTATGTTTTCAAATATTACCGCCGAGATGTTAGGTTGGGTTAGGTTAGGTTATATTACGTTATAGATGTATATAAAGGACCCACGGAGACGTAGAGCCCAACAAGCCAGGAATGTGATCAAATATTACCGCCGAGATGTTAGGTTGGGTTAGGTTAGGTTATATTACGTTATTGATGTATATAAATGTACCACGGAGACGTAGATGCCAACTCGCCATGAATGTTTTCAAATATTACCGCCGAGATGTTAGGTTGGGTTAGGTTAGGTTATATTAAGTTATGGATGTCTATAAAGGTCCCACGGTGACGTAGAGGGCACCTCGCCAGGAATGTTTTCAAATATTACCGCCGAGATGTTAGGTTGGGTTAGGTTAGGTTATATCACGTTATAGATTTATATAAAGGTCCCGCGGAGACGTAGAGCCCAACAAGCCAGGAATGTGATAAAATATTACCGCCGAGATGATAGGTTGGGTTAGGTTACGTTATATTACGTTATTGATGTTTATGAAGGTCAAACGGAGACGTAGAGGCCAACTCGACAGGAATGATGTCAAATATTACCGCCGAAATGTTAGGTTGGGTTAGGTTAGGCTATATTACGTTACTGATGTATATGAAGGTCCCACGGAGACGTAGATGCCAAATCGCCATGAATGTTTTCAAATATTACCGCCGAGACGTTAGGTTGGGTTAGGTTAGGTTATATTACGTTATGGATGTGTATAAAGGTCCCACGTTGACGTAGAGGCCACCTCGCCAGGAATGTTTTCAAATATTACCGCCGAGATGTTAGGTTGGGTTAGGTTAGGTTATATCACGTTATAGATTTATATAAAGGTCCCGCGGAGACGTAGAGGCCAACAAGCCAGGAATGTGATCAAATATTACCGCCGAGATGATAGGTTGGGTTAGGTTACGTTATATTACGTTATTGATGTTTATGAAGGTCAAACGGAGACGTAGAGGCCAACTCGCCAGGAATGATGTCAAATATTACCGCCGAAATGTTAGGTTGGGTTAGGTTAGGCTATATTACGTTATTGATGTATATGAAGGTCCCACGGAGACGTAGATGCCAAATCGCCATGAATGTTTTCAAATATTACCGCCGAGACGTTAGGTTGGGTTAGGTTAGGTTATATTACGTTACTGATGTATATAAAGGTCCCACGGAGACGTAGAGGCCAACTCGCCAAGTATGTTTTCAAATATTACCGCCGAGATGTTAGGTTGGGTTAGGTTAGGTTATATTACTTTATTGATGTATATAAAGGTCCCACGGAGACGTAGAGGCCAACTCGCCAGGTATGTTTTCAAATATTACCGCCGAGTTGTTAGGTTGGGTTAGGTTAGGTTATATTACGATATTGATATATATAAAGGTCCCACGGAGACGTCGAGGCCAACACGCCAGGAATGTTTTCAAATATTACCGCCGAGATGTTAGGTTGGGTTAGGTTAGGCTATATTACGTTATTGATGTATATAAAGGTCCCACGGAGACATAGAGGCCAACTCGCCATGAATGTTTTCAAATATTACCGCCGAGATGTTAGGTTGGGTTAGGTTAGGTTATATCACGTTATAGATGTATATAAAGGTCCCGCGGAGACGTAGAGGCCACAAACCAGGAATGTGATCAAATATTACCGCCGGGATGATAGGTTGTTTTAGGTTACGTTATATTACGTTATTGATGTATATAAATGTCCCACGGAGACGGAGAAGCCAACTCGCCAGGAATGATGTCAAATATTACCGCCGAAATGTTAGGTTGGGTTAGGTTAGGCTATATTACGTTATTGATGTATATGAAGGTCCCACGGAGACGTAGATGCCAAATCGCCATGAATGTTTTCAAATATTTCCGCCGAGATGTTAGGTTGGGTTAGGTTAGGTTATATTACGTTATTGATGCATATAAATGTCCCACGGAGACGGAGAAGCCAACTCGCCAGGAATGTTGTCAAATATTACCGCCGAAATGTTAGGTTGGGTTAGGTTAGGCTATATTACGTTATGGATGTCTATAAAGGTCCCACGGTGACGTAGAGTCCAACTCGCCAGGTATGTTTTCAAATATTACCGCCGAGATGTTAGGTTGGGTTAGGTTAGGTTATATTACGCTATTTATGTATAAAAAGATCCCACGGAGACGGAGAAGCCAAATCGCCAGGAATGTTTTCAAATATTACCGCCGAGATGTTAGGTTGGGTTAGGTTAGGCTATATTACGTTATTGATGTATATGAAGGTCCCACGGAGACGTAGATGCCAAATCGCCATGAATGTTTTCAAATATTACCGCCGAGACGTTAGGTTGGGTTAGGTTAGGTTATATTACGTTATGGATGTGTATAAAGGTCCCACGTTGACGCAGAGGCCACCTCGCCAGGAATGTTTTCAAATATTACCGCCGAGATGTTAGGTTGGGTTAGGTTAGGTTATATCACGTTATAGATTTATATAAAGGTCCCGCGGAGACGTAGAGGCCAACAAGCCAGGAATGTGATCAAATATTACCGCCGAGATGATAGGTTGGGTTAGGTTACGTTATATTACGTTATTGATGTTTATGAAGGTCAAACGGAGACGTAGATGCCAAATCGCCATGAATGTTTTCAAATATTACCGCCGAGACGTTAGGTTGGGTTAGGTTAGGTTATATTACGTTATGGATGTGTATAAAGGTCCCACGTTGACGTAGAGGCCACCTCGCCAGGAATGTTTTCAAATATTACCGCCGAGATGTTAGGTTGGGTTAGGTTAGGTTATATCACGTTATAGATTTATATAAAGGTCCCGCGGAGACGTAGAGGCCAACAAGCCAGGAATGTGATCAAATATTACCGCCGAGATGATAGGTTGGGTTAGGTTACGTTATATTACGTTATTGATTTTTATGAAGGTCAAACGGAGACGTAGAGGCCAACTCGCCAGGAATGATGTCAAATATTACCGCCGAAATGTTAGGTTGGGTTAGGTTAGGCTATATTACGTTATTGATGTATATGAAGGTCCCACGGAGACGTAGATGCCAAATCGCCATGAATGTTTTCAAATATTACCGCCGAGACGTTAGGTTGGGTTAGGTTAGGTTATATTACGTTACTGATGTATATAAAGGTCCCACGGAGACGTAGAGGCCAACTCGCCAAGTATGTTTTCAAATATTACCGCCGAGATGTTAGGTTGGGTTAGGTTAGGTTATATTACTTTATTGATGTATATAAAGGTCCCACGGAGACGTAGAGGCCAACTCGCCAGGTATGTTTTCAAATATTACCGCCGAGTTGTTAGGTTGGGTTAGGTTAGGTTATATTACGATATTGATATATATAAAGGTCCCACGGAGACGTCGAGGCCAACACGCCAGGAATGTTTTCAAATATTACCGCCGAGATGTTAGGTTGGGTTAGGTTAGGCTATATTACGTTATTGATGTATATAAAGGTCCCACGGAGACATAGAGGCCAACTCGCCATGAATGTTTTCAAATATTACCGCCGAGATGTTAGGTTGGGTTAGGTTAGGTTATATCACGTTATAGATGTATATAAAGGTCCCGCGGAGACGTAGAGGCCACAAACCAGGAATGTGATCAAATATTACCGCCGGGATGATAGGTTGTTTTAGGTTACGTTATATTACGTTATTGATGTATATAAATGTCCCACGGAGACGGAGAAGCCAACTCGCCAGGAATGATGTCAAATATTACCGCCGAAATTTTAGGTTGGGTTAGGTTAGGCTATATTACGTTATTGATGTATATGAAGGTCCCACGGAGACGTAGATGCCAAATCGCCATGAATGTTTTCAAATATTTCCGCCGAGATGTTAGGTTGGGTTAGGTTAGGTTATATTACGTTATTGATGTATATAAATGTCCCACGGAGACGGAGAAGCCAACTCGCCAGGAATGTTGTCAAATATTACCGCCGAAATGTTAGGTTGGGTTAGGTTAGGCTATATTACGTTATGGATGTCTACAAAGGTCCCACGGTGACGTAGAGTCCAACTCGCCAGGTATGTTTTCAAATATTACCGCCGAGATGTTAGGTTGGGTTAGGTTAGGTTATATTACGCTATTTATGTATAAAAAGATCCCACGGAGACGGAGAAGCCAAATCGCCTGGAATGTTTTCAAATATTACCGCCGAGATGTTAGGTTGGGTTAGGTTAGGCTATATTACGTTATTGATGTATATGAAGGTCCCACGGAGACGTAGATGCCAAATCGCCATGAATGTTTTCAAATATTACCGCCGAGACGTTAGGTTGGGTTAGGTTAGGTTATATTACGTTATGGATGTGTATAAAGGTCCCACGTTGACGCAGAGGCCACCTCGCCAGGATTGTTTTCAAATATTACCGCCGAGATGTTAGGTTGGGTTAGGTTAGGTTATATCACGTTATAGATTTATATAAAGGTCCCGCGGAGACGTAGAGGCCAACAAGCCAGGAATGTGATCAAATATTACCGCCGAGATGATAGGTTGGGTTAGGTTACGTTATATTACGTTATTGATGTTTATGAAGGTCAAACGGAGACGTAGATGCCAAATCGCCATGAATGTTTTCAAATATTACCGCCGAGACGTTAGGTTGGGTTAGGTTAGGTTATATTACGTTATGGATGTGTATAAAGGTCCCACGTTGACGTAGAGGCCACCTCGCCAGGAATGTTTTCAAATATTACCGCCGAGATGTTAGGTTGGGTTAGGTTAGGTTATATCACGTTATAGATTTATATAAAGGTCCCGCGGAGACGTAGAGGCCAACAAGCCAGGAATGTGATCAAATATTACCGCCGAGATAATAGGTTGGGTTAGGTTACGTTATATTACGTTATTGATGTTTATGAAGGTCAAACGGAGACGTAGAGGCCAACTCGACAGGAATGATGTCAAATATTACCGCCGAAATGTTAGGTTGGGTTAGGTTAGGCTATATTACGTTACTGATGTATATGAAGGTCCCACGGAGACGTAGATGCCAAATCGCCATGAATGTTTTCAAATATTACCGCCGAGACGTTAGGTTGGGTTAGGTTAGGTTATATTACGTTATGGATGTGTATAAAGGTCCCACGTTGACGTAGAGGCCACCTCGCCAGGAATGTTTTCAAATATTACCGCCGAGATGTTAGGTTGGGTTAGGTTAGGTTATATCACGTTATAGATTTATATAAAGGTCCCGCGGAGACGTAGAGGCCAACAAGCCAGGAATGTGATCAAATATTACCGCCGAGATGATAGGTTGGGTTAGGTTACGTTATATTACGTTATTGATGTTTATGAAGGTCAAACGGAGACGTAGAGGCCAACTCGACAGGAATGATGTCAAATATTACCGCCGAAATGTTAGGTTGGGTTAGGTTAGGCTATATTACGTTATTGATGTATATGAAGGTCCCACGGAGACGTAGATGCCAAATCGCCATGAATGTTTTCAAATATTACCGCCGAGACGTTAGGTTGGGTTAGGTTAGGTTATATTACGTTATGGATGTCTATAAAGGTCCCACGGTGACGTAGAGGCCAACAAGCCAGGAATGTGATCAAATGTTACCGCCGAGATGATAGGTTGGGTTAGGTTACGTTATATTACGTTATTGATGTTTATGAAGGTCAAACGGAGACGTAGAGGCCAACTCGCCAGGAATGATGTCAAATATTACCGCCGAAATGTTAGGTTGGGTTAGGTTAGGCTATATTACGTTATTGATGTATATGAAGGTCCCACGGAGACGTAGATGCCAAATCGCCATGAATGTTTTCAAATATTACCGCCGAGACGTTAGGTTGGGTTAGGTTAGGTTATATTACGTTACTGATGTATATAAAGGTCCCACGGAGACGTAGAGGCCAACTCGCCAAGTATGTTTTCAAATATTACCGCCGAGATGTTAGGTTGGGTTAGGTTAGGTTATATTACTTTATTGATGTATATAAAGGTCCCACGGAGACGTAGAGGCCAACTCGCCAGGTATGTTTTCAAATATTACCGCCGAGTTGTTAGGTTGGGTTAGGTTAGGTTATATTACGATATTGATATATATAAAGGTCCCACGGAGACGTCGAGGCCAACACGCCAGGAATGTTTTCAAATATTACCGCCGAGATGTTAGGTTGGGTTATGTTAGGCTATATTACGTTATTGATGTATATAAAGGTCCCACGGAGACATAGAGGCCAACTCGCCATGAATGTTTTCAAATATTACCGCCGAGATGTTAGGTTGGGTTAGGTTAGGTTATATCACGTTATAGATGTATATAAAGGTCCCGCGGAGACGTAGAGGCCACAAACCAGGAATGTGATCAAATATTACCGCCGGGATGATAGGTTGTTTTAGGTTACGTTATATTACGTTATTGATGTATATAAATGTCCCACGGAGACGGAGAAGCCAACTCGCCAGGAATGATGTCAAATATTACCGCCGAAATGTTAGGTTGGGTTAGGTTAGGCTATATTACGTTATTGATGTATATGAAGGTCCCACGGAGACGTAGATGCCAAATCGCCATGAATGTTTTCAAATATTTCCGCCGAGATGTTAGGTTGGGTTAGGTTAGGTTATATTACGTTATTGATGTATATAAATGTCCCACGGAGACGGAGAAGCCAACTCGCCAGGAATGTTGTCAAATATTACCGCCGAAATGTTAGGTTGGGTTAGGTTAGGCTATATTACGTTATGGATGTCTATAAAGGTCCCACGGTGACGTAGAGTCCAACTCGCCAGGTATGTTTTCAAATATTACCGCCGAGATGTTAGGTTGGGTTAGGTTAGGTTATATTACGCTATTTATGTATAAAAAGATCCCACGGAGACGGAGAAGCCAAATCGCCAGGAATGTTTTCAAATATTACCGCCGAGATGTTAGGTTGGGTTAGGTTAGGCTATATTACGTTATTGATGTATATGAAGGTCCCACGGAGACGTAGATGCCAAATCGCCATGAATGTTTTCAAATATTACCGCCGAGACGTTAGGTTGGGTTAGGTTAGGTTATATTACGTTATGGATGTGTATAAAGGTCCCACGTTGACGCAGAGGCCACCTCGCCAGGAATGTTTTCAAATATTACCGCCGAGATGTTAGGTTGGGTTAGGTTAGGTTATATCACGTTATAGATTTATAAAAAGGTGCCGCGGAGACGTAGAGGCCAACAAGCCAGGAATGTGATCAAATATTACCGCCGAGATGATAGGTTGGGTTAGGTTACGTTATATTACGTTATTGATGTTTATGAAGGTCAAACGGAGACGTAGATGCCAAATCGCCATGAATGTTTTCAAATATTACCGCCGAGACGTTAGGTTGGGTTAGGTTAGGTTATATTACGTTATGGATGTGTATAAAGGTCCCACGTTGACGTAGAGGCCACCTCGCCAGGAATGTTTTCAAATATTACCGCCGAGATGTTAGGTTGGGTTAGGTTAGATTATATCACGTTATAGATTTATATAAAGGTCCCGCGGAGACGTAGAGGCCAACAAGCCAGGAATGTGATCAAATATTACCGCCGAGATAGTAGGTTGGGTTAGGTAACGTTATATTACGTTATTGATGTTTATGAAGGTCAAACGGAGACGTAGAGGCCAACTCGACAGGAATGATGTCAAATATTACCGCCGAAATGTTAGGTTGGGTTAGGTTAGGCTATATTACGTTATTGATGTATATGAAGGTCCCACGGAGACGTAGATGCCAAATCGCCATGAATGTTTTCAAATATTACCGCCGAGAAGTTAGGTTGGGTTAGGTTAGGTTATATTACGTTACTGATGTATATAAAGGTCCCACGGAGACGTAGAGGCCAACTCGCCAAGTATGTTTTCAAATATTACCGCCGAGATGTTAGGTTGGGTTAGGTTAGGTTATATTACTTTATTGATGTATATAAAGGTCCCACGGGGACGTAGAGGCCAACTCGCCAGGTATGTTTTCAAATATTACCGCCGAGTTGTTAGGTTGGGTTAGGTTAGGTTATATTACGATATTGATATATATAAAGGTCCCACGGAGAAGTCGAGGCCAACACGCCAGGAATGTTTTCAAATATTACCGCCGAGATGTTAGGTTGGGTTAGGTTAGGCTATATTACGTTATTGATGTATATAAAGGTCCCACGGAGACATAGAGGCCAACTCGCCATGAATGTTTTCAAATATTACCGCCGAGATGTTAGGTTGGGTTAGGTTAGGTTATATCACGTTATAGATGTATATAAAGGTCCCGCGGAGACGTAGAGGCCACAAACCAGGAATGTGATCAAATATTACCGCCGGGATGATAGGTTGGGTTAGGTTACGTTATATTACGTTATTGATGTATATAAATGTCCCACGGAGACGGAGAAGCCAACTCGCCAGGAATGATGTCAAATATTACCGCCGAAATGTTAGGTTGAGTTAGGTTAGGCTATATTACGTTATTGATGTATATGAAGGTCCCACGGAGACGTAGATGCCAAATCGCCATGAATGTTTTCAAATATTTCCGCCGAGATGTTAGGTTGGGTTAGGTTAGGTCTTATTACGTTATTGATGTATATAAATGTCCCACGGAGACGGAGAAGCCAACTCGCCAGGAATGTTGTCAAATATTACCGCCGAAATGTTAGGTTGGGTTAGGTTAGGCTATATTACGTTATGGATGTCTATAAAGGTCCCACGGTGACGTAGAGTCCAACTCGCCAGGTATGTTTTCAAATATTACCGCCGAGATGTTAGGTTGGGTTAGGTTAGGTTATATTACGTTATTTATGTATAAAAAGATCCCACGGAGACGGAGAAGCCAAATCGCCAGGAATGTTTTCAAATATTACCGCCGAGATGTTAGGTTGGGTTAGGTTAGGCTATATTACGTTATTGATGTATATGAAGGTCCCACGTTGACGCAGAGGCCACCTCGCCAGGAATGTTTTCAAATATTACCGCCGAGATGTTAGGTTGGGTTAGGTTAGGTTATATCACGTTATAGATTTATATAAAGGTCCCGCGGAGACGTAGAGGCCAACAAGCCAGGAATGTGATCAAATATTACCGCCGAGATGATAGGTTGGGTTAGGTTACGTTATATTACGTTATTGATGTTTATGAAGGTCAAACGGAGACGTAGATGCCAAATCGCCATGAATGTTTTCAAATATTACCGCCGAGACGTTAGGTTGGGTTAGGTTAGGTTATATTACGTTATGGATGTGTATAAAGGTCCCACGTTGACGTAGAGGCCACCTCGCCAGGAATGTTTTCAAATATTACCGCCGAGATGTTAGGTTGGGTTAGGTTAGGTTATATCACGTTATAGATTTATATAAAGGTCCCGCGGAGACGTAGAGGCCAACAAGCCAGGAATGTGATCAAATATTACCGCCGAGATAATATGTTGGGTTAGGTTACGTTATATTACGTTATTGATGTTTATGAAGGTCAAACGGAGACGTAGAGGCCAACTCGACAGGAATGATGTCAAATATTACCGCCGAAATGTTAGGTTGGGTTAGGTTAGGCTATATTACGTTATTGATGTATATGAAGGTCCCACGGAGACGTAGATGCCAAATCGCCATGAATGTTTTCAAATATTACCGCCGAGACGTTAGGTTGGGTTAGGTTAGGTTATATTACGTTATGGATGTCTATAAAGGTCCCACGGTGACGTAGAGGCCAACAAGCCAGGAATGTGATCAAATGTTACCGCCGAGATGATAGGTTGGGTTAGGTTACGTTATATTACGTTATTGATGTTTATGAAGGTCAAACGGAGACGTAGATGCCAAATCGCCATGAATGTTTTCAAATATTACCGCCGAGACGTTAGGTTGGATTAGGTTAGGTTATATTACGTTACTGATGTATATAAAGGTCCCACGGAGACGTAGAGGCCAACTCGCCAAGTATGTTTTCAAATATTACCGCCGAGATGTTAGGTTGGGTTAGGTTAGGTTATATTACTTTATTGATGTATATAAAGGTCCCACGGAGACGTAGAGGCCAACTCGCCAGGTATGTTTTCAAATATTACCGCCGAGTTGTTAGGTTGGGTTAGGTTAGGTTATATTACGATATTGATATATATAAAGGTCCCACGGAGAAGTCGAGGCCAACACGCCAGGAATGTTTTCAAATATTACCGCCGAGATGTTAGGTTGGGTTAGGTTAGGCTATATTACGTAATTGATGTATATAAAGGTCCCACGGAGACATAGAGGCCAACTCGCCATGAATGTTTTCAAATATTACCGCCGAGATGTTAGGTTGGGTTAGGTTAGGTTATATCACGTTATAGATGTATATAAAGGTCCCGCGGAGACGTAGAGGCCACAAACCAGGAATGTGATCAAATATTACCGCCGGGATGATAGGTTGGGTTAGGTTACGTTATATTACGTTATTGATGTATATAAATGTCCCACGGAGACGGAGAAGCCAACTCGCCAGGAATGATGTCAAATATTACCGCCGAAATGTTAGGTTGAGTTAGGTTAGGCTATATTACGTTATTGATGTATATGAAGGTCCCACGGAGACGTAGATGCCAAATCGCCATGAATGTTTTCAAATATTTCCGCCGAGATGTTAGGTTGGGTTAGGTTAGGTCTTATTACGTTATTGATGTATATAAATGTCCCACGGAGACGGAGAAGCCAACTCGCCAGGAATGTTGTCAAATATTACCGCCGAAATGTTAGGTTGGGTTAGGTTAGGTTATATTACGTTATGGATGTCTATAAAGGTCCCACGGTGACGTAGAGTCCAACTCGCCAGGTATGTTTTCAAATATTACCGCCGAGATGTTAGGTTGGGTTAGGTTAGGTTATATTACGTTATTTATGTATAAAAAGATCCCACGGTGACGTAGAGGCCAACAAGCCAGGAATGTGATCAAATGTTACCGCCGAGATGATAGGTTGGGTTAGGTTACGTTATATTACGTTATTGATGTTTATGAAGGTCAAACGGAGACGTAGAGGCCAACTCGCCAGGAATGATGTCAAATATTACCGCCGAAATGTTAGGTTGGGTTAGGTTAGGCTATATTACGTTATTGATGTATATGAAGGTCCCACGGAGACGTAGATGCCAAATCGCCATGAATGTTTTCAAATATTACCGCCGAGACGTTAGGTTGGGTTAGGTTAGGTTATATTACGTTACTGATGTATATAAAGGTCCCACGGAGACGTAGAGGCCAACTCGCCAAGTATGTTTTCAAATATTACCGCCGAGATGTTAGGTTGGGTTAGGTTAGGTTATATTACTTTATTGATGTATATAAAGGTCCCACGGAGACGTAGAGGCCAACTCGCCAGGTATGTTTTCAAATATTACCGCCGAGTTGTTAGGTTGGGTTAGGTTAGGTTATATTACGATATTGATATATATAAAGGTCCCACGGAGACGTCGAGGCCAACACGCCAGGAATGTTTTCAAATATTACCGCCGAGATGTTAGGTTGGGTTAGGTTAGGCTATATTACGTTATTGATGTATATAAAGGTCCCACGGAGACATAGAGGCCAACTCGCCATGAATGTTTTCAAATATTACCGCCGAGATGTTAGGTTGGGTTAGGTTAGGTTATATCACGTTATAGATGTATATAAAGGTCCCGCGGAGACGTAGAGGCCACAAACCAGGAATGTGATCAAATATTACCGCCGGGATGATAGGTTGTTTTAGGTTACGTTATATTACGTTATTGATGTATATAAATGTCCCACGGAGACGGAGAAGCCAACTCGCCAGGAATGATGTCAAATATTACCGCCGAAATGTTAGGTTGGGTTAGGTTAGGCTATATTACGTTATTGATGTATATGAAGGTCCCACGGAGACGTAGATGCCAAATCGCCATGAATGTTTTCAAATATTTCCGCCGAGATGTTAGGTCGGGTTAGGTTAGGTTATATTACGTTATTGATGTATATAAATGTCCCACGGAGACGGAGAACCCAACTCGCCAGGAATGTTGTCAAATATTACCGCCGAAATGTTAGGTTGGGTTAGGTTAGGCTATATTACGTTATGGATGTCTATAAAGGTCCCACGGTGACGTAGAGTCCAACTCGCCAGGTATGTTTTCAAATATTACCGCCGAGATGTTAGGTTGGGTTAGGTTAGGTTATATTACGCTATTTATGTATAAAAAGATCCCACGGAGACGGAGAAGCCAAATCGCCAGGAATGTTTTCAAATATTACCGCCGAGATGTTAGGTTGGGTTAGGTTAGGCTATATTACGTTATTGATGTATATGAAGGTCCCACGGAGACGTAGATGCCAAATCGCCATGAATGTTTTCAAATATTACCGCCGAGACGTTAGGTTGGGTTAGGTTAGGTTATATTACGTTATGGATGTGTATAAAGGTCCCACGTTGACGCAGAGGCCACCTCGCCAGGAATGTTTTCAAATATTACCGCCGAGATGTTAGGTTGGGTTAGGTTAGGTTATATCACGTTATAGATTTATATAAAGGTCCCGCGGAGACGTAGAGGCCAACAAGCCAGGAATGTGATCAAATATTACCGCCGAGATGATAGGTTGGGTTAGGTTACGTTATATTACGTTATTGATGTTTATGAAGGTCAAACGGAGACGTAGATGCCAAATCGCCATGAATGTTTTCAAATATTACCGCCGAGACGTTAGGTTGGGTTAGGTTAGGTTATATTACGTTATGGATGTGTATAAAGGTCCCACGTTGACGTAGAGGCCACCTCGCCAGGAATGTTTTCAAATATTACCGCCGAGATGTTAGGTTGGGTTAGGTTAGGTTATATCACGTTATAGATTTATATAAAGGTCCCGCGGAGACGTAGAGGCCAACAAGCCAGGAATGTGATAAAATATTACCGCCGAGATAATAGGTTGGGTTAGGTTACGTTATATTACGTTATTGATGTTTATGAAGGACAAACGGAGACGTAGAGGCCAACTCGACAGGAATGATGTCAAATATTACCGCCGAAATGTTAGGTTGGGTTAGGTTAGGCTATATTACGTTATTGATGTATATGAAGGTCCCACGGAGACGTAGATGCCAAATCGCCATGAATGTTTTCAAATATTACCGCCGAGACGTTAGGTTTGGTTAGGTTAGGTTATATTACGTTATGGATGTCTATAAAGGTCCCACGGTGACGTAGAGGCCAACAAGCCAGGAATGTGATCAAATGTTACCGCCGAGATGATAGGTTGGGTTAGGTTACGTTATATTACGTTATTGATGTTTATGAAGGTCAAACGGAGACGTAGAGGCCAACTCGCCAGGAATGATGTCAAATATTACCGCCGAAATGTTAGGTTGGGTTAGGTTAGGCTATATTACGTTATTGATGTATATGAAGGTCCCACGGAGACGTAGATGCCAAATCGCCATGAATGTTTTCAAATATTACCGCCGAGACGTTAGGTTGGGTTAGGTTAGGTTATATTACGTTACTGATGTATATAAAGGTCCCACGGAGACGTAGAGGCTAACTCGCCAAGTATGTTTTCAAATATTACCGCCGAGATGTTAGGTTGGGTTAGGTTAGGTTATATTACTTTATTGATGTATATAAAGGTCCCACGGAGACGTAGAGGCCAACTCGCCAGGTATGTTTTCAAATATTACCGCCGAGTTGTTAGGTTGGGTTAGGTTAGGTTATATTACGATATTGATATATATAAAGGTCCCACGGAGAAGTCGAGGCCAACACGCCAGGAATGTTTTCAAATATTACCGCCGAGATGTTAGGTTGGGTTAGGTTACGTTATATTACGTTATTGATGTTTATGAAGGTCAAACGGAGACGTAGAGGCCAACTCGCCAGGAATGATGTCAAATATTACCGCCGAAATGTTAGGTTGGGTTAGGTTAGGCTATATTACGTTATTGATGTATATGAAGGTCCCACGGAGACGTAGATGCCAAATCGCCATGAATGTTTTCAAATATTACCGCCGAGACGTTAGGTTGGGTTAGGTTAGGTTATATTACGTTACTGATGTATATAAAGGTCCCACGGAGACGTAGAGGCCAACTCGCCAAGTATGTTTTCAAATATTACCGCCGAGATGTTAGGTTGGGTTAGGTTAGGTTATATTACTTTATTGATGTATATAAAGGTCCCACGGAGACGTAGAGGCCAACTCGCCAGGTATGTTTTCAAATATTACCGCCGAGTTGTTAGGTTGGGTTAGGTTAGGTTATATTACGATATTGATATATATAAAGGTCCCACGGAGACGTCGAGGCCAACACGCCAGGAATGTTTTCAAATATTACCGCCGAGATGTTAGGTTGGGTTAGGTTAGGCTATATTACGTTATTGATGTATATAAAGGTCCCACGGAGACATAGAGGCCAACTCGCCATGAATGTTTTCAAATATTACCGCCGAGATGTTAGGTTGGGTTAGGTTAGGTTATATCACGTTATAGATGTATATAAAGGTCCCGCGGAGACGTAGAGGCCACAAACCAGGAATGTGATCAAATATTACCGCCGGGATGATAGGTTGTTTTAGGTTACGTTATATTACGTTATTGATGTATATAAATGTCCCACGGAGACGGAGAAGCCAACTCGCCAGGAATGATGTCAAATATTACCGCCGAAATGTTAGGTTGGGTTAGGTTAGGCTATATTACGTTATTGATGTATATGAAGGTCCCACGGAGACGTAGATGCCAAATCGCCATGAATGTTTTCAAATATTTCCGCCGAGATGTTAGGTCGGGTTAGGTTAGGTTATATTACGTTATTGATGTATATAAATGTCCCACGGAGACGGAGAACCCAACTCGCCAGGAATGTTGTCAAATATTACCGCCGAAATGTTAGGTTGGGTTAGGTTAGGCTATATTACGTTATGGATGTCTATAAAGGTCCCACGGTGACGTAGAGTCCAACTCGCCAGGTATGTTTTCAAATATTACCGCCGAGATGTTAGGTTGGGTTAGGTTAGGTTATATTACGCTATTTATGTATAAAAAGATCCCACGGAGACGGAGAAGCCAAATCGCCAGGAATGTTTTCAAATATTACCGCCGAGATGTTAGGTTGGGTTAGGTTAGGCTATATTACGTTATTGATGTATATGAAGGTCCCACGGAGACGTAGATGCCAAATCGCCATGAATGTTTTCAAATATTACCGCCGAGACGTTAGGTTGGGTTAGGTTAGGTCTTATTACGTTATTGATATATATAAATGCCCCACGGAGACGGAGAAGCCAACTCGCCAGGAATGTTGTCAAATATTACGGCCGAAATGTTAGGTTGGGTTAGGTTAGGCTATATTACGTTATGGATGTCTATAAAGGTCCCACGATGACGTAGAGTCCAACTCGCCAGGTATGTTTTCAAATATTACCGCCGAGATGTTAGGTTGGGTTAGGTTAGGTTATATTACGTTATTTATGTATAAAAAGATCCCACGGAGACGGAGAAGCCAAATCGCCAGGAATGTTTTCAAATATTACCGCCGAGATGTTAGGTTGGGTTAGGTCAGGCTATATTACGTTATTGATGTATATGAAGGTCCCACGGAGACGTAGATGCCAAATCGCCATGAATGTTTTCAAATATTACCGCCGAGACGTTAGGTTGGGTTAGGTTAGGTTATATTACGTTACTGATGTATATAAAGGTCCCACGGAGACGTCGAGGCCAACACGCCAGGAATGTTCTCAAATATTACCGCCGAGATGTTAGGTTGGGTTAGGTTAGGCTATATTACGTTATTGATGTATATGAAGGTCCCACGGAGACGTAGATGCCAAATCGCCATGAATGTTTTCAAATATTACCGCCGAGATGTTAGGTTGGGTTAGGTTAGGTTATATCACGTTATAGATGTATATAAAGGTCCCGCGGAGACGTAGAGGCCACAAACCAGGAATGTGATCAAATATTACCGCCGGGATGATAGGTTGGGTTAGGTTACGTTATATTACGTTATAGATGTATATAAAGGTCCCACGGAGACATAGAGGCCAACTCGCCAGGAATGTTGTCAAATATTACCGCCGAGATGATAGGCTGGGTTAGGTTACGTAATATTACGTTATTGATGTTTATGAAGGTCAAACGTAGACGTAGAGGCCAACTCGCCAGGTATGTTGTCAAATATTACCGCCGAGACGTTAGGTTGGGTTAGGTTAGGTTATATTACGTTATTGATGTATATAAATGTCCCACGGAGACGGAGAATCCAACTCGCCAGGAATGTTGTCAAATATTACCGCCGGAATGTTAGGTTGGGTTAGGTTAGGCTATATTACGTTATTGATGTATGTAAAGGTCCCGCGGAGACGTAGAGGCCACAAACCAGGAATGTGATCAAATATTACCGCCGGAATGATAGGTTGGGTTAGGTTAGGTTATATTACGTTACTGATGTATATAAAGGTCCCACGGAGACGTAGGGGCCAACTCGCCAAGTATGTTTTCAAATATTACCGCCGAGATGTTAGGTTGGGTTAGGTTAGGTTATATTACTTTATTGATGTATATAAAGGTCCCACGGAGACGTAGAGGCCAACTCGCCAGGTATGTTTTCAAATATTACCGCCGAGTTGTTAGGTTGGGTTAGGTTAGGCTATATTACGTTATTGATGTATATAAAGGTCCCACGGAGACGTCGAGGCCAACACGCCAGGAATGTTCTCAAATATTACCGCCGAGATGTTAGGTTGGGTTAGGTTAGGCTATATTACGTTATTGATGTATATAAAGGTCCCACGGAGACATAGAGGCCAACTCGCCATGAATGTTTTCAAATATTACCGCCGAGATGTTAGGTTGGGTTAGGTTAGGTTATATCACGTTATAGATGTATATAAAGGTCCCGCGGAGACGTAGAGGCCACAAACCAGGAATGTGATCAAATATTACCGCCGGGATGATAGGTTGGGTTAGGTTACGTTATATTACGTTATTGATGTATATAAATGTCCCACGGAGACGGAGAAGCCAACTCGCCAGGAATGATGTCAAATATTACCGCCGAAATGTTAGGTTGGGTTAGGTTAGGCTATATTACGTTATTGATGTATATGAAGGTCCCACGGAGACGTAGATGCCAACTCGCCATGAATGTTTTCAAATATTACCGCCGAGATGTTAGGTTGGGTTAGGTTAGGCTATATTACGTTATTGATGTATATGAAGGTCCCACGGAGACGTAGATGCCAAATCGCCATGAATGTTTTCAAATATTACCGCCGAGACGTTAGGTTTGGTTAAGTTAGGTTATATTACGTTATTGATGTATATAAAGGTCCCACGGAGACGTAGAGGCCAACTGGCCAGGTATGTTTTCAAATATTACCGCCGAGATGTTAGGTTGGGTTAGGTTAGGTTATATTACGTTATAGATGTATATAAAGGTCCCACGGAGACATAGAGGCCAACTCGCCAGGAATGTTGTCAAATATTACCGCCGAGATGATAGGCTGGGTTAGGTTACGTAATATTACGTTATTGATGTTTATGAAGGTCAAACGGAGACGTAGAGGCCAACTCGCCAGGTATGTTATCAAATATTACCGCCGAGACGTTAGGTTGGGTTAGGTTAGGTTATATTACGTTATTGATGAATATAAAGGTCCCACGGAGACATAGAGGCCAACTCGCCAGGAATGTTGTCAAATATTACCGCCGAGATGATAGGCTGGGTCAGGTTAGGTTATATTACTTTATTGATGTATATAAAGGTCCGACGGAGACGTAGAGGCCAACTCGCCAGGAATGTTTTCAAATATTACCGCCGAGATGTTAGGTTGGGTTAGGTTAGGCTATATTACGTTATTGATGTATATGAAGGTCACACGGAGACGTAGATGCCAAATCGCCATGAATGTTTTCAAATATTACCGCCGAGACGTTAGGTTTGGTTAGGTTAGGTTATATTACGTTATTGATGTATATAAAGATCCCACGGTGACGTAGAGGCCAAATCGCCAGGTATGTTTTCAAATATTACCGCCGAGATGTTAGGTTGGGTTAGGTTAGGTTATATTACGTTATAGATGTATATAAAGGTCCCACGGAGACATAGAGGCCAACTCGCCAGGCATGTTGTCAAATATTACCGCCGAGATGATAGGCTGGGTTAGGTTACGTTATATTACGTTATTGATGTTTATGAAGGTCAAACGGAGACGTAGAGGCCAACTCCCCAGGAATGATGTCAAATATAACCGCCGAAATGTTAGGTTGGGTTAGGTTAGGTTATATTACGTTATTGATGTATATAAATGTACCACGGAGACGTAGATGCCAACTCGCCATGAATGTTTTCAAATATTACCGCCGAGATGTTAGGTTGGGTTAGGTTAGGTTATATTACGTTATGGATGTCTATAAAGGTCCCACGGTGACGTAGTGGGCACCTCGCCAGGAATGTTTTCAAATATTACCGCCGAGATGTTAGGTTGGGTTAGGTTAGGTTATATCACGTTATAGATTTATATAAAGGTCCCGCGGAGACGTAGAGCCCAACAAGCCAGGAATGTGATCAAATATTACCGCCGAGATGATAGGTTGGGTTAGGTTACGTTATATTACGTTATTGATGTTTATGAAGGTCAAACGGAGACGTAGAGGCCAACTCGACAGGAATGATGTCAAATATTACCGCCGAAATGTTAGGTTGGGTTAGGTTAGGCTATATTACGTTATTGATGTATATGAAGGTCCCACGGAGACGTAGATGCCAAATCGCCATGAATGTTTTCAAATATTACCGCCGAGACGTTAGGTTGGGTTAGGTTAGGTTATATTACGTTATGGATGTGTATAAAGGTCCCACGTTGACGTAGAGGCCACCTCGCCAGGAATGTTTTCAAATATTACCGCCGAGATGTTAGGTTGGGTTAGGTTAGGTTATATCACGTTATAGATTTATATAAAGGTCCCGCGGAGACGTAGAGGCCAACAAGCCAGGAATGTGATCAAATATTACCGCCGAGATGATAGGTTGGGTTAGGTTACGTTATATTACGTTATTGATGTTTATGAAGGTCAAACGGACACGTAGAGGCCAACTCGACAGGAATGATGTCAAATATTACCGCCGAAATGTTAGGTTGGGTTAGGTTAGGCTATATTACGTTATTGATGTATATCAAGGTCCCACGGAGACGTAGATGCCAAATCGCCATGAATGTTTTCAAATATTACCGCCGAGACGTTAGGTTGGGTTAGGTTCGGTTATATTACGTTACTGATGTATATAAAGGTCCCACGGAGACGTAGAGGCCAACTCGCCAAGTATGTTTTCAAATATTACCGCCGAGATGTTAGGTTGGGTTAGGTTAGGTTATATTACTTTATTGATGTATATAAAGGTCCCACGGAGACGTAGAGGCCAACTCGCCAGGTATGTTTTCAAATATTACCGCCGAGTTGTTAGGTTGGGTTAGGTTAGGTTATATTACGATATTGATATATATAAAGGTCCCACGGAGACGTCGAGGCCAACACGCCAGGAATGTTTTCAAATATTACCGCCGAGATGTTAGGTTGGGTTAGGTTAGGCTATATTACGTTATTGATGTATATAAAGGTCCCACGGAGACATAGAGGCCAACTCGCCATGAATGTTTTCAAATATTACCGCCGAGATGTTAGGTTGGGTTAGGTTAGGTTATATCACGTTATAGATGTATATAAAGGTCCCGCGGAGACGTAGAGGCCACAAACCAGGAATGTGATCAAATATTACCGCCGGGATGATAGGTTGGGTTAGGTTACGTTATATTACGTTATTGATGTATATAAATGTCCCACGGAGACGGAGAAGCCAACTCGCCAGGAATGATGTCAAATATTACCGCCGAAATGTTAGGTTGGGTTAGGTTAGGCTATATTACGTTATTGATGTATATGAAGGTCCCACGGAGACGTAGATGCCAACACGCCAGGAATGTTTTCAAATATTTCCGCCGAGATGTTAGGTTGGGTTAGGTTAGGTTATATTACGTTATTGATGTATATAAAGGTCCCACGGAGACATAGAGGCCAACTCGCCATGAATGTTTTCAAATATTACCGCCGAGATGTTAGGTTGGGTTAGGTTAGGTTATATAACGTTATAGATGTATATAAAGGTCCCGCGGAGACGTAGAGGCCACAAATCATGAATGTGATCAAATATTACCGCCGGGATGATAGGTTGGGTTAGGTTACGTTATATTACGTTATTGATGTATATAAATGTCCCACGGAAACGGAGAAGCCAACTCGCCAGGAATGATGTCAAATATTACCGCCGAAATGTTAGGTTGGGTTAGGTTAGGCTATATTACGTTATTGATGTATATGAATGTCCCACGGAGACGTAGATGCCAAATCGCCATGAATGTTTTCAAATATTACCGCCGAGACGTTAGGTTTGGTTAGGTTAGGTTATATTACGTTATTGATGTATATAAAGATCCCACGGTGACGTAGAGGCCAAATCGCCAGGTATGTTTTCAAATATTACCGCCGAGATGTTAGGTTGGGTTAGGTTAGGTTATATTACGTTATAGGTGTATATAAAGGTCCCACGGAGACATAGAGGCCAACTCGCCAGGCATGTTGTCAAATATTACCGCCGAGATGATAGGCTGGGTTAGGTTACGTTATATTACGTTATTGATATTTATGAAGGTCAAACGGAGACCTAGAGGCCAACTCCCCAGGAATGATGTCAAATATAACCGCCGAAATGTTAGGTTGGGTTAGGTTAGGTTATATTACGTTATTGATGTATATAAATGTACCACGGAGACGTAGATGCCAACTCGCCATGAATGTTTTCAAATATTACCGCCGAGATGTTAGGTTGGGTTAGGTTAGGTTATATTACGTTATGGATGTCTATAAAGGTCCCACGGTGACGTAGAGGGCACCTCGCCAGGAATGTTTTCAAATATTACCGCCGAGATGTTAGGTTGGGTTAGGTTAGGTTATATCACGTTATAGATTTATATAAAGGTCCCGCGGAGACGTAGAGCCCAACAAGCCAGGAATGTGATCAAATATTACCGCCGAGATGATAGGTTGGGTTAGGTTACGTTATATTACGTTATTGATGTTTATGAAGGTCAAACGGAGACGTAGAGGCCAACTCGACAGGAATGATGTCAAATATTACCGCCGAAATGTTAGGTTGGGTTAGGTTAGGCTATATTACGTTATTGATGTATATGAAGGTCCCACGGAGACGTAGATGCCAAATCGCCATGAATGTTTTCAAATATTACCGCCGAGACGTTAGGTTGGGTTAGGTTAGGTTATATTACGTTATGGATGTGTATAAAGGTCCCACGTTGACGTAGAGGCCACCTCGCCAGGAATGTTTTCAAATATTACCGCCGAGATGTTAGGTTGGGTTAGGTTAGGTTATATCACGTTATAGATTTATATAAAGGTCCCGCGGAGACGTAGAGGCCAACAAGCCAGGAATGTGATCAAATATTACCGCCGAGATGATAGGTTGGGTTAGGTTACGTTATATTACGTTATTGATGTTTATGAAGGTCAAACGGACACGTAGAGGCCAACTCGACAGGAATGATGTCAAATATTACCGCCGAAATGTTAGGTTGGGTTAGGTTAGGCTATATTACGTTATTGATGTATATCAAGGTCCCACGGAGACGTAGATGCCAAATCGCCATGAATGTTTTCAAATATTACCGCCGAGACGTTAGGTTGGGTTAGGTTCGGTTATATTACGTTACTGATGTATATAAAGGTCCCACGGAGACGTAGAGGCCAACTCGCCAAGTATGTTTTCAAATATTACCGCCGAGATGTTAGGTTGGGTTAGGTTAGGTTATATTACTTTATTGATGTATATAAAGGTCCCACGGAGACGTAGAGGCCAACTCGCCAGGTATGTTTTCAAATATTACCGCCGAGTTGTTAGGTTGGGTTAGGTTAGGTTATATTACGATATTGATATATATAAAGGTCCCACGGAGACGTCGAGGCCAACACGCCAGGAATGTTTTCAAATATTACCGCCGAGATGTTAGGTTGGGTTAGGTTAGGCTATATTACGTTATTGATGTATATAAAGGTCCCACGGAGACATAGAGGCCAACTCGCCATGAATGTTTTCAAATATTACCGCCGAGATGTTAGGTTGGGTTAGGTTAGGTTATATAACGTTATAGATGTATATAAAGGTCCCGCGGAGACGTAGAGGCCACAAATCAGGAATGTGATCAAATATTACCGCCGGGATGATAGGTTGGGTTAGGTTACGTTATATTACGTTATTGATGTATATAAATGTCCCACGGAAACGGAGAAGCCAACTCGCCAGGAATGATGTCAAATATTACCGCCGAAATGTTAGGTTGGGTTAGGTTAGGCTATATTACGTTATTGATGTATATGAATGTCCCACGGAGACGTAGATGCCAAATCGCCATGAATGTTTTCAAATATTTCCGCCGAGATGTTAGGTTGGGTTAGGTTAGGTTATATTACGTTATTGATGTATATAAATGTCCCACGGAGACGGAGAAGCCAACTCGCCAGGAATGTTGTCAAATATTACCGCCGAAATGTTAGGTTGGGTTAGGTTAGGCTATATTACGTTATGGATGTCTATAAAGGTCCCACGGTGACGTAGAGTCCAACTCGCCAGGTATGTTTTCAAATATTACCGCCGAGATGTTAGGTTGGGTTAGGTTAGGTTATATTACGTTATTGATGTATATAAATGTCCCACGGAGGCGGAGAAGCCAACTCGCCAATGAATGTTTTCAAATATTACCGCCGAGATGTTAGGTTGGGTTAGGTTAGGCTATATTACGTTATTGATGTATATGAAGGTCCCACGGAGACGTAGATGCCAACTCGCCATGAATGTTTTCAAATATTACCGCCGAGATGATAGGCTGGGTTAGGTTACGTTATATTACGTTATTGATGTTTATGAAGGTCAAACGGAGACGTAGAGGCCAACTCCCCAGGAATGATGTCAAATATAACCGCCGAAATGTTAGGTTGGGTTAGGTTAGGTTATATTACGTTATTGATGTATATAAATGTACCACGGAGACGTAGATGCCAACTCGCCATGAATGTTTTCAAATATTACCGCCGACATGTTAGGTTGGGTTAGGTTAGGTTATATTACGTTATGGATGTCTATAAAGGTCCCACGGTGACGTAGAGGACACCTCGCCAGGAATGTTTTCAAATATTACCACCGAGATGTTAGGTTGGGTTAGGTTAGGTTATATCACGTTATAGATTTATATAAAGGTCCCGCGGAGACGTAGAGGCCAACAAGCCAGGAATGTGATCAAATATTACCGCCGAGATGATAGGTTGGGTTAGGTTACGTTATATTACGTTATTGATGTATATGAAGGTCCCACGGAGACGTAGATGCCAACTCGCCATGAATGTTTTCAAATATTACCGCCGAGATGATAGGCTGGGTTAGGTTACGTTATATTACGTTATTGATGTTTATGAAGGTCAAACGGAGACGTAGAGGCCAACTCGCCAGGAATGATGTCAAATATTACCGCCGAAATGTTAGGTTGGGTTAGGTTAGGCTATATTACGTTATTGATGTATATGAAGGTCCCACGGAGACGTAGATGCCAAATCGCCATGAATGTTTTCAAATATTACCGCCGAGACGTTAGGTTGGGTTAGGTTAAGTTATATTACGTTATTGATGTATATAAAGGTCCCACGGTGACGGAGAAGCCAACTCGCCAGGAATGTTTTCAAATATTACCGCCGAGATGTTAGGTTGGGTTAGGTTAGGTTATATTTCGTTATGGATGTATATGAAGGTTCCACGGAGACGCAGAGGCCAACTCGCCAGGTATGTTGTCAAATATTACCGCCGAAATGTTAGGTTGGGTTAGGTTAGGCTATATTACGTTATTGATGTATATGGAGGTCCCACGGAGACGTAGATGCCAAATCGCCATGAATGTTTTCAAATATTACCGCCGAGATGTTAGGTTGGGTTAGGTTAGGTTATATTACGTTACTGATGTATATAAAGGTCCCACGGAGACGTAGAGGCCAACTCGCCAAGTATGTTTTCAAATATTACAGCCGAGATGTTAGGTTGGGTTAGGTTAGGTTATATTACTTTATTGATGTATATAAAGGTCCCACGGAGACGTAGAGGCCAACTCGCCAGGTATGTTTTCAAATATTACCGCCGAGTTGTTAGGTTGGGTTAGGTTAGGTTATATTACGATATTGATATATATAAAGGTCCCACGGAGACGTCGAGGCCAACACGCCAGGAATGTTTTCAAATATTACCGCCGAGATGTTAGGTTGGGTTAGGTTAGGCTATATTACGTTATTGATTTATATAAAGGTCCCACGGAGACATAGAGGCCAACTCGCCATGAATGTTTTCAAATATTACCGCCGAGATGTTAGGTTGGGTTAGGTTAGGTTATATCACGTTATAGATGTATATAAAGGTCCCGCGGAGACGTAGAGGCCACAAACCAGGAATGTGATCAAATATTACCGCCGGGATGATAGGTTGGGTTAGGTTACGTTATATTACGTTATTGATGTATATAAATGTCCCACGGAGACGGAGAAGCCAACTCGCCAGGAATGATGTCAAATATTACCGCCGAAATGTTAGGTTGGGTTAGGTTAGGCTATATTACGTTATTGATGTATATGAAGGTCCCACGGAGACGTAGATGCAAAATCGCCATGAATGTTTTCAAATATTTCCGCCGAGATGTTAGGTTGGGTTAGGTTAGGTTATATTACGTTATTGATGTATATAAATGTCCCACGGAGACGGAGAAGCCAACTCGCCAGGAATGTTGTCAAATATTACCGCCGAGATGTTAGGTTGGGTTAGGTTAGGTTATATTACTTTATTGATGTATATAAAGGTCCCACGGAGACGTAGAGGCCAACTCGCCAGGTATGTTTTCAAATATTACCGCCGAGTTGTTAGGTTGGGTTAGGTTAGGTTATATTACGATATTGATATATATAAAGGTCCCACGGAGACGTCGAGGCCAACACGCCAGGAATGTTTTCAAATATTACCGCCGAGATGTTAGGTTGGGTTAGGTTAGGCTATATTACGTTATTGATGTATATAAAGGTCCCACGGAGACATAGAGGCCAACTCGCCATGAATGTTTTCAAATATTACCGCCGAGATGTTAGGTTGGGTTAGGTTAGGTTATATAACGTTATAGATGTATATAAAGGTCCCGCGGAGACGTAGAGGCCACAAATCAGGAATGTGATCAAATATTACCGCCGGGATGATAGGTTGGGTTAGGTTACGTTATATTACGTTATTGATGTATATAAATGTCCCACGGAAACGGAGAAGCCAACTCGCCAGGAATGATGTCAAATATTACCGCCGAAATGTTAGGTTGGGTTAGGTTAGGCTATATTACGTTATTGATGTATATGAATGTCCCACGGAGACGTAGATGCCAAATCGCCATGAATGTTTTCAAATATTTCCGCCGAGATGTTAGGTTGGGTTAGGTTAGGTTATATTACGTTATTGATGTATATAAACGTCCCACGGAGACGGAGAAGCCAACTCGCCAGGAATGTTGTCAAATATTACCGCCGAAATGTTAGGTTGGGTTAGGTTAGGCTATATTACGTTATGGATGTCTATAAAGGTCCCACGGTGACGTAGAGTCCAACTCGCCAGGTATGTTTTCAAATATTACCGCCGAGATGTTAGGTTGGGTTAGGTTAGGTTATATTACGTTATTGATGTATATAAAAGTCCCACGGAGGCGGAGAAGCCAACTCGCCAATGAATGTTTTCAAATATTACCGCCGAGATGTTAGGTTGGGTTAGGTTAGGCTATATTACGTTATTGATGTATATGAAGGTCCCACGGAGACGTAGATGCCAACTCGCCATGAATGTTTTCAAATATTACCGCCGAGATGATAGGCTGGGTTAGGTTACGTTATATTACGTTATTGATGTTTATGAAGGTCAAACGGAGACGTAGAGGCCAACTCGCCAGGAATGATGTCAAATATTACCGCCGAAATGTTAGGTTGGGTTAGGTTAGGCTATATTACGTTATTGATGTATATGAAGGTCCCACGGAGACGTAGATGCCAAATCGCCATGAATGTTTTCAAATATTACCGCCGAGACGTTAGGTTGGGTTAGGTTAGGTTATATTACGTTATGGATGTCTATAAAGGTCCCACGGTGACGTAGAGGCCACCTCGCCAGGAATGTTTTCAAATATTACCGCCGAGATGTTAGGTTGGGTTAGGTTAGGTTATATCACGTTATAGATTTATATAAAGGTCCCGCGAAGACGTAGAGGCCAACAAGCCAGGAATGTGATCAAATATTACCGCCGAGATGATAGGTTGGGTTAGGTTACGTTATATTACGTTATTGATGTTTATGAAGGTCAAACGGAGACGTAGAGGCCAACTCGACAGGAATGATGTCAAATATAACCGCCGAAATGTTAGGTTGGGTTAGGTTAGGTTATATTACGTTATTGATGTATATAAATGTGCCACGGAGACGTAGATGCCAACTCGCCATGAATGTTTTCAAATATTACCGCCGAGATGTTAGGTTGGGTTAGGTTAGGTTATATAACGTTATGGATGTCTATAAAGGTCCCACGGTGACGTAGAGGCCACCTCGCCAGGAATGTTTTCAAATATAACCGCCGAGATGTTAGGTTGGGTTAGGTTAGGTTATATCACGTTATAGATGTATATAAAGGTCCCGCGGAGACGTAGAGGCCAACAAGCCAGGAATGAGATCAAATATTACCGCCGAGATGATAGGTTGGGTTAGGTTACGTTATATTACGTTATTGATGTTTATGAAGGTCAAACGGAGACGTAGAGGCCAACTCGCCAGGAATGATGTCAAATATTACCGCCGAAATGTTAGGTTGGGTTAGGTTAGGCTATATTACGTTATTGATGTATATGAAGGTCCCACGGAGACGTAGATGCCAAATCGCCATGAATGTTTTCAAATATTACCGCCGAGACGTTAGGTTGGGTTAGGTTAGGTTATATTACGTTATTGATGTATATAAAGGTCCCACGGTGACGGAGAAGCCAACTCGCCAGGAATGTTTTCAAATATTACCGCCGAGATGTTAGGTTGGGTTAGGTTAAGTTATATTTCATTATTGATGTATATGAAGGTTCCACGGAAACGTAGAGGCCAACTCGCCAGGTATGTTGTCAAATATTACCGCCGAGATGTTAGGTTGGGTTAGGTTAGGTTATATTACGTTATTGATGTATATAAATGTCCCACGGAGACGGAGAAGCCAACTCGCCAGGAATGTTGTCAAATATTACCGCCGAAAGGTTAGGTTGGGTTAGGTTAGACTATATTACGTTATTGATGTATATAAAGGTCCCACGGAGACGTAGATGCCAACTCGCCAGGAATGTTTTCAAATATTACCGCCGAGATGTTAGGTTGGGTTAGGTTAGGTTATATTTCGTTATGGATGTATATGAAGGTTCCACGGAGACGCAGAGGCCAACTCGCCAGGTATGTTGTCAAATATTACCCCCGAAATGTTAGGTTGGGTTAGGTTAGGCTATATTACGTTATTGATGTATATGAAGTTCCCACGGAGACGTAGATGCCAAATCGCCATGAATGTTTTCAAATATTACCGCCGAGATGTTAGGTTGGGTTAGGTTAGGTTATATTTCATTATTGATGTATATGAAGGTTCCACGGAAACGTAGAGGCCAACTCGCCAGGTATGTTGTCAAATATTACCGCCGAGATGTTAGGTTGGGTTAGGTTAGGTTATATTACGTTATTGATGTATATAAATGTCCCACGGAGACGGAGAAGCCAACTCGCCAGGAATGTTGTCAAATATTACCGCCGAAAGGTTAGGTTGGGTTAGGTTAGACTATATTACGTTATTGATGTATATGAAGGTCCCACGGAGACGTAGATGCCAACTCGCCAGGAATGTTTTCAAATATTACCGCCGAGACGTTAGGTTGGGTTAGGTTAGGTTATATTTCGTTATGGATGTATATGAAGGCTCCACGGAGACGCAGAGGCCAACTCGCCAGGTATGTTGTCAAATATTACCGCCGAAATGTTAGGTTGGGTTAGGTTAGGCTATATTACGTTATTGATGTATATGAAGGTCCCACGGAGACGTAGATGCCAAATCGCCATGAATGTTTTCAAATATTACCGCCGAGATGTTAGGTTGGGTTAGGTTAGGCTATATTACGTTATTGATGTATATGAATGTCCCACGGAGACGTAGATGCCAAATCGCCATGAATGTTTTCAAATATTACCGCCGAGACGTTAGGTTGGGTTAGGTTAGGTTATTTTACGTTACTGATGTATATAAAGGTCCCACGGAGACGTAGAGGCCAACTCGCCAAGTATGTTTTCAAATATTACCGCCGAGATGTTAGGTTGGGTTAGGTTAGGTTATATTACTTTATTGATGTATATAAAGGTCCCACGGAGACGTAGAGGCCAACTCGCCAGGTATGTTTTCAAATATTACCGCCGAGTTGTTAGGTTGGGTTAGGTTAGGTTATATTACGATATTGATATATATAAAGGTCCCACGGAGACGTCGAGGCCAACACGCCAGGAATGTTTTCAAATATTACCGCCGAGATGTTAGGTTGGATTAGGTTAGGCTATATTACGTTATTGATGTATATGAAGGTCCCACGGAGACATAGAGGCCAATCCCCATGAATGTTTTCAAATATTACCGCCGAGATGTTAGGTTGGGTTAGGTTAGGTTATATCACGTTATAGATGTATATAAAGGTCCCGCGGAGACGTAGAGGCCACAAACCAGGAATGTGATCAAATATTACCGCCGGAATGATAGGTTGGGTTAGGTTACGTTATATTACGTTATTGATGTATATAAATGTCCCACGGAGACGGAGAAGCCAACTCGCCAGGAATGATGTCAAATATTACCGCCGAAATGTTAGGTTGGGTTAGGTTAGGCTATATTACGTTATTGATGTATATGAAGGTCCCACGGAGACGTAGATGCCAAATCGCCATGAATGTTTTCAAATATTTCCGCCGAGATGTTAGGTTGGGTTAGGTTAGGTTATATTACGTTATTGATGAATATAAAGGTCCCACGGAGACGTAGAGGCCAACTCGCCAGGTATGTTTTCAAATATTACCGCCGAAATGTTAGGTTGGGTTAGGTTAGGTTATATTACGTTATAGATGTATATAAATGTCCCACGGAGACATAGAGGCCAACTCGCCAGGAATGTTGTGAAATATTACCGACGAGATGATAGGCTGGGTTAGGTTAGGTTATATTACGTTATGGATGTCTATAAAGGTCCCACGGTGACGTAGAGTCCAACTCGCCAGGAATGTTCTCAAATATTACCGCCGAGATGTTAGGTTGGGTTAGGTTAGGCTATATTACGTTATTGATGTATATGAAGGTCCCACGGAGACGTAGATGCCAAATCGCCATGAATGTTTTCAAATATTACCGCCGAGACGTTAGTTTGGGTTAGGTTAGGTTATATTACGTTATTGATGTATATAAAGGTCCCACGGAGACGTAGAGGCCAACTCGCCAGGTATGTTTTCAAGTATTACCGCCGAGATGTTAGGTTGGGTTAGGTTAGGTTATATCACGTTATAGATGTATATAAAGGTCCCGCGGAGACGTAGAGGCCAACTCGCCAGGAATGTTGTCAAATATTACCGCCGAGACGTTAGGTTGGGTTAGGTTAGGTTATATTACGTTATAGATGTATATAATGGTCCCACGGAGACATAGAGGCCAACTCGCCAGCAATGTTGTCAAATATTACCGCCGAGATGATAGGCTGGGTTAGGTTACGTTATATTACGTTATTGATGTTTATGAAGGTCAAACGGAGACGTAGAGGCCAACACCCCAGGAATGATGTCAAATATAACCGCCGAAATGTTAGGTTGGGTTAGGTTAGGTTATATTACGTTATTGATGTATATAAATGTGCCACGGAGACGTAGATGCCAACTCGCCATGAATGTTTTCAAATATTACCGCCGAGATGTTAGGTTGGGTTAGGTTAGGTTATATAACGTTATGGATGTCTATAAAGGTCCCACGGTGACGTAGATGCCACCTCGCCAGGAATGTTTTCAAATATTACCGCCGAGATGTTAGGTTGGGTTAGGTTAGGTTATATTACTTTATTGATGTATATAAAGGTCCCACGGTGACGTAGAGGCCAAATCGCCAGGTATGTTTTCAAATATTACCGCCGAGATGTTAGGTTGGGTTAGGTTAGGTTATATTACGTTATAGATGTATATAAAGGTCCCACGGAGACATAGAGGCCAACTCGCCAGGCATGTTGTCAAATATTACCGCTGAGATGATAGGCTGGGTTAGGTTACGTTATATTACGTTATTGATGTTTATGAAGGTCAAACAGAGACGTAGAGGCCAACCTCTACGTCACCGTGGGACCTTTATAGACATCCATAACGTAATATAACCTAACCTAACCCAACCTAACGTCTCGGCGGTAATATTTGAAAACATTCATGGCGATTTGGCATCTACGTCTCCGTGGGACCTTCATATACATCACTAACGTAATATAGCCTAACCTAACCCAACCTAACATTTCGGCGGTAATATTTGACATCATTCCTGTCGAGTTGGTCTCTACGTCTCCGTTTGACCTTCATAAACATCAATAACGTAATATAACGTAACCTAACCCAACCTATCATCTCGGCGGTAATATTTGATCACATTCCTGGCTTGTTGGCCTCTACGTCTTCGCGGGACCTTTATATAAATCTATAACGTGATATAACCTAACCTAACCCAACCTAACATCTCGGCGGTAATATTTGAAAACATTCCTGGCGAGGTGGCCTCTACGTCACCGTGGTACCTTTATAGACATCCATAACGTAATATAACCTAACCTAACCCAACCTAACGTCTCGGCGGTAATATTTGAAAACATTCATGGCGATTTGGCATCTACGTCTCCGTGGGACCTTCATATACATCAATAACGTAATATAGCCTAACCTAACCCAACCTAACATTTCGGCGGTAATATTTGACATCATTCCTGTCGAGTTGGCCTCTACGTCTCCGTTTGACCTTCATAAACATCAATAACGTAATATAACGTAACCTAACCCAACCTATCATCTCGGCGGTAATATTTGATCACATTCCTGGCTTGTTGGCCTCTACGTCTCCGCGGGACCTTTATATAAATCTATAACGTGATATAACCTAACCTAACCCAACCTAACATCTCGGCGGTAATATTTGAAAACATTCCTGGCGAGGTGCCCTCTACGTCACCGTGGGACCTTTATAGACATCCATAACGTAATATAACCTAACCTAACCCAACCTAACATCTCGGCGGTAATATTTGAAAACATTCATGGCGAGTTGGCATCTACGTCTCCGTGGTACATTTATATACATCAATAACGTAATATAACCTAACCTAACCCAACCTAACATTTCGGCGGTTATATTTGACATCATTCCTGGGGAGTTGGCCTCTACGTCTCTGTTTGACCTTCATAAACATCAATAACGTAATATAACGTAACCTAACCCAGCCTATCATCTCGGCGGTAATATTTGACAACATGCCTGGCGAGTTGGCCTCTATGACTCCGTGGGACCTTTATATACATCTATAACGTAATATAACCTAACCTAACCCAACCTAACATCTCGGCGGTTATATTTGAAAACATTCCTGGCGAGGTGGCCTCTACGTCACCGTGGGACCTTTATAGACATCCATAACGTTATATAACCTAACCTAACCCAAACTAACATCTCGGCGGTAATATTTGAAAACATTCATGGCGATTTGGCATCTACGTCTCCGTGGGACCTTCATATACATCAATAACGTAATATAGCCTAAGCTAACCCAACCTAACATTTCGGCGGTAATATTTGACAACATACCTGGCGAGTTGGCCTCTGCGTCTCCGTGGAACCTTCATATACATCCATAACGAAATATAACCTAACCTAACCCAACCTAACATCTCGGCGGTAATATTTGAAAACATTCCTGGCGAGTTGGCATCTACGTCTCCGTGGGACCTTCATATACATCAATAACGTAATATAGTCTAACCTAACCCAACCTAACCTTTCGGCGGTAATATTTGACAACATTCCTGGCGTGTTGGCTTCTCCGTCTCCGTGGGACATTTATATACATCAATAACGTAATATAACCTAACCTAACCCAACCTAACATCTCGGCGGTAATATTTGACAACATACCTGGCGAGTTGGCCTCTACGTTTCCGTGGAACCTTCATATACATCAATAATGAAATATAACCTAACCTAACCCAACCTAACATTTCGGCGGTAATATTTGACATCATTCCTGGCGAGTTGGCCTCTACGTCTCCGTTTGACCTTCATAAACATCAATAACGTAATATAACGTAACCTAACCCAACCTAACGTCTCGGCGGTAATATTTGAAAACATTCATGGCGATTTGGCATCTACGTCTCCGTGGGACCTTCATATACATCAATAACGTAATATAGCCTAACCTAACCCAACCTATCATCTCGGCGGTAATATTTGATCACATTCCTGGCTTGTTGGCCTCTACGTCTCCGCGGGACCTTTATATACATCTATAACGTGATATAACCTAACCTAACCCAACCTAACATCTCGGCGGTAATATTTGAAAACATTCCTGGCGAGGTGGCCTCTACGTCACCGTGGGACCTTTATAGACATCCATAACGTAATATAACCTAACCTAACCCAACCTAACGTCTCGGCGGTAATATTTGAAAACATTCATGGCGATTTGGCATCTACGTCTCCGTGGGACCTTCATATACATCACTAACGTAATATAGCCTAACCTAACCCAACCTAACATTTCGGCGGTAATATTTGACATCATTCCTGGCGAGTTGGCCTCTACGTCTCCGTTTGACCTTCATAAACATCAATAACGTAATATAACGTAACCTAACCCAACCTATCATCTCGGCGGTAATATTTGATCTCATTCCTGGCTTGTTGGCCTCTACGTCTCCGCGGGACCTTTATATACATCTATAACGTGATATAACCTAACCTAACCCAACCTAACATCTCGGCGGTTATATTTGAAAACATTCCTGGCGAGGTGGCCTCTACGTCACCGTGGGACCTTTATAGACATCCATAACGTTATATAACCTAACCTAACCCAAACTAACATCTCGGCGGTAATATTTGAAAACATTCATGGCGAGTTGGCATCTACGTCTCCGTGGCACATTTATATACATCAATAACGTAATATAACCTAACCTAACCCAACCTAACATTTCGGCGGTTATATTTGACATCATTCCTGGGGAGTTGGCCTCTACGTCTCCGTTTGACCTTCATAAACATCAATAACGTAATATAACGTAACCTAACCCAGCCTATCATCTCGGCGGTAATATTTGACAACATTCCTGGCGAGTTGGCCTCTATGTCTCCGTGGGACCTTTATATACATCTATAACGTAATATAACCTAACCTAACCCAACCTAACATCTCGGCGGTAATATTTGACAACATTCCTGGCGAGTTGGCTTCTCCGTCTCCGTGGGACATTTATATACATCAATAACGTGATATAACCTAACCTAACCCAACCTAACATCTCGGCGGTAATATTTGACAACATACCTGGCGAGTTGGCCTCTACGTTTCCGTGGAACCTTCATATACATCAATAATGAAATATAACCTAACCTAACCCAACCTAACATTTCGGCGGTAATATTTGACATCATTCCTGGCGAGTTGGCCTCTACGTCTCCGTTTGACCTTCATAAACATCAATAACGTAATATAACGTAACCTAACCCAACCTAACGTCTCGGCGGTAATATTTGAAAACATTCATGGCGATTTGGCATCTACGTCTCCGTGGGACCTTCATATACATCAATAACGTAATATAGCCTAACCTAACCCAACCTATCATCTCGGCGGTAATATTTGATCACATTCCTGGCTTGTTGGCCTCTACGTCTCCGCGGGACCTTTATATACATCTATAACGTGATATAACCTAACCTAACCCAACCTAACATCTCGGCGGTAATATTTGAAAACATTCCTGGCGAGGTGGCCTCTACGTCACCGTGGGACCTTTATAGACATCCATAACGTAATATAACCTAACCTAACCCAACCTAACGTCTCGGCGGTAATATTTGAAAACATTCATGGCGATTTGGCATCTACGTCTCCGTGGGACCTTCATATACATCACTAACGTAATATAGCCTAACCTAACCCAACCTAACATTTCGGCGGTAATATTTGACATCATTCCTGTCGAGTTGGCCTCTACGTCTCCGTTTGACCTTCATAAACATCAATAACGTAATATAACGTAACCTAACCCAACCTATCATCTCGGCGGTAATATTTGATCACATTCCTGGCTTGTAGGCCTCTACGTCTTCGCGGGACCTTTATATAAATCTATAACGTGATATAACCTAACCTAACCCAACCTAACATCTCGGCGGTAATATTTGAAAACATTCCTGGCGAGGTGGCCTCTACGTCACCGTGGGACCTTTATAGACATCCATAACGTAATATAACCTAACCTAACCCAACCTAACGTCTCGGCGGTAATATTTGAAAACATTCATGGCGATTTGGCATCTACGTCTCCGTGGGACCTTCATATACATCACTAACGTAATATAGCCTAACCTAACCCAACCTAACATTTCGGCGGTAATATTTGACATCATTCCTGTCGAGTTGGCCTCTACGTCTCCGTTTGACCTTCATAAACATCAATAACGTAATATAACGTAACCTAACCCAACCTATCATCTCGGCGGTAATATTTGATCACATTCCTGGCTTGTTGGCCTCTACGTCTCCGCGGGACCTTTATATAAATCTATAACGTGATATAACCTAACCTAACCCAACCTAACATCTCGGCGGTAATATTTGAAAACATTCCTGGCGAGGTGCCCTCTACGTCACCGTGGGACCTTTATAGACATCCATAACGTAATATAACCTAACCTAACCCAAACTAACATCTCGGCGGTAATATTTGAAAACATTCATGGCGAGTTGGCATCTACGTCTCCGTGGTACATTTATATACATCAATAACGTAATATAACCTAACCCAACCCAACCTAACATTTCGGCGGTTATATTTGACATCATTCCTGGGGAGTTGGCCTCTACGTCTCTGTTTGACCTTCATAAACATCAATAACGTAATATAACGTAACCTAACCCAGCCTATCATCTCGGCGGTAATATTTGACAACATGCCTGGCGAGTTGGCCTCTATGTCTCCGTGGGACCTTTATATACATCTATAACGTAATATAACCTAACCTAACCCAACCTAACATCTCGGCGGTAATATTTGAAAACATACCTGGCGATTTGGCCTCTACGTCACCGTGGGACCTTTATATACATCAATAAAGTAATATAACCTAACCTAACCCAACCTAACATCTCGGCGGTAATATTTGAAAACATACTTGGCGAGTTGGGCTCTACGTCTCCGTGGGACCTTTATATACATCAATAACGTAATATAACCTAACCTAACCCAACCTAACGTCTCGGCGGTAATATTTGAAAACATTAATGGCGATTTGGCATCTACGTCTCCGTGGGACCTTCATATACATCAATAACGTAATATAGCCTAACCTAACCCAACCTAACATTTCGGCGGTAATATTTGACATCATTCCTGGCGAGTTGGCCTCTACGTCTCCGTTTGACCTTCATAAACATCAATAACGTAATATAACGTAACCTAACCCAACCTAACGTCTCGGCGGTAATATTTGAAAACATTCATGGCGATTTGGCATCTACGTCTCCGTGGGACCTTCATATACATCAATAACGTAATATAGCCTAACCTAACCCAACCTATCATCTCGGCGGTAATATTTGATCACATTCCTGGCTTGTTGGCCTCTACGTCTCCGCGGGACCTTTATATACATCTATAACGTGATATAACCTAACCTAACCCAACCTAACATCTCGGCGGTAATATTTGAAAACATTCCTGGCGAGGTGGCCTCTACGTCACCGTGGGACCTTTATAGACATCCATAACGTAATATAACCTAACCTAACCCAACCTAACGTCTCGGCGGTAATATTTGAAAACATTCATGGCGATTTGGCATCTACGTCTCCGTGGGACCTTCATATACATCACTAACGTAATATAACCTAACCTAACCCAACCTAACGTCTCGGCGGTAATATTTGAAAACATTCATGGCGATTTGGCATCTACGTCTCCGTGGGACCTTCATATACATCAATAACGTAATATAGCCTAACCTAACCCAACCTATCATCTCGGCGGTAATATTTGATCACATTCCTGGCTTGTTGGCCTCTACGTCTCCGCGGGACCTTTATATACATCTATAACGTGATATAACCTAACCTAACCCAACCTAACATCTCGGCGGTAATATTTGAAAACATTCCTGGCGAGGTGGCCTCTACGTCACCGTGGGACCTTTATAGACATCCATAACGTAATATAACGTAACCTAACCCAACCTAACGTCTCGGCGGTAATATTTGAAAACATTCATGGCGATTTGGCATCTACGTCTCCGTGGGACCTTCATATACATCACTAACGTAATATAGCCTAACCTAATCCAACCTAACATTTCGGCGGTAATATTTGACATCATTCCTGTCGAGTTGGCCTCTACGTCTCCGTTTGACCTTCATAAACATCAATAACGTAATATAACGTAACCTAACCCAACCTATCATCTCGGCGGTAATATTTGATCACATTCCTGGCTTGTTGGCCTCTACGTCTCCGCGGGACCTTTATATAAATCTATAACGTGATATAACCTAACCTAACCCAACCTAACATCTCGGCGGTAATATTTGAAAACATTCCTGGCGAGGTGCCCTCTACGTCACCGTGGGACCTTTATAGACATCCATAACGTAATATAACCTAACCTAACCCAAACTAACATCTCGGCGGTAATATTTGAAAACATTCATGGCGAGTTGGCATCTACGTCTCCGTGGTACATTTATATACATCAATAACGTCATATAACCTAACCTAACCCAACCTAACATCTCCGCGGTATTATTTGACAACATACCTGGCGAGTTGGCCTCCTCGACTCCGTGGGACCTTTATATACATCTATACATACATATTATATACATCAGGTTATATTACGTTATTGATGTATATAAAGGTCCCACGGAGACGTAGAGGCCAACTCGCCAGGAATGTTGTCAAATATTACCGCCGAGATGTTAGGTTGGGTTAGGTTACGTTATATTACGTTATTGATGTATATAATGGTCCCACGGAGACGTAGAGGCCAACTCGCCAGGAATGTTGTCAAATATTACCGCCGAGATGATAGGTTGGGTTAGGTTACGTTATATTACGTTATTGATGTTTATGAAGGTCAAACGGAGACGTAGAGGCCTACTCGCCAGGAATGATGTAAAATATTACCGCCGAGATGATAGGTTGGGTTAGGTTAGGTTATATTACGTTATTGATGTTTATGAAGGTCAAACGTAGACGTAGAGGCCAACTCGCCAGGAATGATGTCAAATATTACCGCCGAGATGTTAGGCTGGGTTAGATTAGGTTATATTACGTTATTGATGTATAAAAAGATCCCACGGAGAAGGAGAAGCCAACTCGACAGGAATGTTGTCTAATATTACCGCCGAGATGTTAGGTTGGGTTAGGTTAGGTTATATTACGTTATTGATGTATATAAATGTCCCGCGGAGACGGAGAAGCCAACTCGCCAGGAATGTTGTCAAATATTACCGCCGAGATGTTAGGTTGGGTTAGGTTACGTTATATTACGTTATTGATGTATATAATGGTCCCACGGAGACGTAGAGGCCAACTCGCCAGGAATGTTGTCAAATATTACCGCCGAGATGATAGGTTGGGTTAGGTTACGTTATATTACGTTATTGATGTTTATGAAGGTCAAACGGAGACGTAGAGGCCTACTCGCCAGGAATGATGTAAAATATTACCGCCGAGATGATAGGTTGGGTTAGGTTAGGTTATATTACGTTATTGATGTTTATGAAGGTCAAACGGAGACGTAGAGGCCAACTCGCCAGGAATGATGTCAAATATTACCGCCGAGATGTTAGGCTGGGTTAGGTTAGGTTATATTACGTTATTGATGTATAAAAAGATCCCACGGAGAAGGAGAAGCCAACTCGACAGGAATGTTGTCTAATATTACCGCCGAGATGTTAGGTTGGGTTAGGTTAGGTTATATTACGTTATTGATGTATATAAATGTCCCGCGGAGACGTAGAGGCCAACTCGCCAGGTATGTTTTCAAATATTACCGCCGAGATGTTAGGTTGGGTTAGGTTAGGTTATATTACGTTATTGATGTATCAAAAGATCACACGGAGACGGAGAAACCAAATCGACAGGAATGTTGCCTAATATTACCGCCGAGATGTAAGGTTGTGTTAGTTAAGGTTATATTACGTTATTGATGTATATAAATGTCCCGCGGAGACGGAGAAGCCAACTCGCCAGGAATGTTGTCAAATATTACCGCCGAGATGTTAGGTTGGGTTTGGTTAGGTTATATTACGTTATTGATGTATATAAAGGTCCCACGGAGACGTAGAGGCCAACTCGCCAGGTATGTTTTCAAATATTACCGCCGAGATGTTAGGTTGGGTTAGGTTAGGTTATATTACGTTATTGATGTATATGAAGGTCCCACGGAGACGTAGAGGCCAACTCGCCAGGTATGTTGTCAAATATTACCGCCGAGATGTTAGTTTGTGTTAGGTCAGGTTATATTACGTTATTGGCGTATATAAAGGTCCCACGGAGACGGAGAAGCCAACTCGCCAGGAATGTTGTCAAATATTACCGCCGAGATGTTAGGTTGGGTTAGGTTAGGTTATATTACGTTATTGATGTATATAAAGGTCCCACGGAGACGTAGATGCCAACAAGCCAGGAATGTGGTCAAATATTACCGCCGAGATGTTATTTTGGGTTAGGTTAGGTTATATTACGTTATTGGTGTATATAAATGTACCACGGAGACGTAGATGCCAACTCGCCATGAATGTTTTCAAATATTACCGCCGAGATGTTAGGTTCGGTTAGGTTAGGTTATATTACGTTATTGATGTCTATAAATGCCCCACGGAGACGTAGAGGCCAACTCGCCAGGTATGTTTTCAAATATCACCGCCGAGATGTTGGGTTGGGTTAGGTTAGGTTATATTACGTTATTGATGTAGAAAAAGATCCCACGGAGACGGAGAAACCAACTCGACAGGAATGTTGTCTAATATTACCGCCGAGATGTTAGGTTGGGTTAGGTTAGGTTATATTACGTTATTGATGTATAAAAAGATCCCACGAAGACGGAGAAACCAACTCGACAGGAATGTTGTCTAATATTACCGCCGAGATGTTAGGTTGGGTTAGGTTAGGTTATATTACGTTATTGATGTATATAAATGTCCCGCGGAGACGGAGAAGCCAACTCGCCAGGAATGTTGTCAAATATTACCGCCGAGATGTTAGGTTGGGTTTGGTTAGGTTATATTACGTTATTGATGTATATAAAGGTCCCACGGAGAGGTAGAGGCCAACTCACCAGGTATGTTTTCAAATATTACCGCCGAGATGTTAGGTTGGTTTAGGTTAGGTGATATCACGTTATAGATGTATATAAAGGTCCCGCGGAGACGTAGAGGCCAACAAGCCAGGAATGTGATCAAATATTACCGCCGAGATGTTAGGTTGGGTTAGGTTAGGTTATATTACGTTATTGATGTCTATAAATGTCCCACGGAGACGTAGAGGCCAACTCGCCAGGTATGTTTTCAAATATTACCGCCGAGATGTTAGGTTGGGTTAGGTTAGGTTATATTACGTTATTGATGTATAAAAAGATCCCACGGAGACGGAGAAACCAACTCGACAGGAATGTTGTCTAATATTACCGCCGAGATGTTAGGTTGGGTTAGGTTAGGTTATATTACGTTATGGATGTCTATAAAGGTCCCACGGTGACGTAGAGGGCACCTCGCCAGGAATGTTTTCAAATATTACCGCCGAGATGTTAGGTTGGGTTAGGTTAGGTTATATTACGTTATGGATGTCTATAAAGGTCCCTCGGTGACGTAGGGGCCAACTCGCCAGGAATGTTTTCAAATATTACCGCCGAGATGTTAGGTTGGGTTAGGTTAGGTTATATTACGTTATTGATGTATATAAATGTCCCGCGGAGACGGAGAAGCCAACTCGCCAGGAATGTTGTCAAATATTACCGCCGAGATGTTAGGTTGGGTTAGGTTAGGTTATATTACGTTATTGATGTATATAAATGTCCCGCGGAGACGGAGAAGCCAACTCGCCAGGAATGTTTTCAAATATTACCGCCGAGATGTTAGGTTGGGTTAAGTTAGGTTATATTACGTTATTGATGTATAAAAAGATCCCACGGAGACAGAGAAGCCTACTCGCCAGGAATGTTTTCAAATATTACCGCCGAGATGTTAGGTTGGGTTAGGTTAGGTTATATTTCGTTATTGATGTATAAAAAGATCCCACGGAGACAGAGAAGCCTACTCGCCAGGAATGTTTTCAAATATTACCGCCGAGATGTTAGGTTGGGTTAGGTTAGGTTATGTTACGTTATTGAAGTATATAAAGGTCCCACGGAGACGTGGAGGCCAACAAGCCAGGAATGTGGTCAAATATTACCGCCGAGATGTGAGATTCGGCTAGGCTAGCTTATATTATGTTATTGATGTATATAAAGTTCGCACGGAGACGTAGAGGCCAACTCGCCAGGAATGTTGTCAAATATTACCGCCGAGATGTTAGATTGGGTTAGGTTAGGTTATATTACGTTATTGAAGTATATAAAGGTCCCACGGAAATGTAGAGGCCAACTCGCCGGGAATGTCGTCAAATATTACCGCCGAGATGTTATGTTGGGTTAGGTTAGGTTATATTACGTTATTGAAGTATATAAAGGTCCCACGGAAACGTAGAGGCCAACTCGACAGGTATGTTGTCAAATATTACCGCGGAGATGTTAGATTGGGTCAGGCTAGCTTATATTATGTTATTGATGTATATAAAGGTCCCACGGAGTCGAGGAGGCCAACTCGCCAGGTATGTTGTCAAATAATACCGCGGAGATGTTAGGTTGGGTTAGGTTAGGTTATATGACGTTATTGATGTATATAAATGTACCACGGAGACGTAGATGCCAACTCGCCATGAATGTTTTCAAATATTACCGCCGAGATGTTAGTTTGGGTTAGGTTAGGTTATATTACGTTATGGATGTCTATAAAGGTCCCACGGTGACGTAGAGGGCACCTCGCCAGGAATGTTTTCAAATATTACCGCCGAGATGTTAGGTTGGGTTAGGTTAGGTTATATCACGTTATAGATTTATATAAAGGTCCCGCGGGGACGTAGAGGCCAACAAGCCAGGAATGTGATCAAATATTACCGCCGAGATGATAGGTTGGGTTAGGTTACGTTATATTACGTTATTGATGTTTATGAAGGTCAAACGGAGACGTAGAGGCCAACTCGACAGGAATGATGTCAAATATTACCGCCGAAATGTTAGGTTGGGTTAGGTTAGGCTATATTACGTTATTGATGTATATGAAGGTCCCACGGAGACGTAGATGCCAAATCGCCATGAATGTTTTCAAATATTACCGCCGAGACGTTAGGTTGGGTTAGGTTAGGTTATATTACGTTATGGATGTCTATAAAGGTCCCACGGTGACGTAGAGGCCACCCCGCCAGGAATGTTTTCAAATATTACCGCCGAGATGTTAGGTTGGGTTAGGTTAGGTTATATCACGTTATAGATTTATATAAAGGTCCCGCGAAGACGTAGAGGCCAACAAGCCAGGAATGTGATCAAATATTACCGCCGAGATGATAGGTTGGGTTAGGTTACGTTATATTACGTTATTGATGTTTATGAAGGTCAAACGGAGACGTAGAGGCCAACTCGACAGGAATGATGTCAAATATTACCGCCGAAATGTTAGGTTGGATTAGGTTAGGCTATATTACGTTAGTGATGTATATGAAGGTCCCACGGAGACGTAGATGCCAAATCGCCATGAATGTTTTCAAATATTACCGCCGAGACGTTAGGTTGGGTTAGGTTAGGTTATATTACGTTATGGATGTCTATAAAGGTCCCACGGTGACGTAGAGGCCACCTCGCCAGGAATGTTTTCAAATATTACCGCCGAGATGTTAGGTTGGGTTAGGTTAGGTTATATCACGTTATAGATTTATATAAAGGTCCCGCGAAGACGTAGAGGCCAACAAGCCAGGAATGTGATCAAACATTACCGCCGAGATGAGAGGTTGGGTTAGGTTACGTTATATTACGTTATTGATGTTTATGAAGGTCAAACGGAGACGTAGAGGCCAACTCGACAGGAATGATGTCAAATATTACCGCCGAAATGTTAGGTTGGGTTAGGTTAGGCTATATTACGTTAGTGATGTATATGAAGGTCCCACGGAGACGTAGATGCCAAATCGCCATGAATGTTTTCAAATATTACCGCCGAAACGTTAGGTTGGGTTAGGTTAGGTTATATTACGTTATGGATGTCTATAAAGGTCCCACGGTGACGTAGAGGCCACCTCGCCAGGAATGTTTTCAAATATTACCGCCGAGATGTTAGGTTGGGTTAGGTTAGGTTATATCACGTTATAGATGTATATAAAGGTCCCGCGGAGACGTAGAGGCCAACAAGCCAGGAATGTGATCAAATATTACCGCCGAGATGATAGGTTGGGTTAGGTTAGGCTATATTACGTTATTGATGTATATGAAGGTCCCACGGAGACGTAGATGCCAAATCGCCATGAATGTTTTCAAATATTACCGCCGAGACGTTAGGTTGGGTTAGGTTACGTTATATTACGTTATTGATGTTTATGAAGGTCAAACGGAGACGTAGAGGCCAACTCGCCAGGAATGATGTCAAATATTACCGCCGAAATGTTAGGCTGGGTTAGGTTAGGCTATATTACGTTATTGATGTATATGAAGGTCCCACGGAGACGTAGATGCCAAATCGCCATTAATGTTTTCAAATATTACCGCCGAGACGTTAGGTTGGGTTAGGTTAGGTTATATTACGTTATTGATGTATATAAAGGTCCCACGGAGACGTAGAGCCCAACTCGCCAAGTATGTTTTCAAATATTACCGCCGAGATGTTAGGTTGGGTTAGGTTAGGTTATATTACTTTATTGATGTATATAAAGGTCCCACGGTGACGTAGAGGCCAAATCGCCAGGTATGTTTTCAAATATTACCGCCGAGATGTTAGGTTGGGTTAGGTTAGGTTATATTACGTTATAGATGTATATAAAGGTCCCACGGAGACATAGAGGCCAACTCGCCAGGCATGTTGTCAAATATTACCGCCGAGATGATAGGCTGGGTTAGGTTACGTTATATTACGTTATTGATGTTTATGAAGGTCAAACAGAGACGTAGAGGCCAACTCCCCAGGAATGATGTCAAATATAACCGCCGAAATGTTAGGTTGGGTTGGGTTAGGTTATATTACGTTATTGATGTATATAAATGTACCACGGAGACGTAGATGCCAACTCGCCATGAATGTTTTCAAATATTACCGCCGAGATGTTAGTTTGGGTTAGGTTAGGTTATATTACGTTATGGATGTCTATAAAGGTCCCACGGTGACGTAGAGGGCACCTCGCCAGGAATGTTTTCAAATATTACCGCCGAGATGTTAGGTTGGGTTAGGTTAGGTTATATCACGTTATAGATTTATATAAAGGTCCCGCGGAGACGTAGAGGCCAACAAGCCAGGAATGTGATCAGATATTACCGCCGAGATGATAGGTTGGGTTAGGTTACGTTATATTACGTTATTGATGTTTATGAAGGTCAAACGGAGACGTAGAGGCCAACTCGACAGGAATGATGTCAAATATTACCGCCGAAATGTTAGGTTGGGTTAGGTTAGGCTATATTACGTTAGTGATGTATATGAAGGTCCCACGGAGACGTAGATGCCAAATCGCCATGAATGTTTTCAAATATTACCGCCGAAACGTTAGGTTGGGTTAGGTTAGGTTATATTACGTTATGGATGTCTATAAAGGTCCCACGGTGACGTAGAGGCCACCTCGCCAGGAATGTTTTCAAATATTACCGCCGAGATGTTAGGTTGGGTTAGGTTAGGTTATATCACGTTATAGATGTATATAAAGGTCCCGCGGAGACGTAGAGGCCAACAAGCCAGGAATGTGATCAAATATTACCGCCGAGATGATAGGTTGGGTTAGGTTAGGCTATATTACGTTATTGATGTATATGAAGGTCCCACGGAGACGTAGATGCCAAATCGCCATGAATGTTTTCAAATATTACCGCCGAGACGTTAGGTTGGGTTAGGTTACGTTATATTACGTTATTGATGTTTATGAAGGTCAAACGGAGACGTAGAGGCCAACTCGCCAGGAATGATGTCAAATATTACCGCCGAAATGTTAGGTTGGGTTAGGTTAGGCTATATTACGTTATTGATGTATATGAAGGTCCCACGGAGACGTAGATGCCAAATCGCCATTAATGTTTTCAAATATTACCGCCGAGACGTTAGGTTGGGTTAGGTTAGGTTATATTACGTTATTGATGTATATAAAGGTCCCACGGAGACGTAGAGCCCAACTCGCCAAGTATGTTTTCAAATATTACCGCCGAGATGTTAGGTTGGGTTAGGTTAGGTTATATTACTTTATTGATGTATATAAAGGTCCCACGGTGACGTAGAGGCCAAATCGCCAGGTATGTTTTCAAATATTACCGCCGAGATGTTAGGTTGGGTTAGGTTAGGTTATATTACGTTATAGATGTATATAAAGGTCCCACGGAGACATAGAGGCCAACTCGCCAGGCATGTTGTCAAATATTACCGCCGAGATGATAGGCTGGGTTAGGTTACGTTATATTACGTTATTGATGTTTATGAAGGTCAAACAGAGACGTAGAGGCCAACTCCCCAGGAATGATGTCAAATATAACCGCCGAAATGTTAGGTTGGGTTGGGTTAGGTTATATTACGTTATTGATGTATATAAATGTACCACGGAGACGTAGATGCCAACTCGCCATGAATGTTTTCAAATATTACCGCCGAGATGTTAGTTTGGGTTAGGTTAGGTTATATTACGTTATGGATGTCTATAAAGGTCCCACGGTGACGTAGAGGGCACCTCGCCAGGAATGTTTTCAAATATTACCGCCGAGATGTTAGGTTGGGTTAGGTTAGGTTATATCACGTTATAGATTTATATAAAGGTCCCGCGGAGACGTAGAGGCCAACAAGCCAGGAATGTGATCAGATATTACCGCCGAGATGATAGGTTGGGTTAGGTTACGTTATATTACGTTATTGATGTTTATGAAGGTCAAACGGAGACGTAGAGGCCAACTCGACAGGAATGATGTCAAATATTACCGCCGAAATGTTAGGTTGGGTTAGGTTAGGCTATATTACGTTAGTGATCTATATGAAGGTCCCACGGAGACGTAGATGCCAAATCGCCATGAATGTTTTCAAATATTACCGCCGAGACGTTAGGTTGGGTTAGGTTAGGTTATATTACGTTATGGATGTCTATAAAGGTCCCACGGTGACGTAGAGGCCACCTCGGCAGGAATGTTTTCAAATATTACCGCCGAGATGTTAGGTTGGGTTAGGTTAGGTTATATCACGTTATAGATGTATATAAAGGTCCCGCGGAGACGTAGAGGCCAACAAGCCAGGAATGTGATCAAATATTACCGCCGAGATGATAGGTTGGGTTAGGTTAGGCTATATTACGTTATTGATGTATATGAAGGTCCCACGGAGACGTAGATGCCAAATCGCCATGAATGTTTTCAAATATTACCGCCGAGACGTTAGGTTGGGTTAGGTTACGTTATATTACGTTATTGATGTTTATGAAGGTCAAACGGAGACGTAGAGGCCAACTCGCCAGGAATGATGTCAAATATTACCGCCGAAATGTTAGGTTGGGTTAGGTTAGGTTATATTTCATTATTGATGTATATGAAGGTTCCACGGAAACGTAGAGGCCAACTCGCCAGGTATGTTGTCAAATATTACCGCCGAGATGTTAGGTTGGGTTAGGTTAGGTTATATTACGTTATTGATGTATATAAATGTCCCACGGAGACGGAGAAGCCAACTCGCCAGGAATGTTGTCAAATATTACCGCCGAAAGGTTAGGTTGGGTTAGGTTAGACTATATTACGTTATTGATGTATATGAAGGCCCCACGGAGACGTAGATGCCAACTCGCCAGGAATGTTTTCAAATATTACCGCCGAGATGTTAGGTTGGGTTAGGTTAGGTTATATTTCGTTATGGATGTATATGAAGGTTCCACGGAGACGCAGAGGCCAACTCGCCAGGTATGTTGTCAAATATTACCGCCGAAATGTTAGGTTGGGTTAGCTTAGGCTATATTACGTTATTGATGTATATGAAGGTCCCACGGAGACGTAGAGGCCAACAAGCCAGGAATGTGATCAAATATTACCGCCGAGATGATAGGTTGGGTTAGGTTAGGCTATATTACGTTATTGATGTATATGAAGGTCCCACGGAGACGTAGATGCCAAATCGCCATGAATGTTTTCAAATATTACCGCCGAGACGTTAGGTTGGGTTAGGTTACGTTATATTACGTTATTGATGTTTATGAAGGTCAAACGGAGACGTAGAGGCCAACTCGCCAGGAATGATGTCAAATATTACCGCCGAAATGTTAGGTTGGGTTAGGTTAGGCTATATTACGTTATTGATGTATATGAAGGTCCCACGGAGACGTAGATGCCAAATCGCCATTAATGTTTTCAAATATTACCGCCGAGACGTTAGGTTGGGTTAGGTTAGGTTATATTACGTTATTGATGTATATAAAGGTCCCACGGAGACGTAGAGCCCAACTCGCCAAGTATGTTTTCAAATATTACCGCCGAGATGTTAGGTTGGGTTAGGTTAGGTTATATTACTTTATTGATGTATATAAAGGTCCCACGGTGACGTAGAGGCCAAATCGCCAGGTATGTTTTCAAATATTACCGCCGAGATGTTAGGTTGGGTTAGGTTAGGTTATATTACGTTATAGATGTATATAAAGGTCCCACGGAGACATAGAGGCCAACTCGCCAGGCATGTTGTCAAATATTACCGCCGAGATGATAGGCTGGGTTAGGTTACGTTATATTACGTTATTGATGTTTATGAAGGTCAAACAGAGACGTAGAGGCCAACTCCCCAGGAATGATGTCAAATATAACCGCCGAAATGTTAGGTTGGGTTGGGTTAGGTTATATTACGTTATTGATGTATATAAATGTACCACGGAGACGTAGATGCCAACTCGCCATGAATGTTTTCAAATATTACCGCCGAGATGTTAGTTTGGGTTAGGTTAGGTTATATTACGTTATGGATGTCTATAAAGGTCCCACGGTGACGTAGAGGGCACCTCGCCAGGAATGTTTTCAAATATTACCGCCGAGATGTTAGGTTGGGTTAGGTTAGGTTATATCACGTTATAGATTTATATAAAGGTCCCGCGGAGACGTAGAGGCCAACAAGCCAGGAATGTGATCAGATATTACCGCCGAGATGATAGGTTGGGTTAGGTTACGTTATATTACGTTATTGATGTTTATGAAGGTCAAACGGAGACGTAGAGGCCAACTCGACAGGAATGATGTCAAATATTACCGCCGAAATGTTAGGTTGGGTTAGGTTAGGCTATATTACGTTAGTGATCTATATGAAGGTCCCACGGAGACGTAGATGCCAAATCGCCATGAATGTTTTCAAATATTACCGCCGAGACGTTAGGTTGGGTTAGGTTAGGTTATATTACGTTATGGATGTCTATAAAGGTCCCACGGTGACGTAGAGGCCACCTCGGCAGGAATGTTTTCAAATATTACCGCCGAGATGTTAGGTTGGGTTAGGTTAGGTTATATCACGTTATAGATGTATATAAAGGTCCCGCGGAGACGTAGAGGCCAACAAGCCAGGAATGTGATCAAATATTACCGCCGAGATGATAGGTTGGGTTAGGTTAGGCTATATTACGTTATTGATGTATATGAAGGTCCCACGGAGACGTAGATGCCAAATCGCCATGAATGTTTTCAAATATTACCGCCGAGACGTTAGGTTGGGTTAGGTTACGTTATATTACGTTATTGATGTTTATGAAGGTCAAACGGAGACGTAGAGGCCAACTCGCCAGGAATGATGTCAAATATTACCGCCGAAATGTTAGGTTGGGTTAGGTTAGGTTATATTTCATTATTGATGTATATGAAGGTTCCACGGAAACGTAGAGGCCAACTCGCCAGGTATGTTGTCAAATATTACCGCCGAGATGTTAGGTTGGGTTAGGTTAGGTTATATTACGTTATTGATGTATATAAATGTCCCACGGAGACGGAGAAGCCAACTCGCCAGGAATGTTGTCAAATATTACCGCCGAAAGGTTAGGTTGGGTTAGGTTAGACTATATTACGTTATTGATGTATATGAAGGCCCCACGGAGACGTAGATGCCAACTCGCCAGGAATGTTTTCAAATATTACCGCCGAGATGTTAGGTTGGGTTAGGTTAGGTTATATTTCGTTATGGATGTATATGAAGGTTCCACGGAGACGCAGAGGCCAACTCGCCAGGTATGTTGTCAAATATTACCGCCGAAATGTTAGGTTGGGTTAGCTTAGGCTATATTACGTTATTGATGTATATGAAGGTCCCACGGAGACGTAGATGCCAAATCGCCATGAATGTTTTCAAATATTACCGCCGAGATGTTAGGTTGGGTTAGGTTAGGCTATATTACGTTATTGATGTATATGAAGGTCCCACGGAGACGTAGATGCCAAATCGCCATGAATGTTTTCAAATATTACCGCCGAGACGTTAGGTTGGGTTAGGTTAGGTTATATTACGTTATGGATGTCTATAAAGGTCCCACGGTGACGTAGAGGCCACCTCGCCAGGAATGTTTTCAAATATTACCGCCGAGATGTTAGGTTGGGTTAGGTTAGGCTATATTACGTTAGTGATGTATATGAAGGTCCCACGGAGACGTAGATGCCAAATCGCCATGAATGTTTTCAAATATTACCGCCGACACGTTAGGTTGGGTTAGGTTAGGTTATATTACGTTATGGATGTCTATAAAGGGCCCACGGTGACGTAGAGGCCACCTCGCCAGGAATGTTTTCAAATATTACCGCCGAGATGTTAGGTTGGGTTAGGTTAGGTTATATCACGTTATAGATGTATATAAAGGTCCCGCGGAGACGTAGAGGCCAACAAGCCAGGAATGTGATCAAATATTACCGCCGAGATGATAGGTTGGGTTAGGTTAGGCTATATTACGTTATTGATGTATATGAAGGTCCCACGGAGACGTAGATGCCAAATCGCCATGAATGTTTTCAAATATTACCGCCGAGACGTTAGGTTGGGTTAGGTTACGTTATATTACGTTATTGATGTTTATGAAGGTCAAACGGAGACGTAGAGGCCAACTCGCCAGGAATGATGTCAAATATTACCGCCGAAATGTTAGGTTGGGTTAGGTTAGGTTATATTTCATTATTGATGTATATGAAGGTTCCACGGAAACGTAGAGGCCAACTCGCCAGGTATGTTGTCAAATATTACCGCCGAGATGTTAGGTTGGGTTAGGTTAGGTTATATTACGTTATTGATGTATATAAATGTCCCACGGAGACGGAGAAGCCAACTCGCCAGGAATGTTCTCAAATATTACCGCCGAGATGTTAGGTTGGGTTAGGTTAGGCTATATTACGTTATTGATGTATATGAAGGTCCCACGGAGACGTAGATGCCAAATCGCCATGAATGTTTTCAAATATTACCGACGAGACGTTAGTTTGGGTTAGGTTAGGTTATATTACGTTATTGATGTATATAAAGGTCCCACGGAGACGTAGAGGCCAACTCGCCAGGTATGTTTTCAAGTATTACCGCCGAGATGTTAGGTTGGGTTAGGTTAGGTTATATCACGTTATAGATGTATATAAAGGTCCCGCGGAGACGTAGAGGCCAACTCGCCAGGAATGTTGTCAAATATTACCGCCGAGACGTTAGGTTGGGTTAGGTTAGGTTATATTACGTTATTGATGTATATAAAGGTCCCAAGGAGACGTAGAGGCCAACTCGCCTGGTATGTTTTCAAATATTACCGCCGAGATGTTAGGTTGGGTTAGGTTAAGTTATATTACGTTATTTATGTGTAAAAAGATCCCACGGAGACGGAGAAGCCAACTCGCCAGGAATGTTTTCAAATATTACCGCCGAGATGTTAGGTTGGGTTAGGTTAGGTTATATTACTTTATTGATGTATATAAAGGTCCCACGGTGACGTAGAGGCCAAATCGCCAGGTATGTTTTCAAATATTACCGCCGAGATGTTAGGTTGGGTTAGGCTAGGTTATATTACGTTATAGATGTATATAAAGGTCCCACGGAGACATAGAGGCCAACTCGCCAGGCATGTTGTCAAATATTACCGCCGAGATGTTAGGTTGGGTTAGGTTAGGTTATATTACGTTATTGATGTATATAAATGTCCCACGGAGACGGAGAAGCCAACTCGCCAGGAATGTTGTCAAATATTACCGCCGAAAGGTTAGGTTGGGTTAGGTTAGACTATATTACGTTATTGATGTATATGAAGGTCCCACGGAGACGTAGATGCCAACTCGCCAGGAATGTTTTCAAATATTACCGCCGAGATGTTAGGTTGGGTTAGGTTAGGTTATATTTCGTTATGGATGTATATGAAGGCTCCACGGAGACGCAGAGGCCAACTCGCCAGGTATGTTGTCAAATATTACCGCCGAAATGTTAGGTTGGGTTAGCTTAGGCTATATTACGTTATTGATGTATATGAAGGTCTCACGGAGACGTAGATGCCAAATCGCCATGAATGTTTTCAAATATTTCCGCCGAGACGTTAGGTTGGGTTAGGTTAGGTTATATTACGTTATGGATGTCTATAAAGGTCCCACGGTGACGTAGAGGCCACCTCGACAGGAATGATGTCAAATATTACCGCCGAAATGTTAGGTTGGGTTAGGTTAGGTTATATTTCATTATTGATGTATATGAAGGTTCCACGGAAACGTAGAGGCCAACTCGCCAGGTATGTTGTCAAATATTACCGCCGAGATGTTAGGTTGGGTTAGGTTAGGTTATATTACGTTATTGATGTATATAAATGTCCCACGGAGACGGAGAAGCCAACTCGCCAGGAATGTTGTCAAATATTACCGCCGAAAGGTTAGGTTGGGTTAGGTTAGACTATATTACGTTATTGATGTATATGAAGGTCCCACGGAGACGTAGATGCCAACTCGCCAGGAATGTTTTCAAATATTACCGCCGAGATGTTAGGTTGGGTTAGGTTAGGTTATATTTCGTTATGGATGTATATGAAGGCTCCACGGAGACGCAGAGGCCAACTCGCCAGGTATGTTGTCAAATATTACCGCCGAAATGTTAGGTTGGGTTAGCTTAGGCTATATTACGTTATTGATGTATATGAAGGTCCCACGGAGACGTAGATGCCAAATCGCCATGAATGTTTTCAAATATTACCGCCGAGATGTTAGGTTGGGTTAGGTTAGGCTATATTACGTTATTGATGTATATGAAGGTCCCACGGAGACGTAGATGCCAAATCGCCATGAATGTTTTCAAATATTACCGCCGAGACGTTAGGTTGGGTTAGGTTAGGTTATAATTCGTTATTGATGTATATAAAGGTCCCACGGAGACGTCGAGGCCAACTCGCCAGGAATGTTTTCAAATATTACCGCCGAGACGTTAGGTTGGGTTAGGTTAGGTTATATTACGTTATTGATGAATATAAAGGTCCCACGGAGACGTAGATGCCAAATCGCCATGAATGTTTTCAAATATTACCGCCGAGACGTTAGGTTGGGTTAGGTTAGGTTATATCACGTTATAGATGTATATAAATGTCCCACGGAGACATAGAGGCCAACCCGCCAGGAATGTTGTCAAATATTACCGACGAGATGATAGGCTGGGTTAGGTTAGGTTATATTACGTTATGGATGTCTATAAAGGTCCCACGGTGACGTAGAGTCCAACTCGCCAGGAATGTTCTCAAATATTACCGCCGAGATGTTAGGTTGGGTTAGGTTAGGCTATATTACGTTATTGATGTATATGAAGGTCCCACGGAGACGTAGATGCCAAATCGCCATGAATGTTTTCAAATATTACCGACGAGACGTTAGTTTGGGTTAGGTTAGGTTATATTACGTTATTGATGTATATAAATGTCCCACGGAGACGTAGAGGCCAACTCGCCAGGTATGTTTTCAAGTATTACCGCCGAGATGTTAGGTTGGGTTAGGTTAGGTTATATCACGTTATAGATGTATATAAAGGTCCGGCGGAGACGTAGAGGCCAACTCGCCAGGAATGTTGTCAAATATTACCGCCGAGACGTTAGGTTGGGTTAGGTTAGGCTATATTACGTTAGTGATGTATATGAAGGTCCCAAGGAGACGTAGAGGCCAACTCGCCTGGTATGTTTTCAAATATTACCGCCGAGATGTTAGGTTGGGTTAGGTTAAGTCATATTACGTTATTTATGTATAAAAAGATCCCACGGAGACGGAGAAGCCAACTCGCCAGGAATGTTTTCAAATATTACCGCCGAGATGTTAGGTTGGGTTAGGTTAGGTTACATTTCGTTATTGATGTATATGAAGGTTCCACGGAGACGCAGAGGCCAACTCGCCAGGTATGTTGTCAAATATTACCGCCGAGATGTTAGGTTGGGTTAGGTTAGGTTATATTACGTTATAGATGTATATAAAGGTCCCACGGAGACATAGAGGCCAACTCGCCAGGAATGTTGTCAAATATTACCGCCGAGACGATAGGCTGGGTTAGGTTACGTTATATTACGTTATTGATGTTTATGAAGGTCAAACGGAGACGTAGAGGCCAACTCCCCAGGAATGATGTCAAATATAACCGCCGAAATGTTAGGTTGGGTTAGGTTAGGTTATATTACGTTATTGATGTATATAAATGTGCCACGGAGACGTAGATGCCAACTCGCCATGAATGTTTTCAAATATTACCGCCGAGATGTTAGTTTGGGTTAGGTTAGGTTATATCACGTTATAGATGTATATAAAGGTCCCGCGGAGACGTAGAGGCCAACTCGCCAGGTATGTTTTCAAGTATTACCGCCGAGATGTTAGGTTGGGTTAGGTTAGGTTATATCACGTTATAGATTTATATAAAGGTCCCGCGAAGACGTAGAGGCCAACAAGCCAGGAATGTGATCAAATATTACCGCCGAGATGATAGGTTGGGTTAGGTTGCGTTATATTACGTTATTGATGTTTATGAAGGTCAAACGGAGACGTAGAGACCAACTCGACAGGAATGATGTCAAATATTACCGCCGAAATGTTAGGTTGGGTTAGGTTAGGCTATATTACGTTAGTGATGTATATGAAGGTCCCACGGAGACGTAGATGCCAAATCGCCATGAATGTTTTCAAATATTACCGCCGAGACGTTAGGTTGGGTTAGGTTAGGTTATATTACGTTATGGATGTCTATAAAGGTCCCACGGTGACGTAGAGGCCACCTCGCCAGGAATGTTTTCAAATATTACCGCCGAGATGTTAGGTTGGGTTAGGTTAGGTTATATCACGTTATAGATGTATATAAAGGTCCCGCGGAGACGTAGAGGCCAACAAGCCAGGAATGTGATCAAATATTACCGCCGAGATGATAGGTTGGGTTAGGTTACGCTATATTACGTTATTGATGTATATGAAGGTCCCACGGAGACGTAGATGCCAAATCGCCATGAATGTTTTCAAATATTACCGCCGAGACGTTAGGTTGGGTTAGGTTACGTTATATTACGTTATTGATGTTTATGAAGGTCAAACGGAGACGTAGAGGCCAACTCGACAGGAATGATGTCAAATATTACCGCCGAAATGTTAGGTTGGGTTAGGTTAGGCTATATTACGTTAGTGATGTATATGAAGGTCCCACGGAGACGTAGATGCCAAATCGCCATGAATGTTTTCAAATATTACCGCCGAGACGTTAGGTTGGGTTAGGTTAGGTTATATTACGTTATGGATGTCTATAAAGGTCCCACGGTGACGTAGAGGCCACCTCGACAGGAATTTTTTCAAATATTACCGCCGAGATGTTAGGTTGGGTTAGGTTAGGTTATATCACGTTATAGATGTATATAAAGGTCCCGCGGAGACGTAGAGGCCAACAAGCCAGGAATGTGATCAAATATTACCGCCGAGATGATAGGTTGGGTTAGGTTAGGCTATATTACGTTATTGATGTATATGAAGGTCCCACGGAGACGTAGATGCCAAATCGCCATGAATGTTTTCAAATATTACCGCCGAGACGTTAGGTTGGGTTAGGTTACGTTATATTACGTTATTGATGTTTATGAAGGTCAAACGGAGACGTAGAGGCCAACTCGCCAGGAATGATGTCAAATATTACCGCCGAAATGTTAGGTTGGGTTAGGTTAGGTTATATTTCATTATTGATGTATATGAAGGTTCCACGGAAACGTAGAGGCCAACTCGCCAGGTATGTTGTCAAATATTACCGCCGAGATGTTAGGTTGGGTTAGGTTAGGTTATATTACGTTATTGATGTATATAAATGTCCCACGGAGACGGAGAAGCCAACTCGCCAGGAATGTTGTCAAATATTACCGCCGAAAGGTTAGGTTGGGTTAGGTTAGACTATATTACGTTATTGATGTATATGAAGGTCCCACGGAGACGTAGATGCCAACTCGCCAGGAATGTTTTCAAATATTACCGCCGAGATGTTAGGTTGGGTTAGGTTAGGTTATATTTCGTTATGGATGTATATGAAGGCTCCACGGAGACGCAGAGGCCAACTCGCCAGGTATGTTGTCAAATATTACCGCCGAAATGTTAGGTTGGGTTAGCTTAGGCTATATTACGTTATTGATGTATATGAAGGTCCCACGGAGACGTAGATGCCAAATCGCCATGAATGTTTTCAAATATTACCGCCGAGATGTTAGGTTGGGTTAGGTTAGGCTATATTACGTTATTGATGTATATGAAGGCCCCACGGAGACGTAGATGCCAAATCGCCATGAATGTTTTCAAATATTACCGCCGAGACGTTAGGTTGGGTTAGGTTAGGTTATAATTCGTTATTGATGTATATGAAGGTTCCACGGAGACGCAGAGGCCAACTCGCCATGAATGTTTTCAAATATTACCGCCGAGATGTTAGGTTGGGTTAGGTTAGGCTATATTACGTTATTGATGTATATGAAGGTCCCACGGAGACGTAGATGCCAACTCGCCATGAATGTTTTCAAATATTACCGCCGAGATGTTAGGTTGGGTTAGGTTAGGTTATATTACGTTATTGATGTATATAAAGGTCCCACGGAGACGTCGAGGCCAACTCGCCAGGAATGTTTTCAAATATTACCGCCGAGACGTTAGGTTGGGTTAGGTTAGGTTATATTACGTTATTGATGAATATAAAGGTCCCACGGAGACGTAGATGCCAAATCGCCATGAATGTTTTCAAATATTACCGCCGAGACGTTAGGTTGGGTTAGGTTAGGTTATATCACGTTATAGATGTATATAAATGTCCCACGGAGACATAGAGGCCAACTCGCCAGGAATGTTGTCAAATATTACCGACGAGATGATAGGCTGGGTTAGGTTAGGTTATATTACGTTATGGATGTCTATAAAGGTCCCACGGTGACGTAGAGTCCAACTCGCCAGGAATGTTCTCAAATATTACCGCCGAGATGTTAGGTTGGGTTAGGTTAGGCTATATTACGTTATTGATGTATATGAAGGTCCCACGGAGACGTAGATGCCAAATCGCCATGAATGTTTTCAAATATTACCGACGAGACGTTAGTTTGGGTTAGGTTAGGTTATATTACGTTATTGATGTATATAAATGTCCCACGGAGACGTAGAGGCCAACTCGCCAGGTATGTTTTCAAGTATTACCGCCGAGATGTTAGGTTGGGTTAGGTTAGGTTATATCACGTTATAGATGTATATAAAGGTCCGGCGGAGACGTAGAGGCCAACTCGCCAGGAATGTTGTCAAATATTACCGCCGAGACGTTAGGTTGGGTTAGGTTAGGTTATATTACGTTATTGATGTATATAAAGGTCCCAAGGAGACGTAGAGGCCAACTCGCCTGGTATGTTTTCAAATATTACCGCCGAGATGTTAGGTTGGGTTAGGTTAAGTCATATTACGTTATTTATGTATAAAAAGATCCCACGGAGACGGAGAAGCCAACTCGCCAGGAATGTTTTCAAATATTACCGCCGAGATGTTAGGTTGGGTTAGGTTAGGTTATATTTCGTTATTGATGTATATGAAGGTTCCACGGAGACGCAGAGGCCAACTCGCCAGGTATGTTGTCAAATATTACCGCCGAGATGTTAGGTTGGGTTAGGTTAGGTTATATTACGTTATAGATGTATATAAAGGTCCCACGGAGACATAGAGGCCAACTCGCCAGGAATGTTGTCAAATATTACCGCCGAGACGATAGGCTGGGTTAGGTTACGTTATATTACGTTATTGATGTTTATGAAGGTCAAACGGAGACGTAGAGGCCAACTCCCCAGGAATGATGTCAAATATAACCGCCGAAATGTTAGGTTGGGTTAGGTTAGGTTATATTACGTTATTGATGTATATAAATGTGCCACGGAGACGTAGATGCCAACTCGCCATGAATGTTTTCAAATATTACCGCCGAGATGTTAGTTTGGGTTAGGTTAGGTTATATCACGTTATAGATGTATATAAAGGTCCCGCGGAGACGTAGAGGCCAACTCGCCAGGTATGTTTTCAAGTATTACCGCCGAGATGTTAGGTTGGGTTAGGTTAGGTTATATCACGTTATAGATTTATATAAAGGTCCCGCGAAGACGTAGAGGCCAACAAGCCAGGAATGTGATCAAATATTACCGCCGAGATGATAGGTTGGGTTAGGTTGCGTTATATTACGTTATTGATGTTTATGAAGGTCAAACGGAGACGTAGAGACCAACTCGACAGGAATGATGTCAAATATTACCGCCGAAATGTTAGGTTGGGTTAGGTTAGGCTATATTACGTTAGTGATGTATATGAAGGTCCCACGGAGACGTAGATGCCAAATCGCCATGAATGTTTTCAAATATTACCGCCGAGACGTTAGGTTGGGTTAGGTTAGGTTATATTACGTTATGGATGTCTATAAAGGTCCCACGGTGACGTAGAGGCCACCTCGCCAGGAATGTTTTCAAATATTACCGCCGAGATGTTAGGTTGGGTTAGGTTAGGTTATATCACGTTATAGATGTATATAAAGGTCCCGCGGAGACGTAGAGGCCAACAAGCCAGGAATGTGATCAAATATTACCGCCGAGATGATAGGTTGGGTTAGGTTACGCTATATTACGTTATTGATGTATATGAAGGTCCCACGGAGACGTAGATGCCAAATCGCCATGAATGTTTTCAAATATTACCGCCGAGACGTTAGGTTGGGTTAGGTTACGTTATATTACGTTATTGATGTTTATGAAGGTCAAACGGAGACGTAGAGGCCAACTCGCCAGGAATGATGTCAAATATTACCGCCGAAATGTTAGGTTGGGTTAGGTTAGGCTATATTACGTTATTGATATATATGAAGGTCCCACGGAGACGTAGATGCCAAATCGCCATGAATGTTTTCAAATATTACCGCCGAGACGTTAGTTTGGGTTAGGTTAGGTTATATTACGTTATTGATGTATATAAAGGCCCCACGGAGACGTAGAGGCCAACTCGCCAGGTATGTTTTCAAGTATTACCGCCGAGATGTTAGGTTGGGTTAGGTTAGGTTATATCACGTTATAGATGTATATAAAGGTCCCGCGGAGACGTAGAGGCCAACTCGCCAGGAATGTTGTCAAATATTACCGCCGAGACGTTAGGTTGGGTTGGGTTAGGTTATATTACGTTATTGATGTATATAAAGGTCCCAAGGAGACGTAGAGGCCAACTCGCCTGGTATGTTTTCAAATATTACCGCCGAGATGTTAGGTTGGGTTAGGTTAAGTTATATTACGTTATTTATGTATAAAAAGATCCCACGGAGACGGAGAAGCCAACTCGCCAGGAATGTTTTCAAATATTACCGCCGAGATGTTAGGTTGGGTTAGGTTAGGTTATATTTCGTTATTGATGTATATGAAGGTTCCACGGAGACGCAGAGGCCAACTCGCCAGGTATGTTGTCAAATATTACCACCGAGATGTTAGGTTGGGTTAGGTTAGGTTATATTACGTTATAGATGTATATAAAGGTCCCACGGAGACATAGAGGCCAACTCGCCAGGAATGTTGTCAAATATTACAGCCGAGATGATAGGCTGGGTTAGGTTACGTTATATTACGTTATTGATGTTTATGAAGGTCAAACGGAGACGTAGAGGCCAACTCCCCAGGAATGATGTCAAATATAACCGCCGAAATGTTAGGTTGGGTTAGGTTAGGCTATATTACGTTATTGATGTATATGAAGGTCCCACGGAGACGTAGATGCCAAATCGCCATGAATGTTTTCAAATATTACCGCCGAGACGTTAGGTTGGGTTAGGTTAGGTTATATTACGTTATTGATGTATATAAAGGTCCCACGGAGACGTAGAGCCCAACTCGCCAAGTATGTTTTCAAATATTACCGCCGAGATGTTAGGTTGGATTAGGTTAGGTTATATTACTTTATTGATGTATATAAAGGTCCCACGGTGACGTAGAGGCCAAATCGCCAGGTATGTTTTCAAATATTACCGCCGAGATGTTAGGTTGGGTTAGGTTAGGTTATATTACGTTATAGATGTATATAAAGGTCCCACGGAGACATAGAGGCCAACTCGCCAGGCATGTTGTCAAATATTACCGCCGAGATGATAGGCTGGGTTAGGTTACGTTATATTACGTTATTGATGTTTATGAAGGTCAAACAGAGACGTAGAGGCCAACTCCCCAGGAATGATGTCAAATATAACCGCCGAAATGTTAGGTTGGGTTGGGTTAGGTTATATTACGTTATTGATGTATATAAATGTACCACGGAGACGTAGATGCCAACTCGCCATGAATGTTTTCAAATATTACCGCCGAGATGTTAGTTTGGGTTAGGTTAGGTTATATTACGTTATGGATGTCTATAAAGGTCCCACGGTGACGTAGAGGGCACCTCGCCAGGAATGTTTTCAAATATTACCGCCGAGATGTTAGGTTGGGTTAGGTTAGGTTATATCACGTTATAGATTTATATAAAGGTCCCGCGGAGACGTAGAGGCCAACAAGCCAGGAATGTGATCAAATATTACCGCCGAGATGATAGGTTGGGTTAGGTTACGTTATATTACGTTATTGATGTTTATGAGGGTCAAACGGAGACGTAGAGGCCAACTCGACAGGAATGATGTCAAATATTACCGCCGAAATGTTAGGTTGGGTTAGGTTAGGCTATATTACGTTAGTGATGTATATGAAGGTCCCACGGAGACGTAGATGCCAAATCGCCATGAATGCTTTCAAATATTACCGCCGAGACGTTAGGTTGGGTTAGGTTAGGTTAGATTACGTTATGGATGTCTATAAAGGTCCCACGGTGACGTAGAGGCCACCTCGCCAGGAATGTTTTCAAATATTACCGCCGAGATGTTAGGTTGGGTTAGGTTAGGTTATATCACGTTATAGATGTATATAAAGGTCCCGCGGAGACGTAGAGGCCAACAAGCCAGGAATGTGATCAAATATTACCGCCGAGATGATAGGTTGGGTTAGGTTAGGCTATATTACGTTATTGATGTATATGAAGGTCCCACGGAGACGTAGATGCCAAATCGCCATGAATGTTTTCAAATATTACCGCCGAGACGTTAGGTTGGGTTAGGTTACGTTATATTACGTTATTGATGTTTATGAAGGTCAAACGGAGACGTAGAGGCCAACTCGCCAGGAATGATGTCAAATATTACCGCCGAGATGTTAGGTTGGGTTAGGTTAGGTTATATTACGTTATTGATGTATATAAAGGTCCCACGGAGACGTCGAGGCCAACTCGCCAGGAATGTTTTCAAATATTACCGCCGAGATGTTAGGTTGGGTTAGGTTAGGTTATATTACGTTATAAATGTATATAAATGTCCCACGGAGACGTAGATGCCAAATCACCATGAATGTTTTCAAATATTACCGCCGAGACGTTAGGTTGGGTTAGGTTAGGTTATATCACGTTATAGATGTATATAAAGGTCCCGCGGAGACGTAGAGGCCAACAAGCCAGGAATGTGATCAAATATTACCGCCGAGATGATAGGTTGGGTTAGGTTACGTTATATTACGTTATTGATGTTTATGAAGGTCAAACGGAGACGTAGAGGCCAACACGCCAGGAATGATGTCAAATATTACCGCCGAAATGTTAGGTTGGGTTAGGTTAGGCTATATTACGTTATTGATGTATATGAAGGTCCCACGGAGACGTAGATGCCAAATCGCCATGAATGTTTTCAAATATTACCGCCGAGACGTTAGGTTGGGTTAGGTTAGGTTATATTACGTTATTGATGAATATAAAGGTCCCACGGAGACGTAGAGGCCAACTCGCCAGGTATGTTTTCAAATATTACCGCCGAAATGTTAGGTTGGGTTAGGTTAGGTTATATTACGTTATAGATGTATATAAATGTCCCACGGAGACATAGAGGCCAACTCGCCAGGAATGTTGTCAAATATTACCGACGAGATGTTAGGTTGGGTTAGGTTAGGTTATATTACGTTATAGATGTATATAAAGGTCCCACGGAGACATAGAGGCCAACTCGCCAGGCATGTTGTCAAATATTACCGCCGAGATGATAGGCTGGGTTAGGTTACGTTATATTACGTTATTGATGTTTATGAAGGTCAAACAGAGACGTAGAGGCCAACTCCCCAGGAATGATGTCAAATATAACCGCCGAAATGTTAGGTTGGGTTGGGTTAGGTTATATTACGTTATTGATGTATATAAATGTACCACGGAGACGTAGATGCCAACTCGCCATGAATGTTTTCAAATATTACCGCCGAGATGTTAGTTTGGGTTAGGTTAGGTTATATTACGTTATGGATGTCTATAAAGGTCCCACGGTGACGTAGAGGGCACCTCGCCAGGAATGTTTTCAAATATTACCGCCGAGATGTTAGGTTGGGTTAGGTTAGGTTATATCACGTTATAGATTTATATAAAGGTCCCGCGGAGACGTAGAGGCCAACAAGCCAGGAATGTGATCAAATATTACCGCCGAGATGATAGGTTGGGTTAGGTTACGTTATATTACGTTATTGATGTTTATGAGGGTCAAACGGAGACGTAGAGGCCAACTCGACAGGAATGATGTCAAATATTACCGCCGAAATGTTAGGTTGGGTTAGGTTAGGCTATATTACGTTAGTGATGTATATGAAGGTCCCACGGAGACGTAGATGCCAAATCGCCATGAATGCTTTCAAATATTACCGCCGAGACGTTAGGTTGGGTTAGGTTAGGTTAGATTACGTTATGGATGTCTATAAAGGTCCCACGGTGACGTAGAGGCCACCTCGCCAGGAATGTTTTCAAATATTACCGCCGAGATGTTAGGTTGGGTTAGGTTAGGTTATATCACGTTATAGATGTATATAAAGGTCCCGCGGAGACGTAGAGGCCAACAAGCCAGGAATGTGATCAAATATTACCGCCGAGATGATAGGTTGGGTTAGGTTAGGCTATATTACGTTATTGATGTATATGAAGGTCCCACGGAGACGTAGATGCCAAATCGCCATGAATGTTTTCAAATATTACCGCCGAGACGTTAGGTTGGGTTAGGTTACGTTATATTACGTTATTGATGTTTATGAAGGTCAAACGGAGACGTAGAGGCCAACTCGCCAGGAATGATGTCAAATATTACCGCCGAGATGTTAGGTTGGGTTAGGTTAGGTTATATTACGTTATTGATGTATATAAAGGTCCCACGGAGACGTCGAGGCCAACTCGCCAGGAATGTTTTCAAATATTACCGCCGAGATGTTAGGTTGGGTTAGGTTAGGTTATATTACGTTATAAATGTATATAAATGTCCCACGGAGACGTAGATGCCAAATCACCATGAATGTTTTCAAATATTACCGCCGAGACGTTAGGTTGGGTTAGGTTAGGTTATATCACGTTATAGATGTATATAAAGGTCCCGCGGAGACGTAGAGGCCAACAAGCCAGGAATGTGATCAAATATTACCGCCGAGATGATAGGTTGGGTTAGGTTACGTTATATTACGTTATTGATGTTTATGAAGGTCAAACGGAGACGTAGAGGCCAACACGCCAGGAATGATGTCAAATATTACCGCCGAAATGTTAGGTTGGGTTAGGTTAGGCTATATTACGTTATTGATGTATATGAAGGTCCCACGGAGACGTAGATGCCAAATCGCCATGAATGTTTTCAAATATTACCGCCGAGACGTTAGGTTGGGTTAGGTTAGGTTATATTACGTTATTGATGAATATAAAGGTCCCACGGAGACGTAGAGGCCAACTCGCCAGGTATGTTTTCAAATATTACCGCCGAAATGTTAGGTTGGGTTAGGTTAGGTTATATTACGTTATAGATGTATATAAATGTCCCACGGAGACATAGAGGCCAACTCGCCAGGAATGTTGTCAAATATTACCGACGAGATGATAGGCTGGGTTAGGTTAGGTTATATTACGTTATGGATGTCTATAAAGGTCCCACGGTGACGTAGAGTCCAACTCGCCAGGAATGTTCTCAAATATTACCGCCGAGATGTTAGGTTGGGTTAGGTTAGGCTATATTACGTTATTGATGTATATGAAGGTCCCACGGAGACGTAGATGCCAAATCGCCATGAATGTTTTCAAATATTACCGACGAGACGTTAGTTTGGGTTAGGTTAGGTTATATTACGTTATTGATGTATATAAAGGTCCCACGGAGACGTAGAGGCCAACTCGCCAGGTATGTTTTCAAGTATTACCGCCGAGATGTTAGGTTGGGTTAGGTTAGGTTATATCACGTTATAGATGTATATAAAGGTCCCGCGGAGACGTAGAGGCCAACTCGCCAGGAATGTTGTCAAATATTACCGCCGAGACGTTAGGTTGGGTTAGGTTAGGTTATATCACGTTATAGATGTATATAAAGGTCCCGCGGAGACGTAGAGGCCAACAAGCCAGGAATGTGATCAAATATTACCGCCGAGATGATAGGTTGGGTTAGGTTAGGCTATATTACGTTATTGATGTATATGAAGGACCCACGGAGACGTAGATGCCAAATCGCCATGAATGTTTTCAAATATTACCGCCGAGACGTTAGGTTGGGTTAGGTTAGGTTATATTACGTTATGGATGTCTATAAAGGTCCCACGGTGACGTAGAGGCCACCTCGCCAGGAATGTTTTCAAATATTACCGCCGAGATGTTAGGTTGGGTTAGGTTAGGTTATATCACGTTATAGATTTATATAAAGGTCCCGCGAAGACGTAGAGGCCAACAAGCCAGGAATGTGATCAAATATTACCGCCGAGATGATAGGTTGGGTTAGGTTAGGCTATATTACGTTATTGATGTATATGAAGGACCCACGGAGACGTAGATGCCAAATCGCCATGAATGTTTTCAAATATTACCGCCGAGACGTTAGGTTGGGTTAGGTTAGGTTATATTACGTTATGGATGTCTATAAAGGTCCCACGGTGACGTAGAGGCCACCTCGCCAGGAATGTTTTCAAATATTACCGCCGAGATGTTAGGTTGGGTTAGGTTAGGTTATATCACGTTATAGATTTATATAAAGGTCCCGCGAAGACGTAGAGGCCAACAAGCCAGGAATGTGATCAAATATTACCGCCGAGATGATAGGTTGGGTTAGGTTACGTTATATTACGTTATTGATGTTTATGAAGGTCAAACGGAGACGTAGAGGCCAACTCGACAGGAATGATGTCAAATATTACCGCCGAAATGTTAGGTTGGGTTAGGTTAGGCTATATTACGTTAGTGATGTATATGAAGGTCCCACGGAGACGTAGATGCCAAATCGCCATGAATGTTTTCAAATATTTCCGCCGAGACGTTAGGTTGGGTTAGGTTAGGTTATATTACGTTATGGATGTCTATAAAGGTCCCACGGTGACGTAGAGGCCACCTCGACAGGAATGTTTTCAAATATTACCGCCGAGATGTTAGGTTGGGTTAGGTTAGGTTATATCACGTTATAGATGTATATAAAGATCCCGCGGAGACGTAGATGCCAAATCGCCATGAATGTTTTCAAATATTACCGCCGAGACGTTAGGTTGGGTTAGGTTACGTTATATTACGTTATTGATGTTTATGAAGGTCAAACGGAGACGTAGAGGCCAACTCGCCAGGAATGATGTCAAATATTACCGCCGAAATGTTAGGTTGGGTTAGGTTAGGTTATATTTCATTATTGATGTATATGAAGGTTCCACGGAAACGTAGAGGCCAACTCGCCAGGTATGTTGTCAAATATTACCGCCGAGATGTTAGGTTGGGTTAGGTTAGGTTATATTACGTTATTGATGTATATAAATGTCCCACGGAGACGGAGAAGCCAACTCGCCAGGAATGTTGTCAAATATTACCGCCGAAAGGTTAGGTTGGGTTAGGTTAGACTATATTACGTTATTGATGTATATGAAGGTCCCACGGAGACGTAGATGCCAACTCGCCAGGAATGTTTTCAAATATTACCGCCGAGATGTTAGGTTGGGTTAGGTTAGGTTATATTTCGTTATGGATGTATATGAAGGCTCCACGGAGACGCAGAGGCCAACTCGCCAGGTATGTTGTCAAATATTACCGCCGAAATGTTAGGTTGGGTTAGCTTAGGCTATATTACGTTATTGATGTATATGAAGGTCCCACGGAGACGTAGATGCCAAATCGCCATGAATGTTTTCAAATATTTCCGCCGAGACGTTAGGTTGGGTTAGGTTAGGTTATATTACGTTATGGATGTCTATAAAGGTCCCACGGTGACGTAGAGGCCACCTCGACAGGAATGTTTTCAAATATTACCGCCGAGACGTTAGGTTGGGTTAGGTTAGGTTATATCACGTTATAGATGTATATAAAGGTCCCGCGGAGACGTAGAGGCCAACAAGCCAGGAATGTGATCAAATATTACCGCCGAGATGATAGGTTGGGTTAGGTTAGGCTATATTACGTTATTGATGTATATGAAGGTCCCACGGAGACGTAGATGCCAAATCGCCATGAATGTTTTCAAATATTACCGCCGAGACGTTAGGTTGGGTTAGGTTACGTTATATTACGTTATTGATGTTTATGAAGGTCAAACGGAGACGTAGAGGCCAACTCGCCAGGAATGATGTCAAATATTACCGCCGAAATGTTAGGTTGGGTTAGGTTAGGTTATATTTCATTATTGATGTATATGAAGGTTCCACGGAAACGTAGAGGCCAACTCGCCAGGTATGTTGTCAAATATTACCGCCGAGATGTTAGGTTGGGTTAGGTTAGGTTATATTACGTTATTGATGTATATAAATGTCCCACGGAGACGGAGAAGCCAACTCGCCAGGAATGTTGTCAAATATTACCGCCGAAAGGTTAGGTTGGGTTAGGTTAGACTATATTACGTTATTGATGTATATGAAGGTCCCACGGAGACGTAGATGCCAACTCGCCAGGAATGTTTTCAAATATTACCGCCGAGATGTTAGGTTGGGTTAGGTTAGGTTATATTTCGTTATAGATGTATATGAAGGCTCCATGGAGACGCAGAGGCCAACTCGCCAGGTATGTTGTCAAATATTACCGCCGAAATGTTAGGTTGGGTTAGCTTAGGCTATATTACGTTATTGATGTATATGAAGGTCCCACGGAGACGTAGATGCCAAATCGCCATGAATGTTTTCAAATATTACCGCCGAGATGTTAGGTTGGGTTAGGTTAGGCTATATTACGTTATTGATGTATATGAAGGTCCCACGGAGACGTAGATGCCAAATCGCCATGAATGTTTTCAAATATTACCGCCGAGACGTTAGGTTGGGTTAGGTTAGGTTATAATTCGTTATTGATGTATATGAAGGTTCCACGGAGACGCAGAGGCCAACTCGCCATGAATGTTTTCAAATATTACCGCCGAGATGTTAGGTTGGGTTAGGTTAGGCTATATTACGTTATTGATGTATATGAAGGTCCCACGGAGACGTAGATGCCAACTCGCCATGAATGTTTTCAAATATTACCGCCGAGATGTTAGGTTGGGTTAGGTTAGGTTATATTACGTTATTGATGTATATAAAGGTCCCACGGAGACGTCGAGGCCAACTCGCCAGGAATGTTTTCAAATATTACCGCCGAGACGTTAGGTTGGGTTAGGTTAGGTTATATTACGTTATTGATGAATATAAAGGTCCCACGGAGACGTAGATGCCAAATCGCCATGAATGTTTTCAAATATTACCGCCGAGACGTTAGGTTGGGTTAGGTTAGGTTATATCACGTTATAGATGTATATAAATGTCCCACGGAGACATAGAGGCCAACCCGCCAGGAATGTTGTCAAATATTACCGACGAGATGATAGGCTGGGTTAGGTTAGGTTATATTACGTTATGGATGTCTATAAAGGTCCCACGGTGACGTAGAGTCCAACTCGCCAGGAATGTTCTCAAATATTACCGCCGAGATGTTAGGTTGGGTTAGGTTAGGCTATATTACGTTATTGATGTATATGAAGGTCCCACGGAGACGTAGATGCCAAATCGCCATGAATGTTTTCAAATATTACCGACGAGACGTTAGTTTGGGTTAGGTTAGGTTATATTACGTTATTGATGTATATAAATGTCCCACGGAGACGTAGAGGCCAACTCGCCAGGTATGTTTTCAAGTATTACCGCCGAGATGTTAGGTTGGGTTAGGTTAGGTTATATCACGTTATAGATGTATATAAAGGTCCGGCGGAGACGTAGAGGCCAACTCGCCAGGAATGTTGTCAAATATTACCGCCGAGACGTTAGGTTGGGTTAGGTTAGGTTATATTACGTTATTGATGTATATAAAGGTCCCAAGGAGACGTAGAGGCCAACTCGCCTGGTATGTTTTCAAATATTACCGCCGAGATGTTAGGTTGGGTTAGGTTAAGTCATATTACGTTATTTATGTATAAAAAGATCCCACGGAGACGGAGAAGCCAACTCGCCAGGAATGTTTTCAAATATTACCGCCGAGATGTTAGGTTGGGTTAGGTTAGGTTATATTTCGTTATTGATGTATATGAAGGTTCCACGGAGACGCAGAGGCCAACTCGCCAGGTATGTTGTCAAATATTACCGCCGAGATGTTAGGTTGGGTTAGGTTAGGTTATATTACGTTATAGATGTATATAAAGGTCCCACGGAGACATAGAGGCCAACTCGCCAGGAATGTTGTCAAATATTACCGCCGAGACGATAGGCTGGGTTAGGTTACGTTATATTACGTTATTGATGTTTATGAAGGTCAAACGGAGACGTAGAGGCCAACTCCCCAGGAATGATGTCAAATATAACCGCCGAAATGTTAGGTTGGGTTAGGTTAGGTTATATTACGTTATTGATGTATATAAATGTGCCACGGAGACGTAGATGCCAACTCGCCATGAATGTTTTCAAATATTACCGCCGAGATGTTAGTTTGGGTTAGGTTAGGTTATATCACGTTATAGATGTCTATAAAGGTCCCACGGTGACGTAGAGGCCACCTCGCCAGGAATGTTTTCAAATATTACCGCCGAGATGTTAGGTTGGGTTAGGTTAGGTTATATCACGTTATAGATTTATATAAAGGTCCCGCGAAGACGTAGAGGCCAACAAGCCAGGAATGTGATCAAATATTACCGCCGAGATGATAGGTTGGGTTAGGTTACGTTATATTACGTTATTGATGTTTATGAAGGTCAAACGGAGACGTAGAGGCCAACAAGCCAGGAATGTGATCAAATATTACCGCCGAGATGATAGGTTGGGTTAGGTTAGGCTATATTACGTTATTGATGTATATGAAGGTCCCACGGAGACGTAGATGCCAAATCGCCATGAATGTTTTCAAATATTACCGCCGAGACGTTAGGTTGGGTTAGGTTACGTTATATTACGTTATTGATGTTTATGAAGGTCAAACGGAGACGTAGAGGCCAACTCGCCAGGAATGATGTCAAATATTACCGCCGAAATGTTAGGTTGGGTTAGGTTAGGTTATATTTCATTATTGATGTATATGAAGGTTCCACGGAAACGTAGAGGCCAACTCGCCAGGTATGTTGTCAAATATTACCGCCGAGATGTTAGGTTGGGTTAGGTTAGGTTATATTACGTTATTGATGTATATAAATGTCCCACGGAGACGGAGAAGCCAACTCGCCAGGAATGTTGTCAAATATTACCGCCGAAAGGTTAGGTTGGGTTAGGTTAGACTATATTACGTTATTGATGTATATGAAGGTCCCACGGAGACGTAGATGCCAACTCGCCAGGAATGTTTTCAAATATTACCGCCGAGATGTTAGGTTGGGTTAGGTTAGGTTATATTTCGTTATGGATGTATATGAAGGCTCCACGGAGACGCAGAGGCCAACTCGCCAGGTATGTTGTCAAATATTACCGCCGAAATGTTAGGTTGGGTTAGCTTAGGCTATATTACGTTATTGATGTATATGAAGGTCCCACGGAGACGTAGATGCCAAATCGCCATGAATGTTTTCAAATATTTCCGCCGAGACGTTAGGTTGGGTTAGGTTAGGTTATATTACGTTATGGATGTCTATAAAGGTCCCACGGTGACGTAGAGGCCACCTCGACAGGAATGTTTTCAAATATTACCGCCGAGATGTTAGGTTGGGTTAGGTTAGGTTATATCACGTTATAGATGTATATAAAGGTCCCGCGGAGACGTAGAGGCCAACAAGCCAGGAATGTGATCAAATATTACCGCCGAGATGATAGGTTGGGTTAGGTTAGGCTATATTACGTTATTGATGTATATGAAGGTCCCACGGAGACGTAGATGCCAAATCGCCATGAATGTTTTCAAATATTACCGCCGAGACGTTAGGTTGGGTTAGGTTACGTTATATTACGTTATTGATGTTTATGAAGGTCAAACGGAGACGTAGAGGCCAACTCGCCAGGAATGATGTCAAATATTACCGCCGAAATGTTAGGTTGGGTTAGGTTAGGTTATATTTCATTATTGATGTATATGAAGGTTCCACGGAAACGTAGAGGCCAACTCGCCAGGTATGTTGTCAAATATTACCGCCGAGATGTTAGGTTGGGTTAGGTTAGGTTATATTACGTTATTGATGTATATAAATGTCCCACGGAGACGGAGAAGCCAACTCGCCAGGAATGTTGTCAAATATTACCGCCGAAAGGTTAGGTTGGGTTAGGTTAGACTATATTACGTTATTGATGTATATGAAGGTCCCACGGAGACGTAGATGCCAACTCGCCAGGAATGTTTTCAAATATTACCGCCGAGATGTTAGGTTGGGTTAGGTTAGGTTATATTTCGTTATGGATGTATATGAAGGCTCCACGGAGACGCAGAGGCCAACTCGCCAGGTATGTTGTCAAATATTACCGCCGAAATGTTAGGTTGGGTTAGCTTAGGCTATATTACGTTATTGATGTATATGAAGGTCCCACGGAGACGTAGATGCCAAATCGCCATGAATGTTTTCAAATATTACCGCCGAGATGTTAGGTTGGGTTAGGTTAGACTATATTACGTTATTGATGTATATGAAGGTCCCACGGAGACGTAGATGCCAACTCGCCAGGAATGTTTTCAAATATTACCGCCGAGATGTTAGGTTGGGTTAGGTTAGGTTATATTTCGTTATGGATGTATATGAAGGCTCCACGGAGACGCAGAGGCCAACTCGCCAGGTATGTTGTCAAATATTACCGCCGAAATGTTAGGTTGGGTTAGCTTAGGCTATATTACGTTATTGATGTATATGAAGGTCCCACGGAGACGTAGATGCCAAATCGCCATGAATGTTTTCAAATATTTCCGCCGAGACGTTAGGTTGGGTTAGGTTAGGTTATATTACGTTATGGATGTCTATAAAGGTCCCACGGTGACGTAGAGGCCACCTCGACAGGAATGTTTTCAAATATTACCGCCGAGATGTTAGGTTGGGTTAGGTTAGGTTATATCACGTTATAGATGTATATAAAGGTCCCGCGGAGACGTAGAGGCCAACAAGCCAGGAATGTGATCAAATATTACCGCCGAGATGATAGGTTGGGTTAGGTTAGGCTATATTACGTTATTGATGTATATGAAGGTCCCACGGAGACGTAGATGCCAAATCGCCATGAATGTTTTCAAATATTACCGCCGAGACGTTAGGTTGGGTTAGGTTACGTTATATTACGTTATTGATGTTTATGAAGGTCAAACGGAGACGTAGAGGCCAACTCGCCAGGAATGATGTCAAATATTACCGCCGAAATGTTAGGTTGGGTTAGGTTAGGTTATATTTCATTATTGATGTATATGAAGGTTCCACGGAAACGTAGAGGCCAACTCGCCAGGTATGTTGTCAAATATTACCGCCGAGATGTTAGGTTGGGTTAGGTTAGGTTATATTACGTTATTGATGTATATAAATGTCCCACGGAGACGGAGAAGCCAACTCGCCAGGAATGTTGTCAAATATTACCGCCGAAAGGTTAGGTTGGGTTAGGTTAGACTATATTACGTTATTGATGTATATGAAGGTCCCACGGAGACGTAGATGCCAACTCGCCAGGAATGTTTTCAAATATTACCGCCGAGATGTTAGGTTGGGTTAGGTTAGGTTATATTTCGTTATGGATGTATATGAAGGCTCCACGGTGACGTAGAGTCCAACTCGCCAGGAATGTTCTCAAATATTACCGCCGAGATGTTAGGTTGGGTTAGGTTAGGCTATATTACGTTATTGATGTATATGAAGGTCCCACGGAGACGTAGATGCCAAATCGCCATGAATGTTTTCAAATATTACCGACGAGACGTTAGTTTGGGTTAGGTTAGGTTATATTACGTTATTGATGTATATAAATGTCCCACGGAGACGTAGAGGCCAACTCGCCAGGTATGTTTTCAAGTATTACCGCCGAGATGTTAGGTTGGGTTAGGTTAGGTTATATCACGTTATAGATGTATATAAAGGTCCGGCGGAGACGTAGAGGCCAACTCGCCAGGAATGTTGTCAAATATTACCGCCGAGACGTTAGGTTGGGTTAGGTTAGGTTATATTACGTTATTGATGTATATAAAGGTCCCAAGGAGACGTAGAGGCCAACTCGCCTGGTATGTTTTCAAATATTACCGCCGAGATGTTAGGTTGGGTTAGGTTAAGTCATATTACGTTATTTATGTATAAAAAGATCCCACGGAGACGGAGAAGCCAACTCGCCAGGAATGTTTTCAAATATTACCGCCGAGATGTTAGGTTGGGTTAGGTTAGGTTATATTTCGTTATTGATGTATATGAAGGTTCCACGGAGACGCAGAGGCCAACTCGCCAGGTATGTTGTCAAATATTACCGCCGAGATGTTAGGTTGGGTTAGGTTAGGTTATATTACGTTATAGATGTATATAAAGGTCCCACGGAGACATAGAGGCCAACTCGCCAGGAATGTTGTCAAATATTACCGCCGAGACGATAGGCTGGGTTAGGTTACGTTATATTACGTTATTGATGTTTATGAAGGTCAAACGGAGACGTAGAGGCCAACTCCCCAGGAATGATGTCAAATATAACCGCCGAAATGTTAGGTTGGGTTAGGTTAGGTTATATTACGTTATTGATGTATATAAATGTGCCACGGAGACGTAGATGCCAACTCGCCATGAATGTTTTCAAATATTACCGCCGAGATGTTAGTTTGGGTTAGGTTAGGTTATATCACGTTATAGATGTATATAAAGGTCCCGCGGAGACGTAGAGGCCAACTCGCCAGGTATGTTTTCAAGTATTACCGCCGAGATGTTAGGTTGGGTTAGGTTAGGTTATATCACGTTATAGATTTATATAAAGGTCCCGCGAAGACGTAGAGGCCAACAAGCCAGGAATGTGATCAAATATTACCGCCGAGATGATAGGTTGGGTTAGGTTGCGTTATATTACGTTATTGATGTTTATGAAGGTCAAACGGAGACGTAGAGACCAACTCGACAGGAATGATGTCAAATATTACCGCCGAAATGTTAGGTTGGGTTAGGTTAGGCTATATTACGTTAGTGATGTATATGAAGGTCCCACGGAGACGTAGATGCCAAATCGCCATGAATGTTTTCAAATATTACCGCCGAGACGTTAGGTTGGGTTAGGTTAGGTTATATTACGTTATGGATGTCTATAAAGGTCCCACGGTGACGTAGAGGCCACCTCGCCAGGAATGTTTTCAAATATTACCGCCGAGATGTTAGGTTGGGTTAGGTTAGGTTATATCACGTTATAGATGTATATAAAGGTCCCGCGGAGACGTAGAGGCCAACAAGCCAGGAATGTGATCAAATATTACCGCCGAGATGATAGGTTGGGTTAGGTTACGCTATATTACGTTATTGATGTATATGAAGGTCCCACGGCGACGTAGATGCCAAATCGCCATGAATGTTTTCAAATATTACCGCCGAGACGTTAGGTTGGGTTAGGTTACGTTATATTACGTTATTGATGTTTATGAAGGTCAAACGGAGACGTAGAGGCCAACTCGACAGGAATGATGTCAAATATTACCGCCGAAATGTTAGGTTGGGTTAGGTTAGGCTATATTACGTTAGTGATGTATATGAAGGTCCCACGGAGACGTAGATGCCAAATCGCCATGAATGTTTTCAAATATTACCGCCGAGACGTTAGGTTGGGTTAGGTTAGGTTATATTACGTTATGGATGTCTATAAAGGTCCCACGGTGACGTAGAGGCCACCTCGACAGGAATTTTTTCAAATATTACCGCCGAGATGTTAGGTTGGGTTAGGTTAGGTTATATCACGTTATAGATGTATATAAAGGTCCCGCGGAGACGTAGAGGCCAACAAGCCAGGAATGTGATCAAATATTACCGCCGAGATGATAGGTTGGGTTAGGTTAGGCTATATTACGTTATTGATGTATATGAAGGTCCCACGGAGACGTAGATGCCAAATCGCCATGAATGTTTTCAAATATTACCGCCGAGACGTTAGGTTGGGTTAGGTTACGTTATATTACGTTATTGATGTTTATGAAGGTCAAACGGAGACGTAGAGGCCAACTCGCCAGGAATGATGTCAAATATTACCGCCGAAATGTTAGGTTGGGTTAGGTTAGGTTATATTTCATTATTGATGTATATGAAGGTTCCACGGAAACGTAGAGGCCAACTCGCCAGGTATGTTGTCAAATATTACCGCCGAGATGTTAGGTTGGGTTAGGTTAGGTTATATTACGTTATTGATGTATATAAATGTCCCACGGAGACGGAGAAGCCAACTCGCCAGGAATGTTGTCAAATATTACCGCCGAAAGGTTAGGTTGGGTTAGGTTAGACTATATTACGTTATTGATGTATATGAAGGTCCCACGGAGACGTAGATGCCAACTCGCCAGGAATGTTTTCAAATATTACCGCCGAGATGTTAGGTTGGGTTAGGTTAGGTTATATTTCGTTATGGATGTATATGAAGGCTCCACGGAGACGCAGAGGCCAACTCGCCAGGTATGTTGTCAAATATTACCGCCGAAATGTTAGGTTGGGTTAGCTTAGGCTATATTACGTTATTGATGTATATGAAGGTCCCACGGAGACGTAGATGCCAAATCGCCATGAATGTTTTCAAATATTACCGCCGAGATGTTAGGTTGGGTTAGGTTAGGCTATATTACGTTATTGATGTATATGAAGGTCCCACGGAGACGTAGATGCCAAATCGCCATGAATGTTTTCAAATATTACCGCCGAGACGTTAGGTTGGGTTAGGTTAGGTTATAATTCGTTATTGATGTATATGAAGGTTCCACGGAGACGCAGAGGCCAACTCGCCATGAATGTTTTCAAATATTACCGCCGAGATGTTAGGTTGGGTTAGGTTAGGCTATATTACGTTATTGATGTATATGAAGGTCCCACGGAGACGTAGATGCCAACTCGCCATGAATGTTTTCAAATATTACCGCCGAGATGTTAGGTTGGGTTAGGTTAGGTTATATTACGTTATTGATGTATATAAAGGTCCCACGGAGACGTCGAGGCCAACTCGCCAGGAATGTTTTCAAATATTACCGCCGAGACGTTAGGTTGGGTTAGGTTAGGTTATATTACGTTATTGATGAATATAAAGGTCCCACGGAGACGTAGATGCCAAATCGCCATGAATGTTTTCAAATATTACCGCCGAGACGTTAGGTTGGGTTAGGTTAGGTTATATCACGTTATAGATGTATATAAATGTCCCACGGAGACATAGAGGCCAACCCGCCAGGAATGTTGTCAAATATTACCGACGAGATGATAGGCTGGGTTAGGTTAGGTTATATTACGTTATGGATGTCTATAAAGGTCCCACGGTGACGTAGAGTCCAACTCGCCAGGAATGTTCTCAAATATTACCGCCGAGATGTTAGGTTGGGTTAGGTTAGGCTATATTACGTTATTGATGTATATGAAGGTCCCACGGAGACGTAGATGCCAAATCGCCATGAATGTTTTCAAATATTACCGACGAGACGTTAGTTTGGGTTAGGTTAGGTTATATTACGTTATTGATGTATATAAATGTCCCACGGAGACGTAGAGGCCAACTCGCCAGGTATGTTTTCAAGTATTACCGCCGAGATGTTAGGTTGGGTTAGGTTAGGTTATATCACGTTATAGATGTATATAAAGGTCCGGCGGAGACGTAGAGGCCAACTCGCCAGGAATGTTGTCAAATATTACCGCCGAGACGTTAGGTTGGGTTAGGTTAGGTTATATTACGTTATTGATGTATATAAAGGTCCCAAGGAGACGTAGAGGCCAACTCGCCTGGTATGTTTTCAAATATTACCGCCGAGATGTTAGGTTGGGTTAGGTTAAGTCATATTACGTTATTTATGTATAAAAAGATCCCACGGAGACGGAGAAGCCAACTCGCCAGGAATGTTTTCAAATATTACCGCCGAGATGTTAGGTTGGGTTAGGTTAGGTTATATTTCGTTATTGATGTATATGAAGGTTCCACGGAGACGCAGAGGCCAACTCGCCATGAATGTTTTCAAATATTACCGCCGAGACGTTAGGTTGGGTTAGGTTACGTTATATTACGTTATTGATGTTTATGAAGGTCAAACGGAGACGTAGAGGCCAACTCGACAGGAATGATGTCAAATATTACCGCCGAAATGTTAGGTTGGGTTAGGTTAGGCTATATTACGTTAGTGATGTATATGAAGGTCCCACGGAGACGTAGATGCCAAATCGCCATGAATGTTTTCAAATATTACCGCCGAGACGTTAGGTTGGGTTAGGTTAGGTTATATTACGTTATGGATGTCTATAAAGGTCCCACGGTGACGTAGAGGCCACCTCGACAGGAATTTTTTCAAATATTACCGCCGAGATGTTAGGTTGGGTTAGGTTAGGTTATATCACGTTATAGATGTATATAAAGGTCCCGCGGAGACGTAGAGGCCAACAAGCCAGGAATGTGATCAAATATTACCGCCGAGATGATAGGTTGGGTTAGGTTAGGCTATATTACGTTATTGATGTATATGAAGGTCCCACGGAGACGTAGATGCCAAATCGCCATGAATGTTTTCAAATATTACCGCCGAGACGTTAGGTTGGGTTAGGTTACGTTATATTACGTTATTGATGTTTATGAAGGTCAAACGGAGACGTAGAGGCCAACTCGCCAGGAATGATGTCAAATATTACCGCCGAAATGTTAGGTTGGGTTAGGTTAGGTTATATTTCATTATTGATGTATATGAAGGTTCCACGGAAACGTAGAGGCCAACTCGCCAGGTATGTTGTCAAATATTACCGCCGAGATGTTAGGTTGGGTTAGGTTAGGTTATATTACGTTATTGATGTATATAAATGTCCCACGGAGACGGAGAAGCCAACTCGCCAGGAATGTTGTCAAATATTACCGCCGAAAGGTTAGGTTGGGTTAGGTTAGACTATATTACGTTATTGATGTATATGAAGGTCCCACGGAGACGTAGATGCCAACTCGCCAGGAATGTTTTCAAATATTACCGCCGAGATGTTAGGTTGGGTTAGGTTAGGTTATATTTCGTTATGGATGTATATGAAGGCTCCACGGAGACGCAGAGGCCAACTCGCCAGGTATGTTGTCAAATATTACCGCCGAAATGTTAGGTTGGGTTAGCTTAGGCTATATTACGTTATTGATGTATATGAAGGTCCCACGGAGACGTAGATGCCAAATCGCCATGAATGTTTTCAAATATTACCGCCGAGATGTTAGGTTGGGTTAGGTTAGGCTATATTACGTTATTGATGTATATGAAGGTCCCACGGAGACGTAGATGCCAAATCGCCATGAATGTTTTCAAATATTACCGCCGAGACGTTAGGTTGGGTTAGGTTAGGTTATAATTCGTTATTGATGTATATGAAGGTTCCACGGAGACGCAGAGGCCAACTCGCCATGAATGTTTTCAAATATTACCGCCGAGATGTTAGGTTGGGTTAGGTTAGGCTATATTACGTTATTGATGTATATGAAGGTCCCACGGTGACGTAGAGGCCACCTCGCCATGAATGTTTTCAAATATTACCGCCGAGATGTTAGGTTGGGTTAGGTTAGGTTATATTACGTTATTGATGTATATAAAGGTCCCACGGAGACGTCGAGGCCAACTCGCCAGGAATGTTTTCAAATATTACCGCCGAGACGTTAGGTTGGGTTAGGTTAGGTTATATTACGTTATTGATGAATATAAAGGTCCCACGGAGACGTAGATGCCAAATCGCCATGAATGTTTTCAAATATTACCGCCGAGACGTTAGGTTGGGTTAGGTTAGGTTATATCACGTTATAGATGTATATAAATGTCCCACGGAGACAGAGAGGCCAACTCGCCAGGAATGTTGTCAAATATTACCGACGAGATGATAGGCTGGGTTAGGTTAGGTTATATTACGTTATGGATGTCTATAAAGGTCCCACGGTGACGTAGAGTCCAACTCGCCAGGAATGTTCTCAAATATTACCGCCGAGATGTTAGGTTGGGTTAGGTTAGGCTATATTACGTTATTGATGTATATGAAGGTCCCACGGAGACGTAGATGCCAAATCGCCATGAATGTTTCCAAATATTACCGACGAGACGTTAGTTTGGGTTAGGTTAGGTTATATTACGTTATTGATGTATATAAATGTCCCACGGAGACGTAGAGGCCAACTCGCCAGGTATGTTTTCAAGTATTACCGCCGAGATGTTAGGTTGGGTTAGGTTAGGTTATATCACGTTATAGATGTATATAAAGGTCCGGCGGAGACGTAGAGGCCAACAAGCCAGGAATGTGATCAAATATTACCGCCGAGATGATAGGTTGGGTTAGGTTAGGCTATATTACGTTATTGATGTATATGAAGGTCCCAAGGAGACGTAGAGGCCAACTCGCCTGGTATGTTTTCAAATATTACCGCCGAGATGTTAGGTTGGGTTAGGTTAAGTCATATTACGTTATTTATGTATAAAAAGATCCCACGGAGACGGAGAAGCCAACTCGCCAGGAATGTTTTCAAATATTACCGCCGAGATGTTAGGTTGGGTTAGGTTAGGTTATATTTCGTTATTGATGTATATGAAGGTTCCACGGAGACGCAGAGGCCAACTCGCCAGGTATGTTGTCAAATATTACCGCCGAGATGTTAGGTTGGGTTAGGTTAGGTTATATTACGTTATAGATGTATATAAAGGTCCCACGGAGACATAGAGGCCAACTCGCCAGGAATGTTGTCAAATATTACCGCCGAGACGATAGGCTGGGTTAGGTTACGTTATATTACGTTATTGATGTTTATGAAGGTCAAACGGAGACGTAGAGGCCAACTCCCCAGGAATGATGTCAAATATAACCGCCGAAATGTTAGGTTGGGTTAGGTTAGGTTATATTACGTTATTGATGTATATGAAGGTCCCACGGAGACGTAGATGCCAAATCGCCATGAATGTTTTCAAATATTACCGCCGAGACGTTAGGTTGGGTTAGGTTAGGTTATATTACGTTATGGATGTCTATAAAGGTCCCACGGTGACGTAGAGGCCACCTCGCCAGGAATGTTTTCAAATATTACCGCCGAGATGTTAGGTTGGGTTAGGTTAGGTTATATCACGTTATAGACGTATATAAAGGTCCCGCGGAGACGTAGAGGCCAACAAGCCAGGAATGTGATCAAATATTACCGCCGAGATGATAGGTTGGGTTAGGTTACGCTATATTACGTTATTGATGTATATGAAGGTCCCACGGAGACGTAGATGCCAAATCGCCATGAATGTTTTCAAATATTACCGCCGAGACGTTAGGTTGGGTTAGGTTACGTTATATTACGTTATTGATGTTTATGAAGGTCAAACGGAGACGTAGAGGCCAACTCGCCAGGAATGATGTCAAATATTACCGCCGAAATGTTAGGTTGGGTTAGGTTAGGCTATATTACGTTATTGATATATATGAAGGTCCCACGGAGACGTAGATGCCAAATCGCCATGAATGTTTTCAAATATTACCGCCGAGACGTTAGTTTGGGTTAGGTTAGGTTATATTACGTTATTGATGTATATAAAGGCCCCACGGAGACGTAGAGGCCAACTCGCCAGGTATGTTTTCAAGTATTACCGCCGAGATGTTAGGTTGGGTTAGGTTAGGTTATATCACGTTATAGATGTATATAAAGGTCCCGCGGAGACGTAGAGGCCAACTCGCCAGGAATGTTGTCAAATATTACCGCCGAGACGTTAGGTTGGGTTGGGTTAGGTTATATTACGTTATTGATGTATATAAAGGTCCCAAGGAGACGTAGAGGCCAACTCGCCTGGTATGTTTTCAAATATTACCGCCGAGATGTTAGGTTGGGTTAGGTTAAGTTATATTACGTTATTTATGTATAAAAAGATCCCACGGAGACGTAGAGGCCAACTCGCCAGGTATGTTTTCAAGTATTACCGCCGAGATGTTAGGTTGGGTTAGGTTAGGTTATATTTCGTTATTGATGTATATGAAGGTTCCACGGAGACGCAGAGGCCAACTCGCCAGGTATGTTGTCAAATATTACCACCGAGATGTTAGGTTGGGTTAGGTTAGGTTATATTACGTTATAGATGTATATAAAGGTCCCACGGAGACATAGAGGCCAACTCGCCAGGAATGTTGTCAAATATTACAGCCGAGATGATAGGCTGGGTTAGGTTACGTTATATTACGTTATTGATGTTTATGAAGGTCAAACGGAGACGTAGAGGCCAACTCCCCAGGAATGATGTCAAATATAACCGCCGAAATGTTAGGTTGGGTTAGGTTAGGCTATATTACGTTATTGATGTATATGAAGGTCCCACGGAGACGTAGATGCCAAATCGCCATGAATGTTTTCAAATATTACCGCCGAGACGTTAGGTTGGGTTAGGTTAGGTTATATTACGTTATTGATGTATATAAAGGTCCCACGGAGACGTAGAGGCCAACTCGCCAGGTATGTTTTCAAGTATTACCGCCGAGATGTTAGGTTGGGTTAGGTTAGGTTATATCACGTTATAGATGTATATAAAGGTCCGGCGGAGACGTAGAGGCCAACTCGCCAGGAATGTTGTCAAATATTACCGCCGAGACGTTAGGTTGGGTTAGGTTAGGTTATATTACGTTATTGATGTATATAAAGGTCCCAAGGAGACGTAGAGGCCAACTCGCCTGGTATGTTTTCAAATATTACCGCCGAGATGTTAGGTTGGGTTAGGTTAAGTCATATTACGTTATTTATGTATAAAAAGATCCCACGGAGACGGAGAAGCCAACTCGCCAGGAATGTTTTCAAATATTACCGCCGAGATGTTAGGTTGGGTTAGGTTAGGTTATATTTCGTTATTGATGTATATGAAGGTTCCACGGAGACGCAGAGGCCAACTCGCCAGGTATGTTGTCAAATATTACCGCCGAGATGTTAGGTTGGGTTAGGTTAGGTTATATTACGTTATAGATGTATATAAAGGTCCCACGGAGACATAGAGGCCAACTCGCCAGGAATGTTGTCAAATATTACCGCCGAGACGATAGGCTGGGTTAGGTTACGTTATATTACGTTATTGATGTTTATGAAGGTCAAACGGAGACGTAGAGGCCAACTCCCCAGGAATGATGTCAAATATAACCGCCGAAATGTTAGGTTGGGTTAGGTTAGGTTATATTACGTTATTGATGTATATAAATGTGCCACGGAGACGTAGATGCCAACTCGCCATGAATGTTTTCAAATATTACCGCCGAGATGTTAGTTTGGGTTAGGTTAGGTTATATCACGTTATAGATGTATATAAAGGTCCCGCGGAGACGTAGAGGCCAACTCGCCAGGTATGTTTTCAAGTATTACCGCCGAGATGTTAGGTTGGGTTAGGTTAGGTTATATCACGTTATAGATTTATATAAAGGTCCCGCGAAGACGTAGAGGCCAACAAGCCAGGAATGTGATCAAATATTACCGCCGAGAAGATAGGTTGGGTTAGGTTGCGTTATATTACGTTATTGATGTTTATGAAGGTCAAACGGAGACGTAGAGACCAACTCGACAGGAATGATGTCAAATATTACCGCCGAAATGTTAGGTTGGGTTAGGTTAGGCTATATTACGTTAGTGATGTATATGAAGGTCCCACGGAGACGTAGATGCCAAATCGCCATGAATGTTTTCAAATATTACCGCCGAGACGTTAGGTTGGGTTAGGTTAGGTTATATTACGTTATGGATGTCTATAAAGGTCCCACGGTGACGTAGAGGCCACCTCGCCAGGAATGTTTTCAAATATTACCGCCGAGATGTTAGGTTGGGTTAGGTTAGGTTATATCACGTTATAGATGTATATAAAGGTCCCGCGGAGACGTAGAGGCCAACAAGCCAGGAATGTGATCAAATATTACCGCCGAGATGATAGGTTGGGTTAGGTTACGCTATATTACGTTATTGATGTATATGAAGGTCCCACGGCGACGTAGATGCCAAATCGCCATGAATGTTTTCAAATATTACCGCCGAGACGTTAGGTTGGGTTAGGTTACGTTATATTACGTTATTGATGTTTATGAAGGTCAAACGGAGACGTAGAGGCCAACTCGACAGGAATGATGTCAAATATTACCGCCGAAATGTTAGGTTGGGTTAGGTTAGGCTATATTACGTTAGTGATGTATATGAAGGTCCCACGGAGACGTAGATGCCAAATCGCCATGAATGTTTTCAAATATTACCGCCGAGACGTTAGGTTGGGTTAGGTTAGGTTATATTACGTTATGGATGTCTATAAAGGTCCCACGGTGACGTAGAGGCCACCTCGACAGGAATTTTTTCAAATATTACCGCCGAGATGTTAGGTTGGGTTAGGTTAGGTTATATCACGTTATAGATGTATATAAAGGTCCCGCGGAGACGTAGAGGCCAACAAGCCAGGAATGTGATCAAATATTACCGCCGAGATGATAGGTTGGGTTAGGTTAGGCTATATTACGTTATTGATGTATATGAAGGTCCCACGGAGACGTAGATGCCAAATCGCCATGAATGTTTTCAAATATTACCGCCGAGACGTTAGGTTGGGTTAGGTTACGTTATATTACGTTATTGATGTTTATGAAGGTCAAACGGAGACGTAGAGGCCAACTCGCCAGGAATGATGTCAAATATTACCGCCGAAATGTTAGGTTGGGTTAGGTTAGGTTATATTTCATTATTGATGTATATGAAGGTTCCACGGAAACGTAGAGGCCAACTCGCCAGGTATGTTGTCAAATATTACCGCCGAGATGTTAGGTTGGGTTAGGTTAGGTTATATTACGTTATTGATGTATATAAATGTCCCACGGAGACGGAGAAGCCAACTCGCCAGGAATGTTGTCAAATATTACCGCCGAAAGGTTAGGTTGGGTTAGGTTAGACTATATTACGTTATTGATGTATATGAAGGTCCCACGGAGACGTAGATGCCAACTCGCCAGGAATGTTTTCAAATATTACCGCCGAGATGTTAGGTTGGGTTAGGTTAGGTTATATTTCGTTATGGATGTATATGAAGGCTCCACGGAGACGCAGAGGCCAACTCGCCAGGTATGTTGTCAAATATTACCGCCGAAATGTTAGGTTGGGTTAGCTTAGGCTATATTACGTTATTGATGTATATGAAGGTCCCACGGAGACGTAGATGCCAAATCGCCATGAATGTTTTCAAATATTACCGCCGAGATGTTAGGTTGGGTTAGGTTAGGCTATATTACGTTATTGATGTATATGAAGGTCCCACGGAGACGTAGATGCCAAATCGCCATGAATGTTTTCAAATATTACCGCCGAGACGTTAGGTTGGGTTAGGTTAGGTTATAATTCGTTATTGATGTATATGAAGGTTCCACGGAGACGCAGAGGCCAACTCGCCATGAATGTTTTCAAATATTACCGCCGAGATGTTAGGTTGGGTTAGGTTAGGCTATATTACGTTATTGATGTATATGAAGGTCCCACGGAGACGTAGATGCCAACTCGCCATGAATGTTTTCAAATATTACCGCCGAGATGTTAGGTTGGGTTAGGTTAGGTTATATTACGTTATTGATGTATATAAAGGTCCCACGGAGACGTCGAGGCCAACTCGCCAGGAATGTTTTCAAATATTACCGCCGAGACGTTAGGTTGGGTTAGGTTAGGTTATATTACGTTATTGATGAATATAAAGGTCCCACGGAGACGTAGATGCCAAATCGCCATGAATGTTTTCAAATATTACCGCCGAGACGTTAGGTTGGGTTAGGTTAGGTTATATCACGTTATAGATGTATATAAATGTCCCACGGAGACATAGAGGCCAACCCGCCAGGAATGTTGTCAAATATTACCGACGAGATGATAGGCTGGGTTAGGTTAGGTTATATTACGTTATGGATGTCTATAAAGGTCCCACGGTGACGTAGAGTCCAACTCGCCAGGAATGTTCTCAAATATTACCGCCGAGATGTTAGGTTGGGTTAGGTTAGGCTATATTACGTTATTGATGTATATGAAGGTCCCACGGAGACGTAGATGCCAAATCGCCATGAATGTTTTCAAATATTACCGACGAGACGTTAGTTTGGGCTAGGTTAGGTTATATTACGTTATTGATGTATATAAATGTCCCACGGAGACGTAGAGGCCAACTCGCCAGGTATGTTTTCAAGTATTACCGCCGAGATGTTAGGTTGGGTTAGGTTAGGTTATATCACGTTATAGATGTATATAAAGGTCCGGCGGAGACGTAGAGGCCAACTCGCCAGGAATGTTGTCAAATATTACCGCCGAGACGTTAGGTTGGGTTAGGTTAGGTTATATTACGTTATTGATGTATATAAAGGTCCCAAGGAGACGTAGAGGCCAACTCGCCTGGTATGTTTTCAAATATTACCGCCGAGATGTTAGGTTGGGTTAGGTTAAGTCATATTACGTTATTTATGTATAAAAAGATCCCACGGAGACGGAGAAGCCAACTCGCCAGGAATGTTTTCAAATATTACCGCCGAGATGTTAGGTTGGGTTAGGTTAGGTTATATTTCGTTATTGATGTATATGAAGGTTCCACGGAGACGCAGAGGCCAACTCGCCAGGTATGTTGTCAAATATTACCGCCGAGATGTTAGGTTGGGTTAGGTTAGGTTATATTACGTTATAGATGTATATAAAGGTCCCACGGAGACATAGAGGCCAACTCGCCAGGAATGTTGTCAAATATTACCGCCGAGACGATAGGCTGGGTTAGGTTACGTTATATTACGTTATTGATGTTTATGAAGGTCAAACGGAGACGTAGAGGCCAACTCCCCAGGAATGATGTCAAATATAACCGCCGAAATGTTAGGTTGGGTTAGGTTAGGTTATATTACGTTATTGATGTATATAAATGTGCCACGGAGACGTAGATGCCAACTCGCCATGAATGTTTTCAAATATTACCGCCGAGATGTTAGTTTGGGTTAGGTTAGGTTATATCACGTTATAGATGTATATAAAGGTCCCGCGGAGACGTAGAGGCCAACTCGCCAGGTATGTTTTCAAGTATTACCGCCGAGATGTTAGGTTGGGTTAGGTTAGGTTATATCACGTTATAGATTTATATAAAGGTCCCGCGAAGACGTAGAGGCCAACAAGCCAGGAATGTGATCAAATATTACCGCCGAGATGATAGGTTGGGTTAGGTTGCGTTATATTACGTTATTGATGTTTATGAAGGTCAAACGGAGACGTAGAGACCAACTCGACAGGAATGATGTCAAATATTACCGCCGAAATGTTAGGTTGGGTTAGGTTAGGCTATATTACGTTAGTGATGTATATGAAGGTCCCACGGAGACGTAGATGCCAAATCGCCATGAATGTTTTCAAATATTACCGCCGAGACGTTAGGTTGGGTTAGGTTAGGTTATATTACGTTATGGATGTCTATAAAGGTCCCACGGTGACGTAGAGGCCACCTCGCCAGGAATGTTTTCAAATATTACCGCCGAGATGTTAGGTTGGGTTAGGTTAGGTTATATCACGTTATAGATGTATATAAAGGTCCCGCGGAGACGTAGAGGCCAACAAGCCAGGAATGTGATCAAATATTACCGCCGAGATGATAGGTTGGGTTAGGTTACGCTATATTACGTTATTGATGTATATGAAGGTCCCACGGCGACGTAGATGCCAAATCGCCATGAATGTTTTCAAATATTACCGCCGAGACGTTAGGTTGGGTTAGGTTACGTTATATTACGTTATTGATGTTTATGAAGGTCAAACGGAGACGTAGAGGCCAACTCGACAGGAATGATGTCAAATATTACCGCCGAAATGTTAGGTTGGGTTAGGTTAGGCTATATTACGTTAGTGATGTATATGAAGGTCCCACGGAGACGTAGATGCCAAATCGCCATGAATGTTTTCAAAAATTACCGCCGAGACGTTAGGTTGGGTTAGGTTAGGTTATATTACGTTATGGATGTCTATAAAGGTCCCACGGTGACGTAGAGGCCACCTCGACAGGAATTTTTTCAAATATTACCGCCGAGATGTTAGGTTGGGTTAGGTTAGGTTATATCACGTTATAGATGTATATAAAGGTCCCGCGGAGACGTAGAGGCCAACAAGCCAGGAATGTGATCAAATATTACCGCCGAGATGATAGGTTGGGTTAGGTTAGGCTATATTACGTTATTGATGTATATGAAGGTCCCACGGAGACGTAGATGCCAAATCGCCATGAATGTTTTCAAATATTACCGCCGAGACGTTAGGTTGGGTTAGGTTACGTTATATTACGTTATTGATGTTTATGAAGGTCAAACGGAGACGTAGAGGCCAACTCGCCAGGAATGATGTCAAATATTACCGCCGAAATGTTAGGTTGGGTTAGGTTAGGTTATATTTCATTATTGATGTATATGAAGGTTCCACGGAAACGTAGAGGCCAACTCGCCAGGTATGTTGTCAAATATTACCGCCGAGATGTTAGGTTGGGTTAGGTTAGGTTATATTACGTTATTGATGTATATAAATGTCCCACGGAGACGGAGAAGCCAACTCGCCAGGAATGTTGTCAAATATTACCGCCGAAAGGTTAGGTTGGGTTAGGTTAGACTATATTACGTTATTGATGTATATGAAGGTCCCACGGAGACGTAGATGCCAACTCGCCAGGAATGTTTTCAAATATTACCGCCGAGATGTTAGGTTGGGTTAGGTTAGGTTATATTTCGTTATGGATGTATATGAAGGCTCCACGGAGACGCAGAGGCCAACTCGCCAGGTATGTTGTCAAATATTACCGCCGAAATGTTAGGTTGGGTTAGCTTAGGCTATATTACGTTATTGATGTATATGAAGGTCCCACGGAGACGTAGATGCCAAATCGCCATGAATGTTTTCAAATATTACCGCCGAGATGTTAGGTTGGGTTAGGTTAGGCTATATTACGTTATTGATGTATATGAAGGTCCCACGGAGACGTAGATGCCAAATCGCCATGAATGTTTTCAAATATTACCGCCGAGACGTTAGGTTGGGTTAGGTTAGGTTATAATTCGTTATTGATGTATATGAAGGTTCCACGGAGACGCAGAGGCCAAGTCGCCATGAATGTTTTCAAATATTACCGCCGAGATGTTAGGTTGGGTTAGGTTAGGCTATATTACGTTATTGATGTATATGAAGGTCCCACGGTGACGTAGAGGCCACCTCGCCATGAATGTTTTCAAATATTACCGCCGAGATGTTAGGTTGGGTTAGGTTAGGTTATATTACGTTATTGATGTATATAAAGGTCCCACGGAGACGTCGAGGCCAACTCGCCAGGAATGTTTTCAAATATTACCGCCGAGACGTTAGGTTGGGTTAGGTTAGGTTATATTACGTTATTGATGAATATAAAGGTCCCACGGAGACGTAGATGCCAAATCGCCATGAATGTTTTCAAATATTACCGCCGAGACGTTAGGTTGGGTTAGGTTAGGTTATATCACGTTATAGATGTATATAAATGTCCCACGGAGACAGAGAGGCCAACTCGCCAGGAATGTTGTCAAATATTACCGACGAGATGATAGGCTGGGTTAGGTTAGGTTATATTACGTTATGGATGTCTATAAAGGTCCCACGGTGACGTAGAGTCCAACTCGCCAGGAATGTTCTCAAATATTACCGCCGAGATGTTAGGTTGGGTTAGGTTAGGCTATATTACGTTATTGATGTATATGAAGGTCCCACGGAGACGTAGATGCCAAATCGCCATGAATGTTTCCAAATATTACCGACGAGACGTTAGTTTGGGTTAGGTTAGGTTATATTACGTTATTGATGTATATAAATGTCCCACGGAGACGTAGAGGCCAACTCGCCAGGTATGTTTTCAAGTATTACCGCCGAGATGTTAGGTTGGGTTAGGTTAGGTTATATCACGTTATAGATGTATATAAAGGTCCGGCGGAGACGTAGAGGCCAACTCGCCAGGAATGTTGTCAAATATTACCGCCGAGACGTTAGGTTGGGTTAGGTTAGGTTATATTACGTTATTGATGTATATAAAGGTCCCAAGGAGACGTAGAGGCCAACTCGCCTGGTATGTTTTCAAATATTACCGCCGAGATGTTAGGTTGGGTTAGGTTAAGTCATATTACGTTATTTATGTATAAAAAGATCCCACGGAGACGGAGAAGCCAACTCGCCAGGAATGTTTTCAAATATTACCGCCGAGATGTTAGGTTGGGTTAGGTTAGGTTATATTTCGTTATTGATGTATATGAAGGTTCCACGGAGACGCAGAGGCCAACTCGCCAGGTATGTTGTCAAATATTACCGCCGAGATGTTAGGTTGGGTTAGGTTAGGTTATATTACGTTATAGATGTATATAAAGGTCCCACGGAGACATAGAGGCCAACTCGCCAGGAATGTTGTCAAATATTACCGCCGAGACGATAGGCTGGGTTAGGTTACGTTATATTACGTTATTGATGTTTATGAAGGTCAAACGGAGACGTAGAGGCCAACTCCCCAGGAATGATGTCAAATATAACCGCCGAAATGTTAGGTTGGGTTAGGTTAGGTTATATTACGTTATTGATGTATATGAAGGTCCCACGGAGACGTAGATGCCAAATCGCCATGAATGTTTTCAAATATTACCGCCGAGACGTTAGGTTGGGTTAGGTTAGGTTATATTACGTTATGGATGTCTATAAAGGTCCCACGGTGACGTAGAGGCCACCTCGCCAGGAATGTTTTCAAATATTACCGCCGAGATGTTAGGTTGGGTTAGGTTAGGTTATATCACGTTATAGACGTATATAAAGGTCCCGCGGAGACGTAGAGGCCAACAAGCCAGGAATGTGATCAAATATTACCGCCGAGATGATAGGTTGGGTTAGGTTACGCTATATTACGTTATTGATGTATATGAAGGTCCCACGGAGACGTAGATGCCAAATCGCCATGAATGTTTTCAAATATTACCGCCGAGACGTTAGGTTGGGTTAGGTTACGTTATATTACGTTATTGATGTTTATGAAGGTCAAACGGAGACGTAGAGGCCAACTCGCCAGGAATGATGTCAAATATTACCGCCGAAATGTTAGGTTGGGTTAGGTTAGGCTATATTACGTTATTGATATATATGAAGGTCCCACGGAGACGTAGATGCCAAATCGCCATGAATGTTTTCAAATATTACCGCCGAGACGTTAGTTTGGGTTAGGTTAGGTTATATTACGTTATTGATGTATATAAAGGCCCCACGGAGACGTAGAGGCCAACTCGCCAGGTATGTTTTCAAGTATTACCGCCGAGATGTTAGGTTGGGTTAGGTTAAGTCATATTACGTTATTTATGTATAAAAAGATCCCACGGAGACGGAGAAGCCAACTCGCCAGGAATGTTTTCAAATATTACCGCCGAGATGTTAGGTTGGGTTAGGTTAGGTTATATTTCGTTATTGATGTATATGAAGGTTCCACGGAGACGCAGAGGCCAACTCGCCAGGTATGTTGTCAAATATTACCGCCGAGATGTTAGGTTGGGTTAGGTTAGGTTATATTACGTTATAGATGTATATAAAGGTCCCACGGAGACATAGAGGCCAACTCGCCAGGAATGTTGTCAAATATTACCGCCGAGACGATAGGCTGGGTTAGGTTACGTTATATTACGTTATTGATGTTTATGAAGGTCAAACGGAGACGTAGAGGCCAACTCCCCAGGAATGATGTCAAATATAACCGCCGAAATGTTAGGTTGGGTTAGGTTAGGTTATATTACGTTATTGATGTATATAAATGTGCCACGGAGACGTAGATGCCAACTCGCCATGAATGTTTTCAAATATTACCGCCGAGATGTTAGTTTGGGTTAGGTTAGGTTATATCACGTTATAGATGTATATAAAGGTCCCGCGGAGACGTAGAGGCCAACTCGCCAGGTATGTTTTCAAGTATTACCGCCGAGATGTTAGGTTGGGTTAGGTTAGGTTATATCACGTTATAGATTTATATAAAGGTCCCGCGAAGACGTAGAGGCCAACAAGCCAGGAATGTGATCAAATATTACCGCCGAGAAGATAGGTTGGGTTAGGTTGCGTTATATTACGTTATTGATGTTTATGAAGGTCAAACGGAGACGTAGAGACCAACTCGACAGGAATGATGTCAAATATTACCGCCGAAATGTTAGGTTGGGTTAGGTTAGGCTATATTACGTTAGTGATGTATATGAAGGTCCCACGGAGACGTAGATGCCAAATCGCCATGAATGTTTTCAAATATTACCGCCGAGACGTTAGGTTGGGTTAGGTTAGGTTATATTACGTTATGGATGTCTATAAAGGTCCCACGGTGACGTAGAGGCCACCTCGCCAGGAATGTTTTCAAATATTACCGCCGAGATGTTAGGTTGGGTTAGGTTAGGTTATATCACGTTATAGATGTATATAAAGGTCCCGCGGAGACGTAGAGGCCAACAAGCCAGGAATGTGATCAAATATTACCGCCGAGATGATAGGTTGGGTTAGGTTACGCTATATTACGTTATTGATGTATATGAAGGTCCCACGGCGACGTAGATGCCAAATCGCCATGAATGTTTTCAAATATTACCGCCGAGACGTTAGGTTGGGTTAGGTTACGTTATATTACGTTATTGATGTTTATGAAGGTCAAACGGAGACGTAGAGGCCAACTCGACAGGAATGATGTCAAATATTACCGCCGAAATGTTAGGTTGGGTTAGGTTAGGCTATATTACGTTAGTGATGTATATGAAGGTCCCACGGAGACGTAGATGCCAAATCGCCATGAATGTTTTCAAATATTACCGCCGAGACGTTAGGTTGGGTTAGGTTAGGTTATATTACGTTATGGATGTCTATAAAGGTCCCACGGTGACGTAGAGGCCACCTCGACAGGAATTTTTTCAAATATTACCGCCGAGATGTTAGGTTGGGTTAGGTTAGGTTATATCACGTTATAGATGTATATAAAGGTCCCGCGGAGACGTAGAGGCCAACAAGCCAGGAATGTGATCAAATATTACCGCCGAGATGATAGGTTGGGTTAGGTTAGGCTATATTACGTTATTGATGTATATGAAGGTCCCACGGAGACGTAGATGCCAAATCGCCATGAATGTTTTCAAATATTACCGCCGAGACGTTAGGTTGGGTTAGGTTACGTTATATTACGTTATTGATGTTTATGAAGGTCAAACGGAGACGTAGAGGCCAACTCGCCAGGAATGATGTCAAATATTACCGCCGAAATGTTAGGTTGGGTTAGGTTAGGTTATATTTCATTATTGATGTATATGAAGGTTCCACGGAAACGTAGAGGCCAACTCGCCAGGTATGTTGTCAAATATTACCGCCGAGATGTTAGGTTGGGTTAGGTTAGGTTATATTACGTTATTGATGTATATAAATGTCCCACGGAGACGGAGAAGCCAACTCGCCAGGAATGTTGTCAAATATTACCGCCGAAAGGTTAGGTTGGGTTAGGTTAGACTATATTACGTTATTGATGTATATGAAGGTCCCACGGAGACGTAGATGCCAACTCGCCAGGAATGTTTTCAAATATTACCGCCGAGATGTTAGGTTGGGTTAGGTTAGGTTATATTTCGTTATGGATGTATATGAAGGCTCCACGGAGACGCAGAGGCCAACTCGCCAGGTATGTTGTCAAATATTACCGCCGAAATGTTAGGTTGGGTTAGCTTAGGCTATATTACGTTATTGATGTATATGAAGGTCCCACGGAGACGTAGATGCCAAATCGCCATGAATGTTTTCAAATATTACCGCCGAGATGTTAGGTTGGGTTAGGTTAGGCTATATTACGTTATTGATGTATATGAAGGTCCCACGGAGACGTAGATGCCAAATCGCCATGAATGTTTTCAAATATTACCGCCGAGACGTTAGGTTGGGTTAGGTTAGGTTATAATTCGTTATTGATGTATATGAAGGTTCCACGGAGACGCAGAGGCCAACTCGCCATGAATGTTTTCAAATATTACCGCCGAGATGTTAGGTTGGGTTAGGTTAGGCTATATTACGTTATTGATGTATATGAAGGTCCCACGGAGACGTAGATGCCAACTCGCCATGAATGTTTTCAAATATTACCGCCGAGATGTTAGGTTGGGTTAGGTTAGGTTATATTACGTTATTGATGTATATAAAGGTCCCACGGAGACGTCGAGGCCAACTCGCCAGGAATGTTTTCAAATATTACCGCCGAGACGTTAGGTTGGGTTAGGTTAGGTTATATTACGTTATTGATGAATATAAAGGTCCCACGGAGACGTAGATGCCAAATCGCCATGAATGTTTTCAAATATTACCGCCGAGACGTTAGGTTGGGTTAGGTTAGGTTATATCACGTTATAGATGTATATAAATGTCCCACGGAGACATAGAGGCCAACCCGCCAGGAATGTTGTCAAATATTACCGACGAGATGATAGGCTGGGTTAGGTTAGGTTATATTACGTTATGGATGTCTATAAAGGTCCCACGGTGACGTAGAGTCCAACTCGCCAGGAATGTTCTCAAATATTACCGCCGAGATGTTAGGTTGGGTTAGGTTAGGCTATATTACGTTATTGATGTATATGAAGGTCCCACGGAGACGTAGATGCCAAATCGCCATGAATGTTTTCAAATATTACCGACGAGACGTTAGTTTGGGTTAGGTTAGGTTATATTACGTTATTGATGTATATAAATGTCCCACGGAGACGTAGAGGCCAACTCGCCAGGTATGTTTTCAAGTATTACCGCCGAGATGTTAGGTTGGGTTAGGTTAGGTTATATCACGTTATAGATGTATATAAAGGTCCGGCGGAGACGTAGAGGCCAACTCGCCAGGAATGTTGTCAAATATTACCGCCGAGACGTTAGGTTGGGTTAGGTTAGGTTATATTACGTTATTGATGTATATAAAGGTCCCAAGGAGACGTAGAGGCCAACTCGCCTGGTATGTTTTCAAATATTACCGCCGAGATGTTAGGTTGGGTTAGGTTAAGTCATATTACGTTATTTATGTATAAAAAGATCCCACGGAGACGGAGAAGCCAACTCGCCAGGAATGTTTTCAAATATTACCGCCGAGATGTTAGGTTGGGTTAGGTTAGGTTATATTTCGTTATTGATGTATATGAAGGTTCCACGGAGACGCAGAGGCCAACTCGCCAGGTATGTTGTCAAATATTACCGCCGAGATGTTAGGTTGGGTTAGGTTAGGTTATATTACGTTATAGATGTATATAAAGGTCCCACGGAGACATAGAGGCCAACTCGCCAGGAATGTTGTCAAATATTACCGCCGAGACGATAGGCTGGGTTAGGTTACGTTATATTACGTTATTGATGTTTATGAAGGTCAAACGGAGACGTAGAGGCCAACTCCCCAGGAATGATGTCAAATATAACCGCCGAAATGTTAGGTTGGGTTAGGTTAGGTTATATTACGTTATTGATGTATATAAATGTGCCACGGAGACGTAGATGCCAACTCGCCATGAATGTTTTCAAATATTACCGCCGAGATGTTAGTTTGGGTTAGGTTAGGTTATATCACGTTATAGATGTATATAAAGGTCCCGCGGAGACGTAGAGGCCAACTCGCCAGGTATGTTTTCAAGTATTACCGCCGAGATGTTAGGTTGGGTTAGGTTAGGTTATATCACGTTATAGATTTATATAAAGGTCCCGCGAAGACGTAGAGGCCAACAAGCCAGGAATGTGATCAAATATTACCGCCGAGATGATAGGTTGGGTTAGGTTGCGTTATATTACGTTATTGATGTTTATGAAGGTCAAACGGAGACGTAGAGACCAACTCGACAGGAATGATGTCAAATATTACCGCCGAAATGTTAGGTTGGGTTAGGTTAGGCTATATTACGTTAGTGATGTATATGAAGGTCCCACGGAGACGTAGATGCCAAATCGCCATGAATGTTTTCAAATATTACCGCCGAGACGTTAGGTTGGGTTAGGTTAGGTTATATTACGTTATGGATGTCTATAAAGGTCCCACGGTGACGTAGAGGCCACCTCGCCAGGAATGTTTTCAAATATTACCGCCGAGATGTTAGGTTGGGTTAGGTTAGGTTATATCACGTTATAGATGTATATAAAGGTCCCGCGGAGACGTAGAGGCCAACAAGCCAGGAATGTGATCAAATATTACCGCCGAGATGATAGGTTGGGTTAGGTTACGCTATATTACGTTATTGATGTATATGAAGGTCCCACGGCGACGTAGATGCCAAATCGCCATGAATGTTTTCAAACATTACCGCCGAGACGTTAGGTTGGGTTAGGTTACGTTATATTACGTTATTGATGTTTATGAAGGTCAAACGGAGACGTAGAGGCCAACTCGACAGGAATGATGTCAAATATTACCGCCGAAATGTTAGGTTGGGTTAGGTTAGGCTATATTACGTTAGTGATGTATATGAAGGTCCCACGGAGACGTAGATGCCAAATCGCCATGAATGTTTTCAAATATTACCGCCGAGACGTTAGGTTGGGTTAGGTTAGGTTATATTACGTTATGGATGTCTATAAAGGTCCCACGGTGACGTAGAGGCCACCTCGACAGGAATTTTTTCAAATATTACCGCCGAGATGTTAGGTTGGGTTAGGTTAGGTTATATCACGTTATAGATGTATATAAAGGTCCCGCGGAGACGTAGAGGCCAACAAGCCAGGAATGTGATCAAATATTACCGCCGAGATGATAGGTTGTGTTAGGTTAGGCTATATTACGTTATTGATGTATATGAAGGTCCCACGGAGACGTAGATGCCAAATCGCCATGAATGTTTTCAAATATTACCGCCGAGACGTTAGGTTGGGTTAGGTTACGTTATATTACGTTATTGATGTTTATGAAGGTCAAACGGAGACGTAGAGGCCAACTCGCCAGGAATGATGTCAAATATTACCGCCGAAATGTTAGGTTGGGTTAGGTTAGGTTATATTTCATTATTGATGTATATGAAGGTTCCACGGAAACGTAGAGGCCAACTCGCCAGGTATGTTGTCAAATATTACCGCCGAGATGTTAGGTTGGGTTAGGTTAGGTTATATTACGTTATTGATGTATATAAATGTCCCACGGAGACGGAGAAGCCAACTCGCCAGGAATGTTGTCAAATATTACCGCCGAAAGGTTAGGTTGGGTTAGGTTAGACTATATTACGTTATTGATGTATATGAAGGTCCCACGGAGACGTAGATGCCAACTCGCCAGGAATGTTTTCAAATATTACCGCCGAGATGTTAGGTTGGGTTAGGTTAGGTTATATTTCGTTATGGATGTATATGAAGGCTCCACGGAGACGCAGAGGCCAACTCGCCAGGTATGTTGTCAAATATTACCGCCGAAATGTTAGGTTGGGTTAGCTTAGGCTATATTACGTTATTGATGTATATGAAGGTCCCACGGAGACGTAGATGCCAAATCGCCATGAATGTTTTCAAATATTACCGCCGAGATGTTAGGTTGGGTTAGGTTAGGCTATATTACGTTATTGATGTATATAAATGTCCCACGGAGACGGAGAAGCCAACTCGCCAGGAATGTTGTCAAATATTACCGCCGAAAGGTTAGGTTGGGTTAGGTTAGACTATATTACGTTATTGATGTATATGAAGGTCCCACGGAGACGTAGATGCCAACTCGCCAGGAATGTTTTCAAATATTACCGCCGAGATGTTAGGTTGGGTTAGGTTAGGTTATATTTCGTTATGGATGTATATGAAGGCTCCACGGAGACGCAGAGGCCAACTCGCCAGGTATGTTGTCAAATATTACCGCCGAAATGTTAGGTTGGGTTAGCTTAGGCTATATTACGTTATTGATGTATATGAAGGTCCCACGGAGACGTAGATGCCAAATCGCCATGAATGTTTTCAAATATTACCGCCGAGATGTTAGGTTGGGTTAGGTTAGGCTATATTACGTTATTGATGTATATGAAGGTCCCACGGAGACGTAGATGCCAAATCGCCATGAATGTTTTCAAATATTACCGCCGAGACGTTAGGTTGGGTTAGGTTAGGTTATAATTCGTTATTGATGTATATGAAGGTTCCACGGAGACGCAGAGGCCAACTCGCCATGAATGTTTTCAAATATTACCGCCGAGATGTTAGGTTGGGTTAGGTTAGGCTATATTACGTTATTGATGTATATGAAGGTCCCACGGTGACGTAGAGGCCACCTCGCCATGAATGTTTTCAAATATTACCGCCGAGATGTTAGGTTGGGTTAGGTTAGGTTATATTACGTTATTGATGTATATAAAGGTCCCACGGAGACGTCGAGGCCAACTCGCCAGGAATGTTTTCAAATATTACCGCCGAGACGTTAGGTTGGGTTAGGTTAGGTTATATTACGTTATTGATGAATATAAAGGTCCCACGGAGACGTAGATGCCAAATCGCCATGAATGTTTTCAAATATTACCGCCGAGACGTTAGGTTGGGTTAGGTTAGGTTATATCACGTTATAGATGTATATAAATGTCCCACGGAGACAGAGAGGCCAACTCGCCAGGAATGTTGTCAAATATTACCGACGAGATGATAGGCTGGGTTAGGTTAGGTTATATTACGTTATGGATGTCTATAAAGGTCCCACGGTGACGTAGAGTCCAACTCGCCAGGAATGTTCTCAAATATTACCGCCGAGATGTTAGGTTGGGTTAGGTTAGGCTATATTACGTTATTGATGTATATGAAGGTCCCACGGAGACGTAGATGCCAAATCGCCATGAATGTTTCCAAATATTACCGACGAGACGTTAGTTTGGGTTAGGTTAGGTTATATTACGTTATTGATGTATATAAATGTCCCACGGAGACGTAGAGGCCAACTCGCCAGGTATGTTTTCAAGTATTACCGCCGAGATGTTAGGTTGGGTTAGGTTAGGTTATATCACGTTATAGATGTATATAAAGGTCCGGCGGAGACGTAGAGGCCAACTCGCCAGGAATGTTGTCAAATATTACCGCCGAGACGTTAGGTTGGGTTAGGTTAGGTTATATTACGTTATTGATGTATATAAAGGTCCCAAGGAGACGTAGAGGCCAACTCGCCTGGTATGTTTTCAAATATTACCGCCGAGATGTTAGGTTGGGTTAGGTTAAGTCATATTACGTTATTTATGTATAAAAAGATCCCACGGAGACGGAGAAGCCAACTCGCCAGGAATGTTTTCAAATATTACCGCCGAGATGTTAGGTTGGGTTAGGTTAGGTTATATTTCGTTATTGATGTATATGAAGGTTCCACGGAGACGCAGAGGCCAACTCGCCAGGTATGTTGTCAAATATTACCGCCGAGATGTTAGGTTGGGTTAGGTTAGGTTATATTACGTTATAGATGTATATAAAGGTCCCACGGAGACATAGAGGCCAACTCGCCAGGAATGTTGTCAAATATTACCGCCGAGACGATAGGCTGGGTTAGGTTACGTTATATTACGTTATTGATGTTTATGAAGGTCAAACGGAGACGTAGAGGCCAACTCCCCAGGAATGATGTCAAATATAACCGCCGAAATGTTAGGTTGGGTTAGGTTAGGTTATATTACGTTATTGATGTATATGAAGGTCCCACGGAGACGTAGATGCCAAATCGCCATGAATGTTTTCAAATATTACCGCCGAGACGTTAGGTTGGGTTAGGTTAGGTTATATTACGTTATGGATGTCTATAAAGGTCCCACGGTGACGTAGAGGCCACCTCGCCAGGAATGTTTTCAAATATTACCGCCGAGATGTTAGGTTGGGTTAGGTTAGGTTATATCACGTTATAGACGTATATAAAGGTCCCGCGGAGACGTAGAGGCCAACAAGCCAGGAATGTGATCAAATATTACCGCCGAGATGATAGGTTGGGTTAGGTTACGCTATATTACGTTATTGATGTATATGAAGGTCCCACGGAGACGTAGATGCCAAATCGCCATGAATGTTTTCAAATATTACCGCCGAGACGTTAGGTTGGGTTAGGTTACGTTATATTACGTTATTGATGTTTATGAAGGTCAAACGGAGACGTAGAGGCCAACTCGCCAGGAATGATGTCAAATATTACCGCCGAAATGTTAGGTTGGGTTAGGTTAGGCTATATTACGTTATTGATATATATGAAGGTCCCACGGAGACGTAGATGCCAAATCGCCATGAATGTTTTCAAATATTACCGCCGAGACGTTAGTTTGGGTTAGGTTAGGTTATATTACGTTATTGATGTATATAAAGGCCCCACGGAGACGTAGAGGCCAACTCGCCAGGTATGTTTTCAAGTATTACCGCCGAGATGTTAGGTTGGGTTAGGTTAGGTTATATCACGTTATAGATGTATATAAAGGTCCCGCGGAGACGTAGAGGCCAACTCGCCAGGAATGTTGTCAAATATTACCGCCGAGACGTTAGGTTGGGTTGGGTTAGGTTATATTACGTTATTGATGTATATAAAGGTCCCAAGGAGACGTAGAGGCCAACTCGCCTGGTATGTTTTCAAATATTACCGCCGAGATGTTAGGTTGGGTTAGGTTAAGTTATATTACGTTATTTATGTATAAAAAGATCCCACGGAGACGGAGAAGCCAACTCGCCAGGAATGTTTTCAAATATTACCGCCGAGATGTTAGGTTGGGTTAGGTTAGGTTATATTTCGTTATTGATGTATATGAAGGTTCCACGGAGACGCAGAGGCCAACTCGCCAGGTATGTTGTCAAATATTACCACCGAGATGTTAGGTTGGGTTAGGTTAGGTTATATTACGTTATAGATGTATATAAAGGTCCCACGGAGACATAGAGGCCAACTCGCCAGGAATGTTGTCAAATATTACAGCCGAGATGATAGGCTGGGTTAGGTTACGTTATATTACGTTATTGATGTTTATGAAGGTCAAACGGAGACGTAGAGGTCAACTCCCCAGGAATGATGTCAAATATAACCGCCGAAATGTTAGGTTGGGTTAGGTTAGGCTATATTACGTTATTGATGTATATGAAGGTCCCACGGAGACGTAGATGCCAAATCGCCATGAATGTTTTCAAATATTACCGCCGAGACGTTAGGTTGGGTTAGGTTAGGTTATATTACGTTATTGATGTATATAAAGGTCCCACGGAGACGTAGAGGCCAACTCGCCAGGTATGTTTTCAAGTATTACCGCCGAGATGTTAGGTTGGGTTAGGTTAGGTTATATCACGTTATAGATGTATATAAAGGTCCGGCGGAGACGTAGAGGCCAACTCGCCAGGAATGTTGTCAAATATTACCGCCGAGACGTTAGGTTGGGTTAGGTTAGGTTATATTACGTTATTGATGTATATAAAGGTCCCAAGGAGACGTAGAGGCCAACTCGCCTGGTATGTTTTCAAATATTACCGCCGAGATGTTAGGTTGGGTTAGGTTAAGTCATATTACGTTATTTATGTATAAAAAGATCCCACGGAGACGGAGAAGCCAACTCGCCAGGAATGTTTTCAAATATTACCGCCGAGATGTTAGGTTGGGTTAGGTTAGGTTATATTTCGTTATTGATGTATATGAAGGTTCCACGGAGACGCAGAGGCCAACTCGCCAGGTATGTTGTCAAATATTACCGCCGAGACGATAGGCTGGGTTAGGTTACGTTATATTACGTTATTGATGTTTATGAAGGTCAAACGGAGACGTAGAGGCCAACTCCCCAGGAATGATGTCAAATATAACCGCCGAAATGTTAGGTTGGGTTAGGTTAGGTTATATTACGTTATTGATGTATATAAATGTGCCACGGAGACGTAGATGCCAACTCGCCATGAATGTTTTCAAATATTACCGCCGAGATGTTAGTTTGGGTTAGGTTAGGTTATATCACGTTATAGATGTATATAAAGGTCCCGCGGAGACGTAGAGGCCAACTCGCCAGGTATGTTTTCAAGTATTACCGCCGAGATGTTAGGTTGGGTTAGGTTAGGTTATATCACGTTATAGATGTATATAAAGGTCCCGCGGAGACGTAGAGGCCAACAAGCCAGGAATGTGATCAAATATTACCGCCGAGATGATAGGTTGGGTTAGGTTAGGCTATATTACGTTATTGATGTATATGAAGGTCCCACGGAGACGTAGATGCCAAATCGCCATGAATGTTTTCAAATATTACCGCCGAGACGTTAGGTTGGGTTAGGTTACGTTATATTACGTTATTGATGTTTATGAAGGTCAAACGGAGACGTAGAGGCCAACTCGCCAGGAATGATGTCAAATATTACCGCCGAAATGTTAGGTTGGGTTAGGTTAGGTTATATTTCATTATTGATGTATATGAAGGTTCCACGGAAACGTAGAGGCCAACTCGCCAGGTATGTTGTCAAATATTACCGCCGAGATGTTAGGTTGGGTTAGGTTAGGTTATATTACGTTATTGATGTATATAAATGTCCCACGGAGACGGAGAAGCCAACTCGCCAGGAATGTTGTCAAATATTACCGCCGAAAGGTTAGGTTGGGTTAGGTTAGACTATATTACGTTATTGATGTATATGAAGGTCCCACGGAGACGTAGATGCCAACTCGCCAGGAATGTTGTCAAATATTACCGCCGAGACGATAGGCTGGGTTAGGTTACGTTATATTACGTTATTGATGTTTATGAAGGTCAAACGGAGACGTAGAGGCCAACTCCCCAGGAATGATGTCAAATATAACCGCCGAAATGTTAGGTTGGGTTAGGTTAGGTTATATTACGTTATTGATGTATATAAATGTGCCACGGAGACGTAGATGCCAACTCGCCATGAATGTTTTCAAATATTACCGCCGAGATGTTAGTTTGGGTTAGGTTAGGTTATATCACGTTATAGATGTATATAAAGGTCCCGCGGAGACGTAGAGGCCAACTCGCCAGATATGTTTTCAAGTATTACCGCCGAGATGTTAGGTTGGGTTAGGTTAGGTTATATCACGTTATAGATTTATATAAAGGTCCCGCGAAGACGTAGAGGCCAACAAGCCAGGAATGTGATCAAATATTACCGCCGAGATGATAGGTTGGGTTAGGTTGCGTTATATTACGTTATTGATGTTTATGAAGGTCAAACGGAGACGTAGAGACCAACTCGACAGGAATGATGTCAAATATTACCGCCGAAATGTTAGGTTGGGTTAGGTTAGGCTATATTACGTTAGTGATGTATATGAAGGTCCCACGGAGACGTAGATGCCAAATCGCCATGAATGTTTTCAAATATTACCGCCGAGACGTTAGGTTGGGTTAGGTTAGGTTATATTACGTTATGGATGTCTATAAAGGTCCCACGGTGACGTAGAGGCCACCTCGCCAGGAATGTTTTCAAATATTACCGCCGAGATGTTAGGTTGGGTTAGGTTAGGTTATATCACGTTATAGATGTATATAAAGGTCCCGCGGAGACGTAGAGGCCAACAAGCCAGGAATGTGATCAAATATTACCGCCGAGATGATAGGTTGGGTTAGGTTACGTTATATTACGTTATTGATGTATATGAAGGTCCCACGGAGACGTAGATGCCAAATCGCCATGAATGTTTTCAAATATTACCGCCGAGACGTTAGGTTGGGTTAGGTTACGTTATATTACGTTATTGATGTTTATGAAGGTCAAACGGAGACGTAGAGGCCAACTCGCCAGGAATGATGTCAAATATTACCGCCGAAATGTTAGGTTGGGTTAGGTTAGGCTATATTACGTTATTGATATATATGAAGGTCCCACGGAGACGTAGATGCCAAATCGCCATGAATGTTTTCAAATATTACCGCCGAGACGTTAGTTTGGGTTAGGTTAGGTTATATTACGTTATTGATGTATATAAAGGCCCCACGGAGACGTAGAGGCCAACTCGCCAGGTATGTTTTCAAGTATTACCGCCGAGATGTTAGGTTGGGTTAGGTTAGGTTATATCACGTTATAGATGTATATAAAGGTCCCGCGGAGACGTAGAGGCCAACTCGCCAGGAATGTTGTCAAATATTACCGCCGAGACGTTAGGTTGGGTTGGGTTAGGTTATATTACGTTATTGATGTATATAAAGGTCCCAAGGAGACGTAGAGGCCAACTCGCCTGGTATGTTTTCAAATATTACCGCCGAGATGTTAGGTTGGGTTAGGTTAAGTTATATTACGTTATTTATGTATAAAAAGATCCCACGGAGACGGAGAAGCCAACTCGCCAGGAATGTTTTCAAATATTACCGCCGAGATGTTAGGTTGGGTTAGGTTAGGTTATATTTCGTTATTGATGTATATGAAGGTTCCACGGAGACGCAGAGGCCAACTCGCCAGGTATGTTGTCAAATATTACCACCGAGATGTTAGGTTGGGTTAGGTTAGGTTATATTACGTTATAGATGTATATAAAGGTCCCACGGAGACATAGAGGCCAACTCGCCAGGAATGTTGTCAAATATTACAGCCGAGATGATAGGCTGGGTTAGGTTACGTTATATTACGTTATTGATGTTTATGAAGGTCAAACGGAGACGTAGAGGCCAACTCCCCAGGAATGATGTCAAATATAACCGCCGAAATGTTAGGTTGGGTTAGGTTAGGCTATATTACGTTATTGATGTATATGAAGGTCCCACGGAGACGTAGATGCCAAATCGCCATGAATGTTTTCAAATATTACCGCCGAGACGTTAGGTTGGGTTAGGTTAGGTTATATTACGTTATTGATGTATATAAAGGTCCCACGGAGACGTAGAGGCCAACTCGCCAGGTATGTTTTCAAGTATTACCGCCGAGATGTTAGGTTGGGTTAGGTTAGGTTATATCACGTTATAGATGTATATAAAGGTCCGGCGGAGACGTAGAGGCCAACTCGCCAGGAATGTTGTCAAATATTACCGCCGAGACGTTAGGTTGGGTTAGGTTAGGTTATATTACGTTATTGATGTATATAAAGGTCCCAAGGAGACGTAGAGGCCAACTCGCCTGGTATGTTTTCAAATATTACCGCCGAGATGTTAGGTTGGGTTAGGTTAAGTCATATTACGTTATTTATGTATAAAAAGATCCCACGGAGACGGAGAAGCCAACTCGCCAGGAATGTTTTCAAATATTACCGCCGAGATGTTAGGTTGGGTTAGGTTAGGTTATATTTCGTTATTGATGTATATGAAGGTTCCACGGAGACGCAGAGGCCAACTCGCCAGGTATGTTGTCAAATATTACCGCCGAGATGTTAGGTTGGGTTAGGTTAGGTTATATTACGTTATAGATGTATATAAAGGTCCCACGGAGACATAGAGGCCAACTCGCCAGGAATGTTGTCAAATATTACCGCCGAGACGATAGGCTGGGTTAGGTTACGTTATATTACGTTATTGATGTTTATGAAGGTCAAACGGAGACGTAGAGGCCAACTCCCCAGGAATGATGTCAAATATAACCGCCGAAATGTTAGGTTGGGTTAGGTTAGGTTATATTACGTTATTGATGTATATAAATGTGCCACGGAGACGTAGATGCCAACTCGCCATGAATGTTTTCAAATATTACCGCCGAGATGTTAGTTTGGGTTAGGTTAGGTTATATCACGTTATAGATGTATATAAAGGTCCCGCGGAGACGTAGAGGCCAACTCGCCAGGTATGTTTTCAAGTATTACCGCCGAGATGTTAGGTTGGGTTAGGTTAGGTTATATCACGTTATAGATTTATATAAAGGTCCCGCGAAGACGTAGAGGCCAACAAGCCAGGAATGTGATCAAATATTACCGCCGAGATGATAGGTTGGGTTAGGTTGCGTTATATTACGTTATTGATGTTTATGAAGGTCAAACGGAGACGTAGAGACCAACTCGACAGGAATGATGTCAAATATTACCGCCGAAATGTTAGGTTGGGTTAGGTTAGGCTATATTACGTTAGTGATGTATATGAAGGTCCCACGGAGACGTAGATGCCAAATCGCCATGAATGTTTTCAAATATTACCGCCGAGACGTTAGGTTGGGTTAGGTTAGGTTATATTACGTTATGGATGTCTATAAAGGTCCCACGGTGACGTAGAGGCCACCTCGCCAGGAATGTTTTCAAATATTACCGCCGAGATGTTAGGTTGGGTTAGGTTAGGTTATATCACGTTATAGATGTATATAAAGGTCCCGCGGAGACGTAGAGGCCAACAAGCCAGGAATGTGATCAAATATTACCGCCGAGATGATAGGTTGGGTTAGGTTACGCTATATTACGTTATTGATGTATATGAAGGTCCCACGGCGACGTAGATGCCAAATCGCCATGAATGTTTTCAAATATTACCGCCGAGACGTTAGGTTGGGTTAGGTTACGTTATATTACGTTATTGATGTTTATGAAGGTCAAACGGAGACGTAGAGGCCAACTCGACAGGAATGATGTCAAATATTACCGCCGAAATGTTAGGTTGGGTTAGGTTAGGCTATATTACGTTAGTGATGTATATGAAGGTCCCACGGAGACGTAGATGCCAAATCGCCATGAATGTTTTCAAATATTACCGCCGAGACGTTAGGTTGGGTTAGGTTAGGTTATATTACGTTATGGATGTCTATAAAGGTCCCACGGTGACGTAGAGGCCACCTCGACAGGAATTTTTTCAAATATTACCGCCGAGATGTTAGGTTGGGTTAGGTTAGGTTATATCACGTTATAGATGTATATAAAGGTCCCGCGGAGACGTAGAGGCCAACAAGCCAGGAATGTGATCAAATATTACCGCCGAGATGATAGGTTGGGTTAGGTTAGGCTATATTACGTTATTGATGTATATGAAGGTCCCACGGAGACGTAGATGCCAAATCGCCATGAATGTTTTCAAATATTACCGCCGAGACGTTAGGTTGGGTTAGGTTACGTTATATTACGTTATTGATGTTTATGAAGGTCAAACGGAGACGTAGAGGCCAACTCGCCAGGAATGATGTCAAATATTACCGCCGAAATGTTAGGTTGGGTTAGGTTAGGTTATATTTCATTATTGATGTATATGAAGGTTCCACGGAAACGTAGAGGCCAACTCGCCAGGTATGTTGTCAAATATTACCGCCGAGATGTTAGGTTGGGTTAGGTTAGGTTATATTACGTTATTGATGTATATAAATGTCCCACGGAGACGGAGAAGCCAACTCGCCAGGAATGTTGTCAAATATTACCGCCGAAAGGTTAGGTTGGGTTAGGTTAGACTATATTACGTTATTGATGTATATGAAGGTCCCACGGAGACGTAGATGCCAACTCGCCAGGAATGTTTTCAAATATTACCGCCGAGATGTTAGGTTGGGTTAGGTTAGGTTATATTTCGTTATGGATGTATATGAAGGCTCCACGGAGACGCAGAGGCCAACTCGCCAGGTATGTTGTCAAATATTACCGCCGAAATGTTAGGTTGGGTTAGCTTAGGCTATATTACGTTATTGATGTATATGAAGGTCCCACGGAGACGTAGATGCCAAATCGCCATGAATGTTTTCAAATATTACCGCCGAGATGTTAGGTTGGGTTAGGTTAGGCTATATTACGTTATTGATGTATATGAAGGTCCCACGGAGACGTAGATGCCAAATCGCCATGAATGTTTTCAAATATTACCGCCGAGACGTTAGGTTGGGTTAGGTTAGGTTATAATTCGTTATTGATGTATATGAAGGTTCCACGGAGACGCAGAGGCCAACTCGCCATGAATGTTTTCAAATATTACCGCCGAGATGTTAGGTTGGGTTAGGTTAGGCTATATTACGTTATTGATGTATATGAAGGTCCCACGGTGACGTAGAGGCCACCTCGCCATGAATGTTTTCAAATATTACCGCCGAGATGTTAGGTTGGGTTAGGTTAGGTTATATTACGTTATTGATGTATATAAAGGTCCCACGGAGACGTCGAGGCCAACTCGCCAGGAATGTTTTCAAATATTACCGCCGAGACGTTAGGTTGGGTTAGGTTAGGTTATATTACGTTATTGATGAATATAAAGGTCCCACGGAGACGTAGATGCCAAATCGCCATGAATGTTTTCAAATATTACCGCCGAGACGTTAGGTTGGGTTAGGTTAGGTTATATCACGTTATAGATGTATATAAATGTCCCACGGAGACATAGAGGCCAACTCGCCAGGAATGTTGTCAAATATTACCGACGAGATGATAGGCTGGGTTAGGTTAGGTTATATTACGTTATGGATGTCTATAAAGGTCCCACGGTGACGTAGAGTCCAACTCGCCAGGAATGTTCTCAAATATTACCGCCGAGATGTTAGGTTGGGTTAGGTTAGGCTATATTACGTTATTGATGTATATGAAGGTCCCACGGAGACGTAGATGCCAAATCGCCATGAATGTTTTCAAATATTACCGACGAGACGTTAGTTTGGGTTAGGTTAGGTTATATTACGTTATTGATGTATATAAATGTCCCACGGAGACGTAGAGGCCAACTCGCCAGGTATGTTTTCAAGTATTACCGCCGAGATGTTAGGTTGGGTTAGGTTAGGTTATATCACGTTATAGATGTATATAAAGGTCCGGCGGAGACGTAGAGGCCAACTCGCCAGGAATGTTGTCAAATATTACCGCCGAGACGTTAGGTTGGGTTAGGTTAGGTTATATTACGTTATTGATGTATATAAAGGTCCCAAGGAGACGTAGAGGCCAACTCGCCTGGTATGTTTTCAAATATTACCGCCGAGATGTTAGGTTGGGTTAGGTTAAGTCATATTACGTTATTTATGTATAAAAAGATCCCACGGAGACGGAGAAGCCAACTCGCCAGGAATGTTTTCAAATATTACCGCCGAGATGTTAGGTTGGGTTAGGTTAGGTTATATTTCGTTATTGATGTATATGAAGGTTCCACGGAGACGCAGAGGCCAACTCGCCAGGTATGTTGTCAAATATTACCGCCGAGATGTTAGGTTGGGTTAGGTTAGGTTATATTACGTTATAGATGTATATAAAGGTCCCACGGAGACATAGAGGCCAACTCGCCAGGAATGTTGTCAAATATTACCGCCGAGACGATAGGCTGGGTTAGGTTACGTTATATTACGTTATTGATGTTTATGAAGGTCAAACGGAGACGTAGAGGCCAACTCCCCAGGAATGATGTCAAATATAACCGCCGAAATGTTAGGTTGGGTTAGGTTAGGTTATATTACGTTATTGATGTATATAAATGTGCCACGGAGACGTAGATGCCAACTCGCCATGAATGTTTTCAAATATTACCGCCGAGATGTTAGTTTGGGTTAGGTTAGGTTATATCACGTTATAGATGTATATAAAGGTCCCGCGGAGACGTAGAGGCCAACTCGCCAGATATGTTTTCAAGTATTACCGCCGAGATGTTAGGTTGGGTTAGGTTAGGTTATATCACGTTATAGATTTATATAAAGGTCCCGCGAAGACGTAGAGGCCAACAAGCCAGGAATGTGATCAAATATTACCGCCGAGATGATAGGTTGGGTTAGGTTGCGTTATATTACGTTATTGATGTTTATGAAGATCAAACGGAGACGTAGAGACCAACTCGACAGGAATGATGTCAAATATTACCGCCGAAATGTTAGGTTGGGTTAGGTTAGGCTATATTACGTTAGTGATGTATATGAAGGTCCCACGGAGACGTAGATGCCAAATCGCCATGAATGTTTTCAAATATTACCGCCGAGACGTTAGGTTGGGTTAGGTTAGGTTATATTACGTTATGGATGTCTATAAAGGTCCCACGGTGACGTAGAGGCCACCTCGCCAGGAATGTTTTCAAATATTACCGCCGAGATGTTAGGTTGGGTTAGGTTAGGTTATATCACGTTATAGATGTATATAAAGGTCCCGCGGAGACGTAGAGGCCAACAAGCCAGGAATGTGATCAAATATTACCGCCGAGATGATAGGTTGGGTTAGGTTACGCTATATTACGTTATTGATGTATATGAAGGTCCCACGGAGACGTAGATGCCAAATCGCCATGAATGTTTTCAAATATTACCGCCGAGACGTTAGGTTGGGTTAGGTTACGTTATATTACGTTATTGATGTTTATGAAGGTCAAACGGAGACGTAGAGGCCAACTCGCCAGGAATGATGTCAAATATTACCGCCGAAATGTTAGGTTGGGTTAGGTTAGGCTATATTACGTTATTGATATATATGAAGGTCCCACGGAGACGTAGATGCCAAATCGCCATGAATGTTTTCAAATATTACCGCCGAGACGTTAGTTTGGGTTAGGTTAGGTTATATTACGTTATTGATGTATATAAAGGCCCCACGGAGACGTAGAGGCCAACTCGCCAGGTATGTTTTCAAGTATTACCGCCGAGATGTTAGGTTGGGTTAGGTTAGGTTATATCACGTTATAGATGTATATAAAGGTCCCGCGGAGACGTAGAGGCCAACTCGCCAGGAATGTTGTCAAATATTACCGCCGAGACGTTAGGTTGGGTTGGGTTAGGTTATATTACGTTATTGATGTATATAAAGGTCCCAAGGAGACGTAGAGGCCAACTCGCCTGGTATGTTTTCAAATATTACCGCCGAGATGTTAGGTTGGGTTAGGTTAAGTTATATTACGTTATTTATGTATAAAAAGATCCCACGGAGACGGAGAAGCCAACTCGCCAGGAATGTTTTCAAATATTACCGCCGAGATGTTAGGTTGGGTTAGGTTAGGTTATATTTCGTTATTGATGTATATGAAGGTTCCACGGAGACGCAGAGGCCAACTCGCCAGGTATGTTGTCAAATATTACCACCGAGATGTTAGGTTGGGTTAGGTTAGGTTATATTACGTTATAGATGTATATAAAGGTCCCACGGAGACATAGAGGCCAACTCGCCAGGAATGTTGTCAAATATTACAGCCGAGATGATAGGCTGGGTTAGGTTACGTTATATTACGTTATTGATGTTTATGAAGGTCAAACGGAGACGTAGAGGCCAACTCCCCAGGAATGATGTCAAATATAACCGCCGAAATGTTAGGTTGGGTTAGGTTAGGCTATATTACGTTATTGATGTATATGAAGGTCCCACGGAGACGTAGATGCCAAATCGCCATGAATGTTTTCAAATATTACCGCCGAGACGTTAGGTTGGGTTAGGTTAGGTTATATTACGTTATTGATGTATATAAAGGTCCCACGGAGACGCAGAGCCCAACTCGCCAAGTATGTTTTCAAATATTACCGCCGAGATGTTAGGTTGGATTAGGTTAGGTTATATTACTTTATTGATGTATATAAAGGTCCCACGGTGACGTAGAGGCCAAATCGCCAGGTATGTTTTCAAATATTACCGCCGAGATGTTAGGTTGGGTTAGGTTAGGTTATATTACGTTATAGATGTATACAAAGGTCCCACGGAGACATAGAGGCCAACTCGCCAGGCATGTTGTCAAATATTACCGCCGAGATGATAGGCTGGGTTAGGTTACGTTATATTACGTTATTGATGTTTATGAAGGTCAAACAGAGACGTAGAGGCCAACTCCCCAGGAATGATGTCAAATATAACCGCCGAAATGTTAGGTTGGGTTGGGTTAGGTTATATTACGTTATTGATGTATATAAATGTACCACGGAGACGTAGATGCCAACTCGCCATGAATGTTTTCAAATATTACCGCCGAGATGTTAGTTTGGGTTAGGTTAGGTTATATTACGTTATGGATGTCTATAAAGGTCCCACGGTGACGTAGAGGGCACCTCGCCAGGAATGTTTTCAAATATTACCGCCGAGATGTTAGGTTGGGTTAGGTTAGGTTATATCACGTTATAGATTTATATAAAGGTCCCGCGGAGACGTAGAGGCCAACAAGCCAGGAATGTGATCAAATATTACCGCCGAGATGATAGGTTGGGTTAGGTTACGTTATATTACGTTATTGATGTTTATGAGGGTCAAACGGAGACGTAGAGGCCAACTCGACAGGAATGATGTCAAATATTACCGCCGAAATGTTAGGTTGGGTTAGGTTAGGCTATATTACGTTAGTGATGTATATGAAGGTCCCACGGAGACGTAGATGCCAAATCGCCATGAATGCTTTCAAATATTACCGCCGAGACGTTAGGTTGGGTTAGGTTAGGTTATATTACGTTATGGATGTCTATAAAGGTCCCACGGTGACGTAGAGGCCACCTCGCCAGGAATGTTTTCAAATATTACCGCCGAGATGTTAGGTTGGGTTAGGTTAGGTTATATCACGTTATAGATGTATATAAAGGTCCCGCGGAGACGTAGAGGCCAACAAGCCAGGAATGTGATCAAATATTACCGCCGAGATGATAGGTTGGGTTAGGTTAGGCTATATTACGTTATTGATGTATATGAAGGTCCCACGGAGACGTAGATGCCAAATCGCCATGAATGTTTTCAAATATTACCGCCGAGACGTTAGGTTGGGTTAGGTTACGTTATATTACGTTATTGATGTTTATGAAGGTCAAACGGAGACGTAGAGGCCAACTCGCCAGGAATGATGTCAAATATTACCGCCGAGATGTTAGGTTGGGTTAGGTTAGGTTATATTACGTTATAGATGTATATAAATGTCCCACGGAGACATAGAGGCCAACTCGCCAGGAATGTTGTCAAATATTACCGACGAGATGATAGGCTGGGTTAGGTTAGGTTATATTACGTTATGGATGTCTATAAAGGTCCCACGGTGACGTAGAGTCCAACTCGCCAGGAATGTTCTCAAATATTACCGCCGAGATGTTAGGTTGGGTTAGGTTAGGCTATATTACGTTATTGATGTATATGAAGGTCCCACGGAGACGTAGATGCCAAATCGCCATGAATGTTTTCAAATATTACCGACGAGACGTTAGTTTGGGTTAGGTTAGGTTATATTACGTTATTGATGTATATAAAGGTCCCACGGAGACGTAGAGGCCAACTCGCCAGGTATGTTTTCAAGTATTACCGCCGAGATGTTAGGTTGGGTTAGGTTAGGTTATATCACGTTATAGATGTATATAAAGGTCCCGCGGAGACGTAGAGGCCAACTCGCCAGGAATGTTGTCAAATATTACCGCCGAGACGTTAGGTTGGGTTAGGTTAGGTTATATTACGTTATTGATGTATATAAAGGTCCCAAGGAGACGTAGAGGCCAACTCGCCTGGTATGTTTTCAAATATTACCGCCGAGATGTTAGGTTGGGTTAGGTTAAGTCATATTACGTTATTTCTGTATAAAAAGATCCCACGGAGACGGAGAAGCCAACTCGCCAGGAATGTTTTCAAATATTACCGCCGAGATCTTAGGTTGGGTTAGGTTAGGTTATATTTCGTTATTGATGTATATGAAGGTTCCACGGAGACGCAGAGGCCAACTCGCCAGGTATGTTGTCAAATATTACCACCGAGATGTTAGGTTGGGTTAGGTTAGGTTATATTACGTTATAGATGTATATAAAGGTCCCACGGAGACATAGAGGCCAACTCGCCAGGAATGTTGTCAAATATTACAGCCGAGATGATAGGCTGGGTTAGGTTACGTTATATTACGTTATTGATGTTTATGAAGGTCAAACGGAGACGTAGAGGCCAACTCCCCAGGAATGATGTCAAATATAACCGCCGAAATGTTAGGTTGGGTTAGGTTAGGCTATATTACGTTATTGATGTATATGAAGGTCCCACGGAGACGTAGATGCCAAATCGCCATGAATGTTTTCAAATATTACCGCCGAGATGTTAGTTTGGGTTAGGTTAGGTTATATTACGTTATGGATGTCTATAAAGGTCCCACGGTGACGTAGAGGGCACCTCGCCAGGAATGTTTTCAAATATTACCGCCGAGATGTTAGGTTGGGTTAGGTTAGGTTATATCACGTTATAGATTTATATAAAGGTCCCGCGGAGACGTAGAGGCCAACAAGCCAGGAATGTGATCAAATATTACCGTCGAGATGATAGGTTGGGTTAGGTTACGTTATATTACGTTATTGATGTTTATGAGGGTCAAACGGAGACGTAGAGGCCAACTCGACAGGAATGATGTCAAATATTACCGTCGAAATGTTAGGTTGGGTTAGGTTAGGCTATATTACGTTAGTGATGTATATGAAGGTCCCACGGAGACGTAGATGCCAAATCGCCATGAATGTTTTCAAATATTACCGCCGAGACGTTAGGTTGGGTTAGGTTAGGTTATATTACGTTATGGATGTCTATAAAGGTCCCACGGTGACGTAGAGGCCACCTCGCCAGGAATGTTTTCAAATATTACCGCCGAGATGTTAGGTTGGGTTAGGTTAGGTTATATCACGTTATAGATGTATATAAAGGTCCCGCGGAGACGTAGAGGCCAACAAGCCAGGAATGTGATCAAATATTACCGCCGAGATGATAGGTTGGGTTAGGTTAGGCTATATTACGTTATTGATGTATATGAAGGTCCCACGGAGACGTAGATGCCAAATCGCCATGAATGTTTTCAAATATTACCGCCGAGACGTTAGGTTGGGTTAGGTTAGGTTATATTACGTTATGGATGTCTATAAAGGTCCCACGGTGACGTAGAGGCCACCTCGCCAGGAATGTTTTCAAATATTACCGCCGAGATGTTAGGTTGGGTTAGGTTAGGTTATATCACGTTATAGATTTATATAAAGGTCCCGCGAAGACGTAGAGGCCAACAAGCCAGGAATGTGATCAAATATTACCGCCGAGATGATAGGTTGGGTTAGGTTACGTTATATTACGTTATTGATGTTTATGAAGGTCAAACGGAGACGTAGAGGCCAACTCGACAGGAATGATGTCAAATATTACCGCCGAAATGTTAGGTTGGGTTAGGTTAGGCTATATTACGTTAGTGATGTATATGAAGGTCCCACGGAGACGTAGATGCCAAATCGCCATGAATGTTTTCAAATATTACCGCCGAGACGTTAGGTTGGGTTAGGTTAGGTTATATTACGTTATGGATGTCTATAAAGGTCCCACGGTGACGTAGAGGCCACCTCGCCAGGAATGTTTTCAAATATTACCGCCGAGATGTTAGGTTGGGTTAGGTTAGGTTATATCACGTTATAGATTTATATAAAGGTCCCGCGAAGACGTAGAGGCCAACAAGCCAGGAATGTGATCAAATATTACCGCCGAGATGATAGGTTGGGTTAGGTTACGTTATATTACGTTATTGATGTTTATGAAGGTCAAACGGAGACGTAGAGGCCAACTCGACAGGAATGATGTCAAATATTACCGCCGAAATGTTAGGTTGGGTTAGGTTAGGCTATATTACGTTAGTGATGTATATGAAGGTCCCACGGAGACGTAGATGCCAAATCGCCATGAATGTTTTCAAATATTACCGCCGAGACGTTAGGTTGGGTTAGGTTAGGTTATATTACGTTATGGATGTCTATACAGGTCCCACGGTGACGTAGAGGCCACCTCGCCAGGAATGTTTTCAAATATTACCGCCGAGATGTTAGGTTGGGTTAGGTTAGGTTATATCACGTTATAGATGTATATAAAGGTCCCGCGGAGACGTAGAGGCCAACAATCCAGGAATGTGATCAAATATTACCGCCGAGATGATAGGTTGGGTTAGGTTAGGCTATATTACGTTATTGATGTATATGAAGGTCCCACGGAGACGTAGATGCCAAATCGCCATGAATGTTTTCAAATATTACCGCCGAGACGTTAGGTTGGGTTAGGTTAGGTTATATTACGTTATGGATGTCTATAAAGGTCCCACGGTGACGTAGAGGCCACCTCGCCAGGAATGTTTTCAAATATTACCGCCGAGATGTTAGGTTGGGTTAGGTTAGGTTATATCACGTTATAGATTTATATAAAGGTCCCGCGAAGACGTAGAGGCCAACAAGCCAGGAATGTGATCAAATATTACCGCCGAGATGATAGGTTGGGTTAGGTTACGTTATATTACGTTATTGATGTTTATGAAGGTCAAACGGAGACGTAGAGGCCAACTCGACAGGAATGATGTCAAATATTACCGCCGAAATGTTAGGTTGGGTTAGGTTAGGCTATATTACGTTAGTGATGTATATGAAGGTCCCACGGAGACGTAGATGCCAAATCGCCATGAATGTTTTCAAATATTACCGCCGAGACGTTAGGTTGGGTTAGGTTAGGTTATATTACGTTATGGATGTCTATAAAGGTCCCACGGTGACGTAGAGGCCACCTCGCCAGGAATGTTTTCAAATATTACCGCCGAGATGTTAGGTTGGGTTAGGTTAGGTTATATCACGTTATAGATGTATATAAAGGTCCCGCGGAGACGTAGAGGCCAACAAGCCAGGAATGTGATCAAATATTACCGCCGAGATGATAGGTTGGGTTAGGTTAGGCTATATTACGTTATTGATGTATATGAAGGTCCCACGGAGACGTAGATGCCAAATCGCCATGAATGTTTTCAAATATTACCGCCGAGACGTTAGGTTGGGTTAGGTTACGTTATATTACGTTATTGATGTTTATGAAGGTCAAACGGAGACGCAGAGGCCAACTCGCCAGGAATGATGTCAAATATTACCGCCGAAATGTTAGGTTGGGTTAGGTTAGGTTATATTTCATTATTGATGTATATGAAGGTTCCACGGAAACGTAGAGGCCAAATCGCCAGGTATGTTGTCAAATATTACCGCCGAGATGTTAGGTTGGGTTAGGTTAGGTTATATTACGTTATTGATGTATATAAATGTCCCACGGAGACGGAGAAGCCAACTCGCCAGGAATGTTCTCAAATATTACCGCCGAGATGTTAGGTTGGGTTAGGTTAGGCTATATTACGTTATTGATGTATATGAAGGTCCCACGGAGACGTAGATGCCAAATCGCCATGAATGTTTTCAAATATTACCGACGAGACGTTAGTTTGGGTTAGGTTAGGTTATATTACGTTATTGATGTATATAAAGGTCCCACGGAGACGTAGAGGCCAACTCGCCAGGTATGTTTTCAAGTATTACCGCCGAGATGTTAGGTTGGGTTAGGTTAGGTTATATCACGTTATAGATGTATATAAAGGTCCCGCGGAGACGTAGAGGCCAACTCGCCAGGAATGTTGTCAAATATTACCGCCGAGACGTTAGGTTGGGTTAGGTTAGGTTATATTACGTTATTGATGTATATAAAGGTCCCAAGGAGACGTAGAGGCCAACTCGCCTGGTATGTTTTCAAATATTACCGCCGAGATGTTAGGTTGGGTTAGGTTAAGTTATATTACGTTATTTATGTGTAAAAAGATCCCACGGAGACGGAGAAGCCAACTCGCCAGGAATGTTTTCAAATATTACCGCCGAGATGTTAGGTTGGGTTAGGTTAGGTTATATTACTTTATTGATGTATATAAAGGTCCCACGGTGACGTAGAGGCCAAATCGCCAGGTATGTTTTCAAATATTACCGCCGAGATGTTAGGTTGGGTTAGGCTAGGTTATATTACGTTATAGATGTATATAAAGGTCCCACGGAGACATAGAGGCCAACTCGCCAGGCATGTTGTCAAATATTACCGCCGAGATGTTAGGTTGGGTTAGGCTAGGTTATACTACGTTATAGATGTATATAAAGGTCCCACGGAGACATAGAGGCCAACTCACCAGGCATGTTGTCAAATATTACCGCCGAGATGATAGGCTGGGTTAGGTTACGTTATATTACGTTATTGATGTTTATGAAGGTCAAACAGAGACGTAGAGGCCAACTCCCCAGGAATGATGTCAAATATAACCGCCGAAATGTTAGGTTGGGTTAGGTTAGGCTATATTACGTTAGTGATGTATATGAAGGTCCCACGGAGACGTAGATGCCAAATCGCCATGAATGTTTTCAAATATTACCGCCGGGACGTTAGGTTGGGTTAGGTTAGGTTATATTACGTTATGGATGTCTATAAAGGTCCCACGGTGACGTAGAGGCCACCTCGCCAGGAATGTTTTCAAATATTACCGCCGAGATGTTAGGTTGGGTTAGGTTAGGTTATATCACGTTATAGATGTATATAAAGGTCCCGCGGAGACGTAGAGGCCAACAAGCCAGGAATGTGATCAAATATTACCGCCGAGATGATAGGTTGGGTTAGGTTAGGCTATATTACGTTATTGATGTATATGAAGGTCCCACGGAGACGTAGATGCCAAATCGCCATGAATGTTTTCAAATATTACCGCCGAGACGTTAGGTTGGGTTAGGTTACGTTATATTACGTTATTGATGTTTATGAAGGTCAAACGGAGACGTAGAGGCCAACTCGCCAGGAATGATGTCAAATATTACCGCCGAAATGTTAGGTTGGGTTAGGTTAGGTTATATTTCATTATTGATGTATATGAAGGTTCCACGGAAACGTAGAGGCCAAATCGCCAGGTATGTTGTCAAATATTACCGCCGAGATGTTAGGTTGGGTTAGGTTAGGTTATATTACGTTATTGATGTATATAAATGTCCCACGGAGACGGAGAAGCCAACTCGCCAGGAATGTTCTCAAATATTACCGCCGAGATGTTAGGTTGGGTTAGGTTAGGCTATATTACGTTATTGATGTATATGAAGGTCCCACGGAGACGTAGATGCCAAATCGCCATGAATGTTTTCAAATATTACCGACGAGACGTTAGTTTGGGTTAGGTTAGGTTATATTACGTTATTGATGTATATAAAGGTCCCACGGAGACGTAGAGGCCAACTCGCCAGGTATGTTTTCAAGTATTACCGCCGAGATGTTAGGTTGGGTTAGGTTAGGTTATATCACGTTATAGATGTATATAAAGGTCCCGCGGAGACGTAGAGGCCAACTCGCCAGGAATGTTGTCAAATATTACCGCCGAGACGTTAGGTTGGGTTAGGTTAGGTTATATTACGTTATTGATGTATATAAATGTACCACGGAGACGTAGATGCCAACTCGCCATGAATGTTTTCAAATATTACCGCCGAGATGTTAGGTTGGGTTAGGTTAGGTTATATCACGTTATAGATTTATATAAAGGTCCCGCGGAGACGTAGAGGCCAACAAGCCAGGAATGTGATCAAATATTACCGCCGAGATGATAGGTTGGGTTAGGTTACGTTATATTACGTTATTGATGTTTATGAAGGTCAAACGGAGACGTAGAGGCCAACTCGACAGGAATGATGTCAAATATTACCGCCGAAATGTTAGGTTGGGTTAGGTTAGGCTACATTACGTTATTGATGTATATGAAGGTCCCACGGAGACGTAGATGCCAAATCGCCATGAATGTTTTCAAATATTACCGCCGAGACGTTAGGTTGGGTTAGGTTAGGTTATATTACGTTATGGACGTCTATAAAGGTCCCACGGTGACGTAGAGGCCACCTCGCCAGGAATGTTTTCAAATATTACCGCCGAGATGTTAGGTTGGGTTAGGTTAGGTTATATCACGTTATAGATTTATATAAAGGTCCCGCGAAGACGTAGAGGCCAACAAGCCAGGAATGTGATCAAATATTACCGCCGAGATGATAGGTTGGGTTAGGTTACGTTATATTACGTTATTGATGTTTATGAAGGTCAAACGGAGACGTAGAGACCAACTCGACAGGAATGATGTCAAATATTACCGCCGAAATGTTAGGTTGGGTTAGGTTAGGCTATATTACGTTAGTGATGTATATGAAGGTCCCACGGAGACGTAGATGCCAAATCGCCATGAATGTTTTCAAATATTACCGCCGAGACGTTAGGTTGGGTTAGGTTAGGTTATATTACGTTATGGATGTCTATAAAGGTCCCACGGTGACGTAGAGGCCACCTCGCCAGGAATGTTTTCAAATATTACCGCCGAGATGTTAGGTTGGGTTATGTTAGGTTATATCACGTTATAGATGTATATAAAGGTCCCGCGGAGACGTAGAGGCCAACAAGCCAGGAATGTGATCAAATATTACCGCCGAGATGATAGGTTGGGTTAGGTTAGGCTATATTACGTTATTGATGTATATGAAGGACCCACGGAGACGTAGATGCCAAATCGCCATGAATGTTTTCAAATATTACCGCCGAGACGTTAGGTTGGGTTAGGTTAGGTTATATTACGTTATGGATGTCTATAAAGGTCCCACGGTGACGTAGAGGCGACCTCGCCAGGAATGTTTTCAAATATTACCGCCGAGATGTTAGGTTGGGTTAGGTTAGGTTATATCACGTTATAGATTTATATAAAGGTCCCGCGAAGACGTAGAGGCCAACAAGCCAGGAATGTGATCAAATATTACCGCCGAGATGATAGGTTGGGTTAGGTTACGTTATATTACGTTATTGATGTTTATGAAGGTCAAACGGAGACGTAGAGGCCAACTCGACAGGAATGATGTCAAATATTACCGCCGAAATGTTAGGTTGGGTTAGGTTAGGCTATATTACGTTAGTGATGTATATGAAGGTCCCACGGAGACGTAGATGCCAAATCGCCATGAATGTTTTCAAATATTACCGCCGAGACGTTAGGTTGGGTTAGGTTAGGTTATATTACGTTATGGATGTCTATAAAGGTCCCACGGTGACGTAGAGGCCACCTCGACAGGAATGTTTTCAAATATTACCGCCGAGATGTTAGGTTGGGTTAGGTTAGGTTATATCACGTTATAGATGTATATAAAGGTCCCGCGGAGACGTAGAGGCCAACAAGCCAGGAATGTGATCAAATATTACCGCCGAGATGATAGGTTGGGTTAGGTTAGGCTATATTACGTTATTGATGTATATGAAGGACCCACGGAGACGTAGATGCCAAATCGCCATGAATGTTTTCAAATATTACCGCCGAGACGTTAGGTTGGGTTAGGTTAGGTTATATTACGTTATGGATGTCTATAAAGGTCCCACGGTGACGTAGAGGCGACCTCGCCAGGAATGTTTTCAAATATTACCGCCGAGATGTTAGGTTGGGTTAGGTTAGGTTATATCACGTTATAGATTTATATAAAGGTCCCGCGAAGACGTAGAGGCCAACAAGCCAGGAATGTGATCAAATATTACCGCCGAGATGATAGGTTGGGTTAGGTTACGTTATATTACGTTATTGATGTTTATGAAGGTCAAACGGAGACGTAGAGGCCAACTCGACAGGAATGATGTCAAATATTACCGCCGAAATGTTAGGTTGGGTTAGGTTAGGCTATATTACGTTAGTGATGTATATGAAGGTCCCACGGAGACGTAGATGCCAAATCGCCATGAATGTTTTCAAATATTACCGCCGAGACGTTAGGTTGGGTTAGGTTAGGTTATATTACGTTATGGATGTCTATAAAGGTCCCACGGTGACGTAGAGGCCACCTCGACAGGAATGTTTTCAAATATTACCGCCGAGATGTTAGGTTGGGTTAGGTTAGGTTATATCACGTTATAGATGTATATAAAGGTCCCGCGGAGACGTAGAGGCCAACAAGCCAGGAATGTGATCAAATATTACCGCCGAGATGATAGGTTGGGTTAGGTTAGGCTATATTACGTTATTGATGTATATGAAGGTCCCACGGAGACGTAGATGCCAAATCGCCATGAATGTTTTCAAATATTACCGCCGAGACGTTAGGTTGGGTTAGGTTACGTTATATTACGTTATTGATGTTTATGAAGGACAAACGGAGACGTAGAGGCCAACTCGCCAGGAATGATGTCAAATATTACCGCCGAAATGTTAGGTTGGGTTAGGTTAGGTTATATTTCATTATTGATGTATATGAAGGTTCCACGGAAACGTAGAGGCCAACTCGCCAGGTATGTTGTCAAATATTACCGCCGAGATGTTAGGTTGGGTTAGGTTAGGTTATATTACGTTATTGATGTATATAAATGTCCCACGGAGACGGAGAAGCCAACTCGCCAGGAATGTTGTCAAATATTACCGCCGAAAGGTTAGGTTGGGTTAGGTTAGACTATATTACGTTATTGATGTATATGAAGGTCCCACGGAGACGTAGATGCCAACTCGCCAGGAATGTTTTCAAATATTACCGCCGAGATGTTAGGTTGGGTTAGGTTAGGTTATATTTCGTTATGGATGTATATGAAGGTTCCACGGAGACGCAGAGGCCAACTCGCCAGGTATGTTGTCAAATATTACCGCCGAAATGTTAGGTTGGGTTAGCTTAGGCTATATTACGTTATTGATGTATATGAAGGTCCCACGGAGACGTAGATGCCAAATCGCCATGAATGTTTTCAAATATTACCGCCGAGATGTTAGGTTGGGTTAGGTTAGGCTATATTACGTTATTGATGTATATGAAGGTCCCACGGAGACGTAGATGCCAAATCGCCATGAATGTTTTCAAATATTACCGCCGAGACGTTAGGTTGGGTTAGGTTAGGTTATATTTCGTTATTGATGTATATGAAGGTTCCACGGAGACGCAGAGGCCAACTCGCCATGAATGTTTTCAAATATTACCGCCGAGATGTTAGGTTGGGTTAGGTTAGGCTATATTACGTTATTGATGTATATGAAGGTCCCACGGAGACGTAGATGCCAACTCGCCATGAATGTTTTCAAATATTACCGCCGAGATGTTAGGTTGGGTTAGGTTAGGTTATATTACGTTATTGATGTATATAAAGGTCCCACGGAGACGTCGAGGCCAACTCGCCAGGAATGTTTTCAAATATTACCGCCGAGATGTTAGGTTGGGTTAGGTTAGGTTATATTACGTTATAGATGTATATAAATGTCCCACGGAGACGTAGATGCCAAATCGCCATGAATGTTTTCAAATATTACCGCCGAGACGTTAGGTTGGGTTAGGTTAGGTTATATCACGTTATAGATGTATATAAAGGTCCCGCGGAGACGTAGAGGCCAACAAGCCAGGAATGTGATCAAATATTACCGCCGAGATGATAGGTTGGGTTAGGTTACGTTATATTACGTTATTGATGTTTATGAAGGTCAAACGGAGACGTAGAGGCCAACACGCCAGGAATGATGTCAAATATTACCGCCGAAATGTTAGGTTGGGTTAGGTTAGGCTATATTACGTTATTGATGTATATGAAGGTCCCACGGAGACGTAGATGCCAAATCGCCATGAATGTTTTCAAATATTACCGCCGAGACGTTAGGTTGGGTTAGGTTAGGTTATATTACGTTATTGATGAATATAAAGGTCCCACGGAGACGTAGAGGCCAACTCGCCAGGTATGTTTTCAAATATTACCGCCGAAATGTTAGGTTGGGTTAGGTTAGGTTATATTACGTTATAGATGTATATAAATGTCCCACGGAGACATAGAGGCCAACTCGCCAGGAATGTTGTCAAATATTACCGACGAGATGATAGGCTGGGTTAGGTTAGGTTATATTACGTTATGGATGTCTATAAAGGTCCCACGGTGACGTAGAGTCCAACTCGCCAGGAATGTTCTCAAATATTACCGCCGAGATGTTAGGTTGGGTTAGGTTAGGCTATATTACGTTATTGATGTATATGAAGGTCCCACGGAGACGTAGATGCCAAATCGCCATGAATGTTTTCAAATATTACCGACGAGACGTTAGTTTGGGTTAGGTTAGGTTATATTACGTTATTGATGTATATAAAGGTCCCACGGAGACGTAGAGGTCAACTCGCCAGGTATGTTTTCAAGTATTACCGCCGAGATGTTAGGTTGGGTTAGGTTAGGTTATATCACGTTATAGATGTATATAAAGGTCCCGCGGAGACGTAGAGGCCAACTCGCAAGGAATGTTGTCAAATATTACCGCCGAGACGTTAGGTTGGGTTAGGTTAGGTTATATTACGTTTTTGATGTATATAAAGGTCCCAAGGAGACGTAGAGGCCAACTCGCCAGGTATGTTTTCAAGTATTACCGCCGAGATGTTAGGTTGGGTTAGGTTAGGTTATATCACGTTATAGATTTATATAAAGGTCCCGCGAAGACGTAGAGGCCAACAAGCCAGGAATGTGATCAAATATTACCGCCGAGATGATAGGTTGGGTTAGGTTGCGTTATATTACGTTATTGATGTTTATGAAGGTCAAACGGAGACGTAGAGACCAACTCGACAGGAATGATGTCAAATATTACCGCCGAAATGTTAGGTTGGGTTAGGTTAGGCTATATTACGTTAGTGATGTATATGAAGGTCCCACGGAGACGTAGATGCCAAATCGCCATGAATGTTTTCAAATATTACCGCCGAGACGTTAGGTTGGGTTAGGTTAGGTTATATTACGTTATGGATGTCTATAAAGGTCCCACGGTGACGTAGAGGCCACCTCGCCAGGAATGTTTTCAAATATTACCGCCGAGATGTTAGGTTGGGTTAGGTTAGGTTATATCACGTTATAGATGTATATAAAGGTCCCGCGGAGACGTAGAGGCCAACAAGCCAGGAATGTGATCAAATATTACCGCCGAGATGATAGGTTGGGTTAGGTTAGGCTATATTACGTTATTGATGTATATGAAGGTCCCACGGAGACGTAGATGCCAAATCGCCATGAATGTTTTCAAATATTACCGCCGAGACGTTAGGTTGGGTTAGGTTACGTTATATTACGTTATTGATGTTTATGAAGGTCAAACGGAGACGTAGAGGCCAACTCGCCAGGAATGATGTCAAATATTACCGCCGAAATGTTAGGTTGGGTTAGGTTAGGCTATATTACGTTATTGATATATATGAAGGTCCCACGGAGACGTTGATGCCAAATCGCCATGAATGTTTTCAAATATTACCGCCGAGACGTTAGTTTGGGTTAGGTTAGGTTATATTACGTTATTGATGTATATAAAGGCCCCACGGAGACGTAGAGGCCAACTCGCCAGGTATGTTTTCAAGTATTACCGCCGAGATGTTAGGTTGGGTTAGGTTAGGTTATATCACGTTATAGATGTATATAAAGGTCCCGCGGAGACGTAGAGGCCAACTCGCCAGGAATGTTGTCAAATATTACCGCCGAGACGTTAGGTTGGGTTGGGTTAGGTTATATTACGTTATTGATGTATATAAAGGTCCCAAGGAGACGTAGAGGCCAACTCGCCTGGTATGTTTTCAAATATTACCGCCGAGATGTTAGGTTGGGTTAGGTTAAGTTATATTACGTTATTTATGTATAAAAAGATCCCACGGAGACGGAGAAGCCAACTCGCCAGGAATGTTTTCAAATATTACCGCCGAGATGTTAGGTTGGGTTAGGTTAGGTTATATTTCGTTATTGATGTATGTGAAGGTTCCACGGAGACGCAGAGGCCAACTCGCCAGGTATGTTGTCAAATATTACCACCGAGATGTTAGGTTGGGTTAGGTTAGGTTATATTACGTTATAGATGTATATAAAGGTCCCACGGAGACATAGAGGCCAACTCGCCAGGAATGTTGTCAAATATTACAGCCGAGATGATAGGCTGGGTTAGGTTACGTTATATTACGTTATTGATGTTTATGAAGGTCAAACGGAGACGTAGAGGCCAACTCCCCAGGAATGATGTCAAATATAACCGCCGAAATGTTAGGTTGGGTTAGGTTAGGCTATATTACGTTATTGATGTATATGAAGGTCCCACGGAGACGTAGATGCCAAATCGCCATGAATGTTTTCAAATATTACCGCCGAGACGTTAGGTTGGGTTAGGTTAGGTTATATTACGTTATTGATGTATATAAAGGTCCCACGGAGACGTAGAGCCCAACTCGCCAAGTATGTTTTCAAATATTACCGCCGAGATGTTAGGTTGGATTAGGTTAGGTTATATTACTTTATTGATGTATATAAATGTCCCACGGTGACGTAGAGGCCAAATCGCCAGGTATGTTTTCAAATATTACCGCCGAGATGTTAGGTTGGGTTAGGTTAGGTTATATTACGTTATATATGTATATAAAGGTCCCACGGAGACATAGAGGCCAACTCGCCAGGCATGTTGTCAAATATTACCGCCGAGATGATAGGCTGGGTTAGGTTACGTTATATTACGTTATTGATGTTTATGAAGGTCAAACAGAGACGTAGAGGCCAACTCCCCAGGAATGATGTCAAATATAACCGCCGAAATGTTAGGTTGGGTTGGGTTAGGTTATATTACGTTATTGATGTATATAAATGTACCACGGAGACGTAGATGCCAACTCGCCATGAATGTTTTCAAATATTACCGCCGAGATGTTAGTTTGGGTTAGGTTAGGTTATATTACGTTATGGATGTCTATAAAGGTCCCACGGTGACGTAGAGGGCACATCGCCAGGAATGTTTTCAAATATTACCGCCGAGATGTTAGGTTGGCTTAGGTTAGGTTATATCACGTTATAGATTTATATAAAGGTACCGCGGAGACGTAGAGGCCAACAAGCCAGGAATGTGATCAAATATTACCGCCGAGATGATAGGTTGGGTTAGGTTACGTTATATTACGTTATTGATGTTTATGAGGGTCAAACGGAGACGTAGAGGCCAACTCGACAGGAATGATGTCAAATATTACCGCCGAAATGTTAGGTTGGGTTAGGTTAGGCTATATTACGTTAGTGATGTATATGAAGGTCCCACGGAGACGTAGATGCCAAATCGCCATGAATGTTTTTAAATATTACCGCCGAGACGTTAGGTTGGGTTAGGTTAGGTTATATCACGTTATAGATGTATATAAAGGTCCCGCGGAGACGTAGAGGCCAACAAGCCAGGAATGTGATCAAATATTACCGCCGAGATGATAGGTTGGGTTAGGTTACGTTATATTACGTTATTGATGTTTATGAAGGTCAAACGGAGACGTAGAGGCCAACACGCCAGGAATGATGTCAAATATTACCGCCGAAATGTTAGGTTGGGTTAGGTTAGGCTATATTACGTTATTGATGTATATGAAGGTCCCACGGAGACGTAGATGCCAAATCGCCATGAATGTTTTCAAATATTACCGCCGAGACCTTAGGTTGGGTTAGGTTAGGTTATGTTACGTTATTGATGAATATAAAGGTCCCACGGAGACGTAGAGGCCAACTCGCCAGGTATGTTTTCAAATATTACCGCCGAAATGTTAGGTTGGGTTAGGTTAGGTTATATTACGTTATAGATGTATATAAATGTCCCACGAAGACATAGAGGCCAACTCGCCAGGAATGTTGTCAAATATTACCGACGAGATGATAGGCTGGGTTAGGTTACGTTATATTACGTTATTGATGTTTATGAAGGTCAAACGGAGACGTAGAGGCCAACTCCCCAGGAATGATGTCAAATATAACCGCCGAAATGTTAGGTTGGGTTAGGTTAGGCTATATTACGTTATTGATGTATATAAATGTACCACGGAGACGTAGATGCCAACTCGCCATGAATGTTTTCAAATATTACCGCCGAGATGTTAGTTTGGGTTAGGTTAGGTTATATTACGTTATGGATGTCTATAAAGGTCCCACGGTGACGTAGAGGGCACCTCGCCAGGAATGTTTTCAAATATTACCGCCGAGATGTTAGGTTGGGTTAGGTTAGGTTATATCACGTTATAGATTTATATAAAGGTCCCGCGGAGACGTAGAGGCCAACAAGCCAGGAATGTGATCAAATATTACCGCCGAGATGATAGGTTGGGTTAGGTTACGTTATATTACGTTATTGATGTTTATGAGGGTCAAACGGAGACGTAGAGGCCAACTCGACAGGAATGATGTCAAATATTACCGCCGAAATGTTAGGTTGGGTTAGGTTAGGCTATATTACGTTAGTGATGTATATGAAGGTCCCACGGAGACGTAGATGCCAAATCGCCATGAATGTTTTCAAATATTACCGCCGAGACGTTAGGTTGGGTTAGGTTAGGTTATATTACGTTATGGATGTCTATAAAGGTCCCACGGTGACGTAGAGGCCACCTCGCCAGGAATGTTTCCAAATATTACCGCCGAGATGTTAGGTTGGGTTAGGTTAGGTTATATCACGTTATAGATGTATATAAAGGTCCCGCGGAGACGTAGAGGCCAACAAGCCAGGAATGTGATCAAATATTACCGCCGAGATGATAGGTTGGGTTAGGTTAGGCTATATTACGTTATTGATGTATATGAAGGTCCCACGGAGACGTAGATGCCAAATCGCCATGAATGTTTTCAAATATTACCGCCGAGACGTTAGGTTGGGTTAGGTTACGTTATATTACGTTATTGATGTTTATGAAGGTCAAACGGAGACGTAGAGGCCAACTCGCCAGGAATGATGTCAAATATTACCGCCGAGATGTTAGGTTGGGTTAGGTTAGGTTATATTACGTTATTGATGTATATAAATGTCCCACGGAGACGGAGAAGCCAACTCGCCAGGAATGTTGTCAAATATTACCGCCGAAAGGTTAGGTTGGGTTAGGTTAGACTATATTACGTTATTGATGTATATGAAGGTCCCACGGAGACGTAGAGGCCAACAAGCCAGGAATGTGATCAAATATTACCGTCGAGATGATAGGTTGGGTTAGGTTAGGCTATATTACGTTATTGATGTATATGAAGGTCCCACGGAGACGTAGATGCCAAATCGCCATGAATGTTTTCAAATATTACCGCCGAAATGTTAGGTTGGGTTAGCTTAGGCTATATTACGTTATTGATGTATATGAAGGTCCCACGGAGACGTAGATGCCAAATCGCCATGAATGTTTTCAAATATTACCGCCGAGACGTTAGGTTGGGTTAGGTTAGGTTATATTACGTTATTGATGTATATAAAGGTCCCACGGTGACGGAGAAGCCAACTCGCCAGGAATGTTTTCAAATATTACCGCCGAGATGTTAGGTTGGGTTAGGTTAGGTTATATTACGTTATAGATGTATATAAATGTCCCACGGAGACGTAGATGCCAAATCGCCATGAATGTTTTCAAATATTACCGCCGAGACGTTAGGTTGGGTTAGGTTAGGTTATATCACGTTATAGATGTATATAAAGGTCCCGCGGAGACGTAGAGGCCAACAAGCCAGGAATGTGATCAAATATTACCGCCGAGATGATAGGTTGGGTTAGGTTACGTTATATTACGTTATTGATGTTTATGAAGGTCAAACGGAGACGTAGAGGCCAACACGCCAGGAATGATGTCAAATATTACCGCCGAAATGTTAGGTTGGGTTAGGTTAGGCTATATTACGTTATTGATGTATATGAAGGTCCCACGGAGACGTAGATGCCAAATCGCCATGAATGTTTTCAAATATTACCGCCGAGACCTTAGGTTGGGTTAGGTTAGGTTATGTTACGTTATTGATGAATATAAAGGTCCCACGGAGACGTAGAGGCCAACTCGCCAGGTATGTTTTCAAATATTACCGCCGAAATGTTAGGTTGGGTTAGGTTAGGTTATATTACGTTATAGATGTATATAAATGTCCCACGAAGACATAGAGGCCAACTCGCCAGGAATGTTGTCAAATATTACCGACGAGATGATAGGCTGGGTTAGGTTACGTTATATTACGTTATTGATGTTTATGAAGGTCAAACGGAGACGTAGAGGCCAACTCCCCAGGAATGATGTCAAATATAACCGCCGAAATGTTAGGTTGGGTTAGGTTAGGCTATATTACGTTATTGATGTATATAAATGTACCACGGAGACGTAGATGCCAACTCGCCATGAATGTTTTCAAATATTACCGCCGAGATGTTAGTTTGGGTTAGGTTAGGTTATATTACGTTATGGATGTCTATAAAGGTCCCACGGTGACGTAGAGGGCACCTCGCCAGGAATGTTTTCAAATATTACCGCCGAGATGTTAGGTTGGGTTAGGTTAGGTTATATCACGTTATAGATTTATATAAAGGTCCCGCGGAGACGTAGAGGCCAACAAGCCAGGAATGTGATCAAATATTACCGCCGAGATGATAGGTTGGGTTAGGTTACGTTATATTACGTTATTGATGTTTATGAGGGTCAAACGGAGACGTAGAGGCCAACTCGACAGGAATGATGTCAAATATTACCGCCGAAATGTTAGGTTGGGTTAGGTTAGGCTATATTACGTTAGTGATGTATATGAAGGTCCCACGGAGACGTAGATGCCAAATCGCCATGAATGTTTTCAAATATTACCGCCGAGACGTTAGGTTGGGTTAGGTTAGGTTATATTACGTTATGGATGTCTATAAAGGTCCCACGGTGACGTAGAGGCCACCTCGCCAGGAATGTTTTCAAATATTACCGCCGAGATGTTAGGTTGGGTTAGGTTAGGTTATATCACGTTATAGATGTATATAAAGGTCCCGCGGAGACGTAGAGGCCAACAAGCCAGGAATGTGATCAAATATTACCGCCGAGATGATAGGTTGGGTTAGGTTAGGCTATATTACGTTATTGATGTATATGAAGGTCCCACGGAGACGTAGATGCCAAATCGCCATGAATGTTTTCAAATATTACCGCCGAGACGTTAGGTTGGGTTAGGTTAGGTTATATTACGTTATGGATGTCTATAAAGGTCCCACGGTGACGTAGAGTCCAACACGCCAGGAATGTTCTCAAATATTACCGCCGAGATGATAGGTTGGGTTAGGTTACGTTATATTACGTTATTGATGTTTATGAAGGTCAAACGGAGACGTAGAGGCCAACTCGACAGGAATGATGTCAAATATTACCGCCGAAATGTTAGGTTGGGTTAGCTTAGGCTATATTACGTTATTGATGTATATGAAGGTCCCACGGAGACGTAGATGCCAAATCGCCATGAATGTTTTCAAATATTACCGCCGAGATGTTAGGTTGGGTTTGGTTAGGCTATATTACGTTATTGATGTATATGAAGGTCCCACGGAGACGTAGATGCCAAATCGCCATGAATGTTTTCAAATATTACCGCCGAGACGTTAGGTTGGGTTAGGTTACGTTATATTACGTTATTGATGTTTATGAAGGTCAAACGGAGACGTAGAGGCCAACTCGCCAGGAATGATGTCAAATATTACCGCCGAAATGTTAGGTTGGGTTAGGTTAGGCTATATTACGTTATTGATGTATATGAAGGTCCCACGGAGACGTAGATGCCAAATCGCCATGAATGTTTTCAAATATTACCGCCGAGACGTTAGGTTGGGTTAGGTTACGTTATATTACGTTATTGATGTTTATGAAGGTCAAACGGAGACGTAGAGGCCAACACGCCAGGAATGATGTCAAATATTACCGCCGAAATGTTAGGTTGGGTTAGGTTAGGCTATATTACGTTATTGATGTATATGAAGGTCCCACGGAGACGTAGATGCCAAATCGCCATGAATGTTTTCAAATATTACCGCCGAGACCTTAGGTTGGGTTAGGTTAGGTTATATTACGTTATTGATGAATATAAAGGTTCCACGGAGACGTAGAGGCCAACTCGCCAGTTATGTTTTCAAATATTACCGCCGAAATGTTAGGTTGGGTTAGGTTAGGTTATATTACGTTATAGATGTATATAAATGTCCCACGAAGACATAGAGGCCAACTCGCCAGGAATGTTGTCAAATATTACCGACGAGATGATAGGCTGGGTTAGGTTAGGTTATATTACGTTATGGATGTCTATAAAGGTCCCACGGTGACGTAGAGTCCAACACGCCAGGAATGTTCTCAAATATTACCGCCGAGATGTTAGGTTGGGTTAGGTTAGGCTATATTACGTTATTGATGTATATGAAGGTCCCACGGAGACGTAGATGCCAAATCGCCATGAATGTTTTCAAATATTACCGCCGAGACCTTAGGTTGGGTTAGGTTAGGTTATGTTACGTTATTGATGAATATAAAGGTCCCACGGAGACGTAGAGGCCAACTCGCCAGGTATGTTTTCAAATATTACCGCCGAAATGTTAGGTTGGGTTAGGTTAGGTTATATTACGTTATAGATGTATATAAATGTCCCACGAAGACATAGAGGCCAACTCGCCAGGAATGTTGTCAAATATTACCGACGAGATGATAGGCTGGGTTAGGTTACGTTATATTACGTTATTGATGTTTATGAAGGTCAAACGGAGACGTAGAGGCCAACTCCCCAGGAATGATGTCAAATATAACCGCCGAAATGTTAGGTTGGGTTAGGTTAGGCTATATTACGTTATTGATGTATATAAATGTACCACGGAGACGTAGATGCCAACTCGCCATGAATGTTTTCAAATATTACCGCCGAGATGTTAGGTTGGGTTAGGTTAGGTTATATTACGTTATGGATGTCTATAAAGGTCCCACGGTGACGTAGAGGCCACCTCGCCAGGAATGTTTTCAAATATTACCGCCGAGATGTTAGGTTGGGTTAGGTTAGGTTATATCACGTTATAGATTTATATAAAGGTCCCGCGAAGACGTAGAGGCCAACAAGCCAGGAATGTGATCAAATATTACCGCCGAGATGATAGGTTGGGTTAGGTTACGTTATATTACGTTATTGATGTTTATGAAGGTCAAACGGAGACGTAGAGGCCAACTCGACAGGAATGATGTCAAATATTACCGCCGAAATGTTAGGTTGGGTTAGCTTAGGCTATATTACGTTATTGATGTATATGAAGGTCCCACGGAGACGTAGATGCCAAATCGCCATGAATGTTTTCAAATATTACCGCCGAGATGTTAGGTTGGGTTTGGTTAGGCTATATTACGTTATTGATGTATATGAAGGTCCCACGGAGACGTAGATGCCAAATCGCCATGAATGTTTTCAAATATTACCGCCGAGACGTTAGGTTGGGTTAGGTTACGTTATATTACGTTATTGATGTTTATGAAGGTCAAACGGAGACGTAGAGGCCAACTCGCCAGGAATGTTTTCAAATATTACCGCCGAGACCTTAGGTTGGGTTAGGTTAGGTTATATTACGTTATTGATGAATATAAAGGTCCCACGGAGACGTAGAGGCCAACTCGCCAGTTATGTTTTCAAATATTACCGCCGAAATGTTAGGTTGGGTTAGGTTAGGTTATATTACGTTATAGATGTATATAAATGTCCCACGAAGACATAGAGGCCAACTCGCCAGGAATGTTGTCAAATATTACCGACGAGATGATAGGCTGGGTTAGGTTAGGTTATATTACGTTATGGATGTCTATAAAGGTCCCACGGTGACGTAGAGTCCAACACGCCAGGAATGTTCTCAAATATTACCGCCGAGATGTTAGGTTGGGTTAGGTTAGGCTATATTACGTTATTGATGTATATGAAGGTCCCACGGAGACGTAGATGCCAAATCGCCATGAATGTTTTCAAATATTACCGACGAGACGTTAGTTTGGGTTAGGTTAGGTTATATTACGTTATTGATGTATATAAAGGTTCCACGGAGACGTAGAGGCCAACTCGCCAGGTATGTTTTCAAGTATTACCGCCGAGATGTTAGGTTGGGTTAGGTTAGGTTATATCACGTTATAGATGTATATAAAGGTCCCGCGCAGACGTAGAGGCCAACTCGCCAGGAATGTTGTCAAATATTACCGCCGAGACGTTAGGTTGGGTTAGGTTAGGTTATATTACGTTATTTATGTATAAAAAGATCCCACGGAGACGGAGAAGCCAACTCGCCAGGAATGTTTTCAAATATTACCGCCGAGATGTTAGGTTGGGTTAGGTTAGGTTATATTTCGTTATTGATGTATATGAAGGTTCCACGGAGACGCAGAGGCCAACTCGCCAGGTATGTTGTCAAATATTACCGCCGAGATGTTAGGTTGGGTTAGGTTAGGTTATATTACGTTATAGATGTATATAAAGGTCCCACGGAGACATAGAGGCCAACTCGCCAGGAATGTTGTCAAATATTACCGCCGAGATGATAGGCTGGGTTAGGTTACGTTATATTACGTTATTGATGTTTATGAAGGTCAAACGGAGACGTAGAGGCCAACTCCCCAGGAATGATGTCAAATATAACCGCCGAAATGTTAGGTTGGGTTAGGTTAGGTTATATTACGTTATTGATGTATATAAATGTGCCACGGAGACGTAGATGCCAACTCGCCATGAATGTTTTCAAATATTACCGCCGAGATGTTAGTTTCGGTTAGGTTAGGTTATATAACGTTATGGATGTCTATAAAGGTCCCACGGTGACGTAGAGGCCACCTCGCCAGGAATGTTTTCAAATATAACCGCCGAGATGTTAGGTTGGGTTAGGTTAGGTTATATTACTTTATTGATGTATATAAAGGTCCCACGGTGACGTAGAGGCCAAATCGCCAGGTATGTTTTCAAATATTACCGCCGAGATGTTAGGTTGGGTTAGGTTAGGTTATATTACGTTATAGATGTATATAAAGGTCCCACGGAGACATAGAGGCCAACTCGCCAGGCATGTTGTCAAATATTACCGCCGAGATGATAGGCTGGGTTAGGTTACGTTATATTACGTTATTGATGTTTATGAAGGTCAAACAGAGACGTAGAGGCCAACTCCCCAGGAATGATGTCAAATATAACCGCCGAAATGTTAGGTTGGGTTAGGTTAGGTTATATTACGTTATTGATGTATATAAATGTACCACGGAGACGTAGATGCCAACTCGCCATGAATGTTTTCAAATATTACCGCCGAGATGTTAGGTTGGGTTAGGTTAGGTTATATTACGTTATGGATGTCTATAAAGGTCCCACGGTGACGTAGAGGCCACCTCGCCAGGAATGTTTTCAAATATTACCGCCGAGATGTTAGGTTGGGTTAGGTTAGGTTATATCACGTTATAGATGTATATAAAGGTCCCGCGGAGACGTAGAGGCCAACAAGCCAGGAATGTGATCAAATATTACCGCCGAGATGATAGGTTGGGTTAGGTTAGGCTATATTACGTTATGGATGTACATGAAGGTCCCACGGAGACGTAGATGCCAAATCGCCATGAATGTTTTCAAATATTACCGCCGAGACGTTAGGTTGGGTTAGGTTAGGTTATATTACGTTATTGATGTATATAAAGGTCCCACGGTGACGGAGAAGCCAACTCGCCAGGAATGTTTTCAAATATTACCGCCGAGATGTTAGGTTGGGTTAGGTTAGGTTATATTTCATTATTGATGTATATGAAGGTTCCACGGAAACGTAGAGGCCAACTCGACAGGTATGTCGTCAAATATTACCGCCGAGATGTTAGGTTGGGTTAGGTTAGGTTATATTACGTTATTGATGTATATAAATGTCCCACGGAGACGTAGATGCCAACTCGCCATGAATGTTTTCAAATATTACCGCCGAGATGATAGGCTGGGTTAGGTTACGTTATATTACGTTATTGATGTATATGAAGGTCCCACGGAGACGTAGATGCCAACTCGCCATGAATGTTTTCAAATATTACCGCCGAGATGTTAGGTTGGGTTAGGTTAGGTTATATTACGTTATTGATGTATATAAAGGTCCCACGGAGACGTCGAGGCCAACTCGCCAGGAATGTTTTCAAATATTACCGCCGAGATGTTAGGTTGGGTTAGGTTAGGTTATATTACGTTATAGATGTTTATAAATGTCCCACGGAGACGTAGATGCCAAATCGCCATGAATGTTTTCAAATATTACCGCCGAGACGTTAGGTTGGGTTAGGTTAGGTTATATTACGTTATTGATGTATATAAAGGTCCCAAGGAGACGTAGAGGCCAACTCGCCTGGTATGTTTTCAAATATTACCGCCGAGATGTTAGGTTGGGTTAGGTTAGGTTATATTACGTTATTTATGTATAAAAAGATCCCACGGAGACGGAGAAGCCAACTCGCCAGGAATGTTTTCAAATATTACCGCCGAGATGTTAGGTTGGGTTAGGTTAGGTTATATTTCGTTATTGATGTATATGAAGGTTCCACGGAGACGCAGAGGCCAACTCGCCAGGGATGTTGTCAAATATTACCGCCGAGATGTTAGGTTTGGTTAGGTTAGGTTATATTACGTTATTGATGTATATAAATGTCCCACGGAGACGTAGAGGCCAACTCGCCAGGTATGTTTTCAAATATTACCGCCGAGATGATAGGCTGGGTTATGTTACGTTATATTACGTTATTGATGTTTATGAAGGTCAAACGGAGACGTAGAGGCCAACTCCCCAGGAATGATGTCAAATATAACCGCCGAAATGTTAGGTTGGGTTAGGTCAGGTTATATTAGGTTATTGACGTATATAAATGTACCACGGAGACGTAGATGCCAACTCGCCATGAATGTTTTCAAATATTACCGCCGAGATGATAGGCTGGGTTAGGTTACGTTATATTACGTTATTGATGTTTATGAAGGTCAAACGGAGACGTAGAGGCCAACTCCCCAGGAATGATGTCAAATATAACCGCCGAAATGTTAGGTTGTGTTAGGTTAGGTTATATTACGTTATTGATGTATATAAATGTACCACGGAAACGTAGATGCCAACTCGCCATGAATGTTTTCAAATATTACCGCCGAGATGTTAGGTTGGGTTTGGTTAGGCTATATTACGTTATTGATGTATATGAAGGTCCCACGGAGACGTAGATGCCAAATCGCCATGAATGTTTTCAAATATTACCGCCGAGACGTTAGGTTGGGTTAGGTTACGTTATATTACGTTATTGATGTTTATGAAGGTCAAACGGAGACGTAGAGGCCAACTCGCCAGGAATGATGTCAAATATTACCGCCGAAATGTTAGGTTGGGTTAGGTTAGGCTATATTACGTTATTGATGTATATGAAGGTCCCACGGAGACGTAGATGCCAAATCGCCATGAATGTTTTCAAATATTACCGCCGAGACGTTAGGTTGGGTTAGGTTACGTTATATTACGTTATTGATGTTTATGAAGGTCAAACGGAGACGTAGAGGCCAACACGCCAGGAATGATGTCAAATATTACCGCCGAAATGTTAGGTTGGGTTAGGTTAGGCTATATTACGTTATTGATGTATATGAAGGTCCCACGGAGACGTAGATGCCAAATCGCCATGAATGTTTTCAAATATTACCGCCGAGACCTTAGGTTGGGTTAGGTTAGGTTATATTACGTTATTGATGAATATAAAGGTCCCACGGAGACGTAGAGGCCAACTCGCCAGTTATGTTTTCAAATATTACCGCCGAAATGTTAGGTTGGGTTAGGTTAGGTTATATTACGTTATAGATGTATATAAATGTCCCACGAAGACATAGAGGCCAACTCGCCAGGAATGTTGTCAAATATTACCGACGAGATGATAGGCTGGGTTAGGTTAGGTTATATTACGTTATGGATGTCTATAAAGGTCCCACGGTGACGTAGAGTCCAACACGCCAGGAATGTTCTCAAATATTACCGCCGAGATGTTAGGTTGGGTTAGGTTAGGCTATATTACGTTATTGATGTATATGAAGGTCCCACGGAGACGTAGATGCCAAATCGCCATGAATGTTTTCAAATATTACCGACGAGACGTTAGTTTGGGTTAGGTTAGGTTATATTACGTTATTGATGTATATAAAGGTTCCACGGAGACGTAGAGGCCAACTCGCCAGGTATGTTTTCAAGTATTACCGCCGAGATGTTAGGTTGGGTTAGGTTAGGTTATATCACGTTATAGATGTATATAAAGGTCCCGCGCAGACGTAGAGGCCAACTCGCCAGGAATGTTGTCAAATATTACCGCCGAGACGTTAGGTTGGGTTAGGTTAGGTTATATTACGTTATTTATGTATAAAAAGATCCCACGGAGACGGAGAAGCCAACTCGCCAGGAATGTTTTCAAATATTACCGCCGAGATGTTAGGTTGGGTTAGGTTAGGTTATATTTCGTTATTGATGTATATGAAGGTTCCACGGAGACGCAGAGGCCAACTCGCCAGGTATGTTGTCAAATATTACCGCCGAGATGTTAGGTTGGGTTAGGTTAGGTTATATTACGTTATAGATGTATATAAAGGTCCCACGGAGACATAGAGGCCAACTCGCCAGGAATGTTGTCAAATATTACCGCCGAGATGATAGGCTGGGTTAGGTTACGTTATATTACGTTATTGATGTTTATGAAGGTCAAACGGAGACGTAGAGGCCAACTCCCCAGGAATGATGTCAAATATAACCGCCGAAATGTTAGGTTGGGTTAGGTTAGGTTATATTACGTTATTGATGTATATAAATGTGCCACGGAGACGTAGATGCCAACTCGCCATGAATGTTTTCAAATATTACCGCCGAGATGTTAGTTTCGGTTAGGTTAGGTTATATAACGTTATGGATGTCTATAAAGGTCCCACGGTGACGTAGAGGCCACCTCGCCAGGAATGTTTTCAAATATAACCGCCGAGATGTTAGGTTGGGTTAGGTTAGGTTATATTACGTTATTGATGTATATAAATGTCCCACGGAGACGTAGAGGCCAACTCGCCAGGTATGTTTTCAAATATTACCGCCGAGATGATAGGCTGGGTTATGTTACGTTATATTACGTTATTGATGTTTATGAAGGTCAAACGGAGACGTAGAGGCCAACTCCCCAGGAATGATGTCAAATATAACCGCTGAAATGTTAGGTTGGGTTAGGTCAGGTTATATTAGGTTATTGACGTATATAAATGTACCACGGAGACGTAGATGCCAACTCGCCATGAATGTTTTCAAATATTACCGCCGAGATGATAGGCTGGGTTAGGTTACGTTATATTACGTTATTGATGTTTATGAAGGTCAAACGGAGACGTAGAGGCCAACTCCCCAGGAATGATGTCAAATATAACCGCCGAAATGTTAGGTTGTGTTAGGTTAGGTTATATTACGTTATTGATGTATATAAATGTACCACGGAAACGTAGATGCCAACTCGCCATGAATGTTTTCAAATATTACCGCCGAGATGTTAGGTTGGGTTAGGTTAGGTTATATTACGTTATGGATGCCTATAAAGGTCCCACGGTGACGTAGAGGCCACCTCGCCAGGAATGTTTTCAAATATAACCGCCGAGATGTTAGGTTGGGTTAGGTTAGGTTATATTACGTTATTGATGTATATAAAGGTCCCACGGAGACGTCGAGGCCAACTCGCCAGGAATGTTTTCAAATATTACCGCCGAGATGTTAGGTTGGGTTAGGTTAGGTTATATTACGTTATAGATGTATATAAATGTCCCACGGAGACGTAGATGCCAAATCGCCATGAATGTTTTCAAATATTACCGCCGAGACGTTAGGTTGGGTTAGGTTAGGTTATATTACGTTATTGATGTATATAAAGGTCCCAAATAGACGTAGAGGCCAACTCGCCTGGTATGTTTTTAAATATTACCGCCGAGATGTTAGGTTGGGTTAGGTTAGGTTATATTACGTTATTTATGTATAAAAAGATCCCACGGAGACGGAGAAGCCAACTCGCCAGGAATGTTTTCAAATATTACCGCCGAGATGTTAGGTTGGGTTAGGTTAGGTTATATTTCGTTATTGATGTATATGAAGGTTCCACGGAGACGCAGAGGCCAACTCGCCAGGTATGTTGTCAAATATTACCGCCGAGATGTTAGGTTGGGTTAGGTTAGGTTATATTACGTTATAGATGTATATAAAGGTCCCACGGAGACATAGAGGCCAACTCGCCAGGAATGTTGTCAAATATTACCGCCGAGATGATAGGCTGGGTTAGGTTACGTTATATTACGTTATTGATGTTTATGAAGGTCAAACGGAGACGTAGAGGCCAACTCCCCAGGAATGATGTCAAATATAACCGCCGAAATGTTAGGTTGGGTTAGGTTAGGTTATATTACGTTATTGATGTATATAAATGTGCCACGGAGACGTAGATGCCAACTCGCCATGAATGTTTTCAAATATTACCGCCGAGATGTTAGTTTGGGTTAGGTTAGGTTATATAACGTTATGGATGTCTATAAAGGTCCCACGGTGACGTAGAGGCCACCTCGCCAGGAATGTTTTCAAATATAACCGCCGAGATGTTAGGTTGTGTTAGGTTAGGTTATATCACGTTATAGATGTATATAAAGGTCCCGCGGAGACGTAGAGGCCAAATCGCCAGGTATGTTTTCAAATATTACCGCCGAGATGTTAGGTTGGGTTAGGTTAGGTTATATTACGTTATAGATGTATATAAAGGTCCCACGGAGACATAGAGGCCAACTCGCCAGGCATGTTGTCAAATATTACCGCCGAGATGATAGGCTGGGTTAGGTTACGTTATATTACGTTATTGATGTTTATGAAGGTCAAACAGAGACGTAGAGGCCAACTCCCCAGGAATGATGTCAAATATAACCGCCGAAATGTTAGGTTGGGTTAGGTTAGGTTATATTACGTTATTGATGTATATAAATGTACCACGGAGACGTAGATGCCAACTCGCCATGAATGTTTTCAAATATTACCGCCGAGATGTTAGGTTGGGTTAGGTTAGGTTATATTACGTTATGGATGTCTATAAAGGTCCCACGGTGACGTAGAGGCCACCTCGCCAGGAATGTTTTCAAATATTACCGCCGAGATGTTAGGTTGGGTTAGGTTAGGTTATATCACGTTATAGATGTATATAAAGGTCCCGCGGAGACGTAGAGGCCAACAAGCCAGGAATGTGATCAAATATTACCGCCGAGATGATAGGTTGGGTTAGGTTAGGCTATATTACGTTATTGATGTATATGAAGGTCCCACGGAGACGTAGATGCCAAATCGCCATGAATGTTTTCAAATATTACCGCCGAGACGTTAGGTTGGGTTAGGTTACGTTACATTACGTTATTGATGTTTATGAAGGTCAAACGGAGACGTAGGGGCCAACTCGCCAGGAATGATGTCAAATATTACCGCCGAAATGTTAGGTTGGGTTAGGTTAGGCTATATTACGTTATGGATGTATATGAAGGTCCCACGGAGACGTAGATGCCAAATCGCCATGAATGTTTTCAAATATTACCGCCGAGATGTTAGGTTGGGTTAGGTTAGGCTATATTACGTTATTGATGTATATGAAGGTCCCACGGAGACGTAGATGCCAAATCGCCATGAATGTTTTCAAATATTACCGCCGAGACGTTAGGTTGGGTTAGGTTAGGTTATATTACGTTACTGATGTATATAAATGTCCCACGGAGACGTAGAGGCCAACTCGCCAGGTATGTTTTCAAATATTACCGCCGAGATGATAGGCTGGGTTAGGTTACGTTATATTACGTTATTGATGTTTATGAAGGTCAAACGGAGACGTAGAGGCCAACTCCCCAGGAATGATGTCAAATATAACCGCCGAAATGTTAGGTTGGGTTAGGTCAGGTTATATTACGTTATTGACGTATATAAATGTACCACGGAGACGTAGATGCCAACTCGCCATGAATGTTTTCAAATATTACCGCCGAGATGATAGGCTGGGTTAGGTTACGTTATATTACGTTATTGATGTATATGAAGGTCCCACGGAGACGTAGATGCCAACTCGCCATGAATGTTTTCAAATATTACCGCCGAGATGTTAGGTTGGGTTAGGTTAGGTTATATTACGTTATTGATGTATATAAAGGTCCCACGGAGACGTCGAGGCCAACTCGCCAGGAATGTTTTCAAATATTACCGCCGAGATGTTAGGTTGGGTTAGGTTAGGTTATATTACGTTATAGATGTATATAAATGTCCCACGGAGACGTAGATGCCAAATCGCCATGAATGTTTTCAAATATTACCGCCGAGACGTTAGGTTGGGTTAGGTTAGGTTATATTACGTTATTGATGTATATAAAGGTCCCAAGGAGACGTAGAGGCCAACTCGCCTGGTATGTTTTCAAATATTACCGCCGAGATGTTAGGTTGGGTTAGGTTAGGTTATATTACGTTATTTATGTATAAAAAGATCCCACGGAGACGGAGAAGCCAACTCGCCAGGAATGTTTTCAAATATTACCGCCGAGATGTTAGGTTGGGTTAGGTTAGGTTATATTTCGTTATTGATGTATATGAAGGTTCCACGGAGACGCAGAGGCCAACTCGCCAGGGATGTTGTCAAATATTACCGCCGAGATGTTAGGTTTGGTTAGGTTAGGTTATATTACGTTATTGATGTATATAAATGTCCCACGGAGACGTAGAGGCCAACTCGCCAGGTATGTTTTCAAATATTACCGCCGAGATGATAGGCTGGGTTATGTTACGTTATATTACGTTATTGATGTTTATGAAGGTCAAACGGAGACGTAGAGGCCAACTCCCCAGGAATGATGTCAAATATAACCGCCGAAATGTTAGGTTGGGTTAGGTCAGGTTATATTAGGTTATTGACGTATATAAATGTACCACGGAGACGTAGATGCCAACTCGCCATGAATGTTTTCAAATATTACCGCCGAGATGATAGGCTGGGTTAGGTTACGTTATATTACGTTATTGATGTTTATGAAGGTCAAACGGAGACGTAGAGGCCAACTCCCCAGGAATGATGTCAAATATAACCGCCGAAATGTTAGGTTGTGTTAGGTTAGGTTATATTACGTTATTGATGTATATAAATGTACCACGGAAACGTAGATGCCAACTCGCCATGAATGTTTTCAAATATTACCGCCGAGATGTTAGGTTGGGTTAGGTTAGGTTATATTACGTTATGGATGTCTATAAAGGTCCCACGGTGACGTAGAGGCCACCTCGCCAGGAATGTTTTCAAATATAACCGCCGAGATGTTAGGTTGGGTTAGGTTAGGTTATATCACGTTATAGATGTATATAAAGGTCCCGCGGTGACGTAGAGGCCACCTCGCCAGGAATGTTTTCAAATATAACCGCCGAGATGTTAGGTTGGGTTAGGTTAGGTTATATCACGTTATAGATGTATATAAAGGTCCCGCGGAGACGTAGAGGCCAACAAGCCAGGAATGTGATCAAATATTACCGCCGAGATGATAGGTTGGGTTAGGTTACGTTATATTACGTTATTAATGTTTATGAAGGTCAAACGGAGACGTAGAGGCCAACTCGCCAGGAATGATGTCAAATATTACCGCCGAAATGTTAGGTTGGGTTAGGTTAGGCTATATTACGTTATTGATGTATATGAAGGTCCCACGGAGACGTAGATGCCAAATCGCCATGAATGTTTTCAAATATTACCGCCGAGACGTTAGGTTCGGTTAGGTTAGGTTATATTACGTTATTGATGAATATAAAGGTCCCACGGAGACGTAGAGGCCAACTCGCCAGGAATGTTGTCAAATATTACCGCCGAGATGTTAGGTTGGGTTAGGTTAGGTTATATTACGTTATAGATGTATATAAATGTCCCACGGAGACGTAGATGCCAAATCGCCATGAATGTTTTCAAATATTACCGCCGAGACGTTAGGTTGGGTTAGGTTAGGTTATATCACGTTATAGATGTATATAAAGGTCCCGCGAAGACGTAGAGGCCAACAAGCCAGGAATGTGATCAAATATTACCGCCGAGATGATAGGTTGGGTTAGGTTACGTTATATTACGTTATTGATGTTTATGAAGGTCAAACGGAGACGTAGAGGCCAACACGCCAGGAATGATGTCAAATATTACCGCCGAAATGTTAGGTTGGGTTAGGTTAGGCTATATTACGTTATTGATGTATATGAAGGTCCCACGGAGACGTAGATGCCAAATCGCCATGAATGTTTTCAAATATTACCGCCGAGACGTTAGGTTGGGTTAGGTTAGGTTATATTACGTTATTGATGTATATAAAGGTCCCAAATAGACGTAGAGGCCAACTCGCCTGGTATGTTTTTAAATATTACCGCCGAGATGTTAGGTTGGGTTAGGTTAGGTTATATTACGTTATTTATGTATAAAAAGATCCCACGGAGACGGAGAAGCCAACTCGCCAGGAATGTTTTCAAATATTACCGCCGAGATGTTAGGTTGGGTTAGGTTAGGTTATATTTCGTTATTGATGTATATGAAGGTTCCACGGAGACGCAGAGGCCAACTCGCCAGGTATGTTGTCAAATATTACCGCCGAGATGTTAGGTTGGGTTAGGTTAGGTTATATTACGTTATAGATGTATATAAAGGTCCCACGGAGACATAGAGGCCAACTCGCCAGGAATGTTGTCAAATATTACCGCCGAGATGATAGGCTGGGTTAGGTTACGTTATATTACGTTATTGATGTTTATGAAGGTCAAACGGAGACGTAGAGGCCAACTCCCCAGGAATGATGTCAAATATAACCGCCGAAATGTTAGGTTGGGTTAGGTTAGGTTATATTACGTTATTGATGTATATAAATGTGCCACGGAGACGTAGATGCCAACTCGCCATGAATGTTTTCAAATATTACCGCCGAGATGTTAGTTTGGGTTAGGTTAGGTTATATAACGTTATGGATGTCTATAAAGGTCCCACGGTGACGTAGAGGCCACCTCGCCAGGAATGTTTTCAAATATAACCGCCGAAATGTTAGGTTGTGTTAGGTTAGGTTATATCACGTTATAGATGTATATAAAGGTCCCGCGGAGACGTAGAGGCCAAATCGCCAGGTATGTTTTCAAATATTACCGCCGAGATGTTAGGTTGGGTTAGGTTAGGTTATATTACGTTATAGATGTATATAAAGGTCCCACGGAGACATAGAGGCCAACTCGCCAGGCATGTTGTCAAATATTACCGCCGAGATGATAGGCTGGGTTAGGTTACGTTATATTACGTTATTGATGTTTATGAAGGTCAAACAGAGACGTAGAGGCCAACTCCCCAGGAATGATGTCAAATATAACCGCCGAAATGTTAGGTTGGGTTAGGTTAGGTTATATTACGTTATTGATGTATATAAATGTACCACGGAGACGTAGATGCCAACTCGCCATGAATGTTTTCAAATATTACCGCCGAGATGTTAGGTTGGGTTAGGTTAGGTTATATTACGTTATGGATGTCTATAAAGGTCCCACGGTGACGTAGAGGCCACCTCGCCAGGAATGTTTTCAAATATTACCGCCGAGATGTTAGGTTGGGTTAGGTTAGGTTATATCACGTTATAGATGTATATAAAGGTCCCGCGGAGACGTAGAGGCCAACAAGCCAGGAATGTGATCAAATATTACCGCCGAGATGATAGGTTGGGTTAGGTTAGGCTATATTACGTTATTGATGTATATGAAGGTCCCACGGAGACGTAGATGCCAAATCGCCATGAATGTTTTCAAATATTACCGCCGAGACGTTAGGTTGGGTTAGGTTACGTTACATTACGTTATTGATGTTTATGAAGGTCAAACGGAGACGTAGAGGCCAACTCGCCAGGAATGATGTCAAATATTACCGCCGAAATGTTAGGTTGGGTTAGGTTAGGCTATATTACGTTATGGATGTATATGAAGGTCCCACGGAGACGTAGATGCCAAATCGCCATGAATGTTTTCAAATATTACCGCCGAGATGTTAGGTTGGGTTAGGTTAGGCTATATTACGTTATTGATGTATATGAAGGTCCCACGGAGACGTAGATGCCAAATCGCCATGAATGTTTTCAAATATTACCGCCGAGACGTTAGGTTGGGTTAGGTTAGGTTATATTACGTTACTGATGTATATAAATGTCCCACGGAGACGTAGAGGCCAACTCGCCAGGTATGTTTTCAAATATTACCGCCGAGATGATAGGCTGGGTTAGGTTACGTTATATTACGTTATTGATGTTTATGAAGGTCAAACGGAGACGTAGAGGCCAACTCCCCAGGAATGATGTCAAATATAACCGCCGAAATGTTAGGTTGGGTTAGGTCAGGTTATATTACGTTATTGACGTATATAAATGTACCACGGAGACGTAGATGCCAACTCGCCATGAATGTTTTCAAATATTACCGCCGAGATGATAGGCTGGGTTAGGTTACGTTATATTACGTTATTGATGTATATGAAGGTCCCACGGAGACGTAGATGCCAACTCGCCATGAATGTTTTCAAATATTACCGCCGAGATGTTAGGTTGGGTTAGGTTAGGTTATATTACGTTATTGATGTATATAAAGGTCCCACGGAGACGTCGAGGCCAACTCGCCAGGAATGTTTTCAAATATTACCGCCGAGATGTTAGGTTGGGTTAGGTTAGGTTATATTACGTTATAGATGTATATAAATGTCCCACGGAGACGTAGAGGCCAACTCGCCTGGTATGTTTTCAAATATTACCGCCGAGATGTTAGGTTGGGTTAGGTTAGGTTATATTACGTTATTTATGTATAAAAAGATCCCACGGAGACGGAGAAGCCAACTCGCCAGGAATGTTTTCAAATATTACCGCCGAGATGTTAGGTTGGGTTAGGTTAGGTTATATTACGTTATTGATGAATATAAAGGTCCCACGGAGACGTAGAGGCCAACTCGCCAGGAATGTTGTCAAATATTACCGCCGAGATGTTAGGTTGGGTTAGGTTAGGTTATATTACGTTATAGATGTATATAAATGTCCCACGGAGACGTAGAGGCCAACTCGCCTGGTATGTTTTCAAATATTACCGCCGAGATGTTAGGTTGGGTTAGGTTAGGTTATATTACGTTATTTATGTATAAAAAGATCCCACGGAGACGGAGAAGCCAACTCGCCAGGAATGTTTTCAAATATTACCGCCGAGATGTTAGGTTGGGTTAGGTTAGGTTATATTACGTTATTGATGAATATAAAGGTCCCACGGAGACGTAGAGGCCAACTCGCCAGGAATGTTGTCAAATATTACCGCCGAGATGTTAGGTTGGGTTAGGTTAGGTTATATTACGTTATAGATGTATATAAATGTCCCACGGAGACGTAGATGCCAAATCGCCATGAATGTTTTCAAATATTACCGCCGAGACGTTAGGTTGGGTTAGGTTAGGTTATATCACGTTATAGATGTATATAAAGGTCCCGCGAAGACGTAGAGGCCAACAAGCCAGGAATGTGATCAAATATTACCGCCGAGATGATAGGTTGGGTTAGGTTACGTTATATTACGTTATTGATGTTTATGAAGGTCAAACGGAGACGTAGAGGCCAACACGCCAGGAATGATGTCAAATATTACCGCCGAAATGTTAGGTTGGGTTAGGTTAGGCTATATTACGTTATTGATGTATATGAAGGTCCCACGGAGACGTAGATGCCAAATCGCCATGAATGTTTTCAAATATTACCGCCGAGACGTTAGGTTGGGTTAGGTTAGGTTATATTACGTTATTGATGAATATAAAGGTCCCACGCAGACGTAGAGGCCAACTCGCCAGGTATGTTTTCAAATATTACCGCCGAAATGTTAGGTTGGGTTAGGTTAGGTTATATTACGTTATAGATGTATATAAATGTCCCACGGAGACATAGAGGCCAACTCGCCAGGAATGTTGTCAAATATTACCGACGAGATGATAGGCTGGGTTAGGTTAGGTTATATTACGTTATGGATGTCTATAAAGGTCCCACGGTGACGTAGAGTCCAACTCGCCAGGAATGTTCTCAAATATTACCGCCGAGATGTTAGCTTGGGTTAGGTTAGGCTATATTACGTTATTGATGTATATGAAGGTCCCACGGAGACGGTGATGCCAAATCGCCATGAATGTTTTCAAATATTACCGCCGAGACGTTAGTTTGGGTTAGGTTAGGCCATATTACGTTGTTGATGTATATAAAGGTCCCACGGAGACGTAGAGGCCAACTCGCCAGGTATGTTTTCAAGTATTACCGCCGAGATGTTAGGTTGGGTTAGGTTAGGTTATATCACGTTATAGATGTATATAAAGGTCCCGCGGAGACGTAGAGGCCAACTCGCCAGGAATGTTGTCAAATATTACCGCCGAGACGTTAGGTTGGGTTAGGTTAGGTTATATTACGTTATTGATGTATATAAATGTCCCAAGGAGACGTAGATGCCAAATCGCCATGAATGTTTTCAAATATTACCGCCGAGACGTTAGGTTGGGTTAGGTTAGGTTATATTACGTTATTGATGTATATAAAGGTCCCACGGTGACGGAGAAGCCAACTGGCCAGGAATGTTTTCAAATATTACCGCCGAGATGTTAGGTTGGGTTAGGTTAGGTTATATTTCATTATTGATGTATATGAAGGTTCCACGGAAACGTAGAGGCCAACTCGCCAGGTATGTTGTCAAATATTACCGCCGAGATGTTAGGTTGGGTTAGGTTAGGTTATATTACGTTATTGATGTATATAAAGGTCCCACGGAGACGTAGATGCCAAATCGCCATGAATGTTTTCAAATATTACCGCCGAGACGTTAGGTTGGGTTAGGTTAGGTTATATTACGTTATTGATGTATATAAAGGTCCCACGGAGACGTAGAGCCCAACTCGCCAAGTATGTTTTCAAATATTACCGCCGAGATGTTAGGTTGGCTTAGGTTAGGTTATATTACTTTATTGATGTATATAAAGGTCCCACGGAGACGTAGAGGCCAACTCGCCAGGTATGTTTTCAAATATTACCGCCGAGATGTTAGGTTGGGTTAGGTTAGGTTATATTACGTTATTGATGTATATAAAGGTCCCACGGAGACGTCGAGGCCAACTCGCCAGGAATGTTTTCAAATATTACCGCCGAGATGTTAGGTTGGGTTAGGTTAGGTTATATTACGTTATAGATGTATATAAATGTCCCACGGAGACGTAGATGCCAAATCGCCATGAATGTTTTCAAATATTACCGCCGAGACGTTAGGTTGGGTTAGGTTAGGTTATATTACGTTATTGATGTATATAAAGGTCCCAAATAGACGTAGAGGCCAACTCGCCTGGTATGTTTTTAAATATTACCGCCGAGATGTTAGGTTGGGTTAGGTTAGGTTATATTACGTTATTTATGTATAAAAAGATCCCACGGAGACGGAGAAGCCAACTCGCCAGGAATGTTTTCAAATATTACCGCCGAGATGTTAGGTTGGGTTAGGTTAGGTTATATTACGTTATAGATGTATATAAATGTCCCACGGAGACGTAGATGCCAAATCGCCATGAATGTTTTCAAATATTACCGCCGAGACGTTAGGTTGGGTTAGGTTAGGTTATATTACGTTATTGATGTATATAAAGGTCCCAAGGAGACGTAGAGGCCAACTCGCCTGGTATGTTTTTAAATATTACCGCCGAGATGTTAGGTTGGGTTAGGTTAGGTTATATTACGTTATTTATGTATAAAAAGATCCCACGGAGACGGAGAAGCCAACTCGCCAGGAATGTTTTCAAATATTACCGCCGAGATGTTAGGTTGGGTTAGGTTAGGTTATATTTCGTTATTGATGTATATGAAGGTTCCACGGAGACGCAGAGGCCAACTCGCCAGGGATGTTGTCAAATATTACCGCCGAGATGTTAGGTTGGGTTAGGTTAGGTTATATTACGTTATTGATGTATATAAATGTCCCACGGAGACGTAGAGGCCAACTCGCCAGGTATGTTTTCAAATATTACCGCCGAGATGATAGGCTGGGTTATGTTACGTTATATTACGTTATTGATGTTTATGAAGGTCAAACGGAGACGTAGAGGCCAACTCCCCAGTAATGATGTCAAATATAACCGCCGAAATGTTAGGTTGGGTTAGGTCAGGTTATATTAGGTTATTGACGTATATAAATGTACCACGGAGACGTAGATGCCAACTCGCCATGAATGTTTTCAAATATTACCGCCGAGATGATAGGCTGGGTTAGGTTACGTTATATTACGTTATTGATGTTTATGAAGGTCAAACGGAGACGTAGAGGTCAACTCCCCAGGAATGATGTCAAATATAACCGCCGAGACGTTAGGTTGGGTTAGGTTAGGTTATATCACGTTATAGATGTATATAAAGGTCCCGCGAAGACGTAGAGGCCAACAAGCCAGGAATGTGATCAAATATTACCGCCGAGATGATAGGTTGGGTTAGGTTACGTTATATTACGTTATTGATGTTTATGAAGGTCAAACGGAGACGTAGAGGCCAACACGCCAGGAATGATGTCAAATATTACCGCCGAAATGTTAGGTTGGGTTAGGTTAGGCTATATTACGTTATTGATGTATATGAAGGTCCCACGGAGACGTAGATGCCAAATCGCCATGAATGTTTTCAAATATTACCGCCGAGACGTTAGGTTTGGTTAGGTTAGGTTATATTACGTTATTGATGAATATAAAGGTCCCACGGAGACGTAGAGGCCAACTCGCCAGGTATGTTTTCAAATATTACCGCCGAAATGTTAGGTTGGGTTAGGTTAGGTTATATTACGTTATAGATGTATATAAATGTCCCACGGAGACATAGAGGCCAACTCGCCAGGAATGTTGTCAAATATTACCGACGAGATGATAGGCTGGGTTAGGTTAGGTTATATTACGTTATGGATGTCTATAAAGGTCCCACGGTGACGTAGAGTCCAACTCGCCAGGAATGTTCTCAAATATTACCGCCGAGATGTTAGCTTGGGTTAGGTTAGGCTATATTACGTTATTGATGTATGTGAAGGTCCCACGGAGACGGTGATGCCAAATCGCCATGAATGTTTTCAAATATTACCGCCGAGACGTTAGTTTGGGTTAGGTTAGGTTATATTACGTTGTTGATGTATATAAAGGTCCCACGGAGACGTAGAGGCCAACTCGCCAGGTATGTTGTCAAATATTACCGCCGAAATGTTAGGTTGGGTTAGGTTAGGCTATATTACGTTATTGATGTATATGAAGGTCCCACGGAGACGTAGATGCCAAATCGCCATGAATGTTTTCAAATATTACCGCCGAGTTGTTAGGTTGGGTTAGGTTAGGCTATATTACGTTATTGATGTATATGAAGGTCCCACGGAGACGTAGATGCCAAATCGCCATGAATGTTTTCAAATATTACCGCCGAGACGTTAGGTTGGGTTAGGTTAGGTTATATTACGTTACTGATGTATATAAATGTCCCACGGAGACGGAGAAGCCAACTCGCCATGAATGTTTTCAAATATTACCGCCGAGATGTTAGGTTGGGTTAGGTTAGGTTATATTACTTTATTGATGTATATAAAGGTCCCACGGAGACGTAGATGCCAAATCGCCATGAATGTTTTCAAATATTACCGCCGAGACGTTAGGTTGGGTTAGGTTAGGTTATATTACGTTATTGATGTATATAAAGGTCCCACGGAGACGTAGAGCCCAACTCGCCAAGTATGTTTTCAAATATTACCGCCGAGATGTTAGGTTGGCTTAGGTTAGGTTATATTACTTTATTGATGTATATAAAGTTCCCACGGAAACGTAGAGGCCAACTCGCCAGGTATGTTTTCAAATATTACCGCCGAGATGTTAGGTTGGGTTAGGTTAGGTTATATTACGTTATTGATGTATATAAAGGTCCCACGGAGACGTCGAGGCCAACTCGCCAGGAATGTTTTCAAATATTACCGCCGAGATGTTAGGTTGGGTTAGGTTAGGTTATATTACGTTATAGATGTATATAAATGTCCCACGGAGACGTAGATGCCAAATCGCCATGAATGTTTTCAAATATTACCGCCGAGACGTTAGGTTGGGTTAGGTTAGGTTATATTACGTTATTGATGTATATAAAGGTCCCAAGGAGACGTAGAGGCCAACTCGCCTGGTATGTTTTTAAATATTACCGCCGAGATGTTAGGTTGGGTTAGGTTAGGTTATATTACGTTATTTATGTATAAAAAGATCCCACGGAGACGGAGAAGCCAACTCGCCAGGAATGTTTTCAAATATTACCGCCGAGATGTTAGGTTGGGTTAGGTTAGGTTATATTTCGTTATTGATGTATATGAAGGTTCCACGGAGTCGCAGAGGCCAACTCGCCAGGGATGTTGTCAAATATTACCGCCGAGATGTTAGGTTGGGTTAGGTTAGGTTATATTACGTTATTGATGTATATAAATGTCCCACGGAGACGTAGAGGCCAACTCGCCAGGTATGTTTTCAAATATTACCGCGGAGATGATAGGCTGGGTTATGTTACGTTATATTACGTTATTGATGTTTATGAAGGTCAAACGGAGACGTAGAGGCCAACTCCCCAGTAATGATGTCAAATATAACCGCCGAAATGTTAGGTTGGGTTAGGTCAGGTTATATTAGGTTATTGACGTATATAAATGTACCACGGAGACGTAGATGCCAACTCGCCATGAATGTTTTCAAATATTACCGCCGAGATGATAGGCTGGGTTAGGTTACGTTATATTACGTTATTGATGTTTATGAAGGTCAAACGGAGACGTAGAGGCCACCTCCCCAGGAATGATGTCAAATATAACCGCCGAAATGTTAGGTTGTGTTAGGTTAGGTTATATTACGTTATTGATGTATATAAATGTACCACGGAAACGTAGATGCCAACTCGCCATGAATGTTTTCAAATATTACCGCCGAGATGTTAGGTTGGGTTAGGTTAGGTTATATTACGTTATGGATGTCTATAAAGGTCCCACGGTGACGTAGAGGCCACCTCGCCAGGAATGTTTTCAAATATTACCGCCGAGACGTTAGGTTGGGTTAGGTTAGGTTATATTACGTTATTGATGTATATAAAGGTCCCACGGAGACGTAGAGCCCAACTCGCCAAGTATGTTTTCAAATATTACCGCCGAGATGTTAGGTTGGCTTAGGTTAGGTTATATTACTTTATTGATGTATATAAAGGTCCCACGGAGACGTAGAGGCCAACTCGCCAGGTATGTTTTCAAATATTACCGCCGAGATGTTAGGTTGGGTTAGGTTAGGTTATATTACGTTATTGATGTATATAAAGGTCCCACGGAGACGTCGAGGCCAACTCGCCAGGAATGTTTTCAAATATTACCGCCGAGATGTTAGGTTGGGTTAGGTTAGGTTATATTACGTTATAGATGTATATAAATGTCCCACGGAGACGTAGATGCCAAATCGCCATGAATGTTTTCAAATATTACCGCCGAGACGTTAGGTTGGGTTAGGTTAGGTTATATTACGTTATTGATGTATATAAAGGTCCCAAGGAGACGTAGAGGCCAACTCGCCTGGTATGTTTTTAAATATTACCGCCGAGATGTTAGGTTGGGTTAGGTTAGGTTATATTACGTTATTTATGTATAAAAAGATCCCACGGAGACGGAGAAGCCAACTCGCCAGGAATGTTTTCAAATATTACCGCCGAGATGTTAGGTTGGGTTAGGTTAGGTTATATTTCGTTATTGATGTATATGAAGGTTCCACGGAGACGCAGAGGCCAACTCGCCAGGGATGTTGTCAAATATTACCGCCGAGATGTTAGGTTGGGTTAGGTAAGGTTATATTACGTTATTGATGTATATAAATGTCCCACGGAGACGTAGAGGCCAACTCGCCAGGTATGTTTTCAAATATTACCGCGGAGATGATAGGCTGGGTTATGTTACGTTATATTACGTTATTGATGTTTATGAAGGTCAAACGGAGACGTAGAGGCCAACTCCCCAGTAATGATGTCAAATATAACCGCCGAAATGTTAGGTTGGGTTAGGTCAGGTTATATTAGGTTATTGACGTATATAAATGTACCACGGAGACGTAGATGCCAACTCGCCATGAATGTTTTCAAATATTACCGCCGAGATGATAGGCTGGGTTAGGTTACGTTATATTACGTTATTGATGTTTATGAAGGTCAAACGGAGACGTAGAGGCCAACTCCCCAGGAATGATGTCAAATATAACCGCCGAAATGTTAGGTTGTGTTAGGTTAGGTTATATTACGTTATTGATGTATATAAATGTACCACGGAAACGTAGATGCCAACTCGCCATGAATGTTTTCAAATATTACCGCCGAGATGTTAGGTTGGGTTAGGTTAGGTTATATTACGTTATGGATGTCTATAAAGGTCCCACGGTGACGTAGAGGCCACCTCGCCAGGAATGTTTTCAAATATTACCGCCGAGATGTTAGGTTGGGTTAGGTTAGGTTATATTACGTTATTGATGTATATAAAGGTCCCACGGAGACGTCGAGGCCAACTCGCCAGGAATGTTTTCAAATATTACCGCCGAGATGTTAGGTTGGGTTAGGTTAGGTTATATTACGTTATAGATGTATATAAATGTCCCACGGAGACGTAGATGCCAAATCGCCATGAATGTTTTCAAATATTACCGCCGAGACGTTAGGTTGGGTTAGGTTAGGTTATATTACGTTATTGATGTATATAAAGGTCCCAAGGAGACGTAGAGGCCAACTCGCCTGGTATGTTTTTAAATATTACCGCCGAGATGTTAGGTTGGGTTAGGTTAGGTTATATTACGTTATTTATGTATAAAAAGATCCCACGGAGACGGAGAAGCCAACTCGCCAGGAATGTTTTCAAATATTACCGCCGAGATGTTAGGTTGGGTTAGGTTAGGTTATATTTCGTTATTGATGTATATGAAGGTTCCACGGAGACGCAGAGGCCAACTCGCCAGGGATGTTGTCAAATATTACCGCCGAGATGTTAGGTTGGGTTAGGTTAGGTTATATTACGTTATTGATGTATATAAATGTCCCACGGAGACGTAGAGGCCAACTCGCCAGGTATGTTTTCAAATATTACCGCGGAGATGATAGGCTGGGTTATGTTACGTTATATTACGTTATTGATGTTTATGAAGGTCAAACGGAGACGTAGAGGCCAACTCCCCAGTAATGATGTCAAATATAACCGCCGAAATGTTAGGTTGGGTTAGGTCAGGTTATATTAGGTTATTGACGTATATAAATGTACCACGGAGACGTAGATGCCAACTCGCCATGAATGTTTTCAAATATTACCGCCGAGATGATAGGCTGGGTTAGGTTACGTTATATTACGTTATTGATGTTTATGAAGGTCAAACGGAGACGTAGAGGCCAACTCCCCAGGAATGATGTCAAATATAACCGCCGAAATGTTAGGTTGTGTTAGGTTAGGTTATACTACGTTATTGATGTATATAAATGTACCACGGAAACGTAGATGCCAACTCGCCATGAATGTTTTCAAATATTACCGCCGAGATGTTAGGTTGGGTTAGGTTAGGTTATATTACGTTATGGATGTCTATAAAGGTCCCACGGTGACGTAGAGGCCACCTCGCCAGGAATGTTTTCAAATATAACCGCCGAGATGTTAGGTTGGGTTAGGTTAGGTTATATCACGTTATAGATGTATATAAAGGTCCCGCGGTGACGTAGAGGCCACCTCGCCAGGAATGTTTTCAAATATAACCGCCGAGATGTTAGGTTGGGTTAGGTTAGGTTATATCACGTTATAGATGTATATAAAGGTCCCGCGGAGACGTAGAGGCCAACAAGCCAGGAATGTGATCAAATATTACCGCCGAGATGATAGGTTGGGTTAGGTTACGTTATATTACGTTATTGATGTTTATGAAGGTCAAACGGAGACGTAGAGGCCAACTCCCCAGGAATGATGTCAAATATAACCGCCGAAATGTTAGGTTGGGTTAGGTCAGGTTATATTACGTTATTGACGTATATAAATGTACCACGGAGACGTAGATGCCAACTCGCCATGAATGTTTTCAAATATTACCGCCGAGATGATAGGCTGGGTTAGGTTACGTTATATTACGTTATTGATGTTTATGAAGGTCAAACGGAGACGTAGAGGCCAACTCCCCAGGAATGATGTCAAATATAACCGCCGAAATGTTAGTTTGTGTTAGGTTAGGTTATATTACGTTATTGATGTATATAAATGTACCACGGAGACGCAGATGCCTACTCGCCATGAATGTTTTCAAATATTACCGCCGAGATGTTAGGTTGGGTTAGGTTAGGTTATATTACGTTATGGATGTCTATAAAGGTCCCACGGTGACGTAGAGGCCACCTCGCCAGGAATGTTTTCAAATATAACCGCCGAGATGTTAGGTTGGGTTAGGTTAGGTTATATTACGTTATTGATGTATATAAAGGTCCCACGGAGACGTCGAGGCCAACTCGCCAGGAATGTTTTCAAATATTACCGCCGAGATGTTAGGTTGGGTTAGGTTAGGTTATATTACGTTATAGATGTATATAAATGTCCCACGGAGACGTAGATGCCAAATCGCCATGAAAGTTTTCAAATATTACCGCCGAGACGTTAGGTTGGGTTAGGTTAGGTTATATTACGTTATTGATGTATATAAAGGTCCCAAGGAGACGTAGAGGCCAACTCGCCTGGTATGTTTTTAAATATAACCGCCGAGATGTTAGGTTGGGTTAGGTTAGGTTATATCACGTTATAGATGTATATAAAGGTCCCGCGGAGACGTAGAGGCCAACAAGCCAGGAATGTGATCAAATATTACCGCCGAGATGATAGGTTGGGTTAGGTTACGTTATATTACGTTATTGATGTTTATGAAGGTCAAACGGAGACGTAGAGGCCAACTCGCCAGGAATGATGTCAAATATTACCGCCGAAATGTTAGGTTGGGTTAGGTTAGGCTATATTACGTTATTGATGTATATGAAGGTCCCACGGAGACGTAGATGCCAAATCGCCATGAATGTTTTCAAATATTACCGCCGAGACGTTAGGTTCGGTTAGGTTAGGTTATATTACGTTATTGATGAATATAAAGGTCCCACGGAGACGTAGAGGCCAACTCGCCAGGAATGTTGTCAAATATTACCGCCGAGATGTTAGGTTGGGTTAGGTTAGGTTATATTACGTTATAGATGTATATAAATGTCCCACGGAGACGTAGATGCCAAATCGCCATGAATGTTTTCAAATATTACCGCCGAGACGTTAGGTTGGGTTAGGTTAGGTTATATCACGTTATAGATGTATATAAAGGTCCCGCGAAGACGTAGAGGCCAACAAGCCAGGAATGTGATCAAATATTACCGCCGAGATGATAGGTTGGGTTAGGTTACGTTATATTACGTTATTGATGTTTATGAAGGTCAAACGGAGACGTAGAGGCCAACACGCCAGGAATGATGTCAAATATTACCGCCGAAATGTTAGGTTGGGTTAGCTTAGGCTATATTACGTTATTGATGTATATGAAGGTCCCACGGAGACGTAGATGCCAAATCGCCATGAATGTTTTCAAATATTACCGCCGAGACGTTAGGTTGGGTTAGGTTAGGTTATATTACGTTATTGATGAATATAAAGGTCCCACGGAGACGTAGAGGCCAACTCGCCAGGTATGTTTTCAAATATTACCGCCGAAATGTTAGGTTGGGTTAGGTTAGGTTATATTACGTTATAGATGTATATAAATGTCCCACGGAGACATAGAGGCCAACTCGCCAGGAATGTTGTCAAATATTACCGACGAGATGATAGGCTGGGTTAGGTTAGGTTATATTACGTTATGGATGTCTATAAAGGTCCCACGGTGACGTAGAGTCCAACTCGCCAGGAATGTTCTCAAATATTACCGCCGAGATGTTAGCTTGGGTTAGGTTAGGCTATATTACATTATTGATGTATATGAAGGTCCCACGGAGACGGTGATGCCAAATCGCCATGAATGTTTTCAAATATTACCGCCGAGACGTTAGTTTGGGTTAGGTTAGGCCATATTACGTTGTTGATGTATATAAAGGTCCCACGGAGACGTAGAGGCCAACTCGCCAGGTATGTTTTCAAGTATTACCGCCGAGATGTTAGGTTGGGTTAGGTTAGGTTATATCACGTTATAGATGTATATAAAGGTCCCGCGGAGACGTAGAGGCCAACAAGCCAGGAATGTGATCAAATATTACCGCCGAGATGATAGGTTGGGTTAGGTTACGTTATATTACGTTATTGATGTTTATGAAGGTCAAACGGAGACGTAGAGGCCAACTCGCCAGGAATGATGTCAAATATTACCGCCGAAATGTTAGGTTGGGTTAGGTTAGGCTATATTACGTTATTGATGTATATGAAGGTCCCACGGAGACGTAGATGCCAAATCGCCATGAATGTTTTCAAATATTACCGCCGAGACGTTAGGTTCGGTTAGGTTAGGTTATATTACGTTATTGATGAATATAAAGGTCCCACGGAGACGTAGAGGCCAACTCGCCAGGAATGTTGTCAAATATTACCGCCGAGATGTTAGGTTGGGTTAGGTTAGGTTATATTACGTTATAGATGTATATAAATGTCCCACGGAGACGTAGATGCCAAATCGCCATGAATGTTTTCAAATATTACCGCCGAGACGTTAGGTTGGGTTAGGTTAGGTTATATCACGTTATAGATGTATATAAAGGTCCCGCGAAGACGTAGAGGCCAACAAGCCAGGAATGTGATCAAATATTACCGCCGAGATGATAGGTTGGGTTAGGTTACGTTATATTACGTTATTGATGTTTATGAAGGTCAAACGGAGACGTAGAGGCCAACACGCCAGGAATGATGTCAAATATTACCGCCGAAATGTTAGGTTGGGTTAGCTTAGGCTATATTACGTTATTGATATATATGAAGGTCCCACGGAGACGTAGATGCCAAATCGCCATGAATGTTTTCAAATATTACCGCCGAGACGTTAGGTTGGGTTAGGTTAGGTTATATTACGTTATTGATGAATATAAAGGTCCCACGGAGACGTAGAGGCCAACTCGCCAGGTATGTTTTCAAATATTACCGCCGAAATGTTAGGTTGGGTTAGGTTAGGTTATATTACGTTATAGATGTATATAAATGTCCCACGGAGACATAGAGGCCAACTCGCCAGGAATGTTGTCAAATATTACCGACGAGATGATAGGCTGGGTTAGGTTAGGTTATATTACGTTATGGATGTCTATAAAGGTCCCACGGTGACGTAGAGTCCAACTCGCCAGGAATGTTCTCAAATATTACCGCCGAGATGTTAGCTTGGGTTAGGTTAGGCTATATTACGTTATTGATGTATATGAAGGTCCCACGGAGACGGTGATGCCAAATCGCCATGAATGTTTTCAAATATTACCGCCGAGACGTTAGTTTGGGTTAGGTTAGGCCATATTACGTTGTTGATGTATATAAAGGTCCCACGGAGACGTAGAGGCCAACTCGCCAGGTATGTTTTCAAGTATTACCGCCGAGATGTTAGGTTGGGTTAGGTTAGGTTATATCACGTTATAGATGTATATAAAGGTCCCGCGGAGACGTAGAGGCCAACTCGCCAGGAATGTTTTCAAATATTACCGCCGAAATGTTAGGTTGGGTTAGGTTAGGTTATATTACGTTATAGATGTATATAAATGTCCCACGGAGACATAGAGGCCAACTCGCCAGGAATGTTGTCAAATATTACCGACGAGATGATAGGCTGGGTTAGGTTAGGTTATATTACGTTATGGATGTCTATAAAGGTCCCACGGTGACGTAGAGTCCAACTCGCCAGGAATGTTCTCAAATATTACCGCCGAGATGTTAGCTTGGGTTAGGTTAGGCTATATTACGTTATTGATGTATATGAAGGTCCCACGGAGACGGTGATGCCAAATCGCCATGAATGTTTTCAAATATTACCGCCGAGACGTTAGGTTGGGTTAGGTTAGGTTATATCACGTTATAGATGTATATAAAGGTCCCGCGAAGACGTAGAGGCCAACAAGCCAGGAATGTGATCAAATATTACCGCCGAGATGATAGGTTGGGTTAGGTTACGTTATATTACGTTATTGATGTTTATGAAGGTCAAACGGAGACGTAGAGGCCAACACGCCAGGAATGATGTCAAATATTACCGCCGAAATGTTAGGTTGGGTTAGGTTAGGCTATATTACGTTATTGATATATATGAAGGTCCCACGGAGACGTAGATGCCAAATCGCCATGAATGTTTTCAAATATTACCGCCGAGACGTTAGGTTGGGTTAGGTTAGGTTATATTACGTTATTGATGAATATAAAGGTCCCACGGAGACGTAGAGGCCAACTCGCCAGGTATGTTTTCAAATATTACCGCCGAAATGTTAGGTTGGGTTAGGTTAGGTTATATTACGTTATAGATGTATATAAATGTCCCACGGAGACATAGAGGCCAACTCGCCAGGAATGTTGTCAAATATTACCGACGAGATGATAGGCTGGGTTAGGTTAGGTTATATTACGTTATGGATGTCTATAAAGGTCCCACGGTGACGTAGAGTCCAACTCGCCAGGAATGTTCTCAAATATTACCGCCGAGATGTTAGCTTGGGTTAGGTTAGGCTATATTACGTTATTGATGTATATGAAGGTCCCACGGAGACGGTGATGCCAAATCGCCATGAATGTTTTCAAATATTACCGCCGAGACGTTAGTTTGGGTTAGGTTAGGCCATATTACGTTGTTGATGTATATAAAGGTCCCACGGAGACGTAGAGGCCAACTCGCCAGGTATGTTTTCAAGTATTACCGCCGAGATGTTAGGTTGGGTTAGGTTAGGTTATATCACGTTATAGATGTATATAAAGGTCCCGCGGAGACGTAGAGGCCAACTCGCCAGGAATGTTTTCAAATATTACCGCCGAGTTGTTAGGTTGGATTAGGTTAGGCTATATTACGTTATTGATGTATATGAAGGTCCCACGGAGACGTAGATGCCAAATCGCCATGAATGTTTTCAAATATTACCGCCGAGACGTTAGGTTGGGTTAGGTTAGGTTATATTACGTTACTGATGTATATAAATGTCCCACGGAGACGGAGAAGCCAACTCGCCATGAATGTTTTCAAATATTACCGCCGAGATGTTAGGTTGGGTTAGGTTAGGTTATATTACTTTATTGATGTATATAAAGGTCCCACGGAGACGCAGAGCCCAACTCGCCAAGTATGTTTTCAAATATTACCGCCGAGATGTTAGGTTGGCTTAGGTTAGGTTATATTACTTTATTGATGTATATAAAGGTCCCACGGAGACGTAGAGGCCAACTCGCCAGGTATGTTTTCAAATATTACCGCCGAGATGTTAGGTTGGGTTAGGTTAGGTTATATTACGTTATTGATGTATATAAAGGTCCCACGGAGACGTCGAGGCCAACTCGCCAGGAATGTTTTCAAATATTACCGCCGAGATGTTAGGTTGGGTTAGGTTAGGTTATATTACGTTATAGATGTATATAAATGTCCCACGGAGACGTAGATGCCAAATCGCCATGAATGTTTTCAAATATTACCGCCGAGACTTTAGGTTGGGTTAGGTTAGGTTATATTACGTTATTGATGTATATAAAGGTCCCAAGGAGACGTAGAGGCCAACTCGCCTGGTATGTTTTTAAATATTACCGCCGATATGTTAGGTTGGGTTAGGTTAGGTTATATTACGTTATTTATGTATAAAAAGATCCCACGGAGACGTAGATGCCAACTCGCCATGAATGTTTTCAAATATTACCGCCGAGATGATAGGCTGGGTTAGGTTACGTTATATTACGTTATTGATGTTTATGAAGGTCAAACGGAGACGTAGAGGCCAACTCCCCAGGAATGATGTCAAATATAACCGCCGAAATGTTAGGTTGTGTTAGGTTAGGTTATATTACGTTATTGATGTATATAAATGTACCACGGAAACGTAGATGCCAACTCGCCATGAATGTTTTCAAATATTACCGCCGAGATGTTAGGTTGGGTTAGGTTAGGCTATATTACGTTATTGATGTATATGAAGGTCCCACGGAGACGTAGATGCCAACTCGCCAGGAATGTTTTCAAATATTACCGCCGAAAGGTTAGGTTGGGTTAGGTTAGGTTATATTACGTTATTGATGTATATAAATGTCCTACGGAGACGTAGAGGCCAACTCTCCAGGTATGTTTTCAAATATTACCGCCGAGATGATAGGCTGGGTTATGTTACGTTATATTACGTTATAGATGTATATAAAGGTCCCACGGAGACATAGAGGCCAACTCGCCAGGAATGTTGTCAAATATTACCGCCGAGATGATAGGCTGGGTTAGGTTAGGTTATATTACGTTATGGATGTCTATAAAGGTCCCACGGTGACGTAGAGTCCAACTCGCCAGGAATGTTTTCAAATATTACTGCCGAGATGTTAGGTTGGGTTAGGTTAGGCTATATTACGTTATTGATGTATATAAATGTACCACGGAGACGCAGATGCCTACTCGCCATGAATGTTTTCAAATATTACCGCCGAGATGTTAGGTTGGGTTAGGTTAGGTTATATTACGTTATGGATGTCTATAAAGGTCCCACGGTGACGTAGAGGCCACCTCGCCAGGAATGTTTTCAAATATAACCGCCGAGATGTTAGGTTGGGTTAGGTTAGGTTATATCACGTTATAGATGTATATAAAGGTCCCGCGGAGACGTAGAGGCCAACAAGCCAGGAATGTGATCAAATATTACCGCCGAGATGATAGGTTGGGTTAGGTTACGTTATATTACGTTATTGATGTTTATGAAGGTCAAACGGAGGCGTAGAGGCCAACTCCCCAGTAATGATGTCAAATATAACCGCCGAAATGTTAGGTTGGGTTAGGTCAGGTTATATTAGGTTATTGACGTATATAAATGTACCACGGAGACGTAGATGCCAACTCGCCATGAATGTTTTCAAATATTACCGCCGAGATGATAGGCTGGGTTAGGTTACGTTATATTACGTTATTGATGTTTATGAAGGTCAAACGGAGACGTAGAGGTCAACTCCCCAGGAATGATGTCAAATATAACCGCCGAGACGTTAGGTTGGGTTAGGTTAGGTTATATCACGTTATAGATGTATATAAAGGTCCCGCGAAGACGTAGAGGCCAACAAGCCAGGAATGTGATCAAATATTACCGCCGAGATGATAGGTTGGGTTAGGTTACGTTATATTACGTTATTGATGTTTATGAAGGTCAAACGGAGACGTAGAGGCCAACACGCCAGGAATGATGTCAAATATTACCGCCGAAATGTTAGGTTGGGTTAGGTTAGGCTATATTACGTTATTGATGTATATGAAGGTCCCACGGAGACGTAGATGCCAAATCGCCATGAATGTTTTCAAATATTACCGCCGAGACGTTAGGTTTGGTTAGGTTAGGTTATATTACGTTATTGATGAATATAAAGGTCCCACGGAGACGTAGAGGCCAACTCGCCAGGTATGTTTTCAAATATTACCGCCGAAATGTTAGGTTGGGTTAGGTTAGGTTATATTACGTTATAGATGTATATAAATGTCCCACGGAGACATAGAGGCCAACTCGCCAGGAATGTTGTCAAATATTACCGACGAGATGATAGGCTGGGTTAGGTTAGGTTATATTACGTTATGGATGTCTATAAAGGTCCCACGGTGACGTAGAGTCCAACTCGCCAGGAATGTTCTCAAATATTACCGCCGAGATGTTAGCTTGGGTTAGGTTAGGCTATATTACGTTATTGATGTATATGAAGGTCCCACGGAGACGGTGATGCCAAATCGCCATGAATGTTTTCAAATATTACCGCCGAGACGTTAGTTTGGGTTAGGTTAGGTTATATTACGTTGTTGATGTATATAAAGGTCCCACGGAGACGTAGAGGCCAACTCGCCAGGTATGTTGTCAAATATTACCGCCGAAATGTTAGGTTGGGTTAGGTTAGGCTATATTACGTTATTGATGTATATGAAGGTCCCACGGAGACGTAGATGCCAAATCGCCATGAATGTTTTCAAATATTACCGCCGAGTTGTTAGGTTGGGTTAGGTTAGGCTATATTACGTTATTGATGTATATGAAGGTCCCACGGAGACGTAGATGCCAAATCGCCATGAATGTTTTCAAATATTACCGCCGAGACGTTAGGTTGGGTTAGGTTAGGTTATATTACGTTACTGATGTATATAAATGTCCCACGGAGACGGAGAAGCCAACTCGCCATGAATGTTTTCAAATATTACCGCCGAGATGTTAGGTTGGGTTAGGTTAGGTTATATTACTTTATTGATGTATATAAAGGTCCCACGGAGACGTAGAGCCCAACTCGCCAAGTATGTTTTCAAATATTACCGCCGAGATGTTAGGTTGGCTTAGGTTAGGTTATATTACGTTATGGATGTCTATAAAGGTCCCACGGTGACGTAGAGGCCACCTCGCCAGGAATGTTTTCAAATATTACCGCCGAGATGTTAGGTTGGGTTAGGTTAGGTTATATTACGTTATTGATGTATATAAAGGTCCCACGGAGACGTCGAGGCCAACTCGCCAGGAATGTTTTCAAATATTACCGCCGAGATGTTAGGTTGGGTTAGGTTAGGTTATATTACGTTATAGATGTATATAAATGTCCCACGGAGACGTAGATGCCAAATCGCCATGAATGTTTTCAAATATTACCGCCGAGACGTTAGGTTGGGTTAGGTTAGGTTATATTACGTTATTGATGTATATAAAGGTCCCAAGGAGACGTAGAGGCCAACTCGCCTGGTATGTTTTTAAATATTACCGCCGAGATGTTAGGTTGGGTTAGGTTAGGTTATATTACGTTATTTATGTATAAAAAGATCCCACGGAGACGGAGAAGCCAACTCGCCAGGAATGTTTTCAAATATTACCGCCGAGATGTTAGGTTGGGTTAGGTTAGGTTATATTTCGTTATTGATGTATATGAAGGTTCCACGGAGACGCAGAGGCCAACTCGCCAGGGATGTTGTCAAATATTACCGCCGAGATGTTAGGTTGGGTTAGGTTAGGTTATATTACGTTATTGATGTATATAAATGTCCCACGGAGACGTAGAGGCCAACTCGCCAGGTATGTTTTCAAATATTACCGCGGAGATGATAGGCTGGGTTATGTTACGTTATATTACGTTATTGATGTTTATGAAGGTCAAACGGAGACGTAGAGGCCAACTCCCCAGTAATGATGTCAAATATAACCGCCGAAATGTTAGGTTGGGTTAGGTCAGGTTATATTAGGTTATTGACGTATATAAATGTACCACGGAGACGTAGATGCCAACTCGCCATGAATGTTTTCAAATATTACCGCCGAGATGATAGGCTGGGTTAGGTTACGTTATATTACGTTATTGATGTTTATGAAGGTCAAACGGAGACGTAGAGGCCAACTCCCCAGGAATGATGTCAAATATAACCGCCGAAATGTTAGGTTGTGTTAGGTTAGGTTATATTACGTTATTGATGTATATAAATGTACCACGGAAACGTAGATGCCAACTCGCCATGAATGTTTTCAAATATTACCGCCGAGATGTTAGGTTGGGTTAGGTTAGGTTATATTACGTTATGGATGTCTATAAAGGTCCCACGGTGACGTAGAGGCCACCTCGCCAGGAATGTTTTCAAATATAACCGCCGAGATGTTAGGTTGGGTTAGGTTAGGTTATATCACGTTATAGATGTATATAAAGGTCCCGCGGTGACGTAGAGGCCAACAAGCCAGGAATGTTTTCAAATATAACCGCCGAGATGTTAGGTTGGGTTAGGTTACGTTATATTACGTTATTGATGTTTATGAAGGTCAAACGGAGACGTAGAGGCCAACTCGCCAGGAATGATGTCAAATATTACCGCCGAAATGTTAGGTTGGGTTAGGTTAGGCTATATTACGTTATTGATGTATATGAAGGTCCCACGGAGACGTAGATGCCAAATCGCCATGAATGTTTTCAAATATTGCCGCCGAGACGTTAGGTTGGGTTAGGTTAGGTTATATTACGTTATTGATGAATATAAAGGTCCCACGGAGACGTAGAGGCCAACTCGCCAGGTACGTTTTCAAATATTACCGCAGAAATGTTAGGTTGGGTTAGGTTAGGTTATATTACGTTATAGATGTATATAAAGGTCCCACGGAGACATAGAGGCCAACTCGCCAGGAATGTTGTCAAATATTACCGCCGAGATGATAGGCTGGGTTAGGTTAGGTTATATTACGTTATGGATGTCTATAAAGGTCCCACGGTGACGTAGAGTCCAACTCGCCAGGAATGTTTTCAAATATTACTGCCGAGATGTTAGGTTGGGTTAGGTTAGGCTATATTACGTTATTGATGTATATAAATGTACCACGGAGACGCAGATGCCTACTCGCCATGAATGTTTTCAAATATTACCGCCGAGATGTTAGGTTGGGTTAGGTTAGGTTATATTACGTTATGGATGTCTATAAAGGTCCCACGGTGACGTAGAGGCCACCTCGCCAGGAATGTTTTCAAATATAACCGCCGAGATGTTAGGTTGGGTTAGGTTAGGTTATATCACGTTATAGATGTATATAAAGGTCCCGCGGTGACGTAGAGGCCACCTCGCCAGGAATGTTTTCAAATATAACCGCCGAGATGTTAGGTTGGGTTAGGTTAGGTTATATCACGTTATAGATGTATATAAAGGTCCCGCGGAGACGTAGAGGCCAACAAGCCAGGAATGTGATCAAATATTACCGCCGAGATGATAGGTTGGGTTAGGTTACGTTATATTACGTTATTGATGTTTATGAAGGTCAAACGGAGGCGTAGAGGCCAACTCGCCAGGAATGATGTCAAATATTACCGCCGAAATGTTAGGTTGGGTTAGGTTAGGCTATATTACGTTATTGATGTATATGAAGGTCCCACGGAGACGTAGATGCCAAATCGCCATGAATGTTTTCAAATATTACCGCCGAGACGTTAGGTTCGGTTAGGTTAGGTTATATTACGTTATTGATGAATATAAAGGTCCCACGGAGACGTAGATGCCAAATCGCCATGAATGTTTTCAAATATTACCGCCGAGATGTTAGGTTGGGTTAGGTTAGGCTATATTACGTTATTGATGTATATGAAGGTCCCACGGTGACGTAGAGTCCAACTCGCCAGGAATGTTTTCAAATATTACCGCCGAAAGGTTAGGTTGGGTTAGGTTAGGTTATATTACGTTATTGATGTATATAAATGTCCCACGGAGACGTAGAGGCCAACTCGCCAGGTATGTTTTCAAATATTACCGCCGAGATGATAGGCTGGGTTATGTTACGTTATATTACGTTATTGATGTTTATGAAGGTCAAACGGAGACGTAGAGGCCAACTCCCCAGGAATGATGTCAAATATAACCGCCGAAATGTTAGTTTGTGTTAGGTTAGGTTATATTACGTTATTGATGTATATAAATGTACCACGGAGACGCAGATGCCAACTCGCCATGAATGTTTTCAAATATTACCGCCGAGATGTTAGGTTGGGTTAGGTTAGGTTATATTACGTTATGGATGTCTATAAAGGTCCCACGGTGACGTAGAGGCCACCTCGCCAGGAATGTTTTCAAATATAACCGCCGAGATGTTAGGTTGGGTTAGGTTAGGTTATATCACGTTATAGATGTATATAAAGGTCCCGCGGAGACGTAGAGGCCAACAAGCCAGGAATGTGATCAAATATTACCGCCGAGATGATAGGTTGGGTTAGGTTACGTTATATTACGTTATTGATGTTTATGAAGGTCAAACGGAGACGTAGAGGCCAACTCGCCAGGAATGATGTCAAATATTACCGCCGAAATGTTAGGTTGGGTTAGGTTAGGCTATATTACGTTATTGATGTATATGAAGGTCCCACGGAGACGTAGATGCCAAATCGCCATGAATGTTTTCAAATATTGCCGCCGAGACGTTAGGTTGGGTTAGGTTAGGTTATATTACGTTATTGATGAATATAAAGGTCCCACGGAGACGTAGAGGCCAACTCGCCAGGTACGTTTTCAAATATTACCGCCGAAATGTTAGGTTGGGTTAGGTTAGGTTATATTACGTTATAGATGTATATAAAGGTCCCACGGAGACATAGAGGCCAACTCGCCAGGAATGTTGTCAAATATTACCGCCGAGATGATAGGCTGGGTTAGGTTAGGTTATATTACGTTATGGATGTCTATAAAGGTCCCACGGTGACGTAGAGTCCAACTCGCCAGGAATGTTTTCAAATATTACTGCCGAGATGTTAGGTTGGGTTAGGTTAGGCTATATTACGTTATTGATGTATATAAATGTACCACGGAGACGCAGATGCCTACTCGCCATGAATGTTTTCAAATATTACCGCCGAGATGTTAGGTTGGGTTAGGTTAGGTTATATTACGTTATGAATGTCTATAAAGGTCCCACGGTGACGTAGAGGCCACCTCGCCAGGAATGTTTTCAAATATAACCGCCGAGATGTTAGGTTGGGTTAGGTTAGGTTATATCACGTTATAGATGTATATAAAGGTCCCGCGGTGACGTAGAGGCCACCTCGCCAGGAATGTTTTCAAATATAACCGCCGAGATGTTAGGTTGGGTTAGGTTAGGTTATATCACGTTATAGATGTATATAAAGGTCCCGCGGAGACGTAGAGGCCAACAAGCCAGGAATGTGATCAAATATTACCGCCGAGATGATAGGTTGGGTTAGGTTACGTTATATTACGTTATTGATGTTTATGAAGGTCAAACGGAGGCGTAGAGGCCAACTCGCCAGGAATGATGTCAAATATTACCGCCGAAATGTTAGGTTGGGTTAGGTTAGGCTATATTACGTTATTGATGTATATGAAGGTCCCACGGAGACGTAGATGCCAAATCGCCATGAATGTTTTCAAATATTACCGCCGAGACGTTAGGTTCGGTTAGGTTAGGTTATATTACGTTATTGATGAATATAAAGGTCCCACGGAGACGTAGAGGCCAACTCGCCAGGAATGTTGTCAAATATTACCGCCGAGATGATAGGCTGGGTTAGGTTAGGTTATATTACGTTATGGTTGTCTATAAAGGTCCCACGGTGACGTAGAGTCCAACTCGCCAGGAATGTTTTCAAATATTACCGCCGAGATGTTAGGTTGGGTTAGGTTAGGCTATATTACGTTATTGATGTATATGAAGGTCCCACGGAGACGTAGATGCCAAATCGCCATGAATGTTTTCAAATATTACCGCCGAGATGTTAGGTTGGGTTAGGTTAGGCTATATTACGTTATTGATGTATATGAAGGTCCCACGGTGACGTAGAGTCCAACTCGCCAGGAATGTTTTCAAATATTACCGCCGAAAGGTTAGGTTGGGTTAGGTTAGGTTATATTACGTTATTGATGTATATAAATGTCCCACGGAGACGTAGAGGCCAACTCGCCAGGTATGTTTTCAAATATTACCGCCGAGATGATAGGCTGCGTTATGTTACGTTATATTACGTTATTGATGTTTATGAAGGTCAAACGGAGACGTAGAGGCCAACTCCCCAGGAATGATGTCAAATATAACCGCCGAAATGTTAGTTTGTGTTAGGTTAGGTTATATTACGTTATTGATGTATATAAATGTACCACGGAGACGCAGATGCCAACTCGCCATGAATGTTTTCAAATATTACCGCCGAGATGTTAGGTTGGGTTAGGTTAGGTTATATTACGTTATGGATGTCTATAAAGGTCCCACGGTGACGTAGAGGCCACCTCGCCAGGAATGTTTTCAAATATAACCGCCGAGATGTTAGGTTGGGTTAGGTTAGGTTATATCACGTTATAGATGTATATAAAGGTCCCGCGGAGACGTAGAGGCCAACAAGCCAGGAATGTGATCAAATATTACCGCCGAGATGATAGGTTGGGTTAGGTTAGGCTATATTACGTTATTGATGTATATGAAGGTCCCACGGAGACGTAGATGCCAAATCGCCATGAATGTTTTCAAATATTACCGCCGAGACGTTAGGTTGGGTTAGGTTAGGTTATATTACGTTCTTGATGAATATAAAGGTCCCACGGAGACGTAGAGGCCAACTCGCCAGGTACGTTTTCAAATATTACCGCCGAAATGTTAGGTTGGGTTAGGTTAGGTTATATTACGTTATAGATGTATATAAAGGTCCCACGGAGAAATAGAGGCCAACTCGCCAGGAATGTTGTCAAATATTACCACCGAGATGATAGGCTGGGTTAGGTTAGGTTATATTACGTTATTGATGTATATAAAGGTCCCACGGATACGTAGAGCCCAACTCGCCAAGTATGTTTTCAAATATTACCGCCGAGATGTTAGGTTGGGTTAGGTTAGGTTATATTACTTTATTGATGTATATAAAGGTCCCACGGAGACGTAGAGGCCAACTCGCCAGGTACGTTTTCAAATATTACCGCCGAAATGTTAGGTTGGGTTAGGTTAGGTTATATTACGTTATAGATGTATATAAAGGTCCAACGGAGACATAGAGGCCAACTCGCCAGGAATGTTGTCAAATATTACCGCCGAGATGATAGGCTGGGTTAGGTTAGGTTATATTACGTTATGGATGTCTATAAAGGTCCCACGGTGACGTAGAGTCCAACTCGCCAGGAATGTTTTCAAATATTACTGCCGAGATGTTAGGTTGGGTTAGGTTAGGCTATATTACGTTATTGATGTATATAAATGTACCACGGAGACGCAGATGCCTACTCGCCATGAATGTTTTCAAATATTACCGCCGAGATGTTAGGTTGGGTTAGGTTAGGTTATATTACGTTATGGATGTCTATAAAGGTCCCACGGTGACGTAGAGGCCACCTCGCCAGGAATGTTTTCAAATATAACCGCCGAGATGTTAGGTTGGGTTAGGTTAGGTTATATCACGTTATAGATGTATATAAAGGTCCCGCGGTGACGTAGAGGCCACCTCGCCAGGAATGTTTTCAAATATAACCGCCGAGATGTTAGGTTGGGTTAGGTTAGGTTATATCACGTTATAGATGTATATAAAGGTCCCGCGGAGACGTAGAGGCCAACAAGCCAGGAATGTGATCAAATATTACCGCCGAGATGATAGGTTGGGTTAGGTTACGTTATATTACGTTATTGATGTTTATGAAGGTCAAACGGAGGCGTAGAGGCCAACTCGCCAGGAATGATGTCAAATATTACCGCCGAAATGTTAGGTTGGGTTAGGTTAGGCTATATTACGTTATTGATGTATATGAAGGTCCCACGGAGACGTAGATGCCAAATCGCCATGAATGTTTTCAAATATTACCGCCGAGACGTTAGGTTCGGTTAGGTTAGGTTATATTACGTTATTGATGAATATAAAGGTCCCACGGAGACGTAGAGGCCAACTCGCCAGGAATGTTGTCAAATATTACCGCCGAGATGATAGGCTGGGTTAGGTTAGGTTATATTACGTTATGGTTGTCTATAAAGGTCCCACGGTGACGTAGAGTCCAACTCGCCAGGAATGTTTTCAAATATTACCGCCGAGATGTTAGGTTGGGTTAGGTTAGGCTATATTACGTTATTGATGTATATGAAGGTCCCACGGAGACGTAGATGCCAAATCGCCATGAATGTTTTCAAATATTACCGCCGAGATGTTAGGTTGGGTTAGGTTAGGCTATATTACGTTATTGATGTATATGAAGGTCCCACGGTGACGTAGAGTCCAACTCGCCAGGAATGTTTTCAAATATTACCGCCGAAAGGTTAGGTTGGGTTAGGTTAGGTTATATTACGTTATTGATGTATATAAATGTCCCACGGAGACGTAGAGGCCAACTCGCCAGGTATGTTTTCAAATATTACCGCCGAGATGATAGGCTGCGTTATGTTACGTTATATTACGTTATTGATGTTTATGAAGGTCAAACGGAGACGTAGAGGCCAACTCCCCAGGAATGATGTCAAATATAACCGCCGAAATGTTAGTTTGTGTTAGGTTAGGTTATATTACGTTATTGATGTATATAAATGTACCACGGAGACGCAGATGCCAACTCGCCATGAATGTTTTCAAATATTACCGCCGAGATGTTAGGTTGGGTTAGGTTAGGTTATATTACGTTATGGATGTCTATAAAGGTCCCACGGTGACGTAGAGGCCAGCTCGCCAGGAATGTTTTCAAATATAACCGCCGAGATGTTAGGTTGGGTTAGGTTAGGTTATATCACGTTATAGATGTATATAAAGGTCCCGCGGAGACGTAGAGGCCAACAAGCCAGGAATGTGATCAAATATTACCGCCGAGATGATAGGTTGGGTTAGGTTAGGCTATATTACGTTATTGATGTATATGAAGGTCCCACGGAGACGTAGATGCCAAATCGCCATGAATGTTTTCAAATATTACCGCCGAGACGTTAGGTTGGGTTAGGTTAGGTTATATTACGTTCTTGATGAATATAAAGGTCCCACGGAGACGTAGAGGCCAACTCGCCAGGTACGTTTTCAAATATTACCGCCGAAATGTTAGGTTGGGTTAGGTTAGGTTATATTACGTTATAGATGTATATAAAGGTCCCACGGAGACATAGAGGCCAACTCGCCAGGAATGTTGTCAAATATTACCGCCGAGATGATAGGCTGGGTTAGGTTAGGTTATATTACGTTATTGATGTATATAAAGGTCCCACGGATACGTAGAGCCCAACTCGCCAAGTATGTTTTCAAATATTACCGCCGAGATGTTAGGTTGGGTTAGGTTAGGTTATATTACTTTATTGATGTATATAAAGGTCCCACGGAGACGTAGAGGCCAACTCGCCAGGTATGTTTTCAAATATTACCGCCGAGATGTTAGGTTGGGTTAGGTTAGGTTATATTACGTTATTGATGTATATAAAGGTCCCACGGAGACGTCGAGGCCAACTCGCCAGGAATGTTTTCAAATATTACCGCCGAGATGTTAGGTTGGGTTAGGTTAGGTTATATTACGTTATTGATGTATATGAAGGTTCCACGGAGACGCAGAGGCCAACTCGCCAGGGATGTTGTCAAATATTACCGCCGAGATGTTAGGTTGAGTTAGGTTAGGTTATATTACGTTATTGATGTATATAAAGGTCCCACGGAGACATAGAGGCCAACTCGCCAGGAATGTTGTCAAATATTACCGCCGAGATGATAGGCTGGGTTAGGTTAGGTTATATTACGTTATGGATGTATATGAAGGTCCCACGGAGACGTAGATGCCAAATCGCCATGAATGTTTTCAAATATTACCGCCGAGATGTTAGGTTGGGTTAGGTTAGGCTATATTACGTTATTGATGTATATGAAGGTCCCACGGTGACGTAGAGTCCAACTCGCCATGAATGTTTTCAAATATTACCGCCGAAAGGTTAGGTTGGGTTAGGTTAGGTTATATTACGTTATTGATGTATATAAATGTCCCACGGAGACGTAGAGGCCAACTCGCCAGGTATGTTTTCAAATATTACCGCCGAGATGATAGGCTGGGTTATGTTACGTTATATTACGTTATTGATGTTTATGAAGGTCAAACGGAGACGTAGAGGCCAACTCCCCAGGAATGATGTCAAATATAACCGCCGAAATGTTAGGTTGGGTTAGGTCAGGTTATATTACGTTATTGACGTATATAAATGTACCACGGAGACGTAGATGCCAACTCGCCATGAATGTTTTCAAATATTACCGCCGAGATGATAGGCTGGGTTAGGTTACGTTATATTACGTCATTGATGTTTATGAAGGTCAAACGGAGACGTAGAGGCCAACTCCCCAGGAATGATGTCAAATATAACCGCCGAAATGTTAGTTTGTGTTAGGTTAGGTTATATTACGTTATTGATGTATATAAATGTACCACGGAGACGCAGATGCCAACTCGCCATGAATGTTTTCAAATATTACCGCCGAGATGTTAGGTTGGGTTAGGTTAGGTTATATTACGTTATGGATGTCTATAAAGGTCCCACGGTGACGTAGAGGCCACCTCGCCAGGAATGTTTTCAAATATAACCGCCGAGATGTTAGGTTGGGTTAGGTTAGGTTATATCACGTTATAGATGTATATAATGGTCCCGCGGAGACGTAGAGGCCAACAAGCCAGGAATGTGATCAAATATTACCGCCGAGATGATAGGTTGGGTTAGGTTAGGCTATATTACGTTATTGATGTATATGAAGGTCCCACGGAGACGTAGATGCCAAATCGCCATGAATGTTTTCAAATATTACCGCCGAGACGTTAGGTTGGGTTAGGTTAGGTTATATTACGTTCTTGATGAATATAAAGGTCCCACGGAGACGTAGAGGCCAACTCGCCAGGTACGTTTTCAAATATTACCGCCGAAATGTGAGGTTGGGTTAGGTTAGGTTATATTACGTTATAGATGTATATAAAGGTCCCACGGAGACATAGAGGCCAACTCGCCAGGAATGTTGTCAAATATTACCGCCGAGATGATAGGCTGGGTTAGGTTAGGTTATATTACGTTATGGATGTCTATAAAGTTCCCACGGTGACGTAGAGTCCAACTCGCTAGGAATGTTTTCAAATATTACTGCCGAGATGTTAGGTTGGGTTAGGTTAGGCTATATTACGTTATTGATGTATATGAAGGTCCCACGGAGACGTAGATGCCAAATCGCCATGAATGTTTTCAAATATTACCACCGAGATGTTAGGTTGGGTTAGGTTAGGCTATATTACGTTATTGATGTATATGAAGGTCCCACGGAGACGTAGATGCCAAATCGCCATGAATGTTTTCAAATATTACCGCCGAGACGTTAGGTTGGGTTAGGTTAGGTTATATTACGTTATTGATGTATATAAAGGTCCCACGGATACGTAGAGCCCAACTCGCAAGGAATGTTTTCAAATATTACCGCCGAGATGTTAGGTTGGGTTAGGTTAGGTTATATTACTTTATTGATGTATATAAAGGTCCCACGGAGACGTAGAGGCCAACTCGCCAGGTATGTTTTCAAATATTACCGCCGAGATGTTAGGTTGGGTTAGGTTAGGTTATATTACGTTATTGATGTATATAAAGGTCCCTCGGAGACGTCGAGGCCAACTCGCCGGGAATGTTTTCAAATATTACCGCCGAGATGTTAGGTTGGGTTAGGTTAGGTTATATTACGTTATTGATGTTTATGAAGGTCAAACGGAGACGTAGAGGCCAACTCCCCAGGAATGATGTCAAATATAACCGCCGAAATGTTAGGTTGGGTTAGGTCAGGTTATATTACGTTATTGACGTATATAAATGTACCACGGAGACGTAGATGCCAACTCGCCATGAATGTTTTCAAATATTACCGCCGAGATGATAGGCTGGGTTAGGTTACGTTATATTACGTTATTGATGTTTATGAAGGTCAAACGGAGACGTAGAGGCCAACTCCCCAGGAATGATGTCAAATATAACCGCCGAAATGTTAGGTTGTGTTAGGTTAGGTTATATTACGTTATTGATGTATATAAATGTACCACGGAGACGTAGATGCCAACTCGCCATGAATGTTTTCAAATATTACCGCCGAGATGTTAGGTTGGGTTAGGTTAGGTTATATTACGTTATGGATGTCTATAAAGGTCCCACGGTGACGTAGAGGCCACCTCGCCAGGAATGTTTTCAAATATAACCGCCGAGATGTTAGGTTGGGTTAGGTTAGGTTATATCACGTTATAGATGTATATAAAGGTCCCGCGGAGACGTAGAGGCCAACAAGCCAGGAATGTGATCAAATATTACCGCCGAGATGATAGGTTGGGTTAGGTTACGTTATATTACGTTATTGATGTTTATGAAGGTCACACGGAGACGTAGAGGCCAACTCGCCAGGAATGATGTCAAATATTACCGCCGAAATGTTAGGTTGGGTTAGGTTAGGCTATATTACGTTATTGATGTATATGAAGGTCCCACGGAGACGTAGATGCCAAATCGCCATGAATGTTTTCAAATATTACCGCCGAGACGTTAGGTTCGGTTAGGTTAGGTTATATTACGTTATTGATGAATATAAAGGTCCCACGGAGACGTAGAGGCCAACTCGCCAGGAATGTTGTCAAATATTACCGCCGAGATGATAGGCTGGGTTAGGTTAGGTTATATTACGTTATGGTTGTCTATAAAGGTCCCACGGTGACGTAGAGTCCAACTCGCCAGGAATGTTTTCAAATATTACCGCCGAGATGTTAGGTTGGGTTAGGTTAGGCTATATTACGTTATTGATGTATATGAAGGTCCCACGGAGACGTAGATGCCAAATCGCCATGAATGTTTTCAAATATTACCGCCGAGATGTTAGGTTGGGTTAGGTTAGGCTATATTACGTTATTGATGTATATGAAGGTCCCACGGTGACGTAGAGTCCAACTCGCCAGGAATGTTTTCAAATATTACCGCCGAAAGGTTAGGTTGGGTTAGGTTAGGTTATATTACGTTATTGATGTATATAAATGTCCCACGGAGACGTAGAGGCCAACTCGCCAGGTATGTTTTCAAATATTACCGCCGAGATGATAGGCTGGGTTATGTTACGTTATATTACGTTATTGATGTTTATGAAGGTCAAACGGAGACGTAGAGGCCAACTCCCCAGGAATGATGTCAAATATAACCGCCGAAATGTTAGGTTGGGTTAGGTCAGGTTATATTACGTTATTGACGTATATAAATGTACCACGGAGACGTAGATGCCAACTCGCCATGAATGTTTTCAAATATTACCGCCGAGATGATAGGCTGGGTTAGGTTACGTTATATTACGTTATTGATGTTTATGAAGGTCAAACGGAGACGTAGAGGCCAACTCCCCAGGAATGATGTCAAATATAACCGCCGAAATGTTAGTTTGTGTTAGGTTAGGTTATATTACGTTATTGATGTATATAAATGTACCACGGAGACGCAGATGCCAACTCGCCATGAATGTTTTCAAATATTACCGCCGAGATGTTAGGTTGGGTTAGGTTAGGTTATATTACGTTATGGATGTCTATAAAGGTCCCACGGTGACGTAGAGGCCAACAAGCCAGGAATGTGATCAAATATTACCGCCGAGATGATAGGTTGGGTTAGGTTAAGTTATATTACGTTATTGATGTTTATGAAGGTCAAACGGAGACGTAGAGGCCAACTCGCCAGGAATGATGTCAAATATTACCGCCGAGATGATAGGCTGGGTTAGGTTAGGTTATATTACGTTATGGATGTCTATAAAGGTCCCACGGTGACGTAGAGTCCAACTCGCCAGGAATGTTTTCAAATATTACCGCCGAGATGTTAGGTTGGGTTAGGTTAGGCTATATTACGTTATTGATGTATATGAAGGTCCCACGGAGACGTAGATGCCAAATCGCCATGAATGTTTTCAAATATTACCGCCGAGATGTTAGGTTGGGTTAGGTTAGGCTATATTACGTTATTGATGTATATGAAGGTCCCACGGAGACGTAGATGCCAAATCGCCATGAATGTTTTCAAATATTACCGCCGAGACGTTAGGTTGGGTTAGGTTAGGTTATATTACGTTATTGATGTATATAAAGGTCCCACGGAGACGTAGAGCCCAACTCGCCAAGTATGTTTTCAAATATTACAGCCGAGATGTTAGGTGGGGTTAGGTAAGGTTATATTACTTTATTGATGTATATAAAGGTCCCACGGAGACGTAGAGGCCAACTCGCCAGGTATGTTTTCAAATATTACCGCCGAGATGTTAGGTTGGGTTAGGTTAGGTTATATTACGTTATTGATGTATATAATGGTCCCACGGAGACGTCGAGGCCAACTCGCCAGGAATGTTTTCAAATATTACCGCCGAGATGTTAGGTTGGGTTAGGTTAGGTTATATTACGTTATTGATGTATATGAAGGTTCCACGGAGACGCAGAGGCCAACTCGCCAGGGATGTTGTCAAATATTACCGCCGAGATGTTAGGTTGGGTTAGGTTAGGTTATATTACGTTATTGATCTATATAAATGTCCCACGGAGACAAAGAGGCCAACTCGCCAGGAATGTTGTCAAATATTACCGCCGAAATGTTAGGTTGGGTTAGGTTAGGTTATATTTCGTTATTGATGTATATGAAGGTTCCACGGAGACGCAGAGGCCAACTCGACAGGAATGTTTTCAAATATTACCGCCGAGATGTTAGGTTGGGTTAGGTTAGGTTATATTACGTTATTGATGTATATGAAGGTTCCACGGAGACGCAGAGGCCAACTCGCCAGGGATGTTGTCAAATATTACCGCCGAGATGTTAGGTTGAGTTAGGTTAGGTTATATTACGTTATTGATGTATATAAATGTCCCACGGAGACATAGAGGCCAACTCGCCAGGAATGTTGTCAAATATTACCGCCGAAATGTTAGGTTGGGTTAGGTTAGGCTATATTACGTTATGAATGTCTATAAAGGTCCCACGGTGACGTAGAGTCCAACTCGCCAGGAATGTTTTCAAATATTACCGCCGAAAAGTTAGGTTGGGTTAGGTTAGGTTATATTACGTTATTGATGTATATAAATGTCCCACGGAGACGTAGAGGCCAACTCGCCAGGTATGTTTTCAAATATTAACGCCGAGATGATAGGCTGGGTTAGGTTACGTTATATTACGTTATTGATGTTTATGAAGGTCAAACGGAGACGTAGAGGCCAACTCCCCAGGAATGATGTCAAATATAACCGCCGAAATGTTAGGTTGGGTTAGGTCAGGTTATATTACGTTATTGACGTATATAAATGTACCACGGAGACGTAGATGCCAACTCGCCATGAATGTTTTCAAATATTACCGCCGAGATGATAGGCTGGGTTAGGTTACGTTATATTACGTTATTGACGTTTATGAAGGTCAAACGGAGACGTAGAGGCCAACTCGCCAGGAATGATGTCAAATATTACCGCCGAAATGTTAGGTTGGGTTAGGTTAGGCTATATTACGTTATTGATGTATATGAAGGTCCCACGGAGACGTAGATGCCAAATCGCCATGAATGTTTTCAAATATTACCGCCGAGACGTTAGGTTCGGTTAGGTTAGGTTATATTACGTTATTGATGAATATAAAGGTCCCACGGAGACGTAGAGGCCAACTCGCCAGGAATGTTGTCAAATATTACCGCCGAGATGATAGGCTGGGTTAGGTTAGGTTATATTACGTTATGGTTGTCTATAAAGGTCCCACGGTGACGTAGAGTCCAACTCGCCAGGAATGTTTTCAAATATTACCGCCGAGATGTTAGGTTGGGTTAGGTTAGGCTATATTACGTTATTGATGTATATGAAGGTCCCACGGAGACGTAGATGCCAAATCGCCATGAATGTTTTCAAATATTACCGCCGAGATGTTAGGTTGGGTTAGGTTAGGCTATATTACGTTATTGATGTATATGAAGGTCCCACGGTGACGTAGAGTCCAACTCGCCAGGAATGTTTTCAAATATTACCGCCGAAAGGTTAGGTTGGGTTAGGTTAGGTTATATTACGTTATTGATGTATATAAATGTCCCACGGAGACGTAGAGGCCAACTCGCCAGGTATGTTTTCAAATATTACCGCCGAGATGATAGGCTGGGTTATGTTACGTTATATTACGTTATTGATGTTTATGAAGGTCAAACGGAGACGTAGAGGCCAACTCCCCAGGAATGATGTCAAATATAACCGCCGAAATGTTAGTTTGTGTTAGGTTAGGTTATATTACGTTATTGATGTATATAAATGTACCACGGAGACGCAGATGCCAACTCGCCATGAATGTTTTCAAATATTACCGCCGAGATGTTAGGTTGGGTTAGGTTAGGTTATATTACGTTATGGATGTCTATAAAGGTCCCACAGTGACGTAGAGGCCAACAAGCCAGGAATGTGATCAAATATTACCGCCGAGATGATAGGTTGGGTTAGGTTAAGTTATATTACGTTATTGATGTTTATGAAGGTCAAACGGAGACGTAGAGGCCAACTCGCCAGGAATGATGTCAAATATTACCGCCGAGATGATAGGCTGGGTTAGGTTAGGTTATATTACGTTATGGATGTCTATAAAGGTCCCACGGTGACGTAGAGTCCAACTCGCCAGGAATGTTTTCAAATATTACCGCCGAGATGTTAGGTTGGGTTAGGTTAGGCTATATTACGTTATTGATGTATATGAAGGTCCCACGGAGACGTAGATGCCAAATCGCCATGAATGTTTTCAAATATTACCGCCGAGATGTTAGGTTGGGTTAGGTTAGGCTATATTACGTTATTGATGTATATGAAGGTCCCACGGAGACGTAGATGCCAAATCGCCATGAATGTTTTCAAATATTACCGCCGAGACGTTAGGTTGGGTTAGGTTAGGTTATATTACGTTATTGATGTATATAAAGGTCCCACGGAGACGTAGAGCCCAACTCGCCAAGTATGTTTTCAAATATTACAGCCGAGATGTTAGGTGGGGTTAGGTAAGGTTATATTACTTTATTGATGTATATAAAGGTCCCACGGAGACGTAGAGGCCAACTCGCCAGGTATGTTTTCAAATATTACCGCCGAGATGTTAGGTTGGGTTAGGTTAGGTTATATTACGTTATTGATGTATATAAAGGTCCCACGGAGACGTCGAGGCCAACTCGCCAGGAATGTTTTCAAATATTACCGCCGAGATGTTAGGTTGGGTTAGGTTAGGTTATATTACGTTATTGATATATATGAAGGTTCCACGGAGACGCAGAGGCCAACTCGCCAGGGATGTTGTCAAATATTACCGCCGAGATGTTAGGTTGGGTTAGGTTAGGTTATATTACGTTATTGATCTATATAAATGTCCCACGGAGACAAAGAGGCCAACTCGCCAGGAATGTTGTCAAATATTACCGCCGAAATGTTAGGTTGGGTTAGGTTAGGTTATATTTCGTTATTGATGTATATGAAGGTTCCACGGAGACGCAGAGGCCAACTCGACAGGAATGTTTTCAAATATTACCGCCGAGATGTTAGGTTGGGTTAGGTTAGGTTATATTACGTTATTGATGTATATGAAGGTTCCACGGAGACGCAGAGGCCAACTCGCCAGGGATGTTGTCAAATATTACCGCCGAGATGTTAGGTTGAGTTAGGTTAGGTTATATTACGTTATTGATGTATATAAATGTCCCACGGAGACATAGAGGCCAACTCGCCAGGAATGTTGTCAAATATTACCGCCGAAATGTTAGGTTGGGTTAGGTTAGGCTATATTACGTTATGAATGTCTATAAAGGTCCCACGGTGACGTAGAGTCCAACTCGCCAGGAATGTTTTCAAATATTACCGCCGAAAAGTTAGGTTGGGATAGGTTAGGTTATATTACGTTATTGATGTATATAAATGTCCCACGGAGACGTAGAGGCCAACTCGCCAGGTATGTTTTCAAATATTAACGCCGAGATGATAGGCTGGGTTAGGTTACGTTATATTACGTTATTGATGTTTATGAAGGTCAAACGGAGACGTAGAGGCCAACTCCCCAGGAATGATGTCAAATATAACCGCCGAAATGTTAGGTTGGGTTAGGTCAGGTTATATTACGTTATTGACGTATATAAATGTACCACGGAGACGTAGATGCCAACTCGCCATGAATGTTTTCAAATATTACCGCCGAGATGATAGGCTGGGTTAGGTTACGTTATATTACGTTATTGACGTTTATGAAGGTCAAACGGAGACGTAGAGGCCAACTCGCCAGGAATGATGTCAAATATTACCGCCGAAATGTTAGGTTGGGTTAGGTTAGGCTATATTACGTTATTGATGTATATGAAGGTCCCACGGAGACGTAGATGCCAAATCGCCATGAATGTTTTCAAATATTACCGCGGAGACGTTAGGTTCGGTTAGGTTAGGTTATATTACGTTATTGATGAATATAAAGGTCCCACGGAGACGTAGAGGCCAACTCGCCAGGAATGTTGTCAAATATTACCGCCGAGATGATAGGCTGGGTTAGGTTAGGTTATATTACGTTACGGTTGTCTATAAAGGTCCCACGGTGACGTAGAGTCCAACTCGCCAGGAATGTTTTCAAATATTACCGCCGAGATGTTAGGTTGGGTTAGGTTAGGCTATATTACGTTATTGATGTATATGAAGGTCCCACGGAGACGTAGATGCCAAATCGCCATGAATGTTTTCAAATATTACCGCCGAGATGTTAGGTTGGGTTAGGTTAGGCTATATTACGTTATTGATGTATATGAAGGTCCCACGGTGACGTAGAGTCCAACTCGCCAGGAATGTTTTCAAATATTACCGCCGAAAGGTTAGGTTGGGTTAGGTTAGGTTATATTACGTTATTGATGTATATAAATGTCCCACGGAGACGTAGAGGCCAACTCGCCAGGTATGTTTTCAAATATTACCGCCGAGATGATAGGCTGGGTTATGTTACGTTATATTACGTTATTGATGTTTATGAAGGTCAAACGGAGACGTAGAGGCCAACTCCCCAGGAATGATGTCAAATATAACCGCCGAAATGTTAGTTTGTGTTAGGTTAGGTTATATTACGTTATTGATGTATATAAATGTACCACGGAGACGCAGATGCCAACTCGCCATGAATGTTTTCAAATATTACCGCCGAGATGTTAGGTTGGGTTAGGTTAGGTTATATTACGTTATGGATGTCTATAAAGGTCCCACAGTGACGTAGAGGCCAACAAGCCAGGAATGTGATCAAATATTACCGCCGAGATGATAGGTTGGGTTAGGTTAAGTTATATTACGTTATTGATGTTTATGAAGGTCAAACGGAGACGTAGAGGCCAACTCGCCAGGAATGATGTCAAATATTACCGCCGAGATGATAGGCTGGGTTAGGTTAGGTTATATTACGTTATGGATGTCTATAAAGGTCCCACGGTGACGTAGAGTCCAACTCGCCAGGAATGTTTTCAAATATTACCGCCGAGATGTTAGGTTGGGTTAGGTTAGGCTATATTACGTTATTGATGTATATGAAGGTCCCACGGAGACGTAGATGCCAAATCGCCATGAATGTTTTCAAATATTACCGCCGAGATGTTAGGTTGGGTTAGGTTAGGCTATATTACGTTATTGATGTATATGAAGGTCCCACGGAGACGTAGATGCCAAATCGCCATGAATGTTTTCAAATATTACCGCCGAGACGTTAGGTTGGGTTAGGTTAGGTTATATTACGTTATTGATGTATATAAAGGTCCCACGGAGACGTAGAGCCCAACTCGCCAAGTATGTTTTCAAATATTACAGCCGAGATGTTAGGTGGGGTTAGGTAAGGTTATATTACTTTATTGATGTATATAAAGGTCCCACGGAGACGTAGAGGCCAACTCGCCAGGTATGTTTTCAAATATTACCGCCGAGATGTTAGGTTGGGTTAGGTTAGGTTATATTACGTTATTGATGTATATAAAGGTCCCACGGAGACGTCGAGGCCAACTCGCCAGGAATGTTTTCAAATATTACCGCCGAGATGTTAGGTTGGGTTAGGTTAGGTTATATTACGTTATTGATGTATATGAAGGTTCCACGGAGACGCAGAGGCCAACTCGCCAGGGATGTTGTCAAATATTACCGCCGAGATGTTAGGTTGGGTTAGGTTAGGTTATATTACGTTATTGATCTATATAAATGTCCCACGGAGACAAAGAGGCCAACTCGCCAGGAATGTTGTCAAATATTACCGCCGAAATGTTAGGTTGGGTTAGGTTAGGTTATATTTCGTTATTGATGTATATGAAGGTTCCACGGAGACGCAGAGGCCAACTCGACAGGAATGTTTTCAAATATTACCGCCGAGATGTTAGGTTGGGTTAGGTTAGGTTATATTACGTTATTGATGTATATGAAGGTTCCACGGAGACGCAGAGGCCAACTCGCCAGGGATGTTGTCAAATATTACCGCCGAGATGTTAGGTTGAGTTAGGTTAGGTTATATTACGTTATTGATGTATATAAATGTCCCACGGAGACATAGAGGCCAACTCGCCAGGAATGTTGTCAAATATTACCGCCGAAATGTTAGGTTGGGTTAGGTTAGGCTATATTACGTTATGAATGTCTATAAAGGTCCCACGGTGACGTAGAGTCCAACTCGCCAGGAATGTTTTCAAATATTACCGCCGAAAAGTTAGGTTGGGTTAGGTTAGGTTATATTACGTTATTGATGTATATAAATGTCCCACGGAGACGTAGAGGCCAACTCGCCAGGTATGTTTTCAAATATTAACGCCGAGATGATAGGCTGGGTTAGGTTACGTTATATTACGTTATTGATGTTTATGAAGGTCAAACGGAGACGTAGAGGCCAACTCCCCAGGAATGATGTCAAATATAACCGCCGAAATGTTAGGTTGGGTTAGGTCAGGTTATATTACGTTATTGACGTATATAAATGTACCACGGAGACGTAGATGCCAACTCGCCATGAATGTTTTCAAATATTACCGCCGAGATGATAGGCTGGGTTAGGTTACGTTATATTACGTTATTGACGTTTATGAAGGTCAAACGGAGACGTAGAGGCCAACTCGCCAGGAATGATGTCAAATATTACCGCCGAAATGTTAGGTTGGGTTAGGTTAGGCTATATTACGTTATTGATGTATATGAAGGTCCCACGGAGACGTAGATGCCAAATCGCCATGAATGTTTTCAAATATTACCGCCGAGACGTTAGGTTCGGTTAGGTTAGGTTATATTACGTTATTGATGAATATAAAGGTCCCACGGAGACGTAGAGGCCAACTCGCCAGGAATGTTGTCAAATATTACCGCCGAGATGATAGGCTGGGTTAGGTTAGGTTATATTACGTTACGGTTGTCTATAAAGGTCCCACGGTGACGTAGAGTCCAACTCGCCAGGAATGTTTTCAAATATTACCGCCGAGATGTTAGGTTGGGTTAGGTTAGGCTATATTACGTTATTGATGTATATGAAGGTCCCACGGAGACGTAGATGCCAAATCGCCATGAATGTTTTCAAATATTACCGCCGAGATGTTAGGTTGGGTTAGGTTAGGCTATATTACGTTATTGATGTATATGAAGGTCCCACGGTGACGTAGAGTCCAACTCGCCAGGAATGTTTTCAAATATTACCGCCGAAAGGTTAGGTTGGGTTAGGTTAGGTTATATTACGTTATTGATGTATATAAATGTCCCACGGAGACGTAGAGGCCAACTCGCCAGGTATGTTTTCAAATATTACCGCCGAGATGATAGGCTGGGTTATGTTACGTTATATTACGTTATTGATGTTTATGAAGGTCAAACGGAGACGTAGAGGCCAACTCCCCAGGAATGATGTCAAATATAACCGCCGAAATGTTAGTTTGTGTTAGGTTAGGTTATATTACGTTATTGATGTATATAAATGTACCACGGAGACGCAGATGCCAACTCGCCATGAATGTTTTCAAATATTACCGCCGAGATGTTAGGTTGGGTTAGGTTAGGTTATATTACGTTATGGATGTCTATAAAGGTCCCACAGTGACGTAGAGGCCACCAAGCCAGGAATGTGATCAAATATTACCGCCGAGATGATAGGTTGGGTTAGGTTAAGTTATATTACGTTATTGATGTTTATGAAGGTCAAACGGAGACGTAGAGGCCAACTCGCCAGGAATGATGTCAAATATTACCGCCGAGATGATAGGCTGGGTTAGGTTAGGTTATATTACGTTATGGATGTCTATAAAGGTCCCACGGTGACGTAGAGTCCAACTCGCCAGGAATGTTTTCAAATATTACCGCCGAGATGTTAGGTTGGGTTAGGTTAGGCTATATTACGTTATTGATGTATATGAAGGTCCCACGGAGACGTAGATGCCAAATCGCCATGAATGTTTTCAAATATTACCGCCGAGATGTTAGGTTGGGTTAGGTTAGGCTATATTACGTTATTGATGTATATGAAGGTCCCACGGAGACGTAGATGCCAAATCGCCATGAATGTTTTCAAATATTACCGCCGAGACGTTAGGTTGGGTTAGGTTAGGTTATATTACGTTATTGATGTATATAAAGGTCCCACGGAGACGTAGAGCCCAACTCGCCAAGTATGTTTTCAAATATTACAGCCGAGATGTTAGGTGGGGTTAGGTAAGGTTATATTACTTTATTGATGTATATAAAGGTCCCACGGAGACGTAGAGGCCAACTCGCCAGGTATGTTTTCAAATATTACCGCCGAGATGTTAGGTTGGGTTAGGTTAGGTTATATTACGTTATTGATGTATATAAAGGTCCCACGGAGACGTCGAGGCCAACTCGCCAGGAATGTTTTCAAATATTACCGCCGAGATGTTAGGTTGGGTTAGGTTAGGTTATATTACGTTATTGATGTATATGAAGGTTCCACGGAGACGCAGAGGCCAACTCGCCAGGGATGTTGTCAAATATTACCGCCGAGATGTTAGGTTGGGTTAGGTTAGGTTATATTACGTTATTGATCTATATAAATGTCCCACGGAGACAAAGAGGCCAACTCGCCAGGAATGTTGTCAAATATTACCGCCGAAATGTTAGGTTGGGTTAGGTTAGGCTATATTACGTTATGGATGTCTATAAAGGTCCCACGGTGACGTAGAGTCCAACTCGCCAGGAATGTTTTCAAATATTACCGCCGAAAAGTTAGGTTGGGTTAGGTTAGGTTATATTACGTTACTGATGTATATAAATGTCCCACGGAGACGTAGAGGCCAACTCGCCAGGTATGTTTTCAAATATTACCGCCGAGATGATAGGCTGGGTTAGGTTACGTTATATTACGTTATTGATGTTTATGAAGGTCAAACGGAGACGTAGAGGCCAACTCCCCAGGAAAGATGTCAAATATAACCGCCGAAATGTTAGGTTGGGTTAGGTCAGGTTATATTACGTTATTGACGTATATAAATGTACCACGGAGACGTAGATGCCAACTCGCCATGAATGTTTTCAAATATTACCGCCGAGATGATAGGCTGGGTTAGGTTACGTTATATTACGTTATTGATGTTTATGAAGGTCAAACGGAGACGTAGAGGCCAACTCCCCAGGAATGATGTCAAATATAACCGCCGAAATGTTAGGTTGTGTTAGGTTAGGTTATATTACGTTATTGATGTATATAAATGTACCACGGAGACGTAGATGCCAACTCGCCATGAATGTTTTCAAATATTACCGCCGAGATGTTAGGTTGGGTTAGGTTAGGTTATATTACGTTATGGATGTCTATAAAGGTCCCACGGTGACGTAGAGGCCACCTCGCCAGGAATGTTTTCAAATATAACCGCCGAGATGTTAGGTTGGGTTAGGTTAGGTTATATCACGTTATAGATGTATATAAAGGTCCCGCGGAGACGTAGAGGCCAACAAGCCAGGAATGTGATCAAATATTACCGCCGAGATGATAGGTTGGGTTAGGTTACGTTATATTACGTTATTGATGTTTATGAAGGTCAAACGGAGACGTAGAGGCCAACTCGCCAGGAATGATGTCAAATATAACCGCCGAAATGTTAGGTTGTGTTAGGTTAGGTTATATTACGTTATTGATGTATATAAATGTACCACGGAGACGTAGATGCCAACTCGCCATGAATGTTTTCAAATATTACCGCCGAGATGTTAGGTTGGGTTAGGTTAGGTTATATTACGTTATGGATGTCTATAAAGGTCCCACGGTGACGTAGAGGCCACCTCGCCAGGAATGTTTTCAAATATAACCGCCGAGATGTTAGGTTGGGTTAGGTTAGGTTATATCACGTTATAGATGTATATAAAGGTCCCGCGGAGACGTAGAGGCCAACATGCCAGGAATGTGATCAAATATTACCGCCGAGATGATAGGTTGGGTTAGGTTACGTTATATTACGTTATTGATGTTTATGAAGGTCAAACGGAGACGTAGAGCCCAACTCGCCAGGAATGATGTCAAATATTACCGCCGAAATGTTAGGTTGGGTTTGGTTAGGCTATATTACGTTATTGATGTATATGAAGGTCCCACGGAGACGTAGATGCCAAATCGCCATGAATGTTTTCAAATATTACCGCCGAAACGTTAGGTTGGGTTAGGTTAGGTTATATTACGTTATTGATGAATATAAAGGTCCCACGGAGACGTAGAGGCCAACTCGCCAGGTATGTTTTCAAATATTACTGCCGAAATGTTAGGTTGGGTTAGGTTAGGTTATATTACGTTATAGATGTATATAAAGGTCCCACGGAGACATAGAGGCCAACTCGCCAGGAATGTTGTCAAATATTACCGCCGAGATGTTAGGTTGGCTTAGGTTACGTTATATTACGTTATTGATGTATATAAAATGTCCCACGGAGACGGAGAAGCCAACTCGCCAGGAGTGTTGTCAAATATTACCGCCGAGATGATAGGTTGGGTTAGGTTAGCTTATATATCTTTATTGATGTATATGAAGGTCCCACGGAGACGTAGAGGCCAACTCGCCAGGAATGATGTCAAATAATACCGCCGAGATGTTAGGTTGGGTTAGGTTACGTTATATTACGTTATTGATGTATATAAAATGTCCCACGGAGACGGAGAAGCCAACTCGCCAGGAATGTTGTCAAATATTACCGCCGAGATGTTAGATTGGGTTAGGTTAGGTTATATTACGTTATTGATGTATATGAAGGTCCCACGGAGACGTAGAGGCCAACTCGCCAGGAATATGGTCAAATATTACCGCCGAGATGTTATTTTGGGTTAGGATAGGTTATATTACGTTATTGATGTATATAAAGGTCCCGCGGAGACGTAGAGGCCAACAAGCTAGGAATGTGATCAAATATCACCGCCGAAATGTTAGGTTGGGTTAGGTTAGGTTATATTACGTTATTGATGTATATGAAGGTCCCACGGAGACGTAGAGGCCAACTCGCCAGGAATATGGTCAAATATTACCGCCGAGATGTTATTTTGGGTTAGGATAGGTTATATTACATTATTGATGTATATAAAGGTCCCACGGAGACGTAGAGGCCAACTCGCCAGGTATGTTTTCAAATATTACCGCCGAGATGTTAGGTTGGGTTAGGTTAGGTTATATTACGTTATTGATGTTTATGAAGGTCAAACGGAGACGTAGAGGCCAACTCGCCAGGAATGATGTCAAATATTACCGCCGAAATGTTAGGTTGGGTAAGGTTAGGTTATATCACGTTATAGATGTATATAAAGGTCCCGCGGAGACGTAGAGGCCAACTCGCCAGGAATGTTTTCAAATATTACCGCCGAGATGCTAGGTTGGGTTAGGATAGGTTATATTACGTTATTGATGTATATAAAGGTCCCTCGGAGAGGTAGAGGCCAACTCGCCAGGAATGTTGTCAAATATTACCTCCGAGATGTTAGGTTGGGTTAAGTTACGTTATATTACGTTATTGATACATATAAAGGTCAAACGGAGACGTAGAGGCTAACTCGCGAGGAATGATGTCAAATATAACCGCCGAGATGTTAGGTTGGGTTAGGTTAGGTTATATTACGTTATTGATGTATATAAAATGTCCCACAGAGACGGAGAAGCCAACTCGCCAGGATTGTTGTCAAATATTACCGCCGAGATGATAGGTTGGGCTAGGTTAGCTTATATATCGTTATTGATGTATATGAAGGTCCCACGGAGACGTAGAGGCCAACTCGCCAGTACTGATGTCAAATATTACCGCCGAGATGTTAGGTTGGATTAGGTTAGGTTATATTGCGTTATTGATGTATATAAAGGTCCCACGGAGACGTAGAGGCCAACTCGCCAGGTATGTTTTCAAATATTACCGCCGAGATGTTAGGTTGGGTTAGGTTAGGTTATATTGCGTTATTGATGTATATAAAGGTCCCACGGAGACGTAGAGGCCAACTCGCCAGGAATGTTGTCAAATATTACCGCCGAGATGCTAGGTTGGGTTAGGTTAGGTTATATTACGTTATTGATGTATATAAAGGTCAATCGGAGACGTAGAGGCCAACTCGCCAGGAATGATGTCAAATAATACCGCCGAGATGTTAGGTTGGCTTAGGTTACGTTATATTACGTTATTGATGTATATAAAATGTCCCACGGAGACGGAGAAGCCAACTCGCCACGAGTGTTGTCAAATATTACCGCCGAGATGTTAGATTGGGTTAGGTTAGGTTATATTACGTTATTGATGTATATGAAGGTCCCACGGAGACGTAGAGGCCAACTCGCCAGGAATATGGTCAAATATTACCGCCGAGATGTTATTTTGGGTTAGGATAGGTTATATTACGTTATTGATGTATATAAAAGTCCCACGGAGACGGAGAAGCCAACTCGCCAGGAATGTTGCCAAATATTACCGCGGAGATGATAGGTTGGGTTAGGTTACTTTACATTACGTTATTGATGTTTATGAAGGTCAAACGGAGACGTAGAGGCCAACTCGCCAGGTATGCTTTCAAATATTACCGCCGAGATATTAGGTTGGATTAGGTTAGGTTATATTACGTTATTGATGTATAAAAAGATCCCACGGAGACGTAGAGGCCAACTCGCCAGGTATGTTTTCAAATATTACTGCCGAAATGTTAGGTTGGGTTAGGTTAGGTTATATTACGTTATAGATGTATATAAAGGTCCCACGGAGACATAGAGGCCAACTCGCCAGGAATGTTGTCAAATATTACCGCCGAGATGTTAGGTTGGCTTAGGTTACGTTATATTACGTTATTGATGTATATAAAATGTCCCACGGAGACGGAGAAGCCAACTCGCCAGGAGTGTTGTCAAATATTACCGCCGAGATGATAGGTTGGGTTAGGTTAGCTTATATATCTTTATTGATGTATATGAAGGTCCCACGGAGACGTAGAGGCCAACTCGCCAGGAATGATGTCAAATAATACCGCCGAGATGTTAGGTTGGGTTAGGTTATGTTATATTACGTTATTGATGTATATAAAATGTCCCACGGAGACGGAGAAGCCAACTCGCCAGGAATGTTGTCAAATATTACCGCCGAGATGTTAGATTGGGTTAGGTTAGGTTATATTACGTTATTGATGTATATGAAGGTCCCACGGAGACGTAGAGGCCAACTCGCCAGGAATATGGTCAAATATTACCGCCGAGATGTTATTTTGGGTTAGGATAGGTTATATTACGTTATTGATGTATATAAAGGTCCCGCGGAGACGTAGAGGCCAACAAGCTAGGAATGTGATCAAATATCACCGCCGAAATGTTAGGTTGGGTTAGGTTAGGTTATATTACGTTATTGATGTATATAAATGTACCACGGAGACGTAGATGCCAACTCGCCATGAATGTTTTCAAATATTACCGCCGAGATGTTAGGTTGGGTTAGGTTAGGTTATATTACGTTATGGATGTCTATAAAGGTCCCACGGTGACGTAGAGGCCACCTCGCCAGGAATGTTTTCAAATATAACCGCCGAGATGTTAGGTTGGGTTAGGTTAGGTTATATCACGTTATAGATGTATATAAAGGTCCCGCGGAGACGTAGAGGCCAACATGCCAGGAATGTGATCAAATATTACCGCCGAGATGATAGGTTGGGTTAGGTTACGTTATATTACGTTATTGATGTTTATGAAGGTCAAACGGAGACGTAGAGCCCAACTCGCCAGGAATGATGTCAAATATTACCGCCGAAATGTTAGGTTGGGTTTGGTTAGGCTATATTACGTTATTGATGTATATGAAGGTCCCACGGAGACGTAGATGCCAAATCGCCATGAATGTTTTCAAATATTACCGCCGAAACGTTAGGTTGGGTTAGGTTAGGTTATATTACGTTATTGATGTATATGAAGGTCCCACGGAGACGTAGAGGCCAACTCGCCAGGAATATGGTCAAATATTACCGCCGAGATGTTATTTTGGGTTAGGATAGGTTATATTACATTATTGATGTATATAAAGGTCCCACGGAGACGTAGAGGCCAACTCGCCAGGTATGTTTTCAAATATTACCGCCGAGATGTTAGGTTGGGTTAGGTTAGGTTATATTACGTTATTGATGTTTATGAAGGTCAAACGGAGACGTAGAGGCCAACTCGCCAGGAATGATGTCAAATATTACCGCCGAAATGTTAGGTTGGGTAAGGTTAGGTTATATCACGTTATAGATGTATATAAAGGTCCCGCGGAGACGTAGAGGCCAACTCGCCAGGAATGTTTTCAAATATTACCGCCGAGATGCTAGGTTGGGTTAGGATAGGTTATATTACGTTATTGATGTATATAAAGGTCCCTCGGAGAGGTAGAGGCCAACTCGCCAGGAATGTTGTCAAATATTACCTCCGAGATGTTAGGTTGGGTTAAGTTACGTTATATTACGTTATTGATACATATAAAGGTCAAACGGAGACGTAGAGGCTAACTCGCGAGGAATGATGTCAAATATAACCGCCGAGATGTTAGGTTGGGTTAGGTTAGGTTATATTACGTTATTGATGTATATAAAATGTCCCACAGAGACGGAGAAGCCAACTCGCCAGGATTGTTGTCAAATATTACCGCCGAGATGATAGGTTGGGCTAGGTTAGCTTATATATCGTTATTGATGTATATGAAGGTCCCACGGAGACGTAGAGGCCAACTCGCCAGTACTGATGTCAAATATTACCGCCGAGATGTTAGGTTGGATTAGGTTAGGTTATATTGCGTTATTGATGTATATAAAGGTCCCACGGAGACGTAGATGCCAAATCGCCATGAATGTTTTCAAATATTACCGCCGAGACGTTAGGTTGGGTTAGGTTAGGTTATATTACGTTATTGATGTATATAAAGGTCCCACGGAGACGTAGAGCCCAACTCGCCAAGTATGTTTTCAAATATTACCGCCGAGATGTTAGGTTGGGTTAGGTTAGGTTATATTACTTTATTGATGTATATAAAGGTCCCACGGAGACGTAGAGGCCAACTCGCCAGGTATGTTTTCAAATATTACCGCCGAGATGTTAGGTTGGGTTAGGTTAGGTTATATTACGTTATTGATGTATACAAAGGTCCCACGGAGACGTCGAGGCCAACTCGCCATGAATGTTTTCAAATATTACCGCCGAGACGATAGGTTGGGTTAGCTTAGGTTATATTACGTAATTGATGTATATAAAGGTCCCAAGGAGACGTAGAGGCCAACTCGCCTGGTATGTTTTCAAATATTACCGCCGAGATGTTAGGTTGGGTTAGGTTAGGTTATATTACGTTATTTATGTATAAAAAGATCCCACGGAGACGGAGAAGCCAACTCGCCAGGAATGTTTTCAAATATTACCGCCGAGATGTTAGGTTGGGTTAGGTTAGGTTATATTACGTTATGGATGTCTATAAAGGTCCCACGGTGACGTAGAGGTCCCTCGCCAGGAATGTTTTCAAATATAACCGCCGAGATGTTAGGTTGGGTTAGGTTAGGTTATATCACGTTATAGATGTATATAAAGGTCCCGCGGAGACGTAGAGGCCAACAAGCCAGGAATGTGATCAAATATTACCGCCGAGATGATAGGTTGGGTTAGGTTACGTTATATTACGCTATTGATGTTTATGAAGGTCAAACGGAGACGTAGAGGCCAACTCGCCAGGAATGATGTCAAATATTACCGCCGAAATGTTAGGTTGGGTTAGGTTAGGCTAAATTACGTTATTGATGTATATGAAGGTCCCACGGAGACGTAGATGCCAAATCGCCATGAATGTTTTCAAATATTACCGCCGAGACGTTAGGTTGGGTTAGGTTAGGTTATATTACGTTATTGATGAATATAAATGTACCACGGAGACGTAGATGCCAACTCGCCATGAATGTTTTCAAATATTACCGCCGAGATGATAGGCTGGGTTAGGTTACGTTATATTACGTTATTGATGTTTATGAAGGTCAAACGGAGACGTAGAGGCCAACTCCCCAGGAATGATGTCAAATATAACCGCCGAAATGTTAGGTTGTGTTAGGTTAGGTTATATTACGTTATTGATGTATATAAATGTACCACGGAGACGTAGATGCCAACTCGCCATGAATGTTTTCAAATATTACCGCCGAGATGTTAGGTTGGGTTAGGTTAGGTTATATTACGTTATGGATGTCTATAAAGGTCCCACGGTGACGTAGAGGCCACCTCGCCAGGAATGTTTTCAAATATAACCGCCGAGATGTTAGGTTGGGTTAGGTTAGGTTATATCACGTTATAGATGTATATAAAGGTCCCGCGGAGACGTAGAGGCCAACAAGCCAGGAATGTGATCAAATATTACCGCCGAGATGATAGGTTGGGTTAGGTTACGTTATATTACGTTATTGATGTATATGAAGGTTCCACGGAGACGCAGAGGCCAACTCGCCAGGTATGTTTTCAAATATTACCGCCGAGATGATAGGCTGGGTTAGGTTACGTTATATTACGTTATTGATGTTTACGAAGGTCAAACGGAGACGTAGAGGCCACCTCGCCAGGAATGTTGTCAAATATTACCGCCGAGATGATAGGCTGGGTTAGGTTAGGTTATATTACGTTATGGATGTCTATAAAGGTCCCACGGTGACGTAGAGTCCAACTCGCCAGGAATGTTTTCAAATATTACCGCCGAGATGTTAGGTTGGGTTAGGTTAGGCTATATTACGTTACTGATGTATATGAAGGTCCCACGGAGACGTAGATGCCAAATCGCCATGAATGTTTTCAAATATTACCGCAGAGATGTTAGGTTGGGTTAGGTTAGGCTATATTACGTTATTGATGTATATGAAGGTCCCACGGAGACGTAGATGCCAAATCGCCATGAATGTTTTCAAATATTACCGCCGAGACGTTAGGTTGGGTTAGGTTAGGTTATATTACGTTATTGATGTATATAAAGGTCCCACGGAGACGTAGAGCCCAACTCGCCAAGTATGTTTTCAAATATTACCGCCGAGATGTTAGGTTGGGTTAGGTTAGGTTATATTACTTTATTGATGTATATAAAGGTCCCACGGAGACGTAGAGGCCAACTCGCCAGGTATGTTTTCAAATATTACCGCCGAGATGTTAGGTTGGGTTAGGTTAGGTTATATTACGTTATTGATGTATACAAAGGTCCCACGGAGACGTCGAGGCCAACTCGCCATGAATGTTTTCAAATATTACCGCCGAGACGATAGGTTGGGTTAGGTTAGGTTATATTACGTTATTGATGTATATAAAGGTCCCAAGGAGACGTAGAGGCCAACTCGCCTGGTATGTTTTCAAATATTACCGCCGAGATGTTAGGTTGGGTTAGGTTAGGTTATATTACGTTATTTATGTATAAAAAGATCCCACGGAGACGGAGAAGCCAACTCGCCAGGAATGTTTTCAAATATTACCGCCGAGATGTTAGGTTGGGTTAGGTTAGGTTATATTTCGTTATTGATGTATATGAAGGTTCCACGGAGACGCAGAGGCCAACTCGCCAGGTATGTTGTCAAATATTACCGCCGAGATGTTAGGTTGGGTTATGTTAGGTTATATTACGTTATTGATGTATATAAATGTCCCACGGGGACGGAGAAGCCAACTCGCCAGGAATGTTGTCAAATATTACCGCCGAAATGTTATGTTGGGTTAGGTTAGGCTATATTACGTTATTGATGTATATGAAGGTCCCACGGAGACGTAGATGCCAACTCGCCATGGATGTTTTCAAATATTACCGCCGAGATGTTAGGTTGGGTTAGGTTAGGTTATATTACGTTATGGATGTCTATAAAGGTCCCACGGTGACGTAGAGGTCCCTCGCCAGGAATGTTTTCAAATATAACCGCCGAGATGTTAGGTTGGGTTAGGTTAGGTTATATCACGTTATAGATGTATATAAAGGTCCCGCGGAGACGTAGAGGCCAACAAGCCAGGAATGTGATCAAATATTACCGCCGAGATGATAGGTTGGGTTAGGTTACGTTATATTACGCTATTGATGTTTATGAAGGTCAAACGGAGACGTAGAGGCCAACTCGCCAGGAATGATGTCAAATATTACCGCCGAAATGTTAGGTTGGGTTAGGTTAGGCTATATTACGTTATTGATGTATATGAAGGTCCCACGGAGACGTAGATGCCAAATCGCCATGAATGTTTTCAAATATTACCGCCGAGACGTTAGGTTGGGTTAGGTTAGGTTATATTACGTTATTGATGAATATAAATGTACCACGGAGACGTAGATGCCAACTCGCCATGAATGTTTTCAAATATTACCGCCGAGATGATAGGCTGGGTTAGGTTACGTTATATTACGTTATTGATGTTTATGAAGGTCAAACGGAGACGTAGAGGCCAACTCCCCAGGAATGATGTCAAATATAACCGCCGAAATGTTAGGTTGTGTTAGGTTAGGTTATATTACGTTATTGATGTATATAAATGTACCACGGAGACGTAGATGCCAACTCGCCATGAATGTTTTCAAATATTACCGCCGAGATGTTAGGTTGGGTTAGGTTAGGTTATATTACGTTATGGATGTCTATAAAGGTCCCACGGTGACGAAGAGGCCACCTCGCCAGGAATGTTTTCAAATATAACCGCCGAGATGTTAGGTTGGGTTAGGTTAGGTTATATCACGTTATAGATGTATATAAAGGTCCCGCGGAGACGTAGAGGCCAACAAGCCAGGAATGTGATCAAATATTACCGCCGAGATGATAGGTTGGGTTAGGTTACGTTATATTACGTTATTGATGTATATGAAGGTTCCACGGAGACGCAGAGGCCAACTCGCCAGGTATGTTGTCAAATATTACCGCCGAGATGTTAGGTTGGGCTAGGTTAGGTTATATTACGTTATTGATGTATATAAATGTCCCACGGAGACGGAGAAGCCAACTCGCCAGGAATGTTGTCAAATATTACCGCCGAAATGTTATGTTGGGTTAGGTTAGGCTATATTACGTTATTGATGTATATGAAGGTCCCACGGAGACGTAGATGCCAACTCGCCATGAATGTTTTCAAATATTACCGCCGAGATGTTAGGTTGGGTTAGGTTAGGTTATATTACGTTATGGATGTCTATAAAGGTCCCACGGTGACGTAGAGGTCCCTCGCCAGGAATGTTTTCAAATATAACCGCCGAGATGTTAGGTTGGGTTAGGTTAGGTTATATCACGTTATAGATGTATATAAAGGTCCCGCGGAGACGTAGAGGCCAACAAGCCAGGAATGTGATCAAATATTACCGCCGAGATGATAGGTTGGGTTAGGTTACGTTATATTACGCTATTGATGTTTATGAAGGTCAAACGGAGACGTAGAGGCCAACTCGCCAGGAATGATGTCAAATATTACCGCCGAAATGTTAGGTTGGGTTAGGTTAGGCTATATTACGTTATTGATGTATATGAAGGTCCCACGGAGACGTAGATGCCAAATCGCCATGAATGTTTTCAAATATTACCGCCGAGACGTTAGGTTGGGTTAGGTTAGGTTATATTACGTTATTGATGAATATAAATGTACCACGGAGACGTAGATGCCAACTCGCCATGAATGTTTTCAAATATTACCGCCGAGATGATAGGCTGGGTTAGGTTACGTTATATTACGTTATTGATGTTTATGAAGGTCAAACGGAGACGTGGAGGCCAACTCCCCAGGAATGATGTCAAATATAACCGCCGAAATGTTAGGTTGTGTTAGGTTAGGTTATATTACGTTATTGATGTATATAAATGTACCACGGAGACGTAGATGCCAACTCGCCATGAATGTTTTCAAATATTACCGCCGAGATGTTAGGTTGGGTTAGGTTAGGTTATATTACGTTATGGATGTCTATAAAGGTCCCACGGTGACGTAGAGGCCACCTCGCCAGGAATGTTTTCAAATATAACCGCCGAGATGTTAGGTTGGGTTAGGTTAGGTTATATCACGTTATAGATGTATATAAAGGTCCCGCGGAGACGTAGAGGCCAACAAGCCAGGAATGTGATCAAATATTACCGCCGAGATGATAGGTTGGGTTAGGTTACGTTATATTACGTTATTGATGTATATGAAGTTTCCACGGAGACGCAGAGGCCAACTCGCCAGGTATGTTGTCAAATATTACCGCCGAGATGTTAGGTTGGGCTAGGTTAGGTTATATTACGTTATTGATGTATATAAATGTCCCACGGAAACGGAGAAGCCAACTCGCCAGGAATGTTGTCAAATATTACCGCCGAAATGTTATGTTGGGTTAGGTTAGGCTATATTACGTTATTGATGTATATGAAGGTCCCACGGAGACGTAGATGCCAACTCGCCATGAATGTTTTCAAATATTACCGCCGAGATGTTAGGTTGGGTTAGGTTAGGTTATATTACGTTATGGATGTCTATAAAGGTCCCACGGTGACGTAGAGGCCACCTCGCCAGGAATGTTTTCAAATATAACCGCCGAGATGTTAGGTTGGGTTAGGTTAGGTTATATCACGTTATAGATGTATATAAAGGTCCCGCGGAGACGTAGAGGCCAACAAGCCAGGAATGTGATCAAATATTACCGCCGAGATGATAGGTTGGGTTAGGTTACGTTATATTACGTTATTGATGTTTATGAAGGTCAAACGGAGACGTAGAGGCCAACTCGCCAGGAATGATGTCAAATATTACCGCCGAAATGTTAGGTTGGGTTAGGTTAAGCTATATTACGTTATTGATGTATATGAAGGTCCCACGGAGACGTAGATGCCAAATCGCCATGAATGTTTTCAAATATTACCGCCGAGACGTTAGGTTGGGTTAGGTTAGGTTATATTACGTTATTGATGAATATAAAGGTCCCACGGAGACGTAGAGGCCAACTCGCCAGGTACGTTTTCAAATATTACCGCCGAAATGTTAGGTTGGGTTAGGTTAGGTTATATTACGTTATAGATGTATATAAAGGTCCCACGGAGACATAGAGGCCAACTCGCCAGGAATGTTGTCAAATATTACCGCCGAGATGATAGGCTGGGTTAGGTTAGGTTATATTACGTTATGGATGTCTATAAAGGTCCCACGGTGACGTAGAGTCCAACTCGCCAGGAATGTTTTCAAATATTACCGCCGAGATGTTAGGTTGGGTTAGGTTAGGCTATATTACGTTATTGATGTATATGAAGGTCCCACGGAGACGTAGATGCCAAATCGCCATGAATGTTTTCAAATATTACCGCCGAGATGTTAGGTTGGGTTAGGTTAGGCTATATTACGTTATTGATGTATATGAAGGTCCCACGGAGACGTAGATGCCAAATCGCCATGAATGTTTTCAAATATTACCGCCGAGACGTTAGGTTGGGTTAGGTTAGGTTATATTACGTTATTGATGTATATAAAGGTCCCACGGAGACGTAGAGCCCAACTCGCCAAGTATGTTTTCAAATATTACCGCCGAGATGTTAGGTTGGGTTAGGTTAGGTTATATTACTTTATTGATGTATATAAAGGTCCCACGGAGACGTAGAGGCCAACTCGCCAGGTATGTTTTCAAATATTACCGCCGAGATGTTAGGTTGGGTTAGGTTAGGTTATATTACGTTATTGATGTATATAAAGGTCCCACGGAGACGCCGAGGCCAACTCGCCAGGAATGTTTTCAAATATTACCGCCGAGACGTTAGGTTGGGTTAGGTTAGGTTATATTACGTTATTGATGTATATGAAGGTTCCACGGAGACGCAGAGGCCAACTCGCCAGGGATGTTGTCAAATATTACCGCCGAGATGTTAGGTTGGGTTAGGTTAGGTTATATTACGTTATTGATGTATATAAATGTCCCACGGAGACATAGAGGTCAACTCGCCAGGAATGTTGTCAAATATTACCGCCGAAATGTTAGGTTGGGTTAGGTTAGGCTATATTACGTTATGGATGTCTATAAAGGTCCCACGGTGACGTAGAGTCCAACTCGCCAGGAATGTTTTCAAATATTACCGCCGAAAAGTTAGGTTGGGTTAGGTTAGGTTATATTACGTTATTGATGTATATAAATGTCCCGCGGAGACGTAGAGGCCAACAAGCCAGGAATGTGATCAAATATTACCGCCGAGATGATAGGTTGGGTTAGGTTACGTTATATTACGCTATTGATGTTTATGAAGGTCAAACGGAGACGTAGAGGCCAACTCGCCAGGAATGATGTCAAATATTACCGCCGAAATGTTAGGTTGGGTTAGGTTAGGCTATATTACGTTATTGATGTATATGAAGGTCCCACGGAGACGTAGATGCCAAATCGCCATGAATGTTTTCAAATATTACCGCCGAGACGTTAGGTTGGGTTAGGTTAGGTTATATTACGTTATTGATGAATATAAATGTACCACGGAGACGTAGATGCCAACTCGCCATGAATGTTTTCAAATATTACCGCCGAGATGTTATGTTGGGTTAGGTTAGGTTATATCACGTTATAGATGTATATAAAGGTCCCGCGGAGACGTAGAGGCCAACAAGCCAGGAATGTGATCAAATATTACCGCCGAGATGATAGGTTGGGTTAGGTTACGTTATATTACGTTATTGATGTATATGAAGGTTCCACGGAGACGCAGAGGCCAACTCGCCAGGTATGTTGTCAAATATTACCGCCGAGATGTTAGGTTGGGCTAGGTTAGGTTATATTACGTTATTGATGTATATAAATGTCCCACGGAGACGGAGAAGCCAACTCGCCAGGAATGTTGTCAAATATTACCGCCGAAATGTTATGTTGGGTTAGGTTAGGCTATATTACGTTATTGATGTATATGAAGGTCCCACGGAGACGTAGATGCCAACTCGCCATGGATGTTTTCAAATATTACCGCCGAGATGTTAGGTTGGGTTAGGTTAGGTTATATTACGTTATGGATGTCTATAAAGGTCCCACGGTGACGTAGAGGCCACCTCGCCAGGAATGTTTTCAAATATAACCGCCGAGATGTTAGGTTGGGTTAGGTTAGGTTATATCACGTTATAGATGTATATAAAGGTCCCGCGGAGACGTAGAGGCCAACAAGCCAGGAATGTGATCAAATATTACCGCCGAGATGATAGGTTGGGTTAGGTTACGTTATATTACGTTATTGATGTTTATGAAGGTCAAACGGAGACGTAGAGGCCAACTCGCCAGGAATGATGTCAAATATTACCGCCGAAATGTTAGGTTGGGTTAGGTTAAGCTATATTACGTTATTGATGTATATGAAGGTCCCACGGAGACGTAGATGCCAAATCGCCATGAATGTTTTCAAATATTACCGCCGAGACGTTAGGTTGGGTTAGGTTAGGTTATATTACGTTATTGATGAATATAAAGGTCCCACGGAGACGTAGAGGCCAACTCGCCAGGTACGTTTTCAAATATTACCGCCGAAATGTTAGGTTGGGTTAGGTTAGGTTATATTACGTTATAGATGTATATAAAGGTCCCACGGAGACATAGAGGCCAACTCGCCAGGAATGTTGTCAAATATTACCGCCGAGATGATAGGCTGGGTTAGGTTAGGTTATATTACGTTATGGATGTCTATAAAGGTCCCACGGTGACGTAGAGTCCAACTCGCCAGGAATGTTTTCAAATATTACCGCCGAGATGTTAGGTTGGGTTAGGTTAGGCTATATTACGTTATTGATGTATATGAAGGTCCCACGGAGACGTAGATGCCAAATCGCCATGAATGTTTTCAAATATTACCGCCGAGATGTTAGGTTGGGTTAGGTTAGGCTATATTACGTTATTGATGTATATGAAGGTCCCACGGAGACGTAGATGCCAAATCGCCATGAATGTTTTCAAATATTACCGCCGAGACGTTAGGTTGGGTTAGGTTAGGTTATATTACGTTATTGATGTATATGAAGGTTCCACGGAGACGCAGAGGCCAACTCGCCAGGGATGTTGTCAAATATTACCGCCGAGATGTTAGGTTGGGTTAGGTTAGGTTATATTACGTTATTGATGTATATAAATGTCCCACGGAGACATAGAGGTCAACTCGCCAGGAATGTTGTCAAATATTACCGCCGAAATGTTAGGTTGGGTTAGGTTAGGCTATATTACGTTATGGATGTCTATAAAGGTCCCACGGTGACGTAGAGTCCAACTCGCCAGGAATGTTTTCAAATATTACCGCCGAAAAGTTAGGTTGGGTTAGGTTAGGTTATATTACGTTATTGATGTATATAAATGTCCCGCGGAGACGTAGAGGCCAACAAGCCAGGAATGTGATCAAATATTACCGCCGAGATGATAGGTTGGGTTAGGTTACGTTATATTACGCTATTGATGTTTATGAAGGTCAAACGGAGACGTAGAGGCCAACTCGCCAGGAATGATGTCAAATATTACCGCCGAAATGTTAGGTTGGGTTAGGTTAGGCTATATTACGTTATTGATGTATATGAAGGTCCCACGGAGACGTAGATGCCAAATCGCCATGAATGTTTTCAAATATTACCGCCGAGACGTTAGGTTGGGTTAGGTTAGGTTATATTACGTTATTGATGAATATAAATGTACCACGGAGACGTAGATGCCAACTCGCCATGAATGTTTTCAAATATTACCGCCGAGATGATAGGCTGGGTTAGGTTACGTTATATTACGTTATTGATGTTTATGAAGGTCAAACGGAGACGTAGAGGCCAACTCCCCAGGAATGATGTCAAATATAACCGCCGAAATGTTAGGTTGTGTTAGGTTAGGTTATATTACGTTATTGATGTATATAAATGTACCACGGAGACGTAGATGCCAACTCGCCATGAATGTTTTCAAATATTACCGCCGAGATGTTAGGTTGGGTTAGGTTAGGTTATATTACGTTATGGATGTCTATAAAGGTCCCACGGTGACGTAGAGGCCACCTCGCCAGGAATGTTTTCAAATATAACCGCCGAGATGTTATGTTGGGTTAGGTTAGGTTATATCACGTTATAGATGTATATAAAGGTCCCGCGGAGACGTAGAGGCCAACAAGCCAGGAATGTGATCAAATATTACCGCCGAGATGATAGGTTGGGTTAGGTTACGTTATATTACGTTATTGATGTATATGAAGGTTCCACGGAGACGCAGAGGCCAACTCGCCAGGTATGTTGTCAAATATTACCGCCGAGATGTTAGGTTGGGCTAGGTTAGGTTATATTACGTTATTGATGTATATAAATGTCCCACGGAGACGGAGAAGCCAACTCGCCAGGAATGTTGTCAAATATTACCGCCGAAATGTTATGTTGGGTTAGGTTAGGCTATATTACGTTATTGATGTATATGAAGGTCCCACGGAGACGTAGATGCCAACTCGCCATGGATGTTTTCAAATATTACCGCCGAGATGTTAGGTTGGGTTAGGTTAGGTTATATTACGTTATGGATGTCTATAAAGGTCCCACGGTGACGTAGAGGCCACCTCGCCAGGAATGTTTTCAAATATAACCGCCGAGATGTTAGGTTGGGTTAGGTTAGGTTATATCACGTTATAGATGTATATAAAGGTCCCGCGGAGACGTAGAGGCCAACAAGCCAGGAATGTGATCAAATATTACCGCCGAGATGATAGGTTGGGTTAGGTTACGTTATATTACGTTATTGATGTTTATGAAGGTCAAACGGAGACGTAGAGGCCAACTCGCCAGGAATGATGTCAAATATTACCGCCGAAATGTTAGGTTGGGTTAGGTTAAGCTATATTACGTTATTGATGTATATGAAGGTCCCACGGAGACGTAGATGCCAAATCGCCATGAATGTTTTCAAATATTACCGCCGAGACGTTAGGTTGGGTTAGGTTAGGTTATATTACGTTATTGATGAATATAAAGGTCCCACGGAGACGTAGAGGCCAACTCGCCAGGTACGTTTTCAAATATTACCGCCGAAATGTTAGGTTGGGTTAGGTTAGGTTATATTACGTTATAGATGTATATAAAGGTCCCACGGAGACATAGAGGCCAACTCGCCAGGAATGTTGTCAAATATTACCGCCGAGATGATAGGCTGGGTTAGGTTAGGTTATATTACGTTATGGATGTCTATAAAGGTCCCACGGTGACGTAGAGTCCAACTCGCCAGGAATGTTTTCAAATATTACCGCCGAGATGTTAGGTTGGGTTAGGTTAGGCTATATTACGTTATTGATGTATATGAAGGTCCCACGGAGACGTAGATGCCAAATCGCCATGAATGTTTTCAAATATTACCGCCGAGATGTTAGGTTGGGTTAGGTTAGGCTATATTACGTTATTGATGTATATGAAGGTCCCACGGAGACGTAGATGCCAAATCGCCATGAATGTTTTCAAATATTACCGCCGAGACGTTAGGTTGGGTTAGGTTAGGTTATATTACGTTATTGATGTATATGAAGGTTCCACGGAGACGCAGAGGCCAACTCGCCAGGGATGTTGTCAAATATTACCGCCGAGATGTTAGGTTGGGTTAGGTTAGGTTATATTACGTTATTGATGTATATAAATGTCCCACGGAGACATAGAGGCCAACTCGCCAGGAATGTTGTCAAATATTACCGCCGAAATGTTAGGTTGGGTTAGGTTAGGCTATATTACGTTATGGATGTCTATAAAGGTCCCACGGTGACGTAGAGTCCAACTCGCCAGGAATGTTTTCAAATATTACCGCCGAAAAGTTAGGTTGGGTTAGGTTAGGTTATATTACGTTATTGATGTATATAAATGTCCCACGGAGACGTAGAGGCCAACTCGCCAGGTATGTTTTCAAATATTACCGCCGAGATGATAGGCTGGGTTAGGTTACGTTATATTACGTTATTGATGTTTATGAAGGTCAAACGGAGACATAGAGGCCAACTCCCCAGGAATGATGTCAAATATATCCGCCGAAATGTTAGGTTGGGTTAGGTCAGGTTATATTACGTTATTGACGTATATAAATGTCCCACGGAGACGGAGAAGCCAACTCGCCAGGAATGTTGTCAAATATTACCGCCGAAATGTTATGTTGGGTTAGGTTAGGCTATATTACGTTATTGATGTATATGAAGGTCCCACGGAGACGTAGATGCCAACTCGCCATGGATGTTTTCAAATATTACCGCCGAGATGTTAGGTTGGGTTAGGTTAGGTTATATTACGTTATGGATGTCTATAAAGGTCCCACGGTGACGTAGAGGTCCCTCGCCAGGAATGTTTTCAAATATAACCGCCGAGATGTTAGGTTGGGTTAGGTTAGGTTATATCACGTTATAGATGTATATAAAGGTCCCGCGGAGACGTAGAGGCCAACAAGCCAGGAATGTGATCAAATATTACCGCCGAGATGATAGGTTGGGTTAGGTTACGTTATATTACGCTATTGATGTTTATGAAGGTCAAACGGAGACGTAGAGGCCAACTCGCCAGGAATGATGTCAAATATTACCGCCGAAATGTTAGGTTGGGTTAGGTTAGGCTATATTACGTTATTGATGTATATGAAGGTCCCACGGAGACGTAGATGCCAAATCGCCATGAATGTTTTCAAATATTACCGCCGAGACGTTAGGTTGGGTTAGGTTAGGTTATATTACGTTATTGATGAATATAAATGTACCACGGAGACGTAGATGCCAACTCGCCATGAATGTTTTCAAATATTACCGCCGAGATGATAGGCTGGGTTAGGTTACGTTATATTACGTTATTGATGTTTATGAAGGTCAAACGGAGACGTAGAGGCCAACTCCCCAGGAATGATGTCAAATATAACCGCCGAAATGTTAGGTTGTGTTAGGTTAGGTTATATTACGTTATTGATGTATATAAATGTACCACGGAGACGTAGATGCCAACTCGCCATGAATGTTTTCAAATATTACCGCCGAGATGTTAGGTTGGGTTAGGTTAGGTTATATTACGTTATTGATGTATATAAAGGTCCCACGGAGACGTAGAGCCCAACTCGCCAAGTATGTTTTCAAATATTACCGCCGAGATGTTAGGTTGGGTTAGGTTAGGTTATATTACTTTATTGATGTATATAAAGGTCCCACGGAGACGTAGAGGCCAACTCGCCAGGTATGTTTTCAAATATTACCGCCGAGATGTTAGGTTGGGTTAGGTTAGGTTATATTACGTTATTGATGTATATAAAGGTCCCACGGAGACGCCGAGGCCAACTCGCCAGGAATGTTTTCAAATATTACCGCCGAGATGTTAGGTTGGGTTAGGTTAGGTTATATTACGTTATTGATGTATATGAAGGTTCCACGGAGACGCAGAGGCCAACTCGCCAGGGATGTTGTCAAATATTACCGCCGAGATGTTAGGTTGGGTTAGGTTAGGTTATATTACGTTATTGATGTATATAAATGTCCCACGGAGACGGAGAAGCCAACTCGCCAGGAATGTTGTCAAATATTACCGCCGAAATGTTATGTTGGGTTAGGTTAGGCTATATTACGTTATTGATGTATATGAAGGTCCCACGGAGACGTAGATGCCAACTCGCCATGGATGTTTTCAAATATTACCGCCGAGATGTTAGGTTGGGTTAGGTTAGGTTATATTACGTTATGGATGTCTATAAAGGTCCCACGGTGACGTAGAGGTCCCTCGCCAGGAATGTTTTCAAATATAACCGCTGAGATGTTAGGTTGGGTTAGGTTAGGTTATATCACGTTATAGATGTATATAAAGGTCCCGCGGAGACGTAGAGGCCAACAAGCCAGGAATGTGATCAAATATTACCGCCGAGATGATAGGTTGGGTTAGGTTACGTTATATTACGCTATTGATGTTTATGAAGGTCAAACGGAGACGTAGAGGCCAACTCCCCAGGAATGATGTCAAATATAACCGCCGAAATGTTAGGTTGTGTTAGGTTAGGTTATATTACGTTATTGATGTATATAAATGTACCACGGAGACGTAGATGCCAACTCGCCATGAATGTTTTCAAATATTACCGCCGAGATGTTAGGTTGGGTTAGGTTAGGTTATATTACGTTATGGATGTCTATAAAGGTCCCACGGTGACGTAGAGGCCACCTCGCCAGGAATGTCTTCAAATATAACCGCCGAGATGTTAGGTTGGGTTAGGTTAGGTTATATCACGTTATAGATGTATATAAAGGTCCCGCGGAGACGTAGAGGCCAACAAGCCAGGAATGTGATCAAATATTACCGCCGAGATGATAGGCTGGGTTAGGTTAGGTTATATTACGTTATGGATGTCTATAAAGGTCCCACGGTGACGTAGAGTCCAACTCGCCAGGAATGTTTTCAAATATTACCGCCGAGATGTTAGGTTGGGTTAGGTTAGGCTATATTACGTTATTGATGTATATGAAGGTCCCACGGAGACGTAGATGCCAAATCGCCATGAATGTTTTCAAATATTACCGCCGAGATGTTAGGTTGGGTTAGGTTAGGCTATATTACGTTATTGATGTATATGAAGGTCCCACGGAGACGTAGATGCCAAATCGCCATGAATGTTTTCAAATATTACCGCCGAGACGTTAGGTTGGGTTAGGTTAGGTTATATTACGTTATTGATGTATATAAAGGTCCCACGGAGACGTAGAGCCCAACTCGCCAAGTATGTTTTCAAATATTACCGCCGAGATGTTAGGTTGGGTTAGGTTAGGTTATATTACTTTATTGATGTATATAAAGGTCCCACGGAGACGTAGAGGCCAACTCGCCAGGTATGTTTTCAAATATTACCGCCGAGATGTTAGGTTGGGTTAGGTTAGGTTATATTACGTTATTGATGTATATAAAGGTCCCACGGAGACGTCGAGGCCAACTCGCCAGGAAATTTTTCAAATATTACCGCCGAGATGTTAGGTTGGGTTAGGTTAGGTTATATTACGTTATAGATGTATATAAATGTCCCACGGAGACGTAGATGCCAAATCGCCATGAATGTTTTCAAATATTACCGCCGAGACGTTAGGTTGGGTTAGGTTAGGCTATATTACGTTATTGATGTATATGAAGGTCCCACGGAGACGTAGATGCCAAATCGCCAGGAATGTTTTCAAATATAACCGCCGAGATGTTAGGTTGGGTTAGGTTAGGTTATATCACGTTATAGATGTATATAAAGGTCCCGCGGAGACGTAGAGGCCAACAACCCAGGAATGTGATCAAATATTACCGCCGAGATGATAGGTTGGGTTAGCTTACGTTATATTACGCTATTGATGTTTATGAAGGTCAAACGGAGACGTAGAGGCCAACTCCCCAGGAATGATGTCAAATATAACCGCCGAAATGTTAGGTTGTGTTAGGTTAGGTTATATTACGTTATTGATGTATATAAATGTACCACGGAGACGTAGATGCCAACTCGCCATGAATGTTTTCAAATATTACCGCCGAGATGTTAGGTTGGGTTAGGTTAGGTTATATTACGTTATGGATGTCTATAAAGGTCCCACGGTGACGTAGAGGCCACCTCGCCAGGAATGTTTTCAAATATAACCGCCGAGATTTTCGGTTGGGTTAGGTTAGGTTATATCACGTTATAGATGTATATAAAGGTCCCGCGGAGACGTAGAGGCCAACAAGCCAGGAATGTGATCAAATATTACCGCCGAGATGATAGGTTGGGTTAGGTTACGTTATATTACGTTATTGATGTATATGAAGGTTCCACGGAGACGCAGAGGCCAACTCGCCAGGTATGTTGTCAAATATTACCGCCGAGATGTTAGGTTGGGCTAGGTTAGGTTATATTACGTTATTGATGTATATAAATGTCCCACGGAGACGGAGAAGCCAACTCGCCAGGAATGTTGTCAAATATTACCGCCCAGATGTTAGGTTGGGTTAGGTTAGGCTATATTACGTTATTGATGTATATGAAGGTCCCACGGAGACGTAGATGCCAACTCGCCATGGATGTTTTCAAATATTACCGCCGAGATGTTAGGTTGTGTTAGGTTAGGTTATATTACGTTATGGATGTCTATAAAGGTCCCACGGTGACGTAGAGGTCCCTCGCCAGGAATGTTTTCAAATATAACCGCCGAGACGTTAGGTTGGGTTAGGTTAGGTTATATCACGTTATAGATGTATATAAAGGTCCCGCGGAGACGTAGAGGCCAACAAGCCAGGAATGTGATCAAATATTACCGCCGAGATGATAGGTTGGGTTAGGTTACGTTATATTACGCTATTGATGTTTATGAAGGTCAAACGGAGACGTAGAGGCCAACTCGCCAGGAATGATGTCAAATATTACCGCCGAAATGTTAGGTTGGGTTAGGTTAGGCTATATTACGTTATTGATGTATATGAAGGTCCCACGGAGACGTAGATGCCAAATCGCCAGGAATGTTTTCAAATATAACCGCCGAGATGTTAGGTTGGGTTAGGTTAGGCTATATTACGTTATTGATGTATATGAAGGTCCCACGGAGACGTAGATGCCAAATCGCCATGAATGTTTTCAAATATTACCGCCGAGACGTTAGGTTGGGTTAGGTTAGGTTATATTACGTTATTGATGTATATAAAGGTCCCACGGAGACGTAGAGCCCAACTCGCCAAGTATGTTTTCAAATATTGCCGCCGAGATGTTAGGTTGGGTTAGGTTAGGTTATATTATTTTATTGATGTATATAAAGGTCCCACGGAGACGTAGAGGCCAACTCGCCAGGTATGTTTTCAAATATTACCGCCGAGATGTTAGGTTGGGTTAGGTTAGGTTATATTACGTTATTGATGTATATAAAGGTCCCACGGAGACGTCGAGGCCAACTCGCCAGGAATGTTTTCAAATATTACCGCCGAGATGTTAGGTTGGGTTAGGTTAGGTTATATTACGTTATAGATGTATATAAATGTCCCACGGAGACGTAGATGCCAAATCGCCATGAATGTTTTCAAATATTACCGCCGAGACGTTAGGTTGGGTTAGGTTAGGTTATATTACGTTATTGATGTATATAAAGGTCCCAAGGAGACGTAGAGGCCAACTCGCCCGGTATGTTTTCAAATATTACCGCCGAGATGTTAGGTTGGGTTAGGTTAGGTTATATTACGTTATTTATGTATAAAAAGATCCCACGGAGACGGAGAAGCCAACTCGCCAGGAATGTTTTCAAATATTACCGCCGAGATGTTAGGTTGGGTTAGGTTAGGTTATATTTCGTTATTGATGTATATGAAGGTTCCACGGAGACGCAGAGGCCAACTCGCCAGGGATGTTGTCAAATATTACCGCCGAGATGTTAGGTTGGGTTAGGTTAGGTTATATTACGTTATTGATGTATATAAATGTCCCACGGAGACGTAGAGGCCAACTCGCCAGGTATGTTTTCAAATATTACCGCCGAGATGATAGGCTGGGTTAGGTTACGTTATATTACGTTATTGATGTTTATGAAGGTCAAACGGAGACGTAGAGGCCAACTCCCCAGGAATGATGTCAAATATAACCGCCGAAATGTTAGGTTGTGTTAGGTTAGGTTATATTACGTTATTGATGTATATAAATGTACCACGGAGACGTAGATGCCAACTCGTCATGAATGTTTTGAAATATTACCGCCGAGATGTTAGGTTGGGTTAGGTTAGGTTATATTACGTTATGGATGTCTATAAAGGTCCCACGGTGACGTAGAGGCCACCTCGCCAGGAATGTTTTCAAATATAACCGCCGAGATGTTACGTTGGGTTAGGTTAGGTTATATCACGTTATAGATGTATATAAAGGTCCCGCGGAGACGTAGAGGCCAACATGCCAGGAATGTGATCAAATATTACCGCCGAGATGATAGGTTGGGTTAGGTTAGGCTATATTACGTTATTGATGTATATGAAGGTCCCACGGAGACGTAGATGCCAAATCGCCATGAATGTTTTCAAATATTACCGCCCAGATGTTAGGTTGGGTTAGGTTAGGCTATATTACGTTATTGATGTATATGAAGGTCCCACGGAGACGTAGATGCCAAATCGCCATGAATGTTTTCAAATATTACCGCCGAGACGTTAGGTTGGGTTAGGTTAGGTTATATTACGTTATTGATGTTTATGAAGGTCAAACGGAGACGTAGAGCCCAACTCGCCAGGAATGATGTCAAATATTACCGCCGAAATGTTAGGTTGGGTTTGGTTAGGCTATATTACGTTATTGATGTATATGAAGGTCCCACGGAGACGTAGATGCCAAATCGCCAGGTATGTTTTCAAATATTACCGCCGAAATGTTAGGTTGGGTTAGGTTAGGTTATATTACGTTATAGATGTATATAAAGGTCCCACGGAGACATAGAGGCCAACTCGCCAGGAATGTTGTCAAATATTACCGCCGAGATGATAGGCTGGGTTAGGTTAGGTTATATTACGTTATGGATGTCTATAAAGGTCCCACGGTGACGTAGAGTCCAACTCGCCAGGAATGTTTTCAAATATTACCGCCGAGATGTTAGGTTGGGTTAGGTTAGGCTATATTACGTTATTGATGTATATGAAGGTCCCACGGAGACGTAGATGCCAAATCGCCATGAATGTTTTCAAATATTACCGCAGAGATGTTAGGTTGGATTAGGTTAGGCTATATTACGTTATTGATGTATATGAAGGTCCCACGGAGACGTAGATGCCAAATCGCCATGAATGTTTTCAAATATTACCGCCGAGACGTTAGGTTGGGTTAGGTTAGGTTATATTACGTTATTGATGTATATAAAGGTCCCAAGGAGACGTAGAGGCCAAATCGCCTGGTATGTTTTCAAATATTACCGCCGAGATGTTAGGTTGGGTTAGGTTAGGTTATATTACGTTATTTATGTATAAAAAGATCCCACGGAGACGGAGAAGCCAACTCGCCAGGAATGTTTTCAAATATTACCGCCGAGATGTTAGGTTGGGTTAGGTTAGGTTATATTTCGTTATTGATGTATATGAAGGTTCCACGGAGACGCAGAGGCCAACTCGCCAGGTATGTTGTCAAATATTACCGCCGAGATGTTAGGTTGGGTTAGGTTAGGTTATATTACGTTATTGATGTATATAAATGTCCCACGGAGACGGAGAAGCCAACTCGCCAGGAATGTTGTCAAATATTACCGCCGAAATGTTATGTTGGGTTAGGTTAGGCTATATTACGTTATTGATGTATATGAAGGTCCCACGGAGACGTAGATGCCAACTCGCCATGGATGTTTTCAAATATTACCGCCGAGATGTTAGGTTGGGTTAGGTTAGGTTATATTACGTTATGGATGTCTATAAAGGTCCCACGGTGACGTAGAGGTCCCTCGCCAGGAATGTTTTCAAATATAACCGCCGAGATGTTAGGTTGGGTTAGGTTAGGTTATATCACGTTATAGATGTATATAAAGGTCCCGCGGAGACGTAGAGGCCAACAAGCCAGGAATGTGATCAAATATTACCGCCGAGATGATAGGTTGGGTTAGGTTACGTTATATTACGCTATTGATGTTTATGAAGGTCAAACGGAGACGTAGAGGCCAACTCGCCAGGAATGATGTCAAATATTACCGCCGAAATGTTAGGTTGGGTTAGGTTAGGCTATATTACGTTATTGATGTATATGAAGGTCCCACGGAGACGTAGATGCCAAATCGCCATGAATGTTTTCAAATATTACCGCCGAGACGTTAGGTTCGGTTAGGTTAGGTTATATTACGTTATTGATGAATATAAAGGTCCCACGGAGACGTAGATGCCAACTCGCCATGAATGTTTTCAAATATTACCGCAGAGATGTTAGGTTGGATTAGGTTAGGCTATATTACGTTATTGATGTATATGAAGGTCCCACGGAGACGTAGATGCCAAATCGCCATGAATGTTTTCAAATATTACCGCCGAGACGTTAGGTTGGGTTAGGTTAGGTTATATTACGTTATTGATGTATATAAAGGTCCCACGGAGACGTAGAGCCCAACTCGCCAAGTATGTTTTCAAATATTACCGCCGAGATGTTAGGTTGGGTTAGGTTAGGTTATATTACTTTATTGATGTATATAAAGGTCCCACGGAGACGTAGAGGCCAACTCGCCAGGTATGTTTTCAAATATTACCGCCGAGATGTTAGGTTGGGTTAGGTTAGGTTATATTACGTTATTGATGTATATAAAGGTCCCACGGAGACGTCGAGGCCAACTCGCCATGAATGTTTTCAAATATTACCGCCGAGACGATAGGTTGGGTTAGGTTAGGTTATATTACGTTATTGATGTATATAAAGGTCCCAAGGAGACGTAGAGGCCAAATCGCCTGGTATGTTTTCAAATATTACCGCCGAGATGTTAGGTTGGGTTAGGTTAGGTTATATTACGTTATTTATGTATAAAAAGATCCCACGGAGACGGAGAAGCCAACTCGCCAGGAATGTTTTCAAATATTACCGCCGAGATGTTAGGTTGGGTTAGGTTAGGTTATATTTCGTTATTGATGTATATGAAGGTTCCACGGAGACGCAGAGGCCAACTCGCCAGGTATGTTGTCAAATATTACCGCCGAGATGTTAGGTTGGGTTAGGTTAGGTTATATTTCGTTATTGATGTATATGAAGGTTCTACGGAGACGCAGAGGCCAACTCGCCAGGTATGTTGTCAAATATTACCGCCGAGATGTTAGGTTGGGTTAGGTTAGGTTATATTACGTTATTGATGTATATAAATGTCCCACGGAGACGGAGAAGCCAACTCGCCAGGAATGTTGTCAAATATTACCGCCGAAATGTTATGTTGGGTTAGGTTAGGCTATATTACGTTATTGATGTATATGAAGGTCCCACGGAGACGTAGATGCCAACTCGCCATGAATGTTTTCAAATATTACCGCCGAGATGTTAGGTTGGGTTAGGTTAGGTTATATTACGTTATGGATGTCTATAAAGGTCCCACGGTGACGTAGAGGCCACCTCGCCAGGAATGTTTTCAAATATAACCGCCGAGATGTTAGGTTGGGTTAGGTTAGGTTATATCACGTTATAGATGTATATAAAGGTCCCGCGGAGACGTAGAGGCCAACAAGCCAGGAATGTGATCAAATATTACCGCCGAGATGATAGGTTGGGTTAGGTTACGTTATATTACGCTATTGATGTTTATGAAGGTCAAACGGAGGCGTAGAGGCCAACTCGCCAGGAATGATGTCAAATATAACCGCCGAAATGTTAGGTTGGGTTAGGTTAGGTTATATTACGTTATTGATGTATATAAATGTGCCACGGAGACGTAGATGCCAACTCGCCATGATTGTTTTCAAATATTACCGCCGAGATGTTAGGTTGGGTTAGGTTAGGTTATATTACGTTATGGATGTCTATAAATGTCCCACGGAGACGTAGAGGCCAACTCGCCAGGTATGTTTTCAAATATTACCGCCGAGATGATAGGCTGGGTTAGGTTACGTTATATTACGTTATTGATGTTTATGAAGGTCAAACGGAGACGTAGAGGCCAACTCCCCAGGAATGATGTCAAATATAACCGCCGAAATGTTAGGTTGGGTTAGGTTACGTTATATTACGTTATTGATGTTTATGAAGGTCAAACGGAGACGTAGGGGCCAACTCGCCAGGAATGTTTTCAAATATTACCGCCGAGATGTTAGGTTGGGTTAGGTTAGGTTATATTACGTTATTGATGTATATAAATGTCCCACGGAGACGGAGAAGCCAACTCGCCAGGAATGTTGTAAAATATTACCGCCGAAATGTTAGGTTGGGTTAGGTTAGGCTATATTACGTTATTGATGTATATGAAGGTCCCACGGAGACGTAGATGCCAACTCGCCATGAATGTTTTCAAATATTACCGCCGAGATGTTAGGTTGGGTTAGGTTACGTTATATTACGCTATTGATGTTTATGAAGGTCAAACGGAGACGTAGAGGCCAACTCGCCAGGAATGATGTCAAATATTACCGCCGAAATGTTAGGTTGGGTTAGGTTAGGCTATATTACGTTATTGATGTATATGAAGGTCCCACGGAGACGTAGATGCCAAATCGCCATGAATGTTTTCAAATATTACCGCCGAGACGTTAGGTTGGGTTAGGTTAGGTTATATTACGTTATTGATGAATATAAAGGTCCCACGGAGACGTAGAGGCCAACTCGCCAGGTATGTTTTCAAATATTACCGCCGAAATGTTAGGTTGGGTTAGGTTAGGTTATATTACGTTATAGATGTATATAAAGGTCCCACGGAGACATAGAGGCCAACTCGCCAGGAATGTTGTCAAATATTACCGCCGAGATGATAGGCTGGGTTAGGTTAGGTCATATTACGTTATGGATGTCTATAAAGGTCCCACGGTGACGTAGAGTCCAACTCGCCAAGAATGTTTTCAAATATTACCGCCGAGATGTTAGGTTCGGTTAGGTTAGGCTATATTACGTTATTGATGTATATGAAGGTCCCACGGAGACGTAGATGCCAAATCGCCATGAATGTTTTCAAATACTACCGCCGAGACGTTAGTTTGGGTTAGGTTAGGTTATATTACGTTATTGATGTATATAAAGGTCCCACGGAGACGTAGAGGCCAACTCGCCAGGTATGTTTTCAAATATTACCGCCGAGATGTTAGATTGGGTTAGGTTAGGTTATATTACGTTATAGATGTATATAAAGGTCCCACGGAGACATAGAGGCCAACTCGCCAGGAATGTTGTCAAATATTACCGCCGAGATGATAGGCTGGGTTAGGTTACGTTATATTACGTTATTGATGTTTATGAAGGTCAAACGGAGACGTAGGGGCCAACTCCCCAGGAATGATGTCAAATATAACCGCCGAAATGTTAGGTTGGGTTAGGTTAGGTTATGTTACGTTATTGATGTATATAAATGTGCCACGGAGACGTAGATGCCAACTCGCCATGAATGTTTTCAAATATTACCGCCGAGATGTTAGGCTGGGTTAGGTTACGTTATATTACGTTATTGATGTTTATGAAGGTCAAACGGAGACGTAGAGGCCAACTCCCCAGGAATGATGTCAAATATAACCGCCGAAATGTTAGGTTGGGTTAGGTTAGGTTATATTACGTTATTGACGTATATAAATGTACCACGGAGACGGCGAAGCCAACTCGCCATGAATGTTTTCAAATATAACCGCCGAGATGTTAGGTTGGGTTAGGTTAGGCTATATTAGGTTATATTACGTTATTGATGTATATAAAGTTCCCAAGGAGACGTAGAGGCCAACTCGCCAGGTATGTTTTCAAATATTACCGCCGAGATGTTAGGTTGGGTTAGGTTAGGTTATATTACGTTATTGATGTATATAAATGTCCCACGGAGACTGAGAAGCCAACTCGCCATGAATGTTTTCAAATATAACCGCCGAGATGTTAGATTGGGTTAGGTTAGGTTATATTTCGTTATTGATGTATATGAAGGTTCCACGGAGACGCAGAGGCCAACTCGCCAGGTATGTTGTCAAATATTACCGCCGAGATGTTAGGTTGGGTTAGGTTAGGTTATATTTCTTTATTGATGTATATGAAGGTTCTACGGAGACGCAGAGGCCAACTCGCCAGGTATGTTGTCAAATATTACCGCCGAGATGTTAGGTTGGGTTAGGTTAGGTTATATTACGTTATTGATGTATATAAATGTCCCACGGAGACGGAGAAGCCAACTCGCCAGGAATGTTGTCAAATATTACCGCCGAAATGTTATGTTGGGTTAGGTTAGGCTATATTACGTTATTGATGTATATGAAGGTCCCACGGAGACGTAGATGCCAACTCGCCATGAATGTTTTCAAATATTACCGCCGAGATGTTAGGTTGGGTTAGGTTAGGTTATATTACGTTATGGATGTCTATAAAGGTCCCACGGTGACGTAGAGGCCACCTCGCCAGGAATGTTTTCAAATATAACCGCCGAGATGTTAGGTTGGGTTAGGTTAGGTTATATCACGTTATAGATGTATATAAAGGTCCCGCGGAGACGTAGAGGCCAACAAGCCAGGAATGTGATCAAATATTACCGCCGAGATGATAGGTTGGGTTAGGTTACGTTATATTACGCTATTGATGTTTATGAAGGTCAAACGGAGACGTAGAGGCCAACTCGCCAGGAATGATGTCAAATATAACCGCCGAAATGTTAGGTTGGGTTAGGTTAGGTTATATTACGTTATTGATGTATATAAATGTGCCACGGAGACGTAGATGCCAACTCGCCATGATTGTTTTCAAATATTACCGCCGAGATGTTAGGTTGGGTTAGGTTAGGTTATATTACGTTATGGATGTCTATAAATGTCCCACGGAGACGTAGAGGCCAACTCGCCAGGTATGTTTTCAAATATTACCGCCGAGATGATAGGCTGGGTTAGGTTACGTTATATTACGTTATTGATGTTTATGAAGGTCAAACGGAGACGTAGAGGCCAACTCCCCAGGAATGATGTCAAATATAACCGCCGAAATGTTAGGTTGGGTTAGGTTACGTTATATTACGTTATAGATGTATATAAAGGTCCCACGGAGACATAGAGGCCAACTCGCCAGGAATGTTGTCAAATATTACCGCCGAGATGATAGGCTGGGTTAGGTTAGGTCATATTACGTTATGGATGTCTATAAAGGTCCCACGGTGACGTAGAGTCCAACTCGCCAAGAATGTTTTCAAATATTACCGCCGAGATGTTAGGTTCGGTTAGGTTAGGCTATATTACGTTATTGATGTATATGAAGGTCCCACGGAGACGTAGATGCCAAATCGCCATGAATGTTTTCAAATACTACCGCCGAGACGTTAGTTTGGGTTAGGTTAGGTTATATTACGTTATTGATGTATATAAAGGTCCCACGGAGACGTAGAGGCCAACTCGCCAGGTATGTTTTCAAATATTACCGCCGAGATGTTAGATTGGGTTAGGTTAGGTTATATTACGTTATAGATGTATATAAAGGTCCCACGGAGACATAGAGGCCAACTCGCCAGGAATGTTGTCAAATATTACCGCCGAGATGATAGGCTGGGTTAGGTTACGTTATATTACGTTATTGATGTTTATGAAGGTCAAACGGAGACGTAGGGGCCAACTCCCCAGGAATGATGTCAAATATAACCGCCGAAATGTTAGGTTGGGTTAGGTTAGGTTATGTTACGTTATTGATGTATATAAATGTGCCACGGAGACGTAGATGCCAACTCGCCATGAATGTTTTCAAATATTACCGCCGAGATGTTAGGCTGGGTTAGGTTACGTTATATTACGTTATTGATGTTTATGAAGGTCAAACGGAGACGTAGAGGCCAACTCCCCAGGAATGATGTCAAATATAACCGCCGAAATGTTAGGTTGGGTTAGGTTAGGTTATATTACGTTATTGACGTATATAAATGTACCACGGAGACGGCGAAGCCAACTCGCCATGAATGTTTTCAAATATAACCGCCGAGATGTTAGGTTGGGTTAGGTTAGGCTATATTAGGTTATATTACGTTATTGATGTATATAAAGTTCCCAAGGAGACGTAGAGGCCAACTCGCCAGGTATGTTTTCAAATATTACCGCCGAGATGTTAGGTTGGGTTAGGTTAGGTTATATTACGTTATTGATGTATATAAATGTCCCACGGAGACTGAGAAGCCAACTCGCCATGAATGTTTTCAAATATAACCGCCGAGATGTTAGATTGGGTTAGGTTAGGTTATATTTCGTTATTGATGTATATGAAGGTTCCACGGAGACGCAGAGGCCAACTCGCCAGGTATGTTGTCAAATATTACCGCCGAGATGTTAGGTTGGGTTAGGTTAGGTTATATTTCTTTATTGATGTATATGAAGGTTCTACGGAGACGCAGAGGCCAACTCGCCAGGTATGTTGTCAAATATTACCGCCGAGATGTTAGGTTGGGTTAGGTTAGGTTATATTACGTTATTGATGTATATAAATGTCCCACGGAGACGGAGAAGCCAACTCGCCAGGAATGTTGTCAAATATTACCGCCGAAATGTTATGTTGGGTTAGGTTAGGCTATATTACGTTATTGATGTATATGAAGGTCCCACGGAGACGTAGATGCCAACTCGCCATGAATGTTTTCAAATATTACCGCCGAGATGTTAGGTTGGGTTAGGTTAGGTTATATTACGTTATGGATGTCTATAAAGGTCCCACGGTGACGTAGAGGCCACCTCGCCAGGAATGTTTTCAAATATAACCGCCGAGATGTTAGGTTGGGTTAGGTTAGGTTATATCACGTTATAGATGTATATAAAGGTCCCGCGGAGACGTAGAGGCCAACAAGCCAGGAATGTGATCAAATATTACCGCCGAGATGATAGGTTGGGTTAGGTTACGTTATATTACGCTATTGATGTTTATGAAGGTCAAACGGAGACGTAGAGGCCAACTCGCCAGGAATGATGTCAAATATAACCGCCGAAATGTTAGGTTGGGTTAGGTTAGGTTATATTACGTTATTGATGTATATAAATGTGCCACGGAGACGTAGATGCCAACTCGCCATGATTGTTTTCAAATATTACCGCCGAGATGTTAGGTTGGGTTAGGTTAGGTTATATTACGTTATGGATGTCTATAAATGTCCCACGGAGACGTAGAGGCCAACTCGCCAGGTATGTTTTCAAATATTACCGCCGAGATGATAGGCTGGGTTAGGTTACGTTATATTACGTTATTGATGTTTATGAAGGTCAAACGGAGACGTAGAGGCCAACTCCCCAGGAATGATGTCAAATATAACCGCCGAAATGTTAGGTTGGGTTAGGTTACGTTATATTACGTTATTGATGTTTATGAAGGTCAAACGGAGACGTAGGGGCCAACTCGCCAGGAATGTTTTCAAATATTACCGCCGAGATGTTAGGTTGGGTTAGGTTAGGTTATATTACGTTATTGATGTATATAAATGTCCCACGGAGACGGAGAAGCCAACTCGCCAGGAATGTTGTAAAATATTACCGCCGAAATGTTAGGTTGGGTTAGGTTAGGCTATATTACGTTATTGATGTATATGAAGGTCCCACGGAGACGTAGATGCCAACTCGCCATGAATGTTTTCAAATATTACCGCCGAGATGTTAGGTTGGGTTAGGTTACGTTATATTACGCTATTGATGTTTATGAAGGTCAAACGGAGACGTAGAGGCCAACTCGCCAGGAATGATGTCAAATATTACCGCCGAAATGTTAGGTTGGGTTAGGTTAGGCTATATTACGTTATTGATGTATATGAAGGTCCCACGGAGACGTAGATGCCAAATCGCCATGAATGTTTTCAAATATTACCGCCGAGACGTTAGGTTGGGTTAGGTTAGGTTATATTACGTTATTGATGAATATAAAGGTCCCACGGAGACGTAGAGGCCAACTCGCCAGGTATGTTTTCAAATATTACCGCCGAAATGTTAGGTTGGGTTAGGTTAGGTTATATTACGTTATAGATGTATATAAAGGTCCCACGGAGACATAGAGGCCAACTCGCCAGGAATGTTGTCAAATATTACCGCCGAGATGATAGGCTGGGTTAGGTTAGGTCATATTACGTTATGGATGTCTATAAAGGTCCCACGGTGACGTAGAGTCCAACTCGCCAAGAATGTTTTCAAATATTACCGCCGAGATGTTAGGTTCGGTTAGGTTAGGCTATATTACGTTATTGATGTATATGAAGGTCCCACGGAGACGTAGATGCCAAATCGCCATGAATGTTTTCAAATACTACCGCCGAGACGTTAGTTTGGGTTAGGTTAGGTTATATTACGTTATTGATGTATATAAAGGTCCCACGGAGACGTAGAGGCCAACTCGCCAGGTATGTTTTCAAATATTACCGCCGAGATGTTAGATTGGGTTAGGTTAGGTTATATTACGTTATAGATGTATATAAAGGTCCCACGGAGACATAGAGGCCAACTCGCCAGGAATGTTGTCAAATATTACCGCCGAGATGATAGGCTGGGTTAGGTTACGTTATATTACGTTATTGATGTTTATGAAGGTCAAACGGAGACGTAGGGGCCAACTCCCCAGGAATGATGTCAAATATAACCGCCGAAATGTTAGGTTGGGTTAGGTTAGGTTATGTTACGTTATTGATGTATATAAATGTGCCACGGAGACGTAGATGCCAACTCGCCATGAATGTTTTCAAATATTACCGCCGAGATGTTAGGCTGGGTTAGGTTACGTTATATTACGTTATTGATGTTTATGAAGGTCAAACGGAGACGTAGAGGCCAACTCCCCAGGAATGATGTCAAATATAACCGCCGAAATGTTAGGTTGGGTTAGGTTAGGTTATATTACGTTATTGACGTATATAAATGTACCACGGAGACGGCGAAGCCAACTCGCCATGAATGTTTTCAAATATAACCGCCGAGATGTTAGGTTGGGTTAGGTTAGGCTATATTAGGTTATATTACGTTATTGATGTATATAAAGTTCCCAAGGAGACGTAGAGGCCAACTCGCCAGGTATGTTTTCAAATATTACCGCCGAGATGTTAGGTTGGGTTAGGTTAGGTTATATTACGTTATTGATGTATATAAATGTCCCACGGAGACTGAGAAGCCAACTCGCCATGAATGTTTTCAAATATAACCGCCGAGATGTTAGATTGGGTTAGGTTAGGTTATATTACGTTATAGATGTATATAAAGGTCCCACGGAGACATAGAGGCCAACTCGCCAGGTATGTTTTCAAATATTACCGCCGAGATGTTAGATTGGGTTAGGTTAGGTTATATTACGTTATAGATGTATATAAAGGTCCCACGGAGACATAGAGGCCAACTCGCCAGGAATGTTGTCAAATATTACCGCCGAGATGATAGGCTGGGTTAGGTTACGTTATATTACGTTATTGATGTATATAAAGGTCCCACGGAGACATAGAGGCCAACTCGCCAGGAATGTTGTCAAATATTACCGCCGAGATGATAGGCTGGGTTAGGTTACGTTATATTACGTTATTGATGTTTATGAAGGTCAAACGGAGACGTAGGGGCCAACTCCCCAGGAATGATGTCAAATATAACCGCCGAAATGTTAGGTTGGGTTAGGTTAGGTTATGTTACGTTATTGATGTATATAAATGTGCCACGGAGACGTAGATGCCAACTCGCCATGAATGTTTTCAAATATTACCGCCGAGATGTTAGGCTGGGTTAGGTTAGGTTATATTACGTTATTGACGTATATAAATGTACCACGGAGACGGCGAAGCCAACTCGCCATGAATGTTTTCAAATATAACCGCCGAGATGTTAGGTTGGGTTAGGTTAGGCTATATTAGGTTATATTACGTTATTGATGTATATAAAGTTCCCAAGGAGACGTAGAGGCCAACTCGCCAGGTATGTTTTCAAATATTACCGCCGAGATGTTAGGTTGGGTTAGGTTAGGTTATATTACGTTATTGATGTATATAAATGTCCCACGGAGACTGAGAAGCCAACTCGCCATGAATGTTTTCAAATATAACCGCCGAGATGTTAGATTGGGTTAGGTTAGGTTATATTACGTTATAGATGTATATAAAGGTCCCACGGAGACATAGAGGCCAACTCGCCAGGTATGTTTTCAAATATTACCGCCGAGAGGTTAGATTGGGTTAGGTTAGGTTATATTACGTTATAGATGTATATAAAGGTCCCACGGAGACATAGAGGCCAACTCGCCAGGAATGTTGTCAAATATTACCGCCGAGATGATAGGCTGGGTTAGGTTACGGTATATTACGTTATTGATGTTTGTGAAGGTCAAACGGAGACGTAGAGGCCAACTCCCCAGGAATGATGTCAAATATAACCGCCGAAATGTTAGGTTGGGTTAGGTTAGGTTATGTTACGTTATTGATGTATATAAATGTGCCACGGAGACGTAGATGCCAACTCGCCATGAATGTTTTCAAATATTACCCCCGAGATGTTAGGTTGGGTTAGGTTAGGCTATATTACGTTATTGATGTATATGAAGGTCCCACGGAGACGTAGATGCCAACTCGCCATGAATGTTTTCAAATATTACCGCCGAGACGTTAGTTTGGGTTAGGTTACGTTATATTACGCTATTGATGTTTATGAAGGTCAAACGGAGACGTAGAGGCCAACTCGCCAGGAATGATGTCAAATATTACCGCCGAAATGTTAGGTTGGGTTAGGTTAGGCTATATTACGTTATTGATGTATATGAAGGTCCCACGGAGACGTAGATGCCAAATCGCCATGAATGTTTTCAAATATTACCGCCGAGACGTTAGGTTGGGTTAGGTTAGGTTATATTACGTTATTGATGAATATAAAGGTCCCACGGAGACGTAGAGGCCAACTCGCCAGGTATGTTTTCAAATATTACCGCCGAAATGTTAGGTTGGATTAGGTTAGGTTATATTACGTTATAGATGTATATAAAGGTCCCACGGAGACATAGAGGCCAACTCGCCAGGAATGTTGTCAAATATTACCGCCGAGATGATAGGCTGGGTTAGGTTAGGTCATATTACGTTATGGATGTCTACAAAGGTCCCACGGTGACGTAGAGTCCAACTCGCCAAGAATGTTTTCAAATATTACCGCCGAGATGTTAGGTTGGGTTAGGTTAGGCTATATTACGTTATTGATGTATATGAAGGTCCCACGGAGACGTAGATGCCAAATCGCCATGAATGTTTTCAAATACTACCGCCGAGACGTTAGTTTGGGTTAGGTTAGGTTATATTACGTTATTGATGTATATAAAGGTCCCACGGAGACGTAGAGGCCAACTCGCCAGGTATGTTTTCAAATATTACCGCCGAAATATTAGGTTGGGTTAGGTTAGGTTATGTTACGTTATAGATGTATATAAAGGTCCCACGGAGACATAGAGGCCAACTCGCCAGGAATGTTGTCAAATATTACCGCCGAGATGATAGGCTGGGTTAGGTTACGTTATATTACGTTATTGATGTTTATGAAGGTCAAACGGAGACGTAGAGGCCAACTCCCCAGGAATGATGTCAAATATAACCGCCGAAATGTTAGGTTGGGTTAGGTTAGGTTATATTACGTTATTGACGTATATGAATGTACCACGGAGACGTAGATGCCAACTCGCCATGAATGTTTTCAAATATTACCGCCGAGATGTTAGGTTGGGTTAGGTTAGGTTATATTACGTTATTGATGTATATAAATGTCCCACGGAGACGGAGAAGCCAACTCGCCATGAATGTTTTCAAATATAACCGCCGAGATGTTAGGTTGGGTTAGGTTAGGCTATATTAGGTTATATTACGTTATTGATGTATATAAAGGTCCCAAGGAGACGTAGAGGCCAACTCGCCAGGTATGTTTTCAAATATTACCGCCGAGATGTTAGGTTGGGTTAGGTTAGGTTATATTACGTTATTGATGTATATAAATGTCCCACGGAGACGGAGAAGCCAACTCGCCAGGAATGTTGTCAAATATTACCGCCGAAATGTTAGGTTGGGTTAGGTTAGGCTATATTACGTTATTGATGTATATGAAGGTCCCACGGAGACGTAGATGCCAACTCGCCATGAATGTTTTCAAATATTACCGCCGAGATATTAGGTTGGGTTAGGCTAGGTCATATTACGTTATGGATGTCTATAAAGATCCCACGGAGACGGAGAAACCAACTCGACAGGAATGTTGTCTAATATTAGCGCCGAAATGTTAGCTTGGGTTAGGTTAGTTTATATTACTTTATTGATGTATATAAAGGTCCCACGGAGACGTAGAGTCCAACTCGCCAGGTATGTTTTCAAATATTACCGCCGAAATGTTAGGTTGGGTTAGGTTAGGTTATGTTACGTTATAGATGTATATAAAGGTCCCACGGAGACATAGAGGCCAACTCGCCAGGAATGTTGTCAAATATTACCGCCGAGATGATAGGCTGGGTTAGGTTACGTTATATTACGTTATTGATGTTTATGAAGGTCAAACGGAGACGTAGAGGCCAACTCCCCAGGAATGATGTCAAATATAACCGCCGAAATGTTAGGTTCGGTTAGGTTAGGTTATATTACGTTATTGACGTATATAAATGTACCACGGAGACGTAGATGCCAACTCGCCATGAATGTTTTCAAATATTACCGCCGAGATGTTAGGTTGGGTTAGGTTAGGTTATATTACGTTATTGATGTATATAAATGTCCCACGGAGACGGAGAAGCCAACTCGCCATGAATGTTTTCAAATATAACCGCCGAGATGTTAGGTTGGGTTAGGTTAGGCTATATTAGGTTATATTACGTTATTGATGTATATAAAGTTCCCAAGGAGACGTAGAGGCCAACTCGCCAGGTATGTTTTCAAATATTACCGCCGAGATGTTAGGTTGGGTTAGGTTAGGTTATATTACGTTAGTGATGTATATAAATGTCCCACGGAGACGGAGAAGCCAACTCGCCATGAATGTTTTCAAATATAACCGCCGAGATGTTAGGTTGGGTTAGGTTAGGCTATATTACGTTATTGATGTATATGAAGGTCCCACGGAGACGTAGATGCCAACTCGCCATGAATGTTTTCAAATATTACCGCCGAGATGTTAGGTTGGGTTAGGTTACGTTATATTACGTTATTGATGTTTATGAAGGTCAAACGGAGACGTAGAGGCCAACTCCCCAGGAATGATGTCAAATATAACCGCCGAAATGTTAGGTTGGGTTAGGTTAGGTTATATTACGTTATTGACGTGTATAAATGTACCACGGAGACGTAGATGCCAACTCGCCATGAATGTTTTCAAATATTACCGCCGAGATGTTAGGTTGGGTTAGGTTAGGTTATATTACGTTATTGATGTATATAAATGTCCCACGGAGACGGAGAAGCCAACTCGCCATGAATGTTTTCAAATATTACCGCCGAGATGTTAGGTTGGGTTAGGTTAGGCTATATTACGTTATTGATGTATATGAAGGTCCCACGGAGACGTAGATGCCAAATCGCCATGAATGTTTTCAAATATTACCGCCGAGACGTTAGGTTGGGTTAGGTCAGGTTATATTACGTTATTGATGTATATAAAGGTCCCACGGAGACGTAGAGCCCAACTCGCCAAGTATGTTTTCAAATATTACCGCCGAGATGTTAGGTTCGGTTAGGTTAGGTTATATTACTTTATTGATGTATATAAAGGTCCCACGGAGACGTAGAGGCCAACTCGCCAGGTATGTTTTCAAATATTACCGCCGAGATGTTAGGTTGGGTTAGGTTAGGTTATATTACGTTATTGATGTATATAAAGGTCCCACGGAGACGTCGAGGCCAACTCGCCAGGAATGTTTTCAAATATTACCGCCGAGATGTTAGGTTGGGTTAGGTTAGGTTATATTACGTTATAGATGTATATAAATGTCCCACGGAGACATAGATGCCAAATCGCCATGAATGTTTTCAAATATTACCGCCGAGACGTTAGGTTGGGTTAGGTTAGGTTATATTACGTTATTGATGTATATAAAGGTCCCAAGGAGACGTAGAGGCCAACTCGCCAGGTATGTTTTCAAATATTACCGCCGAGATGTTGGGTTGGGTTAGGTTAGGTTATATTACGTTATTTATGTATAAAAAGATCCCACGGAGACGGAGAAGCCAATTCGACAGGAATGTTTTCTAATATTACCGCCGAGATGTTAGGTTGGGTTAGGTTAGGTTATATTTCGTTATTGATGTATATGAAGGTTCCACGGAGACGCAGAGGCCAACTCGCCAGGAATGTTTTCAAATATTACCGCCGAGATGTTAGGTTGGGTTAGGTTAGGTTATATTACGTTATGGATGTCAATGAAGATCCCACGGAGACGGAGAAACCAACTCGACAGGAATGTTGTCTAATATTACCGCCGAAATGTTAGGTTGGTTAAGTTAGTTTATATTACTTTATTGATGTATATAAAGGTCCCACGGAGACGTAGAGTCCAACTCGCCAGGTATGTTTTCAAATATTACCGCCGAAATATTAGGTTGGGTTAGGTTAGGTTATGTTACGTTATAGATGTATATAAAGGTCCCACGGAGACATAGAGGCCAACTCGCCAGGAATGTTGTCAAATATTACCGCCGAGATGATAGGCTGGGTTAGGTTACGTTATGTTACGTTATTGATGTTTATGAAGGTCAAACGGAGACGTAGAGGCCAACTCCCCAGGAATGATGTCAAATATAACCGCCGAAATGTTAGGTTGGGTTAGGTTAGGTTATATTACGTTATTGACGTATATGAATGTACCACGGAGACGTAGATGCCAACTCGCCATGAATGTTTTCAAATATTACCGCCGAGATGTTAGGTTGGGTTAGGTTAGGTTATATTACGTTATTGATGTATATAAATGTCCCACGGAGACGGAGAAGCCAACTCGCCATGAATGTTTTCAAATATAACCGCCGAGATGTTAGGTTGGGTTAGGTTAGGCTATATTAGGTTATATTACGTTATTGATGTATATAAAGGTCCCAAGGAGACGTAGAGGCCAACTCGCCAGGTATGTTTTCAAATATTACCGCCGAGATGTTAGGTTGGGTTAGGTTAGGTTATATTACGTTATTGATGTATATAAATGTCCCACGGAGACGGAGAAGCCAACTCGCCAGGAATGTTGTCAAATATTACCGCCGAAATGTTAGGTTGGGTTAGGTTAGGCTATATTACGTTATTGATGTATATGAAGGTCCCACGGAGACGTAGATGCCAACTCGCCATGAATGTTTTCAAATATTACCGCCGAGATATTAGGTTGGGTTAGGCTAGGTCATATTACGTTATGGATGTCTATAAAGATCCCACGGAGGCGGAGAAACCAACTCGACAGGAATGTTGTCTAATATTACCGCCGAAATGTTAGGTTGGGTTAGGTTAGTTTATATTACTTTATTGATGTATATAAAGGTCCCACGGAGACGTAGAGTCCAACTCGCCAGGTATGTTTTCAAATACTACCGCCGAAATGTTAGGTTGGGTTAGGTTAGGTTATGTTACGTTATAGATGTATATAAAGGTCCCACGGAGACATAGAGGCCAACTCGCCAGGAATGTTGTCAAATATTACCGCCGAGATGATAGGCTGGGTTAGGTTACGTTATATTACGTTATTGATGTTTATGAAGGTCAAACGGAGACGTAGAGGCCAACTCGCCAGGTATGTTTTCAAATATTACCGCTGAGATGTTGGGTTGGGTTAGGTAAGGTTACATTACGTTATTTATGTATAAAAAGATCCCACGGAGACGGAGAAGCCAACTCGCCAGGAATGTTTTCAAATATTACCGCCGAGACGTTAGGTTGGGTTAGGTTAGGTTATATTTCGTTATTGATGTATATGAAGGTTCCACGGAGACGCAGAGGCCAACTCGCCAGGTGTGTTGTCAAATATTACCGCCGAGATGTTAGGTTGGGTTAGGTTAGGTTATATTTCGTTATTGATGTATATGAAGGTTCCACGGAGACGCAGAGGCCAACTCGCCAGGTATGTTGTCAAATATTACCGCCGAGATGTTAGGTTGGGTTAGGTTAGGTTATATTACGTTATTTATGTATAAAAAGATCCCACGGAGACGGAGAAGCCAAATCGCCAGGAATGTCTTCAAATATTACCGCCGAGATGTTAGGTTGGGTTAGGTTAGGTTATATTTCGTTATTGATGTATATGAAGGTTCCACGGAGACGCAGAGGCCAGCTCGCCAGGTATGTTGTCAAATATTACCGCCGAGATGTTAGGTTGGGTTAGGTTAGGTTATATTACGTTATTGATGTATATAAATGTCCCACGGAGACGGAGAAGCCAACTCGCCATGAATGTTTTCAAATATTACCGCCGAGATGTTAGGTTGGGTTAGGTTAGGCTATATTACGTTATTGATGTATATGAAGGTCCCACGGAGACGTAGATGCCAAATCGCCATGAATGTTTTCAAATATTACCGCCGAGACGTTAGGTTGGGTTAGGTTAGGTTATATTACGTTATTGATGTATATAAAGGTCCCACGGAGACATAGAGCCCAACTCGCCAGGAATGTTTTCAAATATTACCGCCGAGATGTTAGGTTGGGTTAGGTTAGGTTATATTACGTTATAGATGTATATAAATGTCCCACGGAGACATAGATGCCAAATCGCCATGAATGTTTTCAAATATTACCGCCGAGACGTTAGGTTGGGTTAGGTTAGGTTATATTACGTTATTGATGTATATAAAGGTCCCAAGGAGACGTAGAGGCCAACTCGCCAGGTATGTTTTCAAATATTACCGCCGAGATGTTGGGTTGGGTTAGGTTAGGTTATATTACGTTATTTATGTATAAAAAGATCCCACGGAGACGGAGAAGCCAATTCGACAGGAATGTTTTCTAATATTACCGCCGAGATGTTAGGTTGGGTTAGGTTAGGTTATATTTCGTTATTGATGTATATGAAGGTTCCACGGAGACGCAGAGGCCAACTCGCCAGGTATGTTTTCAAATATTACCGCCGAGATGTTAGGTTGGGTTAGGTTAGGTTATATTACGTTATGGATGTCAATGAAGATCCCACGGAGACGGAGAAACCAACTCGACAGGAATGTTGTCTAATATTACCGCCGAAATGTTAGGTTGGTTAAGTTAGTTTATATTACTTTATTGATGTATATAAAGGTCCCACGGAGACGTAGAGTCCAACTCGCCAGGTATGTTTTCAAATATTACCGCCGAAATATTAGGTTGGGTTAGGTTAGGTTATGTTACGTTATAGATGTATATAAAGGTCCCACGGAGACATAGAGGCCAACTCGCCAGGAATGTTGTCAAATATTACCGCCGAGATGATAGGCTGGGTTAGGTTACGTTATATTACGTTATTGATGTTTATGAAGGTCAAACGGAGACGTAGAGGCCAACTCCCCAGGAATGATGTCAAATATAACCGCCGATATGTTAGGTTGGGTTAGGTTAGGTTATATTACGTTATTGACGTATATGAATGTACCACGGAGACGTAGATGCCAACTCGCCATGAATGTTTTCAAATATTACCGCCGAGATGTTAGGTTGGGTTAGGTTAGGTTATATTACGTTATTGATGTATATAAATGTCCCACGGAGACGGAGAAGCCAACTCGCCATGAATGTTTTCAAATATAACCGCCGAGATGATAGGTTGGGTTAGGTTAGGCTATATTAGGTTATATTACGTTATTGATGTATATAAAGGTCCCAAGGAGACGTAGAGGCCAACTCGCCAGGTATGTTTTCAAATATTACCGCCGAGATGTTAGGTTGGGTTAGGTTAGGTTATATTACGTTATTGATGTATATAAATGTCCCACGGAGACGGAGAAGCCAACTCGCCAGGAATGCTGTCAAATATTACCGCCGAAATGTTAGGTTGGGTTAGGTTAGGCTATATTACGTTATTGATGTATATGAAGGTCCCACGGAGACGTAGATGCCAACTCGCCATGAATGTTTTCAAATATTACCGCCGAGATATTAGGTTGGGTTAGGCTAGGTCATATTACGTTATGGATGTCTATAAAGATCCCACGGAGACGGAGAAACCAACTCGACAGGAATGTTGTCTAATATTACCGCCGAAATGTTAGGTTGGGTTAGGTTAGTTTATATTACTTTATTGATGTATATAAAGGTCCCACGGAGACGTAGAGTCCAACTCGCCAGGTATGTTTTCAAATACTACCGCCGAAATGTTAGGTTGGGTTAGGTTAGGTTATGTTACGTTATAGATGTATATAAAGGTCCCACGGAGACATAGAGGCCAACTCGCCAGGAATGTTGTCAAATATTACCGCCGAGATGATAGGCTGGGTTAGGTTACGTTATATTACGTTATTGATGTTTATGAAGGTCAAACGGAGACGTAGAGGCCAACTCCCCAGGAATGATGTCAAATATAACCGCCGATATGTTAGGTTGGGTTAGGTTAGGTTATATTACGTTATTGACGTATATGAATGTACCACGGAGACGTAGATGCCAACTCGCCATGAATGTTTTCAAATATTACCGCCGAGATGTTAGGTTGGGTTAGGTTAGGTTATATTACGTTATTGATGTATATAAATGTCCCACGGAGACGGAGAAGCCAACTCGCCATGAATGTTTTCAAATATAACCGCCGAGATGATAGGTTGGGTTAGGTTAGGCTATATTAGGTTATATTACGTTATTGATGTATATAAAGGTCCCAAGGAGACGTAGAGGCCAACTCGCCAGGTATGTTTTCAAATATTACCGCCGAGATGTTAGGTTGGGTTAGGTTAGGTTATATTACGTTATTGATGTATATAAATGTCCCACGGAGACGGAGAAGCCAACTCGCCAGGAATGTTGTCAAATATTACCGCCGAAATGTTAGGTTGGGTTAGGTTAGGCTATATTACGTTATTGATGTATATGAAGGTCCCACGGAGACGTAGATGCCAACTCGCCATGAATGTTTTCAAATATTACCGCCGAGATATTAGGTTGGGTTAGGCTAGGTCATATTACGTTATGGATGTCTATAAAGATCCCACGGAGACGGAGAAACCAACTCGACAGGAATGTTGTCTAATATTACCGCCGAAATGTTAGGTTGGGTTAGGTTAGTTTATATTACTTTATTGATGTATATAAAGGTCCCACGGAGACGTAGAGTCCAACTCGCCAGGTATGTTTTCAAATACTACCGCCGAAATGTTAGGTTGGGTTAGGTTAGGTTATGTTACGTTATAGATGTATATAAAGGTCCCACGGAGACATAGAGGCCAACTCGCCAGGAATGTTGTCAAATATTACCGCCGAGATGATAGGCTGGGTTAGGTTACGTTATATTACGTTATTGATGTTTATGAAGGTCAAACGGAGACGTAGAGGCCAACTCGCCAGGTATGTTTTCAAATATTACCGCTGAGATGTTGGGTTGGGTTAGGTAAGGTTACATTACGTTATTTATGTATAAAAAGATCCCACGGAGACGGAGAAGCCAACTCGCCAGGAATGTTTTCAAATATTACCGCCGAGACGTTAGGTTGGGTTAGGTTAGGTTATATTTCGTTATTGATGTATATGAAGGTTCCACGGAGACGCAGAGGCCAACTCGCCAGGTATGTTGTCAAATATTACCGCCGAGATGTTAGGTTGGGTTAGGTTAGGTTATATTTCGTTATTGATGTATATGAAGGTTCCACGGAGACGCAGAGGCCAACTCGCCAGGTATGTTGTCAAATATTACCGCCGAGATGTTAGGTTGGGTTAGGTTAGGTTATATTACGTTATTTATGTATAAAAAGATCCCACGGAGACGGAGAAGCCAAATCGCCAGGAATGTCTTCAAATATTACCGCCGAGATGTTAGGTTGGGTTAGGTTAGGTTATATTTCGTTATTGATGTATATGAAGGTTCCACGGAGACGCAGAGGCCAACTCGCCAGGTATGTTGTCAAATATTACCGCCGAGATGTTAGGTTGGGTTAGGTTAGGTTATATTACGTTATTTATGTATAAAAAGATCCCACGGAGACGGAGAAGCCAAATCGCCAGGAATGTTTTCAAATATTATCGCCGAGATGTTAGGTTGGGTTAGGTTAGGTTATATTACGTTATTTATGTATAAAAAGATCCCACGGAGACGGAGAAGCCAAATCGCCAGGAATGTTTTCAAATATTACCGCCGAGATGTTAGGTTGGGTTAGGTTAGGTTATATTTCGTTATTGATGTATATGAAGGTTCCACGGAGACGCAGAGGCCAGCTCGCCAGGTATGTTGTCAAATATTACCGCCGAGATGTTAGGTTGGGTTAGGTTAGGTTATATTACGTTATTGATGTATATAAATGTCCCACGGAGACGGAGAAGCCAACTCGCCATGAATGTTTTCAAATATAACCGCCGAGATGATAGGTTGGGTTAGGTTAGGCTATATTAGGTTATATTACGTTATTGATGTATATAAAGGTCCCAAGGAGACGTAGAGGCCAACTCGCCAGGTATGTTTTCAAATATTACCGCCGAGATGTTAGGTTGGGTTAGGTTAGGTTATATTACGTTATTGATGTATATAAATGTCCCACGGAGACGGAGAAGCCAACTCGCCAGGAATGTTGTCAAATATTACCGCCGAAATGTTAGGTTGGGTTAGGTTAGGCTATATTACGTTATTGATGTATATGAAGGTCCCACGGAGACGTAGATGCCAACTCGCCATGAATGTTTTCAAATATTACCGCCGAGATATTAGGTTGGGTTAGGCTAGGTCATATTACGTTATGGATGTCTATAAAGATCCCACGGAGACGGAGAAACCAACTCGACAGGAATGTTGTCTAATATTACCGCCGAAATGTTAGGTTGGGTTAGGTTAGTTTATATTACTTTATTGATGTATATAAAGGTCCCACGGAGACGTAGAGTCCAACTCGCCAGGTATGTTTTCAAATACTACCGCCGAAATGTTAGGTTGGGTTAGGTTAGGTTATGTTACGTTATAGATGTATATAAAGGTCCCACGGAGACATAGAGGCCAACTCGCCAGGAATGTTGTCAAATATTACCGCCGAGATGATAGGCTGGGTTAGGTTACGTTATATTACGTTATTGATGTTTATGAAGGTCAAACGGAGACGTAGAGGCCAACTCGCCAGGTATGTTTTCAAATATTACCGCTGAGATGTTGGGTTGGGTTAGGTAAGGTTACATTACGTTATTTATGTATAAAAAGATCCCACGGAGACGGAGAAGCCAACTCGCCAGGAATGTTTTCAAATATTACCGCCGAGACGTTAGGTTGGGTTAGGTTAGGTTATATTTCGTTATTGATGTATATGAAGGTTCCACGGAGACGGAGAAGCCAACTCGCCATGAATGTTTTCAAATATAACCGCCGAGATGATAGGTTGGGTTAGGTTAGGCTATATTAGGTTATATTACGTTATTGATGTATATAAAGGTCCCAAGGAGACGTAGAGGCCAACTCGCCAGGTATGTTTTCAAATATTACCGCCGAGATGTTAGGTTGGGTTAGGTTAGGTTATATTACGTTATTGATGTATATAAATGTCCCACGGAGACGGAGAAGCCAACTCGCCAGGAATGTTGTCAAATATTACCGCCGAAATGTTAGGTTGGGTTAGGTTAGGCTATATTACGTTATTGATGTATATGAAGGTCCCACGGAGACGTAGATGCCAACTCGCCATGAATGTTTTCAAATATTACCGCCGAGATATTAGGTTGGGTTAGGCTAGGTCATATTACGTTATGGATGTCTATAAAGATCCCACGGAGACGGAGAAACCAACTCGACAGGAATGTTGTCTAATATTACCGCCGAAATGTTAGGTTGGGTTAGGTTAGTTTATATTACTTTATTGATGTATATAAAGGTCCCACGGAGACGTAGAGTCCAACTCGCCAGGTATGTTTTCAAATACTACCGCCGAAATGTTAGGTTGGGTTAGGTTAGGTTATGTTACGTTATAGATGTATATAAAGGTCCCACGGAGACATAGAGGCCAACTCGCCAGGAATGTTGTCAAATATTACCGCCGAGATGATAGGCTGGGTTAGGTTACGTTATATTACGTTATTGATGTTTATGAAGGTCAAACGGAGACGTAGAGGCCAACTCGCCAGGTATGTTTTCAAATATTACCGCTGAGATGTTGGGTTGGGTTAGGTAAGGTTACATTACGTTATTTATGTATAAAAAGATCCCACGGAGACGGAGAAGCCAACTCGCCAGGAATGTTTTCAAATATTACCGCCGAGACGTTAGGTTGGGTTAGGTTAGGTTATATTTCGTTATTGATGTATATGAAGGTTCCACGGAGACGCAGAGGCCAACTCGCCAGGTATGTTGTCAAATATTACCGCCGAGATGTTAGGTTGGGTTAGGTTAGGTTATATTTCGTTATTGATGTATATGAAGGTTCCACGGAGACGCAGAGGCCAACTCGCCAGGTATGTTGTCAAATATTACCGCCGAGATGTTAGGTTGGGTTAGGTTAGGTTATATTACGTTATTTATGTATAAAAAGATCCCACGGAGACGGAGAAGCCAAATCGCCAGGAATGTCTTCAAATATTACCGCCGAGATGTTAGGTTGGGTTAGGTTAGGTTATATTTCGTTATTGATGTATATGAAGGTTCCACGGAGACGCAGAGGCCAGCTCGCCAGGTATGTTGTCAAATATTACCGCCGAGATGTTAGGTTGGGTTAGGTTAGGTTATATTACGTTATTGATGTATATAAATGTCCCACGGAGACGGAGAAGCCAACTCGCCATGAATGTTTTCAAATATTACCGCCGAGATTTTAGGTTGGGTTAGGTTAGGCTATATTACGTTATTGATGTATATGAAGGTCCCACGGAGACGTAGATACCAAATCGCCATGAATGTTTTCAAATATTACCGCCGAGACGTTAGGTTGGGTTAGGTTAGGTTATATTACGTTATTGATGTATATAAAGGTCCCACGGAGACGTAGAGCCCAACTCGCCAAGTATGTTTTCAAATATTACCGCCGAGATGTTAGGTTGGGTTAGGTTAGGCTATATTACGTTATTGATGTATATAAATGTCCCACGGAGACGGAGAAGCCAACTCGCCATGAATGTTTTCAAATATTACAGCCGAGATGTTAGGTTGGGTTAGGTTACGCTATACTACGTTATTGATGTATATGAAGGTCCCACGGAGACGTAGATGCCAAATCGCCATGAATGTTTTCAAATATTACCGCCGAGATGTTAGGCTGGGTTAGGTTACGTTATATTACGTTATTGATGTTTATGAAGGTCAAACGGAGACGTAGAGGCCAACTCCCCAGGAATGATGTCAAATATAACCGCCGAAATGTTAGGTTGGGTTAGGTTAGGTTATATTACGTTATTGACGTATATAAATGTACCACGGAGACGGAGAAGCCAACTCGCCATGAATGTTTTCAAATATTACCGCCGAGATGTTAGGTTGGGTTAGGTTAGGTTATTTTACGTTATTGATGTATATAAATGTCCCACGGAGACGGAGAAGCCAACTCGCCATGAAAGTTTTCAAATATTACCGCCGAGATGTTAGGTTGGGTTAGGTTAGGCTATATTAGGTTATATTACGTTATTGATGTATATAAACGTCCCAAGGAGACGTAGAGGCCAACTCGCCAGGTATGTTTTCAAATATTACCGCCGAGATGTTGGGTTGGTTTAGGTTAGGTTATATTTCGTTATTGATGTATATGAAGGTTCCACGGAGACGCAGAGGCCAATTCGCCAGGTATGTTGTCAAATATTACCGCCGAGATGTTAGGTTGGGTTAGGTTAGGTTATATTTCGTTATTGATGTATATGAAGGTTCCACGGAGACGCAGAGGCCAACTCGCCAGGTATGTTGTCAAATATTACCGCCGAGATGTTAGGTTGGGTTAGGTTAGGTTATATTACGTTATTTATGTATAAAAAGATCCCACGGAGACGGAGAAGCCAAATCGCCAGGAATGTTTTCAAATATTATCGCCGAGATGTTAGGTTGGGTTAGGTTAGGTTATATTTCGTTATTGATGTATATGAAGGTTCCACGGAGACGCAGAGGCCAGCTCGCCAGGTATGTTGTCAAATATTACCGCCGAGATGTTAGGTTGGGTTAGGTTAGGTTATATTACGTTATTGATGTATATAAATGTCCCACGGAGACGTAGATGCCAACTCGCCATGAATGTTTTCAAATATAACCGCCGAGATGTTAGGTTGGGTTAGGTTAGGCTATATTAGGTTATATTACGTTATTGATGTATATAAAGGTCCCAAGGAGACGTAGAGGCCAACTCGCCAGGTATGTTTTCAAATATTACCGCCGAGATGTTAGGTTGGGTTAGGTTAGGTTATATTACGTTATTGATGTATATAAATGTCCCATGGAGACGGAGAAGTCAACTCGCCAGGAATGTTGTCAAATATTACCGCCGAAATGTTAGGTTGGGTTAGGTTAGGCTATATTACGTTATTGATGTATATGAAGGTCCCACGGAGACGTAGATGCCAACTCGCCATGAATGTTTTCAAATATTACCGCCGAGATATTAGGTTGGGTTAGGCTAGGTCATATTACGTTATGGATGTCTATAAAGATCCCACGGAGACGGAGAAACCAACTCGACAGGAATGTTGTCTAATATTACCGCCGAAATGTTAGGTTGGGTTAGGTTAGTTTATATTACTTTATTGATGTTTATGAAGGTCAAGCGGAGACGTAGAGGCCAACTCCCCAGGAATGATGTCAAATATAACCGCCGAAATGTTAGGTTGGGTTAGGTTAGGTTATATTTCGTTATTGATGTATATGAAGGTTCCACGGAGACGCAGAGGCCAACTCGCCAGGTATGTTGTCAAATATTACCGCCGAGATGTTAGGTTGGGTTAGGTTAGGTTATATTACGTTATTTATGTATAAAAAGATCCCACGGAGACGGAGAAGCCAAATCGCCAGGAATGTTTTCAAATATTATCGCCGAGATGTTAGGTTGGGTTAGGTTAGGTTATATTACGTTATTTATGTATAAAAAGATCCCACGGAGACGGAGAAGCCAAATCGCCAGGAATGTTTTCAAATATTACCGCCGAGATGTTAGGTTGGGTTAGGTTAGGTTATATTTCGTTATTGATGTATATGAAGGTTCCACGGAGACGCAGAGGCCAGCTCGCCAGGTATGTTGTCAAATATTACCGCCGAGATGTTAGGTTGGGTTAGGTTAGGTTATATTACGTTATTGATGTATATAAATGTCCCACGGAGACGGAGAAGCCAACTCGCCATGAATGTTTTCAAATATAACCGCCGAGATGATAGGTTGGGTTAGGTTAGGCTATATTAGGTTATATTACGTTATTGATGTATATAAAGGTCCCAAGGAGACGTAGAGGCCAACTCGCCAGGTATGTTTTCAAATATTACCGCCGAGATGTTAGGTTGGGTTAGGTTAGGTTATATTACGTTATTGATGTATATAAATGTCCCACGGAGACGGAGAAGCCAACTCGCCAGGAATGTTGTCAAATATTACCGCCGAAATGTTAGGTTGGGTTAGGTTAGGCTATATTACGTTATTGATGTATATGAAGGTCCCACGGAGACGTAGATGCCAACTCGCCATGAATGTTTTCAAATATTACCGCCGAGATATTAGGTTGGGTTAGGCTAGGTCATATTACGTTATGGATGTCTATAAAGATCCCACGGAGACGGAGAAACCAACTCGACAGGAATGTTGTCTAATATTACCGCCGAAATGTTAGGTTGGGTTAGGTTAGTTTATATTACTTTATTGATGTATATAAAGGTCCCACGGAGACGTAGAGTCCAACTCGCCAGGTATGTTTTCAAATACTACCGCCGAAATGTTAGGTTGGGTTAGGTTAGGTTATGTTACGTTATAGATGTATATAAAGGTCCCACGGAGACATAGAGGCCAACTCGCCAGGAATGTTGTCAAATATTACCGCCGAGATGATAGGCTGGGTTAGGTTACGTTATATTACGTTATTGATGTTTATGAAGGTCAAACGGAGACGTAGAGGCCAACTCGCCAGGTATGTTTTCAAATATTACCGCTGAGATGTTGGGTTGGGTTAGGTAAGGTTACATTACGTTATTTATGTATAAAAAGATCCCACGGAGACGGAGAAGCCAACTCGCCAGGAATGTTTTCAAATATTACCGCCGAGACGTTAGGTTGGGTTAGGTTAGGTTATATTTCGTTATTGATGTATATGAAGGTTCCACGGAGACGCAGAGGCCAACTCGCCAGGTATGTTGTCAAATATTACCGCCGAGATGTTAGGTTGGGTTAGGTTAGGTTATATTTCGTTATTGATGTATATGAAGGTTCCACGGAGACGCAGAGGCCAACTCGCCAGGTATGTTGTCAAATATTACCGCCGAGATGTTAGGTTGGGTTAGGTTAGGTTATATTACGTTATTTATGTATAAAAAGATCCCACGGAGACGGAGAAGCCAAATCGCCAGGAATGTCTTCAAATATTACCGCCGAGATGTTAGGTTGGGTTAGGTTAGGTTATATTTCGTTATTGATGTATATGAAGGTTCCACGGAGACGCAGAGGCCAGCTCGCCAGGTATGTTGTCAAATATTACCGCCGAGATGTTAGGTTGGGTTAGGTTAGGTTATATTACGTTATTGATGTATATAAATGTCCCACGGAGACGGAGAAGCCAACTCGCCATGAATGTTTTCAAATATTACCGCCGAGATTTTAGGTTGGGTTAGGTTAGGCTATATTACGTTATTGATGTATATGAAGGTCCCACGGAGACGTAGATACCAAATCGCCATGAATGTTTTCAAATATTACCGCCGAGACGTTAGGTTGGGTTAGGTTAGGTTATATTACGTTATTGATGTATATAAAGGTCCCACGGAGACGTAGAGCCCAACTCGCCAAGTATGTTTTCAAATATTACCGCCGAGATGTTAGGTTGGGTTAGGTTAGGCTATATTACGTTATTGATGTATATAAATGTCCCACGGAGACGGAGAAGCCAACTCGCCATGAATGTTTTCAAATATTACAGCCGAGATGTTAGGTTGGGTTAGGTTACGCTATACTACGTTATTGATGTATATGAAGGTCCCACGGAGACGTAGATGCCAAATCGCCATGAATGTTTTCAAATATTACCGCCGAGATGTTAGGCTGGGTTAGGTTACGTTATATTACGTTATTGATGTTTATGAAGGTCAAACGGAGACGTAGAGGCCAACTCCCCAGGAATGATGTCAAATATAACCGCCGAAATGTTAGGTTGGGTTAGGTTAGGTTATATTACGTTATTGACGTATATAAATGTACCACGGAGACGGAGAAGCCAACTCGCCATGAATGTTTTCAAATATTACCGCCGAGATGTTAGGTTGGGTTAGGTTAGGTTATTTTACGTTATTGATGTATATAAATGTCCCACGGAGACGGAGAAGCCAACTCGCCATGAAAGTTTTCAAATATTACCGCCGAGATGTTAGGTTGGGTTAGGTTAGGCTATATTAGGTTATATTACGTTATTGATGTATATAAACGTCCCAAGGAGACGTAGAGGCCAACTCGCCAGGTATGTTTTCAAATATTACCGCCGAGATGTTGGGTTGGTTTAGGTTAGGTTATATTTCGTTATTGATGTATATGAAGGTTCCACGGAGACGCAGAGGCCAATTCGCCAGGTATGTTGTCAAATATTACCGCCGAGATGTTAGGTTGGGTTAGGTTAGGTTATATTTCGTTATTGATGTATATGAAGGTTCCACGGAGACGCAGAGGCCAACTCGCCAGGTATGTTGTCAAATATTACCGCCGAGATGTTAGGTTGGGTTAGGTTAGGTTATATTACGTTATTTATGTATAAAAAGATCCCACGGAGACGGAGAAGCCAAATCGCCAGGAATGTTTTCAAATATTATCGCCGAGATGTTAGGTTGGGTTAGGTTAGGTTATATTTCGTTATTGATGTATATGAAGGTTCCACGGAGACGCAGAGGCCAGCTCGCCAGGTATGTTGTCAAATATTACCGCCGAGATGTTAGGTTGGGTTAGGTTAGGTTATATTACGTTATTGATGTATATAAATGTCCCACGGAGACGTAGATGCCAACTCGCCATGAATGTTTTCAAATATAACCGCCGAGATGTTAGGTTGGGTTAGGTTAGGCTATATTAGGTTATATTACGTTATTGATGTATATAAAGGTCCCAAGGAGACGTAGAGGCCAACTCGCCAGGTATGTTTTCAAATATTACCGCCGAGATGTTAGGTTGGGTTAGGTTAGGTTATATTACGTTATTGATGTATATAAATGTCCCATGGAGACGGAGAAGTCAACTCGCCAGGAATGTTGTCAAATATTACCGCCGAAATGTTAGGTTGGGTTAGGTTAGGCTATATTACGTTATTGATGTATATGAAGGTCCCACGGAGACGTAGATGCCAACTCGCCATGAATGTTTTCAAATATTACCGCCGAGATATTAGGTTGGGTTAGGCTAGGTCATATTACGTTATGGATGTCTATAAAGATCCCACGGAGACGGAGAAACCAACTCGACAGGAATGTTGTCTAATATTACCGCCGAAATGTTAGGTTGGGTTAGGTTAGTTTATATTACTTTATTGATGTTTATGAAGGTCAAGCGGAGACGTAGAGGCCAACTCCCCAGGAATGATGTCAAATATAACCGCCGAAATGTTAGGTTGGGTTAGGTTAGGTTATATTTCGTTATTGATGTATATGAAGGTTCCACGGAGACGCAGAGGCCAACTCGCCAGGTATGTTGTCAAATATTACCGCCGAGATGTTAGGTTGGGTTAGGTTAGGTTATATTACGTTATTTATGTATAAAAAGATCCCACGGAGACGGAGAAGCCAAATCGCCAGGAATGTTTTCAAATATTATCGCCGAGATGTTAGGTTGGGTTAGGTTAGGTTATATTACGTTATTTATGTATAAAAAGATCCCACGGAGACGGAGAAGCCAAATCGCCAGGAATGTTTTCAAATATTACCGCCGAGATGTTAGGTTGGGTTAGGTTAGGTTATATTTCGTTATTGATGTATATGAAGGTTCCACGGAGACGCAGAGGCCAGCTCGCCAGGTATGTTGTCAAATATTACCGCCGAGATGTTAGGTTGGGTTAGGTTAGGTTATATTACGTTATTGATGTATATAAATGTCCCACGGAGACGGAGAAGCCAACTCGCCATGAATGTTTTCAAATATAACCGCCGAGATGATAGGTTGGGTTAGGTTAGGCTATATTAGGTTATATTACGTTATTGATGTATATAAAGGTCCCAAGGAGACGTAGAGGCCAACTCGCCAGGTATGTTTTCAAATATTACCGCCGAGATGTTAGGTTGGGTTAGGTTAGGTTATATTACGTTATTGATGTATATAAATGTCCCACGGAGACGGAGAAGCCAACTCGCCAGGAATGTTGTCAAATATTACCGCCGAAATGTTAGGTTGGGTTAGGTTAGGCTATATTACGTTATTGATGTATATGAAGGTCCCACGGAGACGTAGATGCCAACTCGCCATGAATGTTTTCAAATATTACCGCCGAGATATTAGGTTGGGTTAGGCTAGGTCATATTACGTTATGGATGTCTATAAAGATCCCACGGAGACGGAGAAACCAACTCGACAGGAATGTTGTCTAATATTACCGCCGAAATGTTAGGTTGGGTTAGGTTAGTTTATATTACTTTATTGATGTATATAAAGGTCCCACGGAGACGTAGAGTCCAACTCGCCAGGTATGTTTTCAAATACTACCGCCGAAATGTTAGGTTGGGTTAGGTTAGGTTATGTTACGTTATAGATGTATATAAAGGTCCCACGGAGACATAGAGGCCAACTCGCCAGGAATGTTGTCAAATATTACCGCCGAGATGATAGGCTGGGTTAGGTTACGTTATATTACGTTATTGATGTTTATGAAGGTCAAACGGAGACGTAGAGGCCAACTCGCCAGGTATGTTTTCAAATATTACCGCTGAGATGTTGGGTTGGGTTAGGTAAGGTTACATTACGTTATTTATGTATAAAAAGATCCCACGGAGACGGAGAAGCCAACTCGCCAGGAATGTTTTCAAATATTACCGCCGAGACGTTAGGTTGGGTTAGGTTAGGTTATATTTCGTTATTGATGTATATGAAGGTTCCACGGAGACGCAGAGGCCAACTCGCCAGGTATGTTGTCAAATATTACCGCCGAGATGTTAGGTTGGGTTAGGTTAGGTTATATTTCGTTATTGATGTATATGAAGGTTCCACGGAGACGCAGAGGCCAACTCGCCAGGTATGTTGTCAAATATTACCGCCGAGATGTTAGGTTGGGTTAGGTTAGGTTATATTACGTTATTTATGTATAAAAAGATCCCACGGAGACGGAGAAGCCAAATCGCCAGGAATGTCTTCAAATATTACCGCCGAGATGTTAGGTTGGGTTAGGTTAGGTTATATTTCGTTATTGATGTATATGAAGGTTCCACGGAGACGCAGAGGCCAGCTCGCCAGGTATGTTGTCAAATATTACCGCCGAGATGTTAGGTTGGGTTAGGTTAGGTTATATTACGTTATTGATGTATATAAATGTCCCACGGAGACGGAGAAGCCAACTCGCCATGAATGTTTTCAAATATTACCGCCGAGATGTTAGGTTGGGTTAGGTTAGGCTATATTACGTTATTGATGTATATGAAGGTCCCACGGAGACGTAGATACCAAATCGCCATGAATGTTTTCAAATATTACCGCCGAGACGTTAGGTTGGGTTAGGTTAGGTTATATTACGTTATTGATGTATATAAAGGTCCCACGGAGACGTAGAGCCCAACTCGCCAAGTATGTTTTCAAATATTACCGCCGAGATGTTAGGTTGGGTTAGGTTAGGTTATATTACTTTATTGATGTATATAAAGGTCCCACGGAGACGTAGAGGCCAACTAGCCAGGTATGTTTTCAAATATTACCGCCGAGATGTTAGGTTGGGTTAGGTTAGGTTATATTACGTTATTGATGTATATAAAGGTCCCACGGAGACGTCGAGGCCAACTCGCCAGGAATGTTTTCAAATATTACCGCCGAGATGTTAGGTTGGGTTAGGTTAGGTTATATTACGTTATAGATGTATATAAATGTCCCACGGAGACGTAGATGCCAAATCGCCATGAATGTTTTCAAATATTACCGCCGAGACGTTAGGTTGGGTTAGGTTAGGTTATATTTCGTTATTGATGTATATGAAGGTTCCACGGAGACGCAGAGGCCAACTCGCCAGGTATGTTGTCAAATATTACCGCCGAGATGTTAGGTTGGGTTAGGTTAGGTTATATTACGTTATTTATGTATAAAAAGATCCCACGGAGACGGAGAAGCCAAATCGCCAGGAATGTTTTCAAATATTATCGCCGAGATGTTAGGTTGGGTTAGGTTAGGTTATATTACGTTATTTATGTATAAAAAGATCCCACGGAGACGGAGAAGCCAACTCGCCAGGAATGTTTTCAAATATTATCGCCGAGATGTTAGGTTGGGTTAGGTTAGGTTATATTTCGTTATTGATGTATATGAAGGTTCCACGGAGACGCAGAGGCCAGCTCGCCAGGTATGTTGTCAAATATTACCGCCGAGATGTTAGGTTGGGTTAGGTTAGGTTATATTACGTTATTGATGTATATAAATGTCCCACGGAGACGTAGATGCCAACTCGCCATGAATGTTTTCAAATATAACCGCCGAGATGTTAGGTTGGGTTAGGTTAGGCTATATTAGGTTATATTACGTTATTGATGTATATAAAGGTCCCAAGGAGACGTAGAGGCCAACTCGCCAGGTATGTTTTCAAATATTACCGCCGAGATGTTAGGTTGGGTTAGGTTAGGTTATATTACGTTATTGATGTATATAAATGTCCCATGGAGACGGAGAAGTCAACTCGCCAGGAATGTTGTCAAATATTACCGCCGAAATGTTAGGTTGGGTTAGGTTAGGCTATATTACGTTATTGATGTATATGAAGGTCCCACGGAGACGTAGATGCCAACTCGCCATGAATGTTTTCAAATATTACCGCCGAGATATTAGGTTGGGTTAGGCTAGGTCATATTACGTTATGGATGTCTATAAAGATCCCACGGAGACGGAGAAACCAACTCGACAGGAATGTTGTCTAATATTACCGCCGAAATGTTAGGTTGGGTTAGGTTAGTTTATATTACTTTATTGATGTTTATGAAGGTCAAACGGAGACGTAGAGGCCAACTCCCCAGGAATGATGTCAAATATAACCGCCGAAATGTTAGGTTGGGTTAGGTTAGGTTATATTTCGTTATTGATGTATATGAAGGTTCCACGGAGACGCAGAGGCCAACTCGCCAGGTATGTTGTCAAATATTACCGCCGAGATGTTAGGTTGGGTTAGGTTAGGTTATATTACGTTATTTATGTATAAAAAGATCCCACGGAGACGGAGAAGCCAAATCGCCAGGAATGTTTTCAAATATTATCGCCGAGATGTTAGGTTGGGTTAGGTTAGGTTATATTACGTTATTTATGTATAAAAAGATCCCACGGAGACGGAGAAGCCAAATCGCCAGGAATGTTTTCAAATATTACCGCCGAGATGTTAGGTTGGGTTAGGTTAGGTTATATTTCGTTATTGATGTATATGAAGGTTCCACGGAGACGCAGAGGCCAGCTCGCCAGGTATGTTGTCAAATATTACCGCCGAGATGTTAGGTTGGGTTAGGTTAGGTTATATTACGTTATTGATGTATATAAATGTCCCACGGAGACGGAGAAGCCAACTCGCCATGAATGTTTTCAAATATTACCGCCGAGATATTAGGTTGGGTTAGGTTAGGCTATATTACGTTATTGATGTATATGAAGGTCCCACGGAGACGTAGATACCAAATCGCCATGAATGTTTTCAAATATTACCGCCGAGACGTTAGGTTGGGTTAGGTTAGGTTATATTACGTTATTGATGTATATAAAGGTTCCACGGAGACGTAGAGCCCAACTCGCCAAGCATGTTTTCAAATATTACCGCCGAGATGTTAGGTTGGGTTAGGTTAGGTTATATTACTTTATTGATGTATATAAAGGTCCCACGGAGACGTAGAGGCCAACTAGCCAGGTATGTTTTCAAATATTACCGCCGAGATGTTAGGTTGGGTTAGGTTAGATTATATTACGTTATTGATGTATATAAAGGTCCCACGGAGACGTCGAGGCCAACTCGCCAGGAATGTTTTCAAATATTACCGCCGAGATGTTAGGTTGGGTTAGGTTAGGTTATATTACGTTATGGATGTCTATAAAGATCCCACGGAGACGGAGAAACCAACTCGACAGGAATGTTGTCTAATATTACCGCCGAAATGATAGGCTGGGTTAGGTTACGTTATGTTACGTTATTGATGTTTATGAAGGTCAAACGGAGACGTAGAGGCCAACTCCCCAGGAATGATGTCAAATATAACCGCCGAAATGTTAGGTTGGGTTAGGTTAGGTTATATTACGTTATTGACGTATATAAATGTACCACGGAGACGTAGATGCCAACTCGCCATGAATGTTTTCAAATATTACCGCCGAGATGTTAGGTTGGGTTAGGTTAGGTTATATTACGTTATTGATGTATATAAATGTCCCACGGAGACGGAGAAGCCAACTCGCCATGAATGTTTTCAAATATTACCGCCGAGATGTTAGGTTGGGTTAGGTTAGGCTATATTAGGTTATATTACGTTATTGATGTATATAAACGTCCCAAGGAGACGTAGAGGCCAACTCGCCAGGTATGTTTTCAAATATTACCGCCGAGATGTTGGGTTGGGTTAGGTTAGGTTATATTTCGTTATTGATGTATATGAAGGTTCCACGGAGACGCAGAGGCCAATTCGCCAGGTATGTTGTCAAATATTACCGCCGAGATGTTAGGTTGGGTTAGGTTAGGTTATATTTCGTTATTGATGTATATGAAGGTTCCACGGAGACGCAGAGGCCAACTCGCCAGGTATGTTGTCAAATATTACCGCCGAGATGTTAGGTTGGGTTAGGTTAGGTTATATTACGTTATTTATGTATAAAAAGATCCCACGGAGACGGAGAAGCCAAATCGCCAGGAATGTTTTCAAATATTATCGCCGAGATGTTAGGTTGGGTTAGGTTAGGTTATATTACTTTATTGATGTATATAAAGGTCCCACGGAGACGTAGAGGCCAACTCGCCAGGTATGTTTTCAAATATTACCGCCGAGATGTTAGGTTGGGTTAGGTTAGGTTATATTACGTTATTGATGTATATAAAGGTCCCACGGAGACGTCGAGGCCAACTCGCCAGGAAAGTTTTCAAATATTACCGCCGAGATGATAGGCTGGGTTAGGTTACGTTATATTACGTTATTGATGTTTATGAAGGTCAAACGGAGACGTAGAGGCCAACTCCCCAGGAATGATGTCAAATATAACCGCCGAAATGTTAGGTTGGGTTAGGTTAGGTTATATTACGTTATTGACGTATATAAAGGTCCCAAGGAGACGTAGATGCCAACTCGCCATGAATGTTTTCAAATATTACCGCCGAGATGTTAGGTTGGGTTAGGTTAGGTTATATTACGTTATTGATGTATATAAATGTCCCACGGAGACGGAGAAGCCAACTCGCCATGAATGTTTTCAAATATTACCCCCGAGATGTTAGGTTGGGTTAGGTTACGCTATACTACGTTATTGATGTATATGAAGGTCCTACGGAGACGTGGATGCCAAATCGCCATGAATGTTTTCAAATATTACCGCCGAGACGTTAGGTTGGGTTAGGTTAGGTTATATTACGTTATTGATGTATATAAAGGTCCCACGGAGACGTAGAGCCCAACTCGCCAAGTATGTTTTCAAATATTACCGCCGAGATGTTAGGTTCGGTTAGGTTAGGTTATATTATTTTATTGATGTATATAAAGGTCCCACGGAGACGTAGAGGCCAACTCGCCAGGTATGTTTTCAAATATTACCGCCGAGATGTTAGGTTGGGTTAGGTTAGGTTATATTACGTTATTGATGTATATAAAGGTCCCACGGAGACGTCGAGGCCAACTCGCCAGGAATGTTTTCAAATATTACCGCCGAGATGTTAGGTTGGGTTAGGTTACGCTATATTACGTTATTGATGTATATGAAGGTCCCACGGAGACGTAGATGCCAAATCGCTATGAATGTTTTCAAATATTACCGCCGAGACGTTAGGTTGGGTTAGGTTAGGATATATTACGTTATTGATGTATATAAAGGTCCCACGGAGACGTAGAGCCCAACTCGCCAAGTATGTTTTCAAATATTACCGCCGAGATGTTAGGTTCGGTTAGGTTAGGTTATATTACTTTATTGATGTATATAAAGGTCCCACGGAGACGTAGAGGCCAACTCGCCAGGTATGTTTTCAAATATTACCGCCGAGATGTTAGGTTGGGTTAGGTTAGGTTATATTACGTTATTGATGTATATAAAGGTCCCACGGAGACGTCGAGGCCAACTCGCCAGGAATGTTTTCAAATATTACCGCCGAGATGTTAGGTTGGGTTAGGTTAGGTTATATTACGTTATAGATGTATATAAATGTCCCACGGAGACGTAGATGCCAAATCGCCATGAATGTTTTCAAATATTATCGCCGAGATGTTAGGTTAGGTTAGGTTAGGTTATATTACGTTATGGATGTCTATAAAGATCCCACGGAGACGGAGAAACCAACTCGACAGGAATGTTGTCTAATATTACCGCCGAAATGTTAGGTTGGTTAAGTTAGTTTATATTACTTTATTGATGTATATAAAGGTCCCACGGAGACGTAGAGTCCAACTCGCCAGGTATGTTTTCAAATATTACCGCCGAAATGTTAGGTTGGGTTAGGTTAGGTTATGTTACGTTATAGATGTATATAAAGGTCCCACGGAGACATAGAGGCCAACTCGCCAGGAATGTTGTCAAATATTACCGCCGAGATGATAGGCTGGGTTAGGTTACGTTATATTACGTTATTGATGTTTATGTAGGTCAAACGGAGACGTAGAGGCCAACTCCCCAGGAATGATGTCAAATATAACCGCCGAAATGTTAGGTTGGGTTAGGTTAGGTTATATTACGTTATTGACGTATATAAATGTACCACGGAGACGGAGAAGCCAAATCGCCAGGAATGTTTTTAAATATTACCGCCGAGATGTTAGGTTGGGTTAGGTTAGGTTATATTACTTTATTGATGTATATAAAGGTCCCACGGAGACGTAGAGGCCAACTCGCCAGGTATGTTTTCAAATATTACCGCCGAGATGTTAGGTTGGGTTAGGTTAGGTTATATTACGTTATTGATGTATATAAAGGTCCCACGGAGACGTCGAGGCCAACTCGCCAGGAAAGTTTTCAAATATTACCGCCGAGATGATAGGCTGGGTTAGGTTACGTTATATTACGTTATTGATGTTTATGAAGGTCAAACGGAGACGTAGAGGCCAACTCCCCAGGAATGATGTCAAATATAACCGCCGAAATGTTAGGTTGGGTTAGGTTAGGTTATATTACGTTATTGACGTATATAAAGGTCCCAAGGAGACGTAGATGCCAACTCGCCATGAATGTTTTCAAATATTACCGCCGAGATGTTAGGTTGGGTTAGGTTAGGTTATATTACGTTATTGATGTATATAAATGTCCCACGGAGACGGAGAAGCCAACTCGCCATGAATGTTTTCAAATATTACCCCCGAGATGTTAGGTTGGGTTAGGTTACGCTATACTACGTTATTGATGTATATGAAGGTCCTACGGAGACGTGGATGCCAAATCGCCATGAATGTTTTCAAATATTACCGCCGAGACGTTAGGTTGGGTTAGGTTAGGTTATATTACGTTATTGATGTATATAAAGGTCCCACGGAGACGTAGAGCCCAACTCGCCAAGTATGTTTTCAAATATTACCGCCGAGATGTTAGGTTCGGTTAGGTTAGGTTATATTATTTTATTGATGTATATAAAGGTCCCACGGAGACGTAGAGGCCAACTCGCCAGGTATGTTTTCAAATATTACCGCCGAGATGTTAGGTTGGGTTAGGTTAGGTTATATTACGTTATTGATGTATATAAAGGTCCCACGGAGACGTCGAGGCCAACTCGCCAGGAATGTTTTCAAATATTACCGCCGAGATGTTAGGTTGGGTTAGGTTACGCTATATTACGTTATTGATGTATATGAAGGTCCCACGGAGACGTAGATGCCAAATCGCTATGAATGTTTTCAAATATTACCGCCGAGACGTTAGGTTGGGTTAGGTTAGGATATATTACGTTATTGATGTATATAAAGGTCCCACGGAGACGTAGAGCCCAACTCGCCAAGTATGTTTTCAAATATTACCGCCGAGATGTTAGGTTCGGTTAGGTTAGGTTATATTACTTTATTGATGTATATAAAGGTCCCACGGAGACGTAGAGGCCAACTCGCCAGGTATGTTTTCAAATATTACCGCCGAGATGTTAGGTTGGGTTAGGTTAGGTTATATTACGTTATTGATGTATATAAAGGTCCCACGGAGACGTCGAGGCCAACTCGCCAGGAATGTTTTCAAATATTACCGCCGAGATGTTAGGTTGGGTTAGGTTAGGTTATATTACGTTATAGATGTATATAAATGTCCCACGGAGACGTAGATGCCAAATCGCCATGAATGTTTTCAAATATTATCGCCGAGATGTTAGGTTAGGTTAGGTTAGGTTATATTACGTTATGGATGTCTATAAAGATCCCACGGAGACGGAGAAACCAACTCGACAGGAATGTTGTCTAATATTACCGCCGAAATGTTAGGTTGGTTAAGTTAGTTTATATTACTTTATTGATGTATATAAAGGTCCCACGGAGACGTAGAGTCCAACTCGCCAGGTATGTTTTCAAATATTACCGCCGAAATGTTAGGTTGGGTTAGGTTAGGTTATGTTACGTTATAGATGTATATAAAGGTCCCACGGAGACATAGAGGCCAACTCGCCAGGAATGTTGTCAAATATTACCGCCGAGATGATAGGCTGGGTTAGGTTACGTTATATTACGTTATTGATGTTTATGAAGGTCAAACGGAGACGTAGAGGCCAACTCCCCAGGAATGATGTCAAATATTACCGCCGAGATGTTAGGTTGGGTTAGGTTACGCTATATTACGTTATTGATGTATATGAAGGTCCCACGGAGACGTAGATGCCAAATCGCTATGAATGTTTTCAAATATTACCGCCGAGACGTTAGGTTGGGTTAGGTTAGGTTATATTACGTTATGGATGTCTATAAAGATCCCACGGAGACGGAGAAACCAACTCGACAGGAATGTTGTCTAATATTACCGCCGAAATGTTAGGTTGGTTAAGTTGGTTTATATTACTTTATTGATGTATATAAAGGTCCCACGGAGACGTAGAGTCCAACTCGCCAGGTATGTTTTCAAATATTACCGCCGAAATGTTAGGTTGGGTTAGGTTAGGTTATGTTACGTTATAGATGTATATAAAGGTCCCACGGAGACATAGAGGCCAACTCGCCAGGAATGTTGTCAAATATTACCGCCGAGATGATAGGCTGGGTTAGGTTACGTTATATTACGTTATTGATGTTTATGAAGGTCAAACGGAGACGTAGAGGCCAACTCCCCAGGAATGATGTCAAATATAACCGCCGAAATGTTAGGTTGGGTTAGGTTAGGTTATATTACGTTATTGACGTATATAAATGTACCACGGAGACGTAGATGCCAACTCGCCATGAATGTTTTCAAATATTACCGCCGAGATGTTAGGTTGGGTTAGGTTAGGTTATATTACGTTATTGATGTATATAAATGTCCCACGGAGACGGAGAAGCCAACTCGCCATGAATGTTTTCAAATATTACCGCCGAGATGTTAGGTTGGGTTAGGTTAGGCTATATTAGGTTATATTACGTTATTGATGTATATAAACGTCCCAAGGAGACGTAGAGACCAACTCGCCAGGTTTGTTTTCAAATATTACCGCCGAGATGTTGGGTTGGGTTAGGTTAGGTTATATTTCGTTATTGATGTATATGAAGGTTCCACGGAGACGCAGAGGCCAATTCGCCAGGTATGTTGTCAAATATTACCGCCGAGATGTTAGGTTGGGTTAGGTTAGGTTATATTTCGTTATTGATGTATATGAAGGTTCCACGGAGACGCAGAGGCCAACTCGCCAGGTATGTTGTCAAATATTACCGCCGAGATGTTAGGTTGGGTTAGGTTAGGTTATATTACGTTATTTATGTATAAAAAGATCCCACGGAGACGGAGAAGCCAAATCGCCAGGAATGTTTTCAAATATTATCGCCGAGATGTTAGGTTGGGTTAGGTTAGGTTATATTACTTTATTGATGTATATAAAGGTCCCACGGAGACGTAGAGGCCAACTCGCCAGGTATGTTTTCAAATATTACCGCCGAGATGTTAGGTTGGGTTAGGTTAGGTTATATTACGTTATTGATGTATATAAAGGTCCCACGGAGACGTCGAGGCCAACTCGCCAGGAAAGTTTTCAAATATTACCGCCGAGATGTTAGGTTGGGTTAGGTTAGGTTATATTACGTTATAGATGTATATAAATGTCCCACGGAGACGTAGATGCCAAATCGCCATGAATGTTTTCAAATATTACCGCCGAGACGTTAGTTTGGGTTAGGTTAGGTTATATTACGTTATTGATGTATATAAAGGTCCCACGGAGACGTCGAGGCCAACTCGCCAGGAATGTTTTCAAATATTACCGCCGAGATGTTAGGTTGGGTTAGGTTACGCTATATTACGTTATTGATGTATATGAAGGTCCCACGGAGACGTAGATGCCAAATCGCTATGAATGTTTTCAAATATTACCGCCGAGACGTTAGGTTGGGTTAGGTTAGGATATATTACGTTATTGATGTATATAAAGGTCCCACGGGGACGTAGAGCTCAACTCGCCAAGTATGTTTTCAAATATTACCGCCGAGATGTTAGGTTCGGTTAGGTTAGGTTATATTACTTTATTGATGTATATAAAGGTCCCACGGAGACGTAGAGGCTAACTCGCCAGGTATGTTTTCAAATATTACCGCCGAGATGTTAGGTTGGGTTAGGTTAGGTTATATTACGTTATTGATGTATATAAAGGTCCCACGGAGACGTCGAGGCCAACTCGCCAGGAATGTTTTCAAATATTACCGCCGAGATGTTAGGTTGGGTTAGGTTAGGTTATATTACGTTATAGATGTATATAAATGTCCCACGGAGACGTAGATGCCAAATCGCCATGAATGTTTTCAAATATTATCGCTGAGATGTTAGGTTGGGTTAGGTTAGGTTATATTACTTTATTGATGTATATAAAGGTCCCACGGAGACGTAGAGGCCAACTCGCCAGGTATGTTTTCAAATATTACCGCCGAGATGTTAGGTTGGGTTAGGTTAGGTTATATTACGTTATTGATGTATATAAAGGTCCCACGGAGACGTCGAGGCCAACTCGCCAGGAAAGTTTTCAAATATTACCGCCGAGATGTTAGGTTGGGTTAGGTTAGGTTATATTACGTTATAGATGTATATAAATGTCCCACGGAGACGTAGATGCCAAATCGCCATGAATGTTTTCAAATATTACCGCCGAGACGTTAGTTTGGGTTAGGTTAGGTTATATTACGTTATTGATGTATATAAAGGTCCCAAGGAGACGTAGAGGCCAACTCGCCAGGTATGTTTTCAAATATTACCGCCGAGATGTTAGGTTGGGTTAGGTTAGGCTATATTACGTTATTGATGTATATAAATGTCCCACGGAGACGGAGAAGCCAACTCGCCATGAATGTTTTCAAATATTACCCCCGAGATGTTAGGTTGGGTTAGGTTACGCTATACTACGTTATTGATGTATATGAAGGTCCCACGGAGACGTGGATGCCAAATCGCCATGAATGTTTTCAAATATTACCGCCGAGACGTTAGGTTGGGTTAGGTTAGGTTATATTACGTTATTGATGTATATAAAGGTCCCACGGAGACGTAGAGCCCAACTCGCCAAGTATGTTTTCAAATATTACCGCCGAGATGTTAGGTTCGGTTAGGTTAGGTTATATTATTTTATTGATGTATATAAAGGTCCCACGGAGACGTAGAGGCCAACTCGCCAGGTATGTTTTCAAATATTACCGCCGAGATGTTAGGTTGGGTTAGGTTAGGTTATATTACGTTATTGATGTATATAAAGGTCCCACGGAGACGTCGAGGCCAACTCGCCAGGAATGTTTTCAAATATTACCGCCGAGATGTTAGGTTGGGTTAGGTTACGCTATATTACGTTATTGATGTATATGAAGGTCCCACGGAGACGTAGATGCCAAATCGCTATGAATGTTTTCAAATATTACCGCCGAGATGTTAGGTTGGGTTAGGTTAGGTTATATTTCGTTATTGATGTATATGAAGGTTCCAGGGAGACGCAGAGGCCAACTCGCCAGGTATGTTGTCAAATATTACCGCCGAGATGTTAGGTTGGGTTTGGTTAGGTTATATTTCGTTATTGATGTATATGAAGGTTCCACGGAGACGCAGAGGCCAGCTCGCCAGGTATGTTGTCAAATATTACCGCCGAGATGTTAGGTTGGGTTAGGTTAGGTTATATTACGTTATTGATGTATATAAATGTCCCACGGAGACGGAGAAGCCAACTCGCCATGAATGTTTTCAAATATTACCGCCGAGATGTTAAGTTGGGTTAGGTTAGGCTATATTACGTTATTGATGTATATGAAGGTCCCACGGAGACGTAGATGCCAACTCGCCATGAACGTTTTCAAATATTACCGCCGAGATGTTAGGTTGGGTTAGGTTAGGTTATATTACGTTATGGATGTCTATAAAGATCCCACGGAGACGGAGAAACCAACTCAACAGGAATGTTGTCTAATATTACCGCCGAAATGTTAGGTTGGGTTAGGTGAGTTTAAATTACTTTATTGATGTATATAAAGGTCCCACGGAGACGTAGAGTCCAACTCACCAGGTATGTTTTCAAATATTACCGCCGAAATGTTATGTTGGGTTAGGTTAGGTTATGTTACGTTATAGATGTATATAATGGTCCCACGGAGACATAGAGGCCAACTCGCCAGGAATGTTGTCAAATATTACCGCCGAGATGATAGGCTGGGTTAGGTTACGTTATATTACGTTATTGATGTTTATGAAGGTCAAACGGAGACGTAGAGGCCAACTCCCCAGGAATGATGTCAAATATAACCGCCGAAATGTTAGGTTGGGTTAGGTTAGGTTATATTACGTTATTTATGTATAAAAAGATCCCACGGAGACGGAGAAACCAACTCGACAGGAATGTTGTCTAATATTACCGCCGAAATGTTAGGTTGGGTTAGGTTAGGTTATATTACGTTATTGATGTATATAAATGTCCCACGGAGACGGAGAAGCCAACTCGCCATGAATGTTTTCAAATATTACCGCCGAGATGTTAGGTTGGGTTAGGTTAGGCTATATTACGTTATTGATGTATATGAAGGTCCCACGGAGACGTAGATACCAAATCGCCATGAATGTTTTCAAATATTACCGCCGAGACGTTAGGTTGGGTTAGGTTAGGTTATATTACGTTATTGATGTATATAAAGGTCCCACGGAGACGTAGAGCCCAACTCGCCAATTATGTTTTCAAATATTGTCGCCGAGATGTTAGGTTGGGTTAGGTTGGGTTATATTAAGTTATTGACGTATATAAATGTACCACGGAGACGTAGATGCCAACTCGCCATGAATGTTTTCAAATATTACCGCCGAGATGTTAGGTTGGGTTAGGTTAGGTTATATTACGTTATTGATGTATATAAATGTCCCACGGAGACGGAGAAGCCAACTCGCCAGGAATGTTTTCAAATATTACCGCCGAGATGTTAGGTTCGGTTAGGTTAGGTTATATTATTTTATTGATGTATATAAAGGTCCCACGGAGACGTAGAGGCCAACTCGCCAGGTATGTTTTCAAATATTACCGCCGAGATGTTAGGTTCGGTTAGGATAGGTTATATTTCGTTATTGATGTATATGAAGGTTCCACGGAGACGCAGAGGCCAGCTCGCCAGGTATGTTGTCAAATATTACCGCCGAGATGTTAGGTTGGGTTAGGTTAGGTTATATTACGTTATTGATGTATATAAAGGTCCCACGGAGACATAGAGTCCAACTCGCCAGGAATGTTGTCAAATATTACCGCCGAGATGATAGGCTGGGTTAGGTTACGTTATGTTACGTTATTGATGTTTATGAAGGTCAAACGGAGACGTAGAGGCCAACTCCCCAGGAATGATGTCAAATATAACCGCCGAAATGTTAGGTTGGGTTAGGTTAGGTTATATTACGTTATTGACGTATATAAGTGTACCACGGAGACGTAGATGCCAACTCGCCATGAATGTTTTCAAATATTACCGCCGAGATGTTAGGTTGGGTTAGGTTAGGTTATATTACGTTATTGATGTATATAAATATCCCACGGAGACGGAGAAGCCAACTCGCCATGAATGTTTTCAAATATTACCGCCGAGATGTTAGGTTGGGTTAGGTTAGGCTATATTAGGTTATATTACGTTATTGATGTATATAAAGGTCCCAAGGAGACGTAGAGGCCAACTCGCCAGGTATGTTTTCAAATATTACCGCCGAGATGTTGGGTTGGGTTAGGTTAGGTTATATTTCGTTATTGATGTATATGAAGGTTCCACGGAGACGCAGAGGCCAACTCGCCAGGTATGTTGTCAAATATTACCGCCGAGATGTTAGGTTGGGTTAGGTTAGGTTATATTTCGTTATTGATGTATATGAAGGTTCCACGGAGACGGAGAAGCCAACTCGCCATGAATGTTTTCAAATATTACCGCCGAGATGTTAGGTTGGGTTAGGTTAGGCTATATTAGGTTATATTACGTTATTGATGTATATAAAGGTCCCAAGGAGACGTAGAGGCCAACTCGCCAGGTATGTTTTCAAATATTACCGCCGAGATGTTGGGTTGGGTTAGGTTAGGTTATATTTCGTTATTGATGTATATGAAGGTTCCACGGAGACGCAGAGGCCAACTCGCCAGGTATGTTGTCAAATATTACCGCCGAGATGTTAGGTTGGGTTAGGTTAGGTTATATTTCGTTATTGATGTATATGAAGGTTCCACGGAGACGCAGAGGCCAACTCGCCAGGTATGTTGTCAAATATTACCGCCGAGATGTTAGGTTGGGTTAGGTTAGGTTATATTACGTTATTTATGCATAAAAAGATCCCACGGAGACGGAGAAGCCAAATCGCCAGGAATGTTTTCAAATATTACCGCCGAGATGTTAGGTTGGGTTAGGTTAGGTTATATTTCGTTAGTGATGTATATGAAGGTTCCACGGAGACGCAGAGGCCAGCTCGCCAGGTATGTTGTCAAATATTACCGCCGAGATGTTAGGTTGGGTTAGGTTAGGTTATGTTACGTTATTGATGTATATAAATGTCCCACGGAGACGGAGAAGCCAACTCGCCATGAATGTTTTCAAATATTACCGCCGAAATGTTAGGTTGGTTAAGTTAGTTTATATTACTTTATTGATGTATATAAAGGTCCCACGGAGACGTAGAGTCCAACTCGCCAGGTATGTTTTCAAATATTACCGCCGAAATGTTAGGTTGGGTTAGGTTAGGTTATGTTACGTTATAGATGTATATAAAGGTCCCACGGAGACATAGAGGCCAACTCGCCAGGAATGTTGTCAAATATTACCGCCGAGATGATAGGCTGGGTTAGGTTACGTTATATTACGTTATTGATGTTTATGAAGGTCAAACGCAGACGTAGAGGCCAACTCCCCAGGAATGATGTCAAATATAACCGCCGAAATGTTAGGTTGGGTTAGGTTAGGTTATATTACGTTATTGACGTATATAAATGTACCACGGAGACGTAGATGCCAACTCGCCATGAATGTTTTCAAATATTACCGCCGAGATGTTAGGTTGGGTTAGGTTAGGTTATATTACGTTATTGATGTATATAAATATCCCACGGAGACGGAGAAGCCAACTCGCCATGAATGTTTTCAAATATTACCGCCGAGATGTTGGGTTGGGTTAGGTTAGGTTATATTTCGTTATTGATGTATATGAAGGTTCCACGGCGACGCAGAGGCCAATTCGCCAGGTATGTTGTCAAATATTACCGCCGAGATGTTAGGTTGGGTTAGGTTAGGTTATATTTCGTTATTGATGTATATGAAGTTTCCACGGCGACGCAGAGGCCAACTCGCCAGGTATGTTGTCAAATATTACCGCCGAGATGTTAGGTTGGGTTAGGTTAGGTTATATTACGTTATTTATGTATAAAAAGATCCCACGGAGACGGAGAAGCCAAATCGCCAGGAATGTTTTCAAATATTATCGCCGAGATGTTAGGTTGGATTAGGTTAGGTTATATTTCGTTATTGATGTATATGAAGGTTCCACGGAGACGCAGAGGCCAGCTCGCCAGGTATGTTGTCAAATATTACCGCCGAGATGTTAGGTTGGGTTAGGTTAGGTTATATTACGTTATTGATGTATATAAATGTCCCACGGAGACGGAGAAGCCAACTCGCCATGAATGTTTTCAAATATTACCGCCGAGATGTTAAGTTGGGTTAGGTTAGGCTATATTACGTTATTGATGTATATGAAGGTCCCACGGAGACGTAGATGCCAACTCGCCATGAACGTTTTCAAATATTACCGCCGAGAAGTTAGGTTGGGTTAGGTTAGGTTATATTACGTTATGGATGTCTATAAAGATCCCACGGAGGCGGAGAAACCAACTCGACAGGAATGTTGTCTAATATTACCGCCGAAATGTTAGGTTGGGTTAGGTTAGTTTAAATTACTTTATTGATGTATATAAAGGTCCCACGGAGACGTAGAGTCCAACTCGCCAGGTATGTTTTCAAATATCACCGCCGAAATGTTAGGTTGGGTTAGGTTAGGTTATGTTACGTTATAGATGTATATAAAGGTCCCACGGAGACATAGAGGCCAACTCGCCAGGAATGTTGTCAAATATTACCGCCGAGATGATAGGCTGGGTTAGGTTACGTTATATTACGTTATTGATGTTTATGAAGGTCAAACGGAGACGTAGAGGCCAACTCCCCAGGAATGATGTCAAATATAACCGCCGAAATGTTAGGTTGGGTTAGGTTAGGTTATATAACGTTATTGACGTATATAAATGTACCACGGAGACGTAGATGCCAACTCGCCATGAATGTTTTCAAATATTACCGCCGAGATGTTATGTTGGGTTAGGTTAGGTTATATTACGTTATTGATGTATATAAATGTCCCACGGAGACGTAGAAGCCAACTCGCCATGAATGTTTTCAAATATTACCGCCGAGATGTTAGGTTGGGTTAGGTTAGGCTATATTACGTTATTGATGTATATGAAGGTCCCACGGAGACGTAGATACCAAATCGCCATGAATGTTTTCAAATATTACCGCCGAGACGTTAGGTTGGGTTAGGTTAGGTTATATTACGTTATGGATGTCTATAAAGATCCCACGGAGGCGGAGAAACCAACTCGACAGGAATGTTGTCTAATATTACCGCCGAAATGTTAGGTTGGGTTAGGTTAGTTTAAATTACTTTATTGATGTATATAAAGGTCCCACGGAGACGTAGAGTCCAACTCGCCAGGTATGTTTTCAAATATCACCGCCGAAATGTTAGGTTGGGTTAGGTTAGGTTATGTTACGTTATAGATGTATATAAAGGTCCCACGGAGACATAGAGGCCAACTCGCCAGGAATGTTGTCAAATATTACCGCCGAGATGATAGGCTGGGTTAGGTTACGTTATATTACGTTATTGATGTTTATGAAGGTCAAACGGAGACGTAGAGGCCAACTCCCCAGGAATGATGTCAAATATAACCGCCGAAATGTTAGGTTGGGTTAGGTTAGGTTATATAACGTTATTGACGTATATAAATGTACCACGGAGACGTAGATGCCAACTCGCCATGAATGTTTTCAAATATTACCGCCGAGATGTTATGTTGGGTTAGGTTAGGTTATATTACGTTATTGATGTATATAAATGTCCCACGGAGACGTAGAAGCCAACTCGCCATGAATGTTTTCAAATATTACCGCCGAGATGTTAGGTTGGGTTAGGTTAGGCTATATTACGTTATTGATGTATATGAAGGTCCCACGGAGACGTAGATACCAAATCGCCATGAATGTTTTCAAATATTACCGCCGAGACGTTAGGTTGGGTTAGGTTAGGTTATATTACGTTATTGATGTATATAAAGGTCCCACGGAGACGTAGAGCCCAACTCGCCAATTATGTTTTCAAATATTATCGCCGAGATGTTAGGTTGGGTTAGGTTAGGTTATATTACTTTATTGATGTATATAAAGGTCCCACGGAGACGTAGAGGCCAACTCGCCAGGTATGTTTTCAAATATTACCGCCGAGATGTTAGGTTGGGTTAGGTTAGGTTATATTACGTTATTGATGTATATAAAGGTCCCAAGGAGACGTAGAGGCCAACTCGCCAGGTATGTTTTCAAATATAACCGCCGAAATGTTAGGTTGGGTTAGGTTAGGTTATATTAAGTTATTGACGTATATAAATGTACCACGGAGACGTAGATGCCAACTCGCCATGAATGTTTTCAAATATTACCGCCGAGATGTTAGGTTGGGTTAGGTTAGGTTATATTACGTTATTGATGTATATAAATGTCCCACGGAGACGGAGAAGCCAACTCGCCAGGAATGTTTTCAAATATTACCGCCGAGATGTTAGGTTCGGTTAGGTTAGGTTATATTATTTTATTGATGTATATAAAGGTCCCACGGAGACGTAGAGGCCAACTCGCCAGGTATGTTTTCAAATATTACCGCCGAGATGTTAGGTTGGGTTAGGTTAGGTTATATTACGTTATTGATGTATATAAAGGTCCCACGGAGACGTCGAGGCCAACTCGCCAGGAATGTTTTCAAATATTACCGCCGAGATGTTAGGTTGGGTTAGGTTAGGTTATATTTCGTTATTGATGTATATGAAGTTTCCACGGCGACGCAGAGGCCAACTCGCCAGGTATGTTGTCAAATATTACCGCCGAGATGTTAGGTTGGGTTAGGTTAGGTTATATTACGTTATTTATGTATAAAAAGATCCCACGGAGACGGAGAAGCCAAATCGCCAGGAATGTTTTCAAATATTATCGCCGAGATGTTAGGTTGGATTAGGTTAGGTTATATTTCGTTATTGATGTATATGAAGGTTCCACGGAGACGCAGAGGCCAGCTCGCCAGGTATGTTGTCAAATATTACCGCCGAGATGTTAGGTTGGGTTAGGTTAGGTTATATTACGTTATTGATGTATATAAATGTCCCACGGAGACGGAGAAGCCAACTCGCCATGAATGTTTTCAAATATTACCGCCGAGATGTTAAGTTGGGTTAGGTTAGGCTATATTACGTTATTGATGTATATGAAGGTCCCACGGAGACGTAGATGCCAACTCGCCATGAACGTTTTCAAATATTACCGCCGAGAAGTTAGGTTGGGTTAGGTTAGGTTATATTACGTTATGGATGTCTATAAAGATCCCACGGAGGCGGAGAAACCAACTCGACAGGAATGTTGTCTAATATTACCGCCGAAATGTTAGGTTGGGTTAGGTTAGTTTAAATTACTTTATTGATGTATATAAAGGTCCCACGGAGACGTAGAGTCCAACTCGCCAGGTATGTTTTCAAATATCACCGCCGAAATGTTAGGTTGGGTTAGGTTAGGTTATGTTACGTTATAGATGTATATAAAGGTCCCACGGAGACATAGAGGCCAACTCGCCAGGAATGTTGTCAAATATTACCGCCGAGATGATAGGCTGGGTTAGGTTACGTTATATTACGTTATTGATGTTTATGAAGGTCAAACGGAGACGTAGAGGCCAACTCCCCAGGAATGATGTCAAATATAACCGCCGAAATGTTAGGTTGGGTTAGGTTAGGTTATATAACGTTATTGACGTATATAAATGTACCACGGAGACGTAGATGCCAACTCGCCATGAATGTTTTCAAATATTACCGCCGAGATGTTATGTTGGGTTAGGTTAGGTTATATTACGTTATTGATGTATATAAATGTCCCACGGAGACGTAGAAGCCAACTCGCCATGAATGTTTTCAAATATTACCGCCGAGATGTTAGGTTGGGTTAGGTTAGGCTATATTACGTTATTGATGTATATGAAGGTCCCACGGAGACGTAGATACCAAATCGCCATGAATGTTTTCAAATATTACCGCCGAGACGTTAGGTTGGGTTAGGTTAGGTTATATTACGTTATGGATGTCTATAAAGATCCCACGGAGGCGGAGAAACCAACTCGACAGGAATGTTGTCTAATATTACCGCCGAAATGTTAGGTTGGGTTAGGTTAGTTTAAATTACTTTATTGATGTATATAAAGGTCCCACGGAGACGTAGAGTCCAACTCGCCAGGTATGTTTTCAAATATCACCGCCGAAATGTTAGGTTGGGTTAGGTTAGGTTATGTTACGTTATAGATGTATATAAAGGTCCCACGGAGACATAGAGGCCAACTCGCCAGGAATGTTGTCAAATATTACCGCCGAGATGATAGGCTGGGTTAGGTTACGTTATATTACGTTATTGATGTTTATGAAGGTCAAACGGAGACGTAGAGGCCAACTCCCCAGGAATGATGTCAAATATAACCGCCGAAATGTTAGGTTGGGTTAGGTTAGGTTATATAACGTTATTGACGTATATAAATGTACCACGGAGACGTAGATGCCAACTCGCCATGAATGTTTTCAAATATTACCGCCGAGATGTTATGTTGGGTTAGGTTAGGTTATATTACGTTATTGATGTATATAAATGTCCCACGGAGACGTAGAAGCCAACTCGCCATGAATGTTTTCAAATATTACCGCCGAGATGTTAGGTTGGGTTAGGTTAGGCTATATTACGTTATTGATGTATATGAAGGTCCCACGGAGACGTAGATACCAAATCGCCATGAATGTTTTCAAATATTACCGCCGAGACGTTAGGTTGGGTTAGGTTAGGTTATATTACGTTATTGATGTATATAAAGGTCCCACGGAGACGTAGAGCCCAACTCGCCAATTATGTTTTCAAATATTATCGCCGAGATGTTAGGTTGGGTTAGGTTAGGTTATATTACTTTATTGATGTATATAAAGGTCCCACGGAGACGTAGAGGCCAACTCGCCAGGTATGTTTTCAAATATTACCGCCGAGATGTTAGGTTGGGTTAGGTTAGGTTATATTACGTTATTGATGTATATAAAGGTCCCAAGGAGACGTAGAGGCCAACTCGCCAGGTATGTTTTCAAATATAACCGCCGAAATGTTAGGTTGGGTTAGGTTAGGTTATATTAAGTTATTGACGTATATAAATGTACCACGGAGACGTAGATGCCAACTCGCCATGAATGTTTTCAAATATTACCGCCGAGATGTTAGGTTGGGTTAGGTTAGGTTATATTACGTTATTGATGTATATAAATGTCCCACGGAGACGGAGAAGCCAACTCGCCAGGAATGTTTTCAAATATTACCGCCGAGATGTTAGGTTCGGTTAGGTTAGGTTATATTATTTTATTGATGTATATAAAGGTCCCACGGAGACGTAGAGGCCAACTCGCCAGGTATGTTTTCAAATATTACCGCCGAGATGTTAGGTTGGGTTAGGTTAGGTTATATTACGTTATTGATGTATATAAAGGTCCCACGGAGACGTCGAGGCCAACTCGCCAGGAATGTTTTCAAATATTACCGCCGAGATGTTAGGTTGGGTTAGGTTACGCTATATTACGTTATTGATGTATATGAAGGTCCCACGGAGACGTAGATGCCAAATCGCCATGAATGTTTTCAAATATTACCGCCGAGACGTTAGGTTGGGTTAGGTTAGGATATACTACGTTATTGATGTATATAAAAGTCCCACGGAGACGTAGAGCCCAACTCGCCAAGTATGTTTTCAAATATTACCGCCGAGATGTTAGGTTCGGTTAGGATAGGTTATATTACTTTATTGATGTATATAAAGGTCCCACGGAGACGTAGAGGCCAACTCGCCAGGTATGTTTTCAAATATTACCGCCGAGATGTTAGGTTGGGTTAGGTTAGGTTATATTACGTTATTGATGTATATAAAGGTCCCACGGAGACGTCGAGGCCAACTCGCCAGGAATGTTTTCAAATATTACCGCCGAAATGTTAGGTTGGTTAAGTTAGTTTATATTACTTTATTGATGTATATAAAGGTCCCACGGAGACGTAGAGTCCAACTCGCCAGGTATGTTTTCAAATATTACCGCCGAAATGTTAGGTTGGGTTAGGTTAGGTTATGTTACGTTATAGATGTATATAAAGGTCCCACGGAGACATAGAGGCCAACTCGCCAGGAATGTTGTCAAATATTACCGCCGAGATGATAGGCTGGGTTAGGTTACGTTATATTACGTTATTGATGTTTATGAAGGTCAAACGGAGACGTAGAGGCCAACTCCCCAGGAATGATGTCAAATATAACCGCCGAAATGTTAGGTTGGGTTAGGTTAGGTTATATTACGTTATTGACGTATATAAGTGTACCACGGAGACGTAGATGCCAACTCGCCATGAATGTTTTCAAATATTACCGCCGAGATGTTAGGTTGGGTTAGGTTAGGTTATATTACGTTATTGATGTATATAAATGTCCCACGGAGACGGAGAAGCCAACTCGCCATGAATGTTTTCAAATATTACCGCCGAGATGTTAGGTTGGGTTAGTTTAGGCTATATTAGGTTATATTACGTTATTGATGTATATAAAGGTCCCAAGGAGACGTAGAGGCCAACTCGCCAGGTATGTTTTCAAATATTACCGCCGAGATGTTGGGTTGGGTTAGGTTAGGTTATATTTCGTTATTGATGTATATGAAGGTTCCACGGAGACGCAGAGGCCAACTCGCCAGGTATGTTGTCAAATATTACCGACGAGATGTTAGGTTGGGTTAGGTTAGGTTATATTTCGTTATTGATGTATATGAAGGTTCCACGGAGACGCAGAGGCCAACTCGCCAGGTATGTTGTCAAATATTACCGCCGAGATGTTAGGTTGGGTTAGGTTAGGTTATATTACGTTATTTATGTATAAAAAGATCCCACGGAGACGGAGAAGCCAAATCGCCAGGAATGTTTTCAAATATTACCGCCGAGATGTTAGGTTGGGTTAGGTTAGGTTATATTTCGTTATTGATGTATATGAAGGTTCCACGGAGACGCAGAGGCCAGCGCGCCAGGTATGTTGTCAGATATTACCGCCGAGATGTTAGGTTGGGTTAGGTTAGGTTATATTACGTTATTGATGTATATAAATGTCCCACGGAGACGGAGAAGCCAACTCGCCATGAATGTTTTCAAATATTACCGCCGAAATGTTAGGTTGGTTAAGTCAGTTTATATTACTTTATTGATGTATATAAAGGTCCCACGGAGACGTAGAGTCCAACTCGCCAGGTATGTTTTCAAATATTACCGCCGAAATGTTAGGTTGGGTTAGGTTAGGTTATGTTACGTTATAGATGTATATAAAGGTCCCACGGAGACATAGAGGCCAACTCGCCAGGAATGTTGTCAAATATTACCGCCGAGATGATAGGCTGGGTTAGGTTACGTTATATTACGTTATTGATGTTTATGAAGGTCAAACGCAGACGTAGAGGCCAACTCGCCATGAATGTTTTCAAATATTACCGCCGAGATGTTAGGTTGGGTTAGGTTAGGTTATATTACGTTATTGATGTATATAAATGTCCCACGGAGACGGAGAAGCCAACTCGCCATGAATGTTTTCAAATATTACCGCCGAGAAGTTAGGTTGGGTTAGGTTAGGCTATATTACGTTATTGATGTATATGAAGGTCCCACGGAGACGTAGATACCAAATCGCCATGAATGTTTTCAAATATTACCGCCGAGACGTTAGGTTGGGTTAGGTTAGGTTATATTACGTTATTGATGTATATAAAGGTCCCACGGAGACGTAGAGCCCAACTCGACAATTATGTTTTCAAATATTATCGCCGAGATGTTAGGTTGGGTTAGGTTAGGTTATATTACTTTATTGATGTATATAAAGGTCCCACGGAGACGTAGAGGCCAACTCGCCAGGTATGTTTTCAAATATTACCGCCGAGATGTTAGGTTGGGTTAGGTTAGGTTATATTACGTTATTGATGTATATAAAGGTCCCACGGAGACGTCGAGGCCAACTCGCCAGGAAAGTTTTCAAATATTACCGCCGAGATGTTAGGTTGGGTTAGGTTAGGTTATATTACGTTATAGATGTATATAAATGTCCCACGGAGACGTAGATGCCAAATCGCCATGAATGTTTTCAAATATTACCGCCGAGACGTTAGGTTGGGTTAGGTTAGGTTATATTACGTTATTGATGTATATAAAGGTCCCAAGGAGACGTAGAGGCCAACTCGCCAGGTATGTTGTCAAATATGACCGCCGAGATGTTAGGTTGGGTTAGGTTAGGTTATATTACGTTATTGATGTATATAAATGTCCCACGGAGACGAAGAAGCCAACTCGCCATGAATGTTTTCAAATATTACCGCCGAGATGTTAAGTTGGGTTAGGTTAGGCTATATTACGTTATTGATGTATATGAAGGTCCCACGGAGACGTAGATGCCAACTCGCCATGAACGTTTTCAAATATTACCGCCAAGATGTTAGGTTGGGTTAGGTTAGGTTATATTACGTTATGGATGTCTATAAAGATCCCACGGAGACGGAGAAACCAACTCGACAGGAATGTTGTCTAATATTACCGCCGAAATGTTAGGTTGGGTTAGGTTAGTTTAAATTACTTTATTGATGTATATAAAGGTCCCACGGAGACGTAGAGTCCAACTCGCCAGGTATGTTTTCAAATATTACCGCCGAAATGTTAGGTTGGGTTAGGTTAGGTTATGTTACGTTATAGATGTATATAAAGGTCCCATGGAGACATAGAGTCCAACTCGCCAGGAATGTTGTCAAATATTACCGCCGAGATGATAGGCTGGGTTAGGTTACGTTATATTACGTTATTGATGCTTATGAAGGTCAAACGGAGACGTAGAGGCCAACTCCCCAGGAATGATGTCAAATATAACCGCCGAAATGTTAGGTTGGGTTAGGTTAGGTTATATTACGTTATAGATGTATATAAATGTCCCACGGAGACGTAGATGCCAAATCGCCATGAATGTTTTCAAATATTACCGCCGAGACGTTAGGTTGGGTTAGGTTAGGTTATATTACGTTATTGATGTATATAAATGTCCCAAGGAGACGTAGAGGCCAACTCGCCAGGTATGTTTTCAAATATTACCGCCGAGATGTTAGGTTGGGTTAGGTTAGGCTATATTACGTTATTGATGTATATAAATGTCCCACGGAGACGGAGAAGCCAACTCGCCATGAATGTTTTCAAATATTACCGCCGAGATGTTAGGTTGGGTTAGGTTACGCTATATTACGTTATTGATGTATATGAAGGTCCCACGGAGACGTAGATGCCAAATCGCCATGAATGTTTTCAAATATTACCGCCGAGACGTTAGGTTGGGTTAGGTTAGGTTATATTACGTTATTGATGTATATAAAGGTCCCACGGAGACGTAGAGCCCAACTCGCCAAGTATGTTTTCAAATATTACCGCCGAGATGTTAGGTTCGGTTAGGTTAGGTTATATTACTTTATTGATGTATATAAAGGTCCCACGGAGACGTAGAGGCCAACTCGCCAGGTATGTTTTCAAATATTACCGCCGAGATGTTAGGTTGGGTTAGGTTAGGTTATATTACGTTATTGATGTATATAAAGGTCCCACGGAGACGTCGAGGCCAACTCGCCAGGAATGTTTTCAAATATTACCGCCGAGATGTTAGGTTGGGTTAGGTTACGCTATATTACGTTATTGATGTATATGAAGGTCCCACGGAGACGTAGATGCCAAATCGCCATGAATGTTTTCAAATATTACCGCCGAGACGTTAGGTTGGGTTAGGTTAGGTTATATTACGTTATTGATGTATATAAAGGTCCCACGGAGACGTAGAGCCCAACTCGCCAAGTATGTTTTCAAATATTACCGCCGAGATGTTAGGTTGGGTTAGGTTAGGTTATATTACTTTATTGATGTACATAAAGGTCCCACGGAGACGTAGAGGCCAACTCGCCAGGTATGTTTTCAAATATTACCGCCGAGATGTTAGGTTGGGTTAGGTTAGGTTATATTACGTTATTGATGTATATAAAGGTCCCACGGAGACGTCGAGGCCAACTCGCCAGGAATGTTTTCAAATATTACCGCCGAGATGTTAGGTTGGGTTAGGTTAGGTTATATTACGTTATAGATGTATATAAATGTCCCACGGAGACGTAGATGCCAAATCGCCATGAATGTTTTCAAATATTACCGCCGAGACGTTAGGTTGGGTTAGGTTAGGTTATATTACGTTATTGATGTATATAAAGGTCCCAAGGAGACGTAGAGGCCAACTCGCCAGGTATGTTTTCAAATATTACCGCCGAGATGTTGGGTTGGGTTAGGTTAGGTTATATTACGTTATTTATGTATAAAAAGATCCCACGGAGACGGAGAAGCCAACTCGCCAGGAATGTTTTCAAATATTACCGCCGAGATGTTAGGTTGGGTTAGGTTAGGTTATATTTCGTTATTGATGTATATGAAGGTTCCACGGAGACGCAGAGGCCAACTCGCCAGGAATGTTTTCAAATATTACCGCCGAGATGTTAGGTTGGGTTAGGTTAGGTTATATTACGTTATAGATGTATATAAATGTCCCACGGAGACGTAGATGCCAAATCGCCATGAATGTTTTCAAATATTACCGCCGAGACGTTAGGTTGGGTTAGGTTAGGTTATATTACGTTATTGATGTATATAAAGGTCCCAAGGAGACGTAGAGGCCAACTCGCCAGGTATGTTTTCAAATATTACCGCCGAGATGTTGGGTTGGGTTAGGTTAGGTTATATTACGTTATTTATGTATAAAAAGATCCCACGGAGACGGAGAAGCCAACTCGCCAGGAATGTTTTCAAATATTACCGCCGAGATGTTAGGTTTGGTTAGGTTAGGTTATATTACGTTATAGATGTATATAAATGTCCCACGGAGACGTAGATGCCAAATCGCCATGAATGTTTTCAAATATTACCGCCGAGACGTTAGGTTGGGTTAGGTTAGGTTATATTACGTTATTGATGTATATAAAGGTCCCACGGAGACGTAGAGCCCAACTCGCCAGGTATGTTTTCAAATATTACCGCCGAGATGTTAGGTTGGGTTAGGTTAGGCTATATTACGTTATTGATGTATATAAATGTCCCACGGAGACGGAGAAGCCAACTCGCCATGAATGTTTTCAAATATTACCGCCGAGATGTTAGGTTGGGTTAGGTTACGCTATATTACGTTATTGATGTATATGAAGGTCCCACGGAGACGTAGATGCCAAATCGCCATGAATGTTTTCAAATATTACCGCCGAGACGTTAGGTTGGGTTAGGTTAGGTTATATTACGTTATTGATGTATATAAAGGTCCCACGGAGACGTAGAGCCCAACTCGCCAGGTATGTTTTCAAATATTACCGCCGAGATGTTAGGTTGGGTTAGGTTAGGCTATATTACGTTATTGATGTATATGAAGGTCCCACGGAGACGTAGATGCCAACTCGCCATGAACGTTTTCAAATATTACCGCCGAGATGTTAGGTTGGGTTAGGTTAGGTTATATTACGTTATGGATGTCTATAAAGATCCCACGGAGACGGAGAAACCAACTCAACTGGAATGTTGTCTAATATTACCGCCGAAATGTTAGGTTGGGTTAGGTTAGTTTAAATTACTTTATTGATGTATATAAAGGTCCCACGGAGACGTAGAGTCCAACTCGCCAGGTATGTTTTCAAATATTACCGCCGAAATGTTAGGTTGGGTTAGGTTAGGTTATGTTACGTTATAGATGTATATAAAGGTCCCATGGAGACATAGAGGCCAACTCGCCAGGAATGTTGTCAAATATTACCGCCGAGATGATAGGCTGGGTTAGGTTACGTTATATTACGTTATTGATGTTTATGAAGGTCAAACGGAGACGTAGAGGCCAACTCCCCAGGAATGATGTCAAATATAACCGCCGAAATGTTAGGTTGGGTTAGGTTAGGTTATATTACGTTATTGACGTATATAAATGTACCACGGAGACGTAGATGCCAACTCGCCATGAATGTTTTCAAATATTACCGCCGAGATGTTAGGTTGGGTTAGGTTAGGTTATATTACGTTATTGATGTATATAAATGTCCCACGGAGACGGAGAAGCCAACTCGCCATGAATGTTTTCAAATATTACCGCCGAGATGTTAGGTTGGGTTAGGTTAGGCTATATTACGTTATTGATGTATATGAAGGTCCCACGGAGACGTAGATACCAAATCGCCATGAATGTTTTCAAATATTACCGCCGAGACGTTAGGTTGGGCTAGGTTAGGTTATATTACGTTATTGATGTATATAAAGGTCCCACGGAGACGTAGAGCCCAACTCGCCAATTATGTTTTCAAATATTATCGCCGAGATGTTAGGTTGGGTTAGGTTAGGTTATATTACTTTATTGATGTATATAAAGGTCCCACGGAGACGTAGAGGCCAACTCGCCAGGTATGTTTTCAAATATTACCGCCGAGATGTTAGGTTGGGTTAGGTTAGGTTATATTACGTTATTGATGTATATAAAGGTCCCACGGAGACGTCGAGGCCAACTCGCCAGGAAAGTTTTCAAATATTACCGCCGAGATGTTAGGTTGGGTTAGGTTAGGTTATATTACGTTATAGATGTATATAAATGTCCCACGGAGACGTAGATGCCAAATCGCCATGAATGTTTTCAAATATTACCGCCGAGACGTTAGGTTGGGTTAGGTTAGGTTATATTACGTTATTGATGTATATAAATGTCCCAAGGAGACGTAGAGGCCAACTCGCCAGGTATGTTTTCAAATATTACCGCCGAGATGTTAGGTTGGGTTAGGTTAGGCTATATTACGTTATTGATGTATATAAATGTCCCACGGAGACGGAGAAGCCAACTCGCCATGAATGTTTTCAAATATTACCGCCGAGATGTTAGGTTGGGTTAGGTTACGCTATATTACGTTATTGATGTATATGAAGGTCCCACGGAGACGTAGATGCCAAATCGCCATGAATGTTTTCAAATATTACCGCCGAGACGTTAGGTTGGGTTAGGTTAGGTTATATTACGTTATTGATGTATATAAAGGTCCCACGGAGACGTAGAGCCCAACTCGCCAAGTATGTTTTCAAATATTACCGCCGAGATGTTAGGTTCGGTTAGGTTAGGTTATATTACTTTATTGATGTATATAAAGGTCCCACGGAGACGTAGAGCCCAACTCGCCAAGTATGTTTTCAAATATTACCGCCGAGATGTTAGGTTCGGTTAGGTTAGGTTATATTACTTTATTGATGTATATAAAGGTCCCACGGAGACGTAGAGGCCAACTCGCCAGGTATGTTTTCAAATATTACCGCCGAGATGTTGGGTTGGGTTAGGTTAGGTTATATTACGTTATTTATGTATAAAAAGATCCCACGGAGACGGAGAAGCCAACTCGCCAGGAATGTTTTCAAATATTACCGCCGAGATGTTAGGTTGGGTTAGGTTAGGTTATATTTCGTTATTGATGTATATGAAGGTTCCACGGAGACGCAGAGGCCAACTCGCCAGGTATGTTTTCAAATATTACCGCCGAGATGTTAGGTTGGGTTAGGTTAGGTTATATTACGTTATTTATGTATAAAAAGATCCCACGGAGACGGAGAAGCCAACTCGCCAGGAATGTTTTCAAATATTACCGCCGAGATGTTAGGTTGGGTTAGGTTAGGTTATATTACGTTATTGATGTATATAAAGGTCCCACGGAGACGTCGAGGCCAACTCGCCAGGAAAGTTTTCAAATATTACCGCCGAGATGTTAGGTTGGGTTAGGTTAGGTTATATTACGTTATAGATGTATATAAATGTCCCACGGAGACGTAGATGCCAAATCGCCATGAATGTTTTCAAATATTACCGCCGAGACGTTAGGTTGGGTTAGGTTAGGTTATATTACGTTATTGATGTATATAAATGTCCCAAGGAGACGTAGAGGCCAACTCGCCAGGTATGTTTTCAAATATTACCGCCGAGATGTTAGGTTGGGTTAGGTTAGGCTATATTACGTTATTGATGTATATAAATGTCCCACGGAGACGGAGAAGCCAACTCGCCATGAATGTTTTCAAATATTACCGCCGAGATGTTAGGTTGGGTTAGGTTACGCTATATTACGTTATTGATGTATATGAAGGTCCCACGGAGACGTAGATGCCAAATCGCCATGAATGTTTTCAAATATTACCGCCGAGACGTTAGGTTGGGTTAGGTTAGGTTATATTACGTTATTGATGTATATAAAGGTCCCACGGAGACGTAGAGCCCAACTCGCCAAGTATGTTTTCAAATATTACCGCCGAGATGTTAGGTTCGGTTAGGTTAGGTTATATTACTTTATTGATGTATATAAAGGTCCCACGGAGACGTAGAGCCCAACTCGCCAAGTATGTTTTCAAATATTACCGCCGAGATGTTAGGTTCGGTTAGGTTAGGTTATATTACTTTATTGATGTATATAAAGGTCCCACGGAGACGTAGAGGCCAACTCGCCAGGTATGTTTTCAAATATTACCGCCGAGATGTTGGGTTGGGTTAGGTTAGGTTATATTACGTTATTTATGTATAAAAAGATCCCACGGAGACGGAGAAGCCAACTCGCCAGGAATGTTTTCAAATATTACCGCCGAGATGTTAGGTTGGGTTAGGTTAGGTTATATTTCGTTAGTGATGTATATGAAGGTTCCACGGAGACGCAGAGGCCAACTCGCCAGGTATGTTTTCAAATATTACCGCCGAGATGTTAGGTTGGGTTAGGTTAGGTTATATTACGTTATTTATGTATAAAAAGATCCCACGGAGACGGAGAAGCCAACTCGCCAGGAATGTTTTCAAATATTACCGCCGAGATGTTAGGTTGGGTTAGGTTAGGTTATATTTCGTTATTGATGTATATGAAGGTTCCACGGAGACGCAGAGGCCAACTCGCCAGGTATGTTGTCAAATATTACCGCCGAGATGTTAGGTTGGGTTAGGTTAGGTTATATTACGTTATTGATGTATATAAATGTCCCACGGAGACATAGAGGCCAACTCGCCAGGAATGTTGTCAAATATTACCGCCGAGATGTTAGGCTGGGTTAGGTTACGTTATATTACGTTATTGATGTTTATGAAGGTCAAACGGAGACGTAGAGGCCAACTCCCCAGGAATGATGTCAAATATAACCGCCGAAATGTTAGGTTGGGTTAGGTTAGGTTATATTAAGTTATTGACGTATATAAATGTACCACGGAGACGTAGATGCCAACTCGCCATGAATGTTTTCAAATATTACCGCCGAGATGTTAGGTTGGGTTAGGTTAGGTTATATTACGTTATTGATGTATATAAATGTCCCACGGAGACGGAGAAGCCAACTCGCCATGAATGTTTTCAAATATTACCGCCGAGATGTTAGGTTTGGTTAGGTTAGGTTATATTACGTTATAGATGTATATAAATGTCCCACGGAGACGTAGATGCCAAATCGCCATGAATGTTTTCAAATATTACCGCCGAGACGTTAGGTTGGGTTAGGTTAGGTTATATTACGTTATTGATGTATATAAAGGTCCCACGGAGACGTAGAGCCCAACTCGCCAGGTATGTTTTCAAATATTACCGCCGAGATGTTAGGTTGGGTTAGGTTAGGCTATATTACGTTATTGATGTATATAAATGTCCCACGGAGACGGAGAAGCCAACTCGCCATGAATGTTTTCAAATATTACCGCCGAGATGTTAGGTTGGGTTACGTTACGCTATATTACGTTATTGATGTATATGAAGGTCCCACGGAGACGTAGATGCCAAATCGCCATGAATGTTTTCAAATATTACCGCCGAGACGTTAGGTTGGGTTAGGTTAGGTTATATTACGTTATTGATGTATATAAAGGTCCCACGGAGACGTAGAGCCCAACTCGCCAGGTATGTTTTCAAATATTACCGCCGAGATGTTAGGTTGGGTTAGGTTAGGCTATATTACGTTATTGATGTATATGAAGGTCCCACGGAGACGTAGAGCCCAACTCGCCAAGTATGTTTTCAAATATTACCGCCGAGATGTTAGGTTGGGTTAGGTTAGGTTATATTACTTTATTGATGTACATAAAGGTCCCACGGAGACGTAGAGGCCAACTCGCCAGGTATGTTTTCAAATATTACCGCCGAGATGTTAGGTTGGGTTAGGTTAGGTTATATTACGTTATTGATGTATATAAAGGTCCCACGGAGACGTCGAGGCCAACTCGCCAGGAATGTTTTCAAATATTACCGCCGAGATGTTAGGTTGGGTTAGGTTAGGTTATATTACGTTATAGATGTATATAAATGTCCCACGGAGACGTAGATGCCAAATCGCCATGAATGTTTTCAAATATTACCGCCGAGACGTTAGGTTGGGTTAGGTTAGGTTATATTACGTTATTGATGTATATAAAGGTCCCAAGGAGACGTAGAGGCCAACTCGCCAGGTATGTTTTCAAATATTACCGCCGAGATGTTGGGTTGGGTTAGGTTAGGTTATATTACTTTATTGATGTACATAAAGGTCCCACGGAGACGTAGAGGCCAACTCGCCAGGTATGTTTTCAAATATTACCGCCGAGATGTTAGGTTGGGTTAGGTTAGGTTATATTACGTTATTGATGTATATAAAGGTCCCACGGAGACGTCGAGGCCAACTCGCCAGGAAAGTTTTCAAATATTACCGCCGAGATGTTAGGTTGGGTTAGGTTAGGTTATATTACGTTATAGATGTATATAAATGTCCCACGGTGACGTAGATGCCAAATCGCCATGAATGTTTTCAAATATTACCGCCGAGACGTTAGGTTGGGTTAGGTTAGGTTATATTACGTTATTGATGTATATAAATGTCCCAAGGAGACGTAGAGGCCAACTCGCCAGGTATGTTTTCAAATATTACCGCCGAGATGTTAGGTTGGGTTAGGTTAGGCTATATTACGTTATTGATGTATATAAATGTCCCACGGAGACGGAGAAGCCAACTCGCCATGAATGTTTTCAAATATTACCGCCGAGATGTTAGGTTGGGTTAGGTTACGCTATATTACGTTATTGATGTATATGAAGGTCCCACGCAGACGTAGATGCCAAATCGCCATGAATGTTTTCAAATATTACCGCCGAGACGTTAGGTTGGGTTAGGTTAGGTTATATTACGTTATTGATGTATATAAAGGTCCCACGGAGACGTAGAGCCCAACTCGCCAAGTATGTTTTCAAATATTACCGCCGAGATGTTAGGTTCGGTTAGGTTAGGTTATATTACTTTATTGATGTATATAAAGGTCCCACGGAGACGTAGAGGCCAACTCGCCAGGTATGTTTTCAAATATTACCGCCGAGATGTTAGGTTGGGTTAGGTTAGGTTATATTACGTTATTGATGTATATAAAGGTCCCACGGAGACGTCGAGGCCAACTCGCCAGGAATGTTTTCAAATATTACCGCCGAGATGTTAGGTTGGGTTAGGTTACGCTATATTACGTTATTGATGTATATGAAGGTCCCACGGAGACGTAGATGCCAAATCGCCATGAATGTTTTCAAATATTACCGCCGAGATGTTAGGTTGGGTTAGGTTAGGTTATATTACGTTATAGATGTATATAAATGTCCCACGGAGACGTAGATGCCAAATCGCCATGAATGTTTTCAAATATTACCGCCGAGACGTTAGGTTGGGTTAGGTTAGGTTATATTACGTTATTGATGTATATAAATGTCCCAAGGAGACGTAGAGGCCAACTCGCCAGGTATGTTTTCAAATATTACCGCCGAGATGTTAGGTTGGGTTAGGTTACGCTATATTACGTTATTGATGTATATGAAGGTCCCACGGAGACGTAGATGCCAAACCGCCATGAATGTTTTCAAATATTACCGCCGAGACGTTAGGTTGGGTTAGGTTAGGTTATATTACGTTATTGATGTATATAAAGGTCCCACGGAGACGTAGAGCCCAACTCGCCAAGTATGTTTTCAAATATTACCGCCGAGATGTTAGGTTCGGTTAGGTTAGGTTATATTACTTTATTGATGTATATAAAGGTCCCACGGAGACGTAGAGGCCAACTCGCCAGGTATGTTTTCAAATATTACCGCCGAGATGTTAGGTTGGGTTAGGTTAGGTTATATTACGTTACCTCTATAAAAAGTCTCTGTCTCAAGTTTCGGTCCGCGGCGAGGGGACGCGCTCAGTCCTTCGCGGCTGGGTGTGGCCGGTGGGTGCATCGGTGCTGAGCGGACCAACCCCGGGGTACCTGGCGCCCCCCGGGTGTATAAATGCCTTCCCCCGGTACGCGGCTCTGCCGGGGGTGACGGGTTTGTTCCGACACTACTCGTGGGATTCGTATGGATTCTTTTGATAAAACCGGGTTGGGGGGGAGTAGGTGTGGGAGGGGCGATGGAGCTGGCACTTCGATGCCGGCGCCGGTGCGTCCAGTGGTCGTCTCTGTGGAGAGGCTTGCCTCTTCACGAGGCGCCGCTGGGAGGTCCGGAGCGCTGGCCTCGGAGTCGCTCCATTCTGGAAGAGAAGGGAGGGAAGGGCGGCATAACCCGGATGGGTGGTCCCTTTCTTCTACCTACAGCGGAGAGGGGGTTGGGAGCACACATCCGGACCCCTCGAAGGTGCCATCGGCACGTCCATCGAGGGCGGGATCCCCGTTCTCGGTGGGGTCCGTAACGTCCAGGGCGGCCTCTCCGGCCCCCTCGGACCACGACTGCGACACTGATGTGTCGTGGTCGTCTCTGAGGGTTGCTGGGTCGGGACCGGCCAGGAAGAGGGGACGCCCCCTGACAACGGGCGAATATCTGGGCCTGCAGGCGGCCAAGGAAAAACTCCTCCAGACGGAGCTGAAGAAGCTGCGACTGGAGGAGGAGGAGAAAATTCTTAGGGCCGATGATCCGGCCCCGCCGCCAAGCAAGGCGGCCAAACATATCCCCTCAGTAGAGGAGTATGCAATGGAGTTCAGGGGCGTCCCCTCTGCAGAGTTGGGAAGAGAAGCCCTCGCGGCAATGAACCGCGTCGAATGGGTGGCTGCCAGGTCCACCAACCTCAAAGGCGTGTTCGCGCGACGATTGCGCGAAAGTGCGCGCACTTTGTGCGCACTTGTGCAAAGCGCGCTGGAGTCTACGAACTCCACCGCACGGGAAGGACCCGAAGTTAGGGCGGACTTATCCGCCCTGAGGGGGGAATTGGAGTCTTTGAAGGCCGAAAATGCGGCCCTACGGGGCCGCATTAAGGATCTGGAGAGGCGAACTCCGCCTCCGGCGCCTAGGGCGGATATTGATAAAGTCGGCGGTGCGGTCGACATGGTGTCCTTCGCAGACACAGTCGCCCGCATCGTCGACGAAAAGTTGTCGGCCTATATGGCGAGGTTTAAGGGGACTTCGTCTTCCCCTTCGTCCCAAACCGCGGCCGTCACTGCCCCCACTCCTGCGAGTGGGGGTGGTAAGGAGGATGGGGAGGTGATGGGGAAGAAGAAGAGGAAGAAGAAGAAGAAGAAGGCGGAGGCGTTTAAGCCTCCCGCTGCTGGGACTTCTTCTTCGAAGGAGGTGGTTCGCCGCCGCTCGGTTTCCGGGCGGAGGGAAACGATGGAGGCACTAAAGGTACCGACAGCGGGCCCATCATCTGGTGGGTCGGCTCAGGGCGAGATGTCCTGGTCTAAGGTGGTCGGGCGGAGGGCGCAGCGGGCTGCGAAGAATCGGATGCAGGGGACCTCTGTGTCCGCCAAGGTGCCCGTCAAGCTCGGGAGGCCCCCTCGAGCCGCGGCTGTGGCCCTTACGCTGCCGTCGGGTAGCAAAGGATCTTATCAAGAGATCCTGGTCGCGGCTCGGCAGAGGGTCTCCCTGAGCGAGTTAGGGATCGAGGAGGTGCGCCCAAGGCGTGCAAGGACTGGGGGTTTCCTGTTGGAAATCCCCGGTCCTGAGAAGGCGGCAAAGGCCGCCCTCTTAGCAGATAAATTAAGGGTGGCCTTGGCGGACACCGAGATCCGGGTCTCATGCCCTTCCAAGAGGGCGGAGTTGAGAGTGAGTGGGCTCGACGACTCCGTCACCTCATCTGAGGTGGCGGAGTCGGTGGCTGCGGCGGCAGGGTGCCTGGCCGCGGAGGTGAGGACCGGTGAAATAAGGTCCTCACCCCTGGGACTAGGAACACTGTGGATCCAATGCCCCTTGGTGGCCGCTCGTAAAGCGGCAACCTTGGGGTGGATAAAGGTGGGTTGGTGCAGGGCCAAGGTGGAGGCCCTGAAACCTCGTCCCCAGCAGTGTTATCGCTGTCTGGTTAAGGGGCACGTACGGCAGCAATGTTCTGCCGAAGTTGACCGGGGCGACCGTTGTTACAACTGCGGTTCCCCCGGTCACCGGGCGAATGTATGTCGGGCGGCCGCCCCCCACTGTCCGCTGTGTGCGGACTTGGGGCGACCGGCCGACCACAGACTCGGGGGGGTTAAGTGTAACCCCCCGACGCGGAAGGGGCGCATGGGGACGAGGGCGCCGCAGCCACCGAAGGGGGGTGTGAAGGGTGGGCCGCCGGGAGGGAGCACTAAGGGGGTGAAGGAGGCCGGGGGCATTGTTACCCCGGCGGAGGACTCTGGCCGGGGGGAGGCCATGGATATGGCATAAACTTCCCCCCGACCAGAGTCCTCCAGGCGAACGTCAACCACGCCCGCCGAGCCCACGATCTCTTGGTCGAGGGTCTTATGGCGGGCGGGGTTGACGTTGCGGTGGTCGCTGAACCCTTCGTGATCCCCGACCGACCGTCCTGGGTCGGGGATCGCGAAGGGTCGGTGGCCATAGCTCAGGCTGCGGCCTCGCGGGTTCCGCCGTTCGCCTTTTTGGGCGATGGACGGGGCTTCGTGGCTGTGGACTGGGCGGGCTTCGTGCTGGTGGGGACCTATGCTCCACCGCGCTGGCCCCTAGAGTCGTTCGAGGAGTATCTGGACGGGCTTGGGAACTTTTTGTCCCAGTTCTCGGCCCGCCAGGTACTCGTCTTGGGGGACTTCAACGCACATGCTTCGGCATGGGGGTCCCCCAGGACGGACGCGAGGGGCGAGACGGTTTTGGAGTGGGCTGCTGGTCTCGATCTTCGGTTGCTCAACCGAGGATCGACCAGTACGTGCGTGCGATGGCAGGGTACAAGCATCGTGGATCTTTCATGGGCTTCCCCTGCCGCCGTACCGCGGGTCACGGGGTGGACGGTGGACGAGTCCACGGAGACTCTATCCGATCACTGGTACGTTCGGATAGAAGTCTCCGGGACCGCCCCGGGCCGCCAAGCTGGTCCACGCCAGCAGCGAAGGAGGTGGGCTCTCAGAGCCCTTGACGAGGACGCCCTGATGGCTGCCGTCCATGCCGTGGCTTGGTCGGAGCCGTCGGCCGAGCCCGTCACCGACGTGGAGGCGGAGGCCGACTGGTTCGATGGCGCCCTGACTGCAATCTGCAGGACGGCGATGCCGAGGGCCGGTCGACTTCCGCCCCGGAGGCCGGTGTACTGGTGGTCGGACGACATCGCGCGGCTACGAGCGAGTTGCGCGACGGCGCGACGCCGGTACACCAGGTCTCGGAGGAGGAGACGTCGGGACGAGGCACGGACGGCTCTGTTGTACGCTGAATATCGTCAGCTGACGGTTCAGCTGCAACAGGCCATCGGGAGGGCCAAGACCAGCGCTTGGGACGGACTTCTTCGTTCGTTGGATCGGGATCCGTGGGGGCGTCCATATAGGCTTGTCCTAAACAAGCTTAGGGCTTATGGCCCCCCGGTGACCGAGACGATGGAACCCCGGCTTCTCGGAGAGGTGGTCGATGCGTTGTTCCCATCTGGGAGCGCATCGGCCGCCTTCCCGACTCAGGTGGACGGGTGGTCCGCGGGGCTGGAGGTTACGGAGGAGGAGTTGGCCGGGGCGGTGAGACGTCTCGGGGCTCGGAATACGGCTCCGGGTCCCGACGGCGTCCCCGGCCGCGTGCTGGTCTTGGCCCTGCGCGTTCTGGGTCCCCGACTTCGGAGGCTTTTTACAGCCATCCTGAAGTCGGGGACGTACCCATCTCGGTGGCGGCTCGGACGCCTGGTCCTCCTGCGGAAGGAGGGCCGGGACGCTGAATCTCCCTCGGGCTATCGACCCATCGTGCTCCTGGATGAGATCGGGAAGCTCTACGAGAGAATCGTGGCTTCCCGACTCACCAGGCACCTGGAGCGGGTAGGACCCGACCTGGCCGAGTGCCAGTTCGGCTTCCGCCGGGGGCGGTCCACGATCGACGCGATCGATCGGGTCCGTACCTTGGCGGGCTCGGCTACTGCCCGGGGAGGGATGGCATTGGCGGTGTTCTTGGACATCGTCAATGCCTTCAACTCCCTCTCTTGGGAGGCCATCCGCAGGGGACTCGAACGACATGGAGTCCCTCAATACCTGCGGGTGGCGGTCGGCTCCTACCTTAGCGGCAGGTGCGTCGAGTACGTGGGCCGGGGTGGAAACACCTGCACGAGGGAGATTAGTCGCGGCGTACCCCAGGGGTCAGTTTTGGGACCCCTCCTGTGGGACGTGGGGTACGACGCGGCGCTGCGGGTCCTCCTTCCCACCGGTGTCAGCGTAGTCTGCTACGCTGACGATACCGTGTTGGTAGCCGGTGGGCGTACCAGCGGGAGGATCGTCCAGCGCGCCGAGGTGGGAGTGGCCACCGTGGCTTCCCTGATTCGGGGTATGGGTTTGGAGCTGGCTCCTCACAAGACGGAGGCGATGTGGTTCTTGGACCGTCATCTCCTCCGTCGAAATGGGAGGTCACTCGCCGATACCTGGATCCGAGTAGGGGACACCCGCATCCAGGTGAAGCCCGCGATAAAATATCTCGGACTTCACCTGGACGGCTCCTGGGCTTTTGGGCGCCACTTCGCGCTCCTGGCACCCAGGTTGGAAAAAGCGGCGGCCAGCTTGGGTCGCTTGCTGCCCAACCTGGGGGGTCCGGACGCGAGGGTACGCCGCCTTTATGCGGGCATCGTGCGGTCGATGGCACTATATGGAGCCCCGATCTGGGCGGACGCCCTGATGGCCAACCGGCGCAGCCGGGCACTGCTTCGCAGTGTTTGGCGGCGCCTTGCCATCAGGGTGATCAGGGGATACCGCACGGTGTCTCATGAGGCGGCGGGAACTCTGGCAGGGTTACCACCCCTGGAGCTCCTGGCGGAGCGCGAAGCGTTTGTCTACGGACACCTTCGTCTCTGCCAGGATGTCTCACCCCAGTCGGAGGAGGCGGTCAGAGCCTGGGCCTGGCGGTCTTTGGTGGCCAAGTGGGAGGAGCGACTTCGCGCCACCCATGGGAGTCACCGGACCGTCGGGGCGGTATTGCCCATCCTCGATAGATGGGTGAGCCGAAGCCGAGGGCTATCCTACCGGACCACGCAGGTCCTCACCGGGCACGGATGCTTCGGTGAGTACCTGCGCCGGATAGGACGGGAAGCCACGGCGGCGTGTCACCACTGTGGTGACCAGAGGGACACGGCGCAGCACACACTGGAGTTTTGTCCAGCGTGGGAGGTGCGGCGTCGTGTCCTCCGGAGCGAGGTGGGCCAGGATCTGGCATTGCCATCCGTACTTAGACGGATGGTAGAGGATGCCAGATCCTGGCGGGCTATGGCGGCCTTCTGCGAGGCCGTCATGCGGGCGAAGGAAGCGGCGGAGAGGGATCGCGAAGTTAGCGATCCCTCCCGTCAACGGCGGCGACGCAGGCGACGCCGCCCTCCACCGGCGCCGGGGGATGTCCACCGTGTGGACATCGCCGGGCGCCCATAGGGGACTCAGTCTCCGGGGGGTGACAGCCCCTCGCGCGGGCCGGGGCGTAGCCGCGTACGCCACGGCCGTGACCCGCGTGGGGGGCCGTCCGGAGGGGTGACTCGGTCGTGATGGACGGGGGCCCATCGCGACCGTTGCACGCCACCCCTCCGAGACGTGCAGCGACTTCGGACGTGGCACTGAAGTCGCTGCAGGGGTATCCTTTGGGAGAGGGAGGGGTCACATCTTAGATGCGACCTCTCCCTTTCGGGATGGGAGCCTCCCAGACTTCTTCTGGGAGGCTCCAGACGCTGAGGGTGAGCCGGTCGCGTTCGTAAGAGATCCCGGCTCTCCCTCAGTAGCGTCGTTGGTGGCCACCGTGGGGTTTTAGCCGGTAAGAGTCCGGCATAACCTCGGAGTTCCCCCGAACTCCGAGGTATCCATGAGGATTTCCCCACGTTAAAAAAAAAAAAAAAAAAAAAAAAAAAAAAAAAAAAAAAAAAAAAAAAAAAAAAAAAAAAAAAGGTTATATTACGTTATTGATGTATATAAAGGTCCCACGGAGACGTCGAGGCCAACTCGCCAGGAATGTTTTCAAATATTACCGCCGAGATGTTAGGTTGGGTTAGGTTACGCTATATTACGTTATTGATGTATATGAAGGTCCCACGGAGACGTAGATGCCAAATCGCCATGAATGTTTTCAAATATTACCGCCGAGACGTTAGGTTGGGTTAGGTTAGGTTATATTACGGTATTGATGTATATAAAGGTCCCACGGAGACGTAGAGCCCAACTCGCCAAGTATGTTTTCAAATATTACCGCCGAGATGTTAGGTTGGGTTAGGTTAGGTTATATTACTTTATTGATGTACATAAAGGTCCCACGGAGACGTAGAGGCCAACTCGCCAGGTATGTTTTCAAATATTACCGCCGAGATGTTAGGTTGGGTTAGGTTAGGTTATATTACGTTATTGATGTATATAAAGGTCCCACGGAGACGTCGAGGCCAACTCGCCAGGAATGTTTTCAAATATTACCGCCGAGATGTTAGGTTGGGTTAGGTTACGCTATATTACGTTATTGATGTATATGAAGGTCCCACGGAGACGTAGATGCCAAATCGCCATGAATGTTTTCAAATATTACCGCCGAGACGTTAGGTTGGGTTAGGTTAGGTTATATTACGTTATTGATGTATATAAAGGTCCCACGGAGACGTAGAGCCCAACTCGCCAAGTATGTTTTCAAATATTACCGCCGAGATGTTAGGTTGGGTTAGGTTAGGTTATATTACTTTATTGATGTACATAAAGGTCCCACGGAGACGTAGAGGCCAACTCGCCAGGTATGTTTTCAAATATTACCGCCGAGATGTTAGGTTGGGTTAGGTTAGGTTATATTACGTTATTGATGTATATAAAGGTCCCACGGAGACGTCGAGGCCAACTCGCCAGGAATGTTTTCAAATATTACCGCCGAGATGTTAGGTTGGGTTAGGTTAGGTTATATTACGTTATAGATGTATATAAATGTCCCACGGAGACGTAGATGCCAAATCGCCATGAATGTTTTCAAATATTACCGCCGAGACGTTAGGTTGGGTTAGGTTAGGTTATATTACGTTATTGATGTATATAAAGGTCCCAAGGAGACGTAGAGGCCAACTCGCCAGGTATGTTTTCAAATATTACCGCCGAGATGTTGGGTTGGGTTAGGTTAGGTTATATTACGTTATTTATGTATAAAAAGATCCCACGGAGACGGAGAAGCCAACTCGCCAGGAATGTTTTCAAATATTACCGCCGAGATGTTAGGTTGGGTTAGGTTAGGTTATATTTCGTTATTGATGTATATGAAGGTTCCACGGAGACGCAGAGGCCAACTCGCCAGGTATGTTTTCAAATATTACCGCCGAGATGTTAGGTTGGGTTAGGTTAGGTTATATTACGTTATTTATGTATAAAAAGATCCCACGGAGACGGAGAAGCCAACTCGCCAGGAATGTTTTCAAATATTACCGCCGAGATGTTAGGTTGGGTTAGGTTAGGTTATATTTCGTTATTGATGTATATGAAGGTTCCACGGAGACGCAGAGGCCAACTCGCCAGGTATGTTGTCAAATATTACCGCCGAGACGTTAGGTTGGGCTAGGTTAGGTTATATTACGTTATTGATGTATATAAAGGTCCCACGGAGACGTAGAGCCCAACTCGCCAATTATGTTTTCAAATATTATCGCCGAGATGTTAGGTTGGGTTAGGTTAGGTTATATTACTTTATTGATGTATATAAAGGTCCCACGGAGACGTAGAGGCCAACTCGCCAGGTATGTTTTCAAATATTACCGCCGAGATGTTAGGTTGGGTTAGGTTAGGTTATATTACTTTATTGATGTACATAAAGGTCCCACGGAGACGTAGAGGCCAACTCGCCAGGTATGTTTTCAAATATTACCGCCGAGATGTTAGGTTGGGTTAGGTTAGGTTATATTACGTTATTGATGTATATAAAGGTCCCACGGAGACGTCGAGGCCAACTCGCCATGAATGTTTTCAAATATTACCGCCGAGATGTTAGGTTGGGTTAGGTTACGCTATATTACGTTATTGATGTATATGAAGGTCCCACGGAGACGTAGATGCCAAATCGCCATGAATGTTTTCAAATATTACCGCCGAGACGTTAGGTTGGGTTAGGTTAGGTTATATTACGTTATTGATGTATATAAAGGTCCCACGGAGACGTAGAGCCCAACTCGCCAAGTATGTTTTCAAATATTACCGCCGAGATGTTAGGTTGGGTTAGGTTAGGTTATATTACTTTATTGATGTACATAAAGGTCCCACGGAGACGTAGAGGCCAACTCGCCAGGTATGTTTTCAAATATTACCGCCGAGATGTTAGGTTGGGTTAGGTTAGGTTATATTACGTTATTGATGTATATAAAGGTCCCACGGAGACGTCGAGGCCAACTCGCCAGGAATGTTTTCAAATATTACCGCCGAGATGTTAGGTTGGGTTAGGTTAGGTTATATTACGTTATAGATGTATATAAATGTCCCACGGAGACGTAGATGCCAAATCGCCATGAATGTTTTCAAATATTACCGCCGAGACGTTAGGTTGGGTTAGGTTAGGTTATATTACGTTATTGATGTATATAAAGGTCCCAAGGAGACGTAGAGGCCAACTCGCCAGGTATGTTTTCAAATATTACCGCCGAGATGTTGGGTTGGGTTAGGTTAGGTTATATTACGTTATTTATGTATAAAAAGATCCCACGGAGACGGAGAAGCCAACTCGCCAGGAATGTTTTCAAATATTACCGCCGAGATGTTAGGTTGGGTTAGGTTAGGTTATATTTCGTTATTGATGTATATGAAGGTTCCACGGAGACGCAGAGGCCAACTCGCCAGGTATGTTTTCAAATATTACCGCCGAGATGTTAGGTTGGGTTAGGTTAGGTTATATTACGTTATTTATGTATAAAAAGATCCCACGGAGACGGAGAAGCCAACTCGCCAGGAATGTTTTCAAATATTACCGCCGAGATGTTAGGTTGGGTTAGGTTAGGTTATATTTCGTTATTGATGTATATGAAGGTTCCACGGAGACGCAGAGGCCAACTCGCCAGGTATGTTGTCAAATATTACCGCCGAGACGTTAGGTTGGGCTAGGTTAGGTTATATTACGTTATTGATGTATATAAAGGTCCCACGGAGACGTAGAGCCCAACTCGCCAATTATGTTTTCAAATATTATCGCCGAGATGTTAGGTTGGGTTAGGTTAGGTTATATTACTTTATTGATGTATATAAAGGTCCCACGGAGACGTAGAGGCCAACTCGCCAGGTATGTTTTCAAATATTACCGCCGAGATGTTAGGTTGGGTTAGGTTAGGTTATATTACGTTATTGATGTATATAAAGGTCCCACGGAGACGTCGAGGCCAACTCGCCAGGAATGTTTTCAAATATTACCGCCGAGATGTTAGGTTGGGTTAGGTTACGCTATATTACGTTATTGATGTATATGAAGGTCCCACGGAGACGTAGATGCCAAATCGCCATGAATGTTTTCAAATATTACCGCCGAGACGTTAGGTTGGGTTAGGTTAGGTTATATTACGGTATTGATGTATATAAAGGTCCCACGGAGACGTAGAGCCCAACTCGCCAAGTATGTTTTCAAATATTACCGCCGAGATGTTAGGTTGGGTTAGGTTAGGTTATATTACTTTATTGATGTACATAAAGGTCCCACGGAGACGTAGAGGCCAACTCGCCAGGTATGTTTTCAAATATTACCGCCGAGATGTTAGGTTGGGTTAGGTTAGGTTATATTACGTTATTGATGTATATAAAGGTCCCACGGAGACGTCGAGGCCAACTCGCCAGGAATGTTTTCAAATATTACCGCCGAGATGTTAGGTTGGGTTAGGTTACGCTATATTACGTTATTGATGTATATGAAGGTCCCACGGAGACGTAGATGCCAAATCGCCATGAATGTTTTCAAATATTACCGCCGAGACGTTAGGTTGGGTTAGGTTAGGTTATATTACGTTATTGATGTATATAAAGGTCCCACGGAGACGTAGAGCCCAACTCGCCAAGTATGTTTTCAAATATTACCGCCGAGATGTTAGGTTGGGTTAGGTTAGGTTATATTACTTTATTGATGTACATAAAGGTCCCACGGAGACGTAGAGGCCAACTCGCCAGGTATGTTTTCAAATATTACCGCCGAGATGTTAGGTTGGGTTAGGTTAGGTTATATTACGTTATTGATGTATATAAAGGTCCCACGGAGACGTCGAGGCCAACTCGCCAGGAATGTTTTCAAATATTACCGCCGAGATGTTAGGTTGGGTTAGGTTAGGTTATATTACGTTATAGATGTATATAAATGTCCCACGGAGACGTAGATGCCAAATCGCCATGAATGTTTTCAAATATTACCGCCGAGACGTTAGGTTGGGTTAGGTTAGGTTATATTACGTTATTGATGTATATAAAGGTCCCAAGGAGACGTAGAGGCCAACTCGCCAGGTATGTTTTCAAATATTACCGCCGAGATGTTGGGTTGGGTTAGGTTAGGTTATATTACGTTATTTATGTATAAAAAGATCCCACGGAGACGGAGAAGCCAACTCGCCAGGAATGTTTTCAAATATTACCGCCGAGATGTTAGGTTGGGTTAGGTTAGGTTATATTTCGTTATTGATGTATATGAAGGTTCCACGGAGACGCAGAGGCCAACTCGCCAGGTATGTTTTCAAATATTACCGCCGAGATGTTAGGTTGGGTTAGGTTAGGTTATATTACGCTATTTATGTATAAAAAGATCCCACGGAGACGGAGAAGCCAACTCGCCAGGAATGTTTTCAAATATTACCGCCGAGATGTTAGGTTGGGTTAGGTTAGGTTATATTTCGTTATTGATGTATATGAAGGTTCCACGGAGACGCAGAGGCCAACTCGCCAGGTATGTTGTCAAATATTACCGCCGAGACGTTAGGTTGGGCTAGGTTAGGTTATATTACGTTATTGATGTATATAAAGGTCCCACGGAGACGTAGAGCCCAACTCGCCAATTATGTTTTCAAATATTATCGCCGAGATGTTAGGTTGGGTTAGGTTAGGTTATATTACTTTATTGATGTATATAAAGGTCCCACGGAGACGTAGAGGCCAACTCGCCAGGTATGTTTTCAAATATTACCGCCGAGATGTTAGGTTGGGTTAGGTTAGGTTATATTACGTTATTGATGTATATAAAGGTCCCACGGAGACGTCGAGGCCAACTCGCCAGGAATGTTTTCAAATATTACCGCCGAGATGTTAGGTTGGGTTAGGTTAGGTTATATTTCGTTATTGATGTATATGAAGGTTCCACGGAGACGCAGAGGCCAACTCGCCAGGTATGTTGTCAAATATTACCGCCGAGATGTTAGGTTGGGTTAGGTTAGGTTATATTACGTTATTGATGTATATAAATGTCCCACGGAGACATAGAGGCCAACTCGCCAGGAATGTTGTCAAATATTACCGCCGAGATGATAGGCTGGGTTAGGTTACGTTATATTACGTTATTGATGTTTATGAAGGTCAAACGGAGACGTAGAGGCCAACTCCCCAGGAATGATGTCAAATATAACCGCCGAAATGTTAGGTTGGGTTAGGTTAGGTTATATTAAGTTATTGACGTATATAAATGTACCACGGAGACGTAGATGCCAACTCGCCATGAATGTTTTCAAATATTACCGCCGAGATGTTAGGTTGGGTTAGGTTAGGTTATATTACGTTATTGATGTATATAAATGTCCCACGGAGACGGAGAAGCCAACTCGCCATGAATGTTTTCAAATATTACCGCCGAGATGTTAGGTTGGGTTAGGTTAGGCTATATTACGTTATTGATGTATATGAAGGTCCCACGGAAACGTAGATACCAAATAGCCATGAATGTTTTCAAATATTACCGCCGAGACGTTAGGTTGGGTTAGGTTAGGTTATATTACGTTATTGATGTATATAAAGGTCCCACGGGGACGTAGAGCCCAACTCGCCAAGTATGTTTTCAAATATTATCGCCGAGATGTTAGGTTGTGTTAGGTTAGGTTATATTACTTTATTGATGTATATAAAGGTCCCACGGAGACGTAGAGGCCAACTCGCCAGGTATGTTTTCAAATATTACCGCCGAGATGTTAGGTTGGGTTAGGTTAGGTTATATTTCGTTATTGATGTATATGAAGGTTCCACGGAGACGCAGAGGCCAACTCGCCAGGTATGTTTTCAAATATTACCGCCGAGATGTTAGGTTGGGTTAGGTTAGGTTATATTACGTTATTTATGTATAAAAAGATCCCACGGAGACGGAGAAGCCAACTCGCCAGGAATGTTTTCAAATATTACCGCCGAGATGTTAGGTTGGTTAAGTTAGTTTATATTACTTTATTGATGTATATAAAGGTCCCACGGAGACGTAGAGTCCAACTCGCCAGGTATGTTTTCAAATATTACCGCCGAAATGTTAGGTTGGGTTAGGTTAGGTTATGTTACGTTATAGATGTATATAAAGGTCCCACGGAGACATAGAGGCCAACTCGCCAGGAATGTTGTCAAATATTACCGCCGAGATGATAGGCTGGGTTAGGTTACGTTATATTACGTTATTGATGTTTATGAAGGTCAAACGGAGACGTAGAGGCCAACTCCCCAGGAATGATGTCAAATATAACCGCCGAAATGTTAGGTTGGGTTAGGTTAGGTTATATTACGTTATTTATGTATAAAAAGATCCCACGGAGACGGAGAAGCCAACTCGCCAGGAATGTTTTCAAATATTACCGCCGAGATGTTAGGTTGGGTTAGGTTAGGTTATATTTCGTTATTGATGTATATGAAGGTTCCACGGAGACGCAGAGGCCAACTCGCCAGGTATGTTGTCAAATATTACCGCCGAGATGTTAGGTTGGGTTAGGTTAGGTTATATTACGTTATTGATGTATATAAATGTCCCACGGAGACATAGAGGCCAACTCGCCAGGAATGTTGTCAAATATTACCGCCGAGATGATAGGCTGGGTTAGGTTACGTTATATTACGTTATTGATGTTTATGAAGGTCAAACGGAGACGTAGAGGCCAACTCCCCAGGAATGATGTCAAATATAACCGCCGAAATGTTAGGTTGGGTTAGGTTAGGTTATATTAAGTTATTGACGTATATAAATGTACCACGGAGACGTAGATGCCAACTCGCCATGAATCTTTTCAAATATTACCGCCGAGACGTTAGGTTGGGTTAGGTTAGGTTATATTACGTTATTGATGTATATAAAGGTCCCACGGAGACGTAGAGCCCAACTCGCCAAGTATGTTTTCAAATATTACCGCCGAGATGTTAGGTTCGGTTAGGTTAGGTTATATTACTTTATTGATGTATATAAAGGTCCCACGGAGACGTAGAGGCCAACTCGCCAGGTATGTTTTCAAATATTACCGCCGAGATGTTAGGTTGGGTTAGGTTAGGTTATATTACGTTATTGATGTATATAAAGGTCCCACGGAGACGTCGAGGCCAACTCGCCAGGAATGTTTTGAAATATTACCGCCGAGATGTTAGGTTGGGTTAGGTTAGGTTATATTACGTTATAGATGTATATAAATGTCCCACGGAGACGTAGATGCCAAATCGCCATGAATGTTTTCAAATATTACCGCCGAGACGTTAGGTTGGGTTAGGTTAGGTTATATTACGTTATTGATGTATATAAAGGTCCCACGGAGACGTAGAGCCCAACTCGCCAAGTATGTTTTCAAATATTACCGCCGAGATGTTAGGTTGGGTTAGGTTAGGTTATATTACTTTATTGATGTACATAAAGGTCCCACGGAGACGTAGAGGCCAACTCGCCAGGTATGTTTTCAAATATTACCGCCGAGATGTTAGGTTGGGTTAGGTTAGGTTATATTACGTTATTGATGTATATAAAGGTCCCACGGAGACGTCGAGGCCAACTCGCCAGGAATGTTTTCAAATATTACCGCCGAGATGTTAGGTTGGGTTAGGTTAGGTTATATTACGTTATAGATGTATATAAATGTCCCACGGAGACGTAGATGCCAAATCGCCATGAATGTTTTCAAATATTACCGCCGAGACGTTAGGTTGGGTTAGGTTAGGTTATATTACGTTATTGATGTATATAAAGGTCCCAAGGAGACGTAGAGGCCAACTCGCCAGGTATGTTTTCAAATATTACCGCCGAGATGTTGGGTTGGGTTAGGTTAGGTTATATTACGTTATTTATGTATAAAAAGATCCCACGGAGACGGAGAAGCCAACTCGCCAGGAATGTTTTCAAATATTACCGCCGAGATGTTAGGTTGGGTTAGGTTAGGTTATATTTCGTTATTGATGTATATGAAGGTTCCACGGAGACGCAGAGGCCAACTCGCCAGGTATGTTTTCAAATATTACCGCCGAGATGTTAGGTTGGGTTAGGTTAGGTTATATTACGTTATTTATGTATAAAAAGATCCCACGGAGACGGAGAAGCCAACTCGCCAGGAATGTTTTCAAATATTACCGCCGAGATGTTAGGTTGGGTTAGGTTAGGTTATATTTCGTTATTGATGTATATGAAGGTTCCACGGAGACGCAGAGGCCAACTCGCCAGGTATGTTGTCAAATATTACCGCCGAGACGTTAGGTTGGGCTAGGTTAGGTTATATTACGTTATTGATGTATATAAAGGTCCCACGGAGACGTAGAGCCCAACTCGCCAATTATGTTTTCAAATATTATCGCCGAGATGTTAGGTTGGGTTAGGTTAGGTTATATTACTTTATTGATGTATATAAAGGTCCCACGGAGACGTAGAGGCCAACTCGCCAGGTATGTTTTCAAATATTACCGCCGAGATGTTAGGTTGGGTTAGGTTAGGTTATATTACGTTATTGATGTATATAAAGGTCCCACGGAGACGTCGAGGCCAACTCGCCAGGAATGTTTTCAAATATTACCGCCGAGATGTTAGGTTGGGTTAGGTTAGGTTATATTTCGTTATTGATGTATATGAAGGTTCCACGGAGACGCAGAGGCCAACTCGCCAGGTATGTTGTCAAATATTACCGCCGAGATGTTAGGTTGGGTTAGGTTAGGTTATATTACGTTATTGATGTATATAAATGTCCCACGGAGACATAGAGGCCAACTCGCCAGGAATGTTGTCAAATATTACCGCCGAGATGATAGGCTGGGTTAGGTTACGTTATATTACGTTATTGATGTTTATGAAGGTCAAACGGAGACGTAGAGGCCAACTCCCCAGGAATGATGTCAAATATAACCGCCGAAATGTTAGGTTGGGTTAGGTTAGGTTATATTAAGTTATTGACGTATATAAATGTACCACGGAGACGTAGATGCCAACTCGCCATGAATGTTTTCAAATATTACCGCCGAGATGTTAGGTTGGGTTAGGTTAGGTTATATTACGTTATTGATGTATATAAATGTCCCACGGAGACGGAGAAGCCAACTCGCCATGAATGTTTTCAAATATTACCGCCGAGATGTTAGGTTGGGTTAGGTTAGGCTATATTACGTTATTGATGTATATGAAGGTCCCACGGAAACGTAGATACCAAATCGCCATGAATGTTTTCAAATATTACCGCCGAGACGTTAGGTTGGGTTAGGTTAGGTTATATTACGTTATTGATGTATATAAAGGTCCCACGGGGACGTAGAGCCCAACTCGCCAAGTATGTTTTCAAATATTATCGCCGAGATGTTAGGTTGTGTTAGGTTAGGTTATATTACTTTATTGATGTATATAAAGGTCCCACGGAGACGTAGAGGCCAACTCGCCAGGTATGTTTTCAAATATTACCGCCGAGATGTTAGGTTGGGTTAGGTTAGGTTATATTTCGTTATTGATGTATATGAAGGTTCCACGGAGACGCAGAGGCCAACTCGCCAGGTATGTTTTCAAATATTACCGCCGAGATGTTAGGTTGGGTTAGGTTAGGTTATATTACGTTATTTATGTATAAAAAGATCCCACGGAGACGGAGAAGCCAACTCGCCAGGAATGTTTTCAAATATTACCGCCGAGATGTTAGGTTGGTTAAGTTAGTTTATATTACTTTATTGATGTATATAAAGGTCCCACGGAGACGTAGAGTCCAACTCGCCAGGTATGTTTTCAAATATTACCGCCGAAATGTTAGGTTGGGTTAGGTTAGGTTATGTTACGTTATAGATGTATATAAAGGTCCCACGGAGACATAGAGGCCAACTCGCCAGGAATGTTGTCAAATATTACCGCCGAGATGATAGGCTGGGTTAGGTTACGTTATATTACGTTATTGATGTTTATGAAGGTCAAACGGAGACGTAGAGGCCAACTCCCCAGGAATGATGTCAAATATAACCGCCGAAATGTTAGGTTGGGTTAGGTTAGGTTATATTACGTTATTTATGTATAAAAAGATCCCACGGAGACGGAGAAGCCAACTCGCCAGGAATGTTTTCAAATATTACCGCCGAGATGTTAGGTTGGGTTAGGTTAGGTTATATTTCGTTATTGATGTATATGAAGGTTCCACGGAGACGCAGAGGCCAACTCGCCAGGTATGTTGTCAAATATTACCGCCGAGATGTTAGGTTGGGTTAGGTTAGGTTATATTACGTTATTGATGTATATAAATGTCCCACGGAGACATAGAGGCCAACTCGCCAGGAATGTTGTCAAATATTACCGCCGAGATGATAGGCTGGGTTAGGTTACGTTATATTACGTTATTGATGTTTATGAAGGTCAAACGGAGACGTAGAGGCCAACTCCCCAGGAATGATGTCAAATATAACCGCCGAAATGTTAGGTTGGGTTAGGTTAGGTTATATTAAGTTATTGACGTATATAAATGTACCACGGAGACGTAGATGCCAACTCGCCATGAATCTTTTCAAATATTACCGCCGAGACGTTAGGTTGGGTTAGGTTAGGTTATATTACGTTATTGATGTATATAAAGGTCCCACGGAGACGTAGAGCCCAACTCGCCAAGTATGTTTTCAAATATTACCGCCGAGATGTTAGGTTCGGTTAGGTTAGGTTATATTACTTTATTGATGTATATAAAGGTCCCACGGAGACGTAGAGGCCAACTCGCCAGGTATGTTTTCAAATATTACCGCCGAGATGTTAGGTTGGGTTAGGTTAGGTTATATTACGTTATTGATGTATATAAAGGTCCCACGGAGACGTCGAGGCCAACTCGCCAGGAATGTTTTGAAATATTACCGCCGAGATGTTAGGTTGGGTTAGGTTAGGTTATATTACGTTATAGATGTATATAAATGTCCCACGGAGACGTAGATGCCAAATCGCCATGAATGTTTTCAAATATTACCGCCGAGACGTTAGGTTGGGTTAGGTTAGGTTATATTACGTTATTGATGTATATAAAGGTCCCAAGGAGACGTAGAGGCCAACTCGCCAGGTATGTTTTCAAATATTACCGCCGAGATGTTGGGTTGGGTTAGGTTAGGTTATATTACGTTATTTATGTATAAAAAGATCCCACGGAGACGGAGAAGACAACTCGCCAGGAATGTTTTCAAATATTACCGCCGAGATGTTAGGTTGGGTTAGGTTAGGTTATATTTCGTTATTGATGTATATGAAGGTTCCACGGAGACGCAGAGGCCAACTCGACAGGAATGTTGTCTAATATTACCGCCGAAATGTTAGGTTGGTTAAGTTAGTTTATATTACTTTATTGATGTATATAAAGGTCCCACGGAGACGTAGAGTCCAACTCGCCAGGTATGTTTTCAAATATTACCGCCGAAATGTTAGGTTGGGTTAGGTTAGGTTATGTTACGTTATAGATGTATATAAAGGTCCCACGGAGACATAGAGGCCAACTCGCCAGGAATGTTGTCAAATATTACCGCCGAGATGATAGGCTGGGTTAGGTTACGTTATATTACGTTATTGATGTTTATGAAGGTCAAACGGAGACGTAGAGGCCAACTCCCCAGGAATGATGTCAAATATAACCGCCGAAATGTTAGGTTGGGTTAGGTTAGGTTATATTACGTTATTTATGTATAAAAAGATCCCACGGAGACGGAGAAGCCAACTCGCCAGGAATGTTTTCAAATATTACCGCCGAGATGTTAGGTTGGGTTAGGTTAGGTTATATTTCGTTATTGATGTATATGAAGGTTCCACGGAGACGCAGAGGCCAACTCGCCAGGTATGTTTTCAAATATTACCGCCGAGATGTTATGTTGGGTTAGGTTAGGTTATATTACGTTATGGATGTCTATAAAGATCCCACGGAGACGGAGAAACCAACTCGACAGGAATGTTGTCTAATATTACCGCCGAAATGTTAGGTTTCGTTAGGTTAGTTTATATTACTTTATTGATGTATATAAAGGTCCCACGGAGACGTAGAGTCCAACTCGCCAGGTATGTTTTCAAATATTACCGCCGAAATGTTAGGTTGGGTTAGGTTAGGTTATGTTACGTTATAGATGTATATGAAGGTTCCACGGAGACGCAGAGGCCAGCTCGCCAGGTATGTTGTCAAATATTACCGCCGAGATGTTAGGTTGGGTTAGGTTAGGTTATATTACGTTATTGATGTATATAAATGTCCCACGGAGACATAGAGGCCAACTCGCCAGGAATGTTGTCAAATATTACCGCCGAGATGATAGGCTGGGTTAGGTTACGTTATATTACGTTATTGATGTTTATGAAGGTCAAACGGAGACGTAGAGGCCAACTCCCCAGGAATGATGTCAAATATAACCGCCGAAATGTTAGGTTGGGTTAGGTTAGGTTATATTACGTTATTTATGTATAAAAAGATCCCACGGAGACGGAGAAGCCAACTCGGCAGGAATGTTTTCAAATATTACCGCCGAGATGTTAGGTTGGGTTAGGTTAGGTTATATTTCGTTATTGATGTATATGAAGGTTCCACGGAGACGCAGAGGCCAACTCGCCAGGTATGTTTTCAAATATTACCGCCGAGATGTTAGGTTGGGTTAGGTTAGGTTATATTACGTTATGGATGTCTATAAAGATCCCACGGAGACGGAGAAACCAACTCGACAGGAATGTTGTCTAATATTACCGCCGAAATGTTAGGTTGGTTAAGTTAGTTTATATTACTTTATTGATGTATATAAAGGTCCCACGGAGACGTAGAGTCCAACTCGCCAGGTATGTTTTCAAATATTACCGCCGAAATGTTAGGTTGGGTTAGGTTAGGTTATGTTACGTTATAGATGTATATAAAGGTCCCACGGAGACATAGAGGCCAACTCGCCAGGAATGTTGTCAAATATTACCGCCGAGATGATAGGCTGGGTTAGGTTACGTTATATTACGTTATTGATGTTTATGAAGGTCAAACGGAGACGTAGAGGCCAACTCCCCAGGAATGATGTCAAATATAACCGCCGAAATGTTAGGTTGGGTTAGGTTAGGTTATATTACGTTATTTATGTATAAAAAGATCCCACGGAGACGGAGAAGCCAACTCGCCAGGAATGTTTTCAAATATTACCGCCGAGATGTTAGGTTGGGTTAGGTTAGGTTATATTACGTTATTGATGTATATAAAGGTCCCACGGAGACGCAGAGGCCAACTCGCCAGGTATGTTTTCAAATATTACCGCCGAGATGTTATGTTGGGTTAGGTTAGGTTATATTACGTTATGGGTGTCTATAAAGTTCCCACGGAGACGGAGAAACCAACTCGACAGGAATGTTGTCTAATATTACCGCCGAAATGTTAGGTTGGGTTAGGTTAGTTTATATTACTTTATTGATGTATATAAAGGTCCCACGGATACGTAGAGTCCAACTCGCCAGGTATGTTTTCAAATATTACCGCCGAAATGTTAGGTTGGGTTAGGTTAGGTTATGTTACGTTATAGATGTATATAAAGGTCCCACGGAGACATAGAGGCCAACTCGCCAGGAATGTTGGCAAATATTACCGCCGAGATGATAGGCTGGGTTAGGTTACGTTATATTACGTTATTGATGTTTATGAAGGTCAAACGGAGACGTAGAGGCCAACTCCCCAGGAATGATGTCAAATATAACCGCCGAAATGTTAGGTTGGGTTAGGTTACGTTATATTACGTTATTTATATATAAAAAGATCCCACGGAGACGGAGAAGCCAACTCGCCAGGAATGTTTTCAAATATTACCGCCGAGATGTTAGGTTGGGTTAGGTTAGGTTATATTTCGTTATTGATGTATATGAAGGTTCCACGGAGACGCAGAGGCCAACTCGCCAGGTATGTTTTCAAATATTACCGCCGAGATGTTAGGTTGGGTTAGGTTAGGTTATATTACGTTATGGATGTCTATAAAGATCCCACGGAGACGGAGAAACCAACTCGACAGGAATGTTGTCTAATATTCCCGCCGAAATGTTAGGTTGGTTAAGTTAGTTTATATTACTTTATTGATGTATATAAAGGTCCCACGGAGACGTAGAGTCCAACTCGCCAGGTATGTTTTTAAATATTACCGCCGAAATGTTAGGTTGGGTTAGGTTAGGTTATGTTACGTTATAGATGTATATAAAGGTCCCACGGAGACATAGAGGCCAACTCGCCAGGAATGTTGTCAAATATTACCGCCGAGATGATAGGCTGGGTTAGGTTACGTTATATTACGTTATTGATGTTTATGAAGGTCAAACGGAGACGTAGAGGCCAACTCCCCAGGAATGATGTAAAATATAACCGCCGAAATTTTAGGTTGGGTTAGGTTAGGTTATATTACGTTATTTATGTATAAAAAGATCCCACGGAGACGGAGAAGCCAACTCGCCAGGAATGTTTTCAAATATTACCGCCGAGATGTTAGGTTGGGTTAGGTTAGGTTATATTTCGTTATTGATGTATATGAAGGTTCCACGGAGACGCAGAGGCCAACTCGCCAGGTATGTTTTCAAATATTACCGCCGAGATGTTATGTTGGGTTAGGTTAGGTTATATTACGTTATGGATGTCTATAAAGATCCCACGGAGACGGAGAAACCAACTCGACAGGAATGTTGTCTAATATTACCGCCGAAATGTTAGGTTTCGTTAGGTTAGTTTATATTACTTTATTGATGTATATAAAGGTCCCACGGAGACGTAGAGTCCAACTCGCCAGGTATGTTTTCAAATATTACCGCCGAAATGTTAGGTTGGGTTAGGTTAGGTTATGTTACGTTATAGATGTATATGAAGGTTCCACGGAGACGCAGAGGCCAGCTCGCCAGGTATGTTGTCAAATATTACCGCCGAGATGTTAGGTTGGGTTAGGTTAGGTTATATTACGTTATTGATGTATATAAATGTCCCACGGAGACATAGAGGCCAACTCGCCAGGAATGTTGTCAAATATTACCGCCGAGATGATAGGCTGGGTTAGGTTACGTTATATTACGTTATTGATGTTTATGAAGGTCAAACGGAGACGTAGAGGCCAACTCCCCAGGAATGATGTCAAATATAACCGCCGAAATGTTAGGTTGGGTTAGGTTAGGTTATATTACGTTATTTATGTATAAAAAGATCCCACGGAGACGGAGAAGCCAACTCGGCAGGAATGTTTTCAAATATTACCGCCGAGATGTTAGGTTGGGTTAGGTTAGGTTATATTTCGTTATTGATGTATATGAAGGTTCCACGGAGACGCAGAGGCCAACTCGCCAGGTATGTTTTCAAATATTACCGCCGAGATGTTAGGTTGGGTTAGGTTAGGTTATATTACGTTATGGATGTCTATAAAGATCCCACGGAGACGGAGAAACCAACTCGACAGGAATGTTGTCTAATATTACCGCCGAAATGTTAGGTTGGGTTAGGTTAGGTTATGTTACGTTATAGATGTATATAAAGGTCCCACGGAGACATAGAGGCCAACTCGCCAGGAATGTTGTCAAATATTACCGCCGAGATGATAGGCTGGGTTAGGTTACGTTATATTACGTTATTGATGTTTATGAAGGTCAAACGGAGACGTAGAGGCCAACTCCCCAGGAATGATGTCAAATATAACCGCCGAAATGTTAGGTTGGGTTAGGTTAGGTTATATTACGTTATTTATGTATAAAAAGATCCCACGGCGACGGAGAAGCCAACTCGCCAGGAATGTTTTCAAATATTACCGCCGAGATGTTAGGTTGGGTTAGGTTAGGTTATATTTCGTTATTGATGTATATGAAGGTTCCACGGAGACGCAGAGGCCAACTCGCCAGGTATGTTTTCAAATATTACCGCCGAGATGTTAGGTTGGGTTAGGTTAGGTTATATTACGTTATGGATGTCTATAAAGATCCCACGGAGACGGAGAAACCAACTCGACAGGAATGTTGTCTAATATTCCCGCCGAAATGTTAGGTTGGTTAAGTTAGTTTATATTACTTTATTGATGTATATAAAGGTCCCACGGAGACGTAGAGTCCAACTCGCCAGGTATGTTTTCAAATATTACCGCCGAAATGTTAGGTTGGGTTAGGTTAGGTTATGTTACGTTATAGATGTATATAAAGGTCCCACGGAGACATAGAGGCCAACTCGCCAGGAATGTTGTCAAATATTACCGCCGAGATGATAGGCTGGGTTAGGTTACGTTATATTACGTTATTGATGTTTATGAAGGTCAAACGGAGACGTAGAGGCCAACTCCCCAGGAATGATGTAAAATATAACCGCCGAAATTTTAGGTTGGGTTAGGTTAGGTTATATTACGTTATTTATGTATAAAAAGATCCCACGGAGACGGAGAAGCCAACTCGCCAGGAATGTTTTCAAATATTACCGCCGAGATGTTAGGTTGGGTTAGGTTAGGTTATATTTCGTTATTGATGTATATGAAGGTTCCACGGAGACGCAGAGGCCAACTCGCCAGGTATGTTTTCAAATATTACCGCCGAGATGTTATGTTGGGTTAGGTTAGGTTATATTACGTTATGGATGTCTATAAAGATCCCACGGAGACGGAGAAACCAACTCGACAGGAATGTTGTCTAACATTACCGCCGAAATGTTAGGTTGGGTTAGGTTAGTTTATATTACTTTATTGATGTATATAAAGGTCCCACGGAGACGTAGAGTCCAACTCGCCAGGTATGTTTTCAAATATTACCGCCGAAATGTTAGGTTGGGTTAGGTTAGGTTATGTTACGTTATAGATGTATATAAAGGTCCCACGGAGACATAGAGGCCAACTCGCCAGGAATGTTGTCAAATATTACCGCCGAGATGATAGGCTGGGTTAGGTTACGTTATATTACGTTATTGATGTTTATGAAGGTCAAACGGAGACGTAGAGGCCAACTCCCCAGGAATGATGTCAAATATAACCGCCGAAATGTTAGGTTGGGTTAGGTTAGGTTATATTACGTTATTTATGTATAAAAAGATCCCACGGAGACGGAGAAGCCAACTCGGCAGGAATGTTTTCAAATATTACCGCCGAGATGTTAGGTTGGGTTAGGTTAGGTTATATTTCGTTATTGATGTATATGAAGGTTCCACGGAGACGCAGAGGCCAACTCGCCAGGTATGTTTTCAAATATTACCGCCGAGATGTTAGGTTGGGTTAGGTTAGGTTATATTACGTTATGGATGTCTATAAAGATCCCACGGAGACGGAGAAACCAACTCGACAGGAATGTTGTCTAATATTACCGCCGAAATGTTAGGTTGGGTTAGGTTAGGTTATGTTACGTTATAGATGTATATAAAGGTCCCACGGAGACATAGAGGCCAACTCGCCAGGAATGTTGTCAAATATTACCGCCGAGATGATAGGCTGGGTTAGGTTACGTTATATTACGTTATTGATGTTTATGAAGGTCAAACGGAGACGTAGAGGCCAACTCCCCAGGAATGATGTCAAATATAACCGCCGAAATGTTAGGTTGGGTTAGGTTAGGTTATATTACGTTATTTATGTATAAAAAGATCCCACGGCGACGGAGAAGCCAACTCGCCAGGAATGTTTTCAAATATTACCGCCGAGATGTTAGGTTGGGTTAGGTTAGGTTATATTACGTTATTGATGTATATAAAGGTCCCACGGAGACGCAGAGGCCAACTCGCCAGGTATGTTTTCAAATATTACCGCCGAGATGTTATGTTGGGTTAGGTTAGGTTATATTACGTTATGGGTGTCTATAAAGTTCCCACGGAGACGGAGAAACCAACTCGACAGGAATGTTGTCTAATATTACCGCCGAAATGTTAGGTTGGGTTAGGTTAGTTTATATTACTTTATTGATGTATATAAAGGTCCCACGGATACGTAGAGTCCAACTCGCCAGGTATGTTTTCAAATATTACCGCCGAAATGTTAGGTTGGGTTAGGTTAGGTTATGTTACGTTATAGATTTATATAAAGGTCCCACGGAGACATAGAGGCCAACTCGCCAGGAATGTTGGCAAATATTACCGCCGAGATGATAGGCTGGGTTAGGTTACGTTATATTACGTTATTGATGTTTATGAAGGTCAAACGGAGACGTAGAGGCCAACTCCCCAGGAATGATGTCAAATATAACCGCCGAAATGTTAGGTTGGGTTAGGTTACGTTATATTACGTTATTTATATATAAAAAGATCCCACGGAGACGGAGAAGCCAACTCGCCAGGAATGTTTTCAAATATTACCGCCGAGATGTTAGGTTGGGTTAGGTTAGGTTATATTTCGTTATTGATGTATATGAAGGTTCCACGGAGACGCAGAGGCCAACTCGCCAGGTATGTTTTCAAATATTACCGCCGAGATGTTAGGTTGGGTTAGGTTAGGTTATATTACGTTATGGATGTCTATAAAGATCCCACGGAGACGGAGAAACCAACTCGACAGGAATGTTGTCTAATATTCCCGCCGAAATGTTAGGTTGGTTAAGTTAGTTTATATTACTTTATTGATGTATATAAAGGTCCCACGGAGACGTAAAGTCCAACTCGCCAGGTATGTTTTCAAATATTACCGCCGAAATGTTAGGTTGGGTTAGGTTAGGTTATGTTACGTTATAGATGTATATAAAGGTCCCACGGAGACATAGAGGCCAACTCGCCAGGAATGTTGTCAAATATTACCGCCGAGATGATAGGCTGGGTTAGGTTACGTTATATTACGTTATTGATGTTTATGAAGGTCAAACGGAGACGTAGAGGCCAACTCCCCAGGAATGATGTAAAATATAACCGCCGAAATTTTAGGTTGGGTTAGGTTAGGTTATATTACGTGATTTATGTATAAAAAGATCCCACGGAGACGGAGAAGCCAACTCGCCAGGAATGTTTTCAAATATTACCGCCGAGATGTTAGGTTGGGTTAGGTTAGGTTATATTTCGTTATTGATGTATATGAAGGTTCCACGGAGACGCAGAGGCCAACTCGCCAGGTATGTTTTCAAATATTACCGCCGAGATGTTATGTTGGGTTAGGTTAGGTTATATTACGTTATGGATGTCTATAAAGATCCCACGGAGACGGAGAAACCAACTCGACAGGAATGTTGTCTAACATTACCGCCGAAATGTTAGGTTGGGTTAGGTTAGTTTATATTACTTTATTGATGTATATAAAGGTCCCACGGAGACGTAGAGTCCAACTCGCCAGGTATGTTTTCAAATATTACCGCCGAAATGTTAGGTTGGGTTAGGTTAGGTTATGTTACGTTATAGATGTATATAAAGGTCCCACGGAGACATAGAGGCCAACTCGCCAGGAATGTTGTCAAATATTACCGCCGAGATGATAGGCTGGGTTAGGTTACGTTATATTACGTTATTGATGTTTATGAAGGTCAAACGGAGACGTAGAGGCCAACTCCCCAGGAATGATGTCAAATATAACCGCCGAAATGTTAGGTTGGGTTAGGTTAGGTTATATTACGTTATTTATGTATAAAAAGATCCCACGGAGACGGAGAAGCCAAATCGCCAGGAATGTTTTCAAATATTACCGCCGAGATGTTAGGTTGGGTTAGGTTAGGTTATATTTCGTTATTGATGTATATGAAGGTTCCACGGAGACGCAGAGGCCAGCTCGCCAGGTATGTTGTCAAATATTACCGCCGAGATGTTAGGTTGGGTTAGGTTAGGTTATATTACGTTATTGATGTATATAAATGTCCCACGCAGACATAGAGGCCAACTCGCCAGGAATGTTGTCAAATATTACCGCCGAGATGTTAGGTCGGGTTAGGTTAGGTTATATTACTTTATTGATGTCTATAAAGATCCCACGGAGACGGAGAAACCAACTCGACAGGAATGTTGTCTAATATTACCGCCGAAATGTTAGGTTGGGTTAGGTTAGTTTATATTACTTTATTGATGTATATAAAGGCCCCACGGAGACGTAGAGTCCAACTCGCCAGGTATGTTTTCAAATATTACCGCCGAAATGTTAGGTTGGGTTAGGTTAGGTTATGTTACGTTATAGATGTATATAAAGGTCCCACGGAGACGGAGAAACCAACTCGACAGGAATGTTGTCTAATATTACCGCCGAAATGTTAGGTTGGGTTAGGTTAGTTTATATTACTTTATTGATGTATATAAAGGCCCCACGGAGACGTAGAGTCCAACTCGCCAGGTATGTTTTCAAATATTACCGCCGAAATGTTAGGTTGGGTTAGGTTAGGTTATGTTACGTTATAGATGTATATAAAGGTCCCACGGAGACATAGAGGCCAACTCGCCAGGAATGTTGTCAAATATTACCGCCGAGATGTTAGGTCGGGTTAGGTTAGGTTATATTACTTTATTGATGTATATAAGGGTCCCACGGAGACGTAGAAGCCAACTCGCCAGGAATGTCTTCAAATATTACCGCCGAGATGTTAGGTTGGGTTAGGTTAGGTTATATTTCATTATTGATGTATATGAAGGTTCCACGGAGATGTAGAGGCCAACTCGCCAGGAATGTTTTCAAATATTACCGCCGAGATGTTAGGTTGGGTTAGGTTAGGTTATATTACGTTATGGATGTATATAAATGTCCCACGGAGACGTAGATGCCAAATCGCCATGAATGTTTTCAAATATTACCGCCGAGACGTTAGGTTGGGTTAGGTTAGGTTATATTACGTTATTGATGTATATAAAGGTCCCAAGGAGACGTAGAGGCCAACTCGCCAGGTATGTTTTCAAATATTACCGCCGAGATGTTAGGTTGGGTTAGGTTAGTTTATATTACGTTATTTATGTATAAAAAGATCCCACGGAGACGGAGAAGCCAACTCGCCAGGAATGTTTTCAAATATTACCGCCGAGATGTTAGGTTGGGTTAGGTTAGGTTATATTTCGTTATTGATGTATATGAAGGTTCCACGGAGACGCAGATGCCAACTCGCACTGAATGTTTTCAAATATTACCGCCGAGATGTTAGGTTGGGTTAGGTTAGGTTATATTACGTTATTGATGTATATAAATGTCCAACGGAGACGGAGAAGCCAACTCGCCATGAATGTTTTCAAATATTACCGCCGAAATGTTAGGTTGGGTTAGGTTAGGCTATATTACGTTATTGATGTATATGAAGGTCCCACGGAGACGTGGATGCCAAATCGCCATGAATGTTTTCAAATATTACCGCCGAGACGTTAGGTTGGGTTAGGTTATGTTATATTACGTTATTGATGTATATAAAGGTCCCACGGAGACGTAGAGCCCAACTCGCCAAGTATGTTTTCAAATATTACCGCCGAGACGTTAGGTTGGGTTAGGTTAGGCTATATTACGTTATTGATGTATATGAAGGTCCCACGGAGACGTAGATGCCAAATCGCCATGAATGTTTTCAAATATTACCGCCGAGATGTTAGGTTGGGTTAGGTTAGGTTATATTACGTTATTGATGTATATAAAGGTCCCACGGAGACGCAGAGCCAACTCGCCATGAATGTTTTCAAATATTACCGCCGAGATGTTAGGTTGGGTTAGGTTAGGTTATATTACGTTATTGATGTATATAAATGTCCCACGGAGACGGAGAATCCAACTCGCCAGGAATGTTGTCAAATATTACCGCCGGAATGTTAGGTTGGGTTAGGTTAGGCTATATTACGTTATTGATGTATATGAAGGTTCCACGGAGACGCAGATGCCAACTCGCCATGAATGTTTTCAAATATAACCGCCGAGATGTTAGGTTGGGTTAGGTTAGGTTATATTACGTTATTGATGTATATAAATGTCCCACGGAGACGGAGAAGCCAACTCGCCATGAATGTTTTCAAATATTACCGCCGAGATGTTAGGTTGGGTTAGGTTAGGCTATATTACGTTATTGATGTATATGAAGGTCCCACGGAGACGTGGATGCCAAATCGCCATGAATGTTTTCAAATATTACCGCCGAGACGTTAGGTTGGGTTAGGTTAGGTTATATTACGTTATTGATGTATATAAAGGTCCCACGGAGACGCAGAGGCCAACTCGCCAGGTATGTTTTCAAATATTACCGCCGAGATGTTAGGTTGGGTTAGGTTAGGCTATATTACGTTATTGATGTATATGAAGGTTCCACGGAGACGCAGATGCCAACTCGCCATGAATGTTTTCAAATATTACCGCCGAGATGTTAGGTTGGGTTAGGTTAGGTTATATTACGTTATTGATGTATATAAATGTCCCACGGAGACGGAGAAGCCAACTCGCCATGAATGTTTTCAAATATTACCGCCGAGATGTTAGGTTGGGTTAGGTTAGGCTATATTACGTTATTGATGTATATGAAGGTCCCACGGAGACGTGGATGCCAAATCGCCATGAATGTTTTCAAATATTACCGCCGAGACGTTAGGTTGGGTTAGGTTAGGTTATATTACGTTATTGATGTATATAAAGGTCCCACGGAGACGCAGAGGCCAACTCGCCAGGTATGTTTTCAAATATTACCGCCGAGATGTTAGGTTGGGTTAGGTTAGGTTATATTACGTTATTTATGTATAAAAAGATCCCACGGAGACGGAGAAGCCAACTCGCCAGGAATGTTTTCAAATATTACCGCCGAGATGTTAGGTTGGGTTAGGTTAGGTTATATTTCGTTATTGATGTATATGAAGGTTCCACGGAGACGCAGAGGCCAACTCGCCAGGTATGTTTTCAAATATTACCGCCGAGATGTTATGTTGGGTTAGGTTAGGTTATATTACGTTATGGATGTCTATAAAGATCCCACGGAGACGGAGAAACCAACTCGACAGGAATGTTGTCTAATATTACCGCCGAAATGTTAGGTTGGGTTAGGTTAGTTTATATCACTTTATTGATGTATATAAAGGCCCCACGGAGACGTAGAGTCCAACTCGCCAGGTATGTTTTCAAATATTACCGCCGAAATGTTAGGTTGGGTTAGGTTAGGTTATGTTACGTTATAGATGTATATAAAGGTCCCACGGATACATAGAGGCCAACTCGCCAGGAATGTTGTCAAATATTACCGCCGAGATGTTAGGTCGGGTTAGGTTAGGTTATATTACTTTATTGATGTATATAAGGGTCCCACGGAGACGTAGAAGCCAACTCGCCAGGAATGTCTTCAAATATTACCGCCGAGATGTTAGGTTGGGTTAGGTTAGGTTATATTTCATTATTGATGTATATGAAGGTTCCACGGAGATGTAGAGGCCAACTCGCCAGGAATGTTTTCAAATATTACCGCCGAGATGTTAGGTTGGGTTAGGTTAGGTTATATTACGTTATGGATGTATATAAATGTCCCACGGAGACGTAGATGCCAAATCGCCATGAATGTTTTCAAATATTACCGCCGAGACGTTAGGTTGGGTTAGGTTAGGTTATATTACGTTATTGATGTATATAAAGGTCCCAAGGAGGCGTAGAGGCCAACTCGCCAGGTATGTTTTCAAATATTACCGCCGAGATGTTAGGTTGGGTTAGGTTAGTTTATATTACGTTATTTATGTATAAAAAGATCCCACGGAGACGGAGAAGCCAACTCGCCAGGAATGTTTTCAAATATTACCGCCGAGATGTTAGGTTGGGTTAGGTTAGGTTATATTTCGTTATTGATGTATATGAAGGTTCCACGGAGACGCAGATGCCAACTCGCCCTGAATGTTTTCAAATATTACCGCCGAGATGTTAGGTTGGGTTAGGTTAGGTTATATTACGTTATTGATGTATATAAATGTCCAACGGAGACGGAGAAGCCAACTCGCCATGAATGTTTTCAAATATTACCGCCGAAATGTTAGGTTGGGTTAGGTTAGGCTATATTACGTTATTGATGTATATGAAGGTCCCACGGAGACGTGGATGCCAAATCGCCATGAATGTTTTCAAATATTACCGCCGAGACGTTAGGTTGGGTTAGGTTAGGTTATATTACGTTATTGATGTATATAAAGGTCCCACGGAGACGTAGAGCCCAACTCGCCAAGTATGTTTTCAAATATTACCGCCGAGGCGTTAGGTTGGGTTAGGTTAGGCTATATTACGTTATTGATGTATATGAAGGTCCCACGGAGACGTAGATGCCAAATCGCCATGAATGTTTTCAAATATTACCGCCGAGATGTTAGGTTGGGTTAGGTTAGGTTATATTACGTTATTGATGTATATAAAGGTCCCACGGAGACGGAGAGCCAACTCGCCATGAATGTTTTCAAATATTACCGCCGAGATGTTAGGTTGGGTTAGGTTAGGTTATATTACGTTATTGATGTATATAAATGTCCCACGGAGACGGAGAATCCAACTCGCCAGGAATGTTGTCAAATATTACCGCCGGAATGTTAGGTTGGGTTAGGTTAGGCTATATTACGTTATTGATGTATATGAAGGTTCCACGGAGACGCAGATGCCAACTCGCCATGAATGTTTTCAAATATTACCGCCGAGATGTTAGGTTGGGTTAGGTTAGGTTATATTACGTTATTGATGTATATAAATGTCCCACGGAGACGGAGAAGCCAACTCGCCATGAATGTTTTCAAATATTACCGCCGAGATGTTAGGTTGGGTTAGGTTAGGCTATATTACGTTATTGATGTATATGAAGGTCCCACGGAGACGTGGATGCCAAATCGCCATGAATGTTTTCAAATATTACCGCCGAGACGTTAGGTTGGGTTAGGTTAGGTTATATTACGTTATTGATGTATATAAAGGTCCCACGGAGACGCAGAGGCCAACTCGCCAGGTATGTTTTCAAATATTACCGCCGAGATGTTAGGTTGGGTTAGGTTAGGTTATATTACGTTATTTATGTATAAAAAGATCCCACGGAGACGGAGAAGCCAACTCGCCAGGAATGTTTTCAAATATTACCGCCGAGATGTTAGGTTGGGTTAGGTTAGGTTATATTTCGTTATTGATGTATATGAAGGTTCCACGGAGACGCAGAGGCCAACTCGCCAGGTATGTTTTCAAATATTACCGCCGAGATGTTATGTTGGGTTAGGTTAGGTTATATTACGATACGGATGTCTATAAAGATCCCACGGAGACGGAGAAACCAACTCGACAGGAATGTTGTCTAATATTACCGCCGAAATGTTAGGCTGGGTTAGGTTAGTTTATATCACTTTATTGATGTATATAAAGGCCCCACGGAGACGTAGAGTCCAACTCGCCAGGTATGTTTTCAAATATTACCGCCGAAATGTTAGGTTGGGTTAGGTTAGGTTATGTTACGTTATAGATGTATATAAAGGTCCCACGGAGACATAGAGGCCAACTCGCCAGGAATGCTGTCAAATATTACCGCCGAGATGTTAGGTCGGGTTAGGTTAGGTTATATTACTTTATTGATGTATATAAGGGTCCCACGGAGACGTAGAAGCCAACTCGCCAGGAATGTCTTCAAATATTACCGCCGAGATGTTAGGTTGGGTTAGGTTAGGTTATATTTCATTATTGATGTATATGAAGGTTCCACGGAGATGTAGAGGCCAACTCGCCAGGAATGTTTTCAAATATTACCGCCGAGATGTTAGGTTGGGTTAGGTTAGGTTATATTACGTTATGGATGTATATAAATGTCCCACGGAGACGTAGATGCCAAATCGCCATGAATGTTTTCAAATATTACCGCCGAGACGTTAGGTTGGGTTAGGTTATGTTATATTACGTTATTGATGTATATAAAGGTCCCACGGAGACGTAGAGCCCAACTCGCCAAGTATGTTTTCAAATATTACCGCCGAGACGTTAGGTTGGGTTAGGTTAGGCTATATTACGTTATTGATGTATATGAAGGTCCCACGGAGACGTAGATGCCAAATCGCCATGAATGTTTTCAAATATTACCGCCGAGATGTTAGGTTGGGTTAGGTTAGGTTATATTACGTTATTGATGTATATAAAGGTCCCACGGAGACGCAGAGCCAACTCGCCATGAATGTTTTCAAATATTACCGCCGAGATGTTAGGTTGGGTTAGGTTAGGTTATATTACGTTATTGATGTATATAAATGTCCCACGGAGACGGAGAATCCAACTCGCCAGGAATGTTGTCAAATATTACCGCCGGAATGTTAGGTTGGGTTAGGTTAGGCTATATTACGTTATTGATGTATATGAAGGTTCCACGGAGACGCAGATGCCAACTCGCCATGAATGTTTTCAAATATAACCGCCGAGATGTTAGGTTGGGTTAGGTTAGGTTATATTACGTTATTGATGTATATAAATGTCCCACGGAGACGGAGAAGCCAACTCGCCATGAATGTTTTCAAATATTACCGCCGAGATGTTAGGTTGGGTTAGGTTAGGCTATATTACGTTATTGATGTATATGAAGGTCCCACGGAGACGTGGATGCCAAATCGCCATGAATGTTTTCAAATATTACCGCCGAGACGTTAGGTTGGGTTAGGTTAGGTTATATTACGTTATTGATGTATATAAAGGTCCCACGGAGACGCAGAGGCCAACTCGCCAGGTATGTTTTCAAATATTACCGCCGAGATGTTAGGTTGGGTTAGGTTAGGCTATATTACGTTATTGATGTATATGAAGGTTCCACGGAGACGCAGATGCCAACTCGCCATGAATGTTTTCAAATATTACCGCCGAGATGTTAGGTTGGGTTAGGTTAGGTTATATTACGTTATTGATGTATATAAATGTCCCACGGAGACGGAGAAGCCAACTCGCCATGAATGTTTTCAAATATTACCGCCGAGATGTTAGGTTGGGTTAGGTTAGGCTATATTACGTTATTGATGTATATGAAGGTCCCACGGAGACGTGGATGCCAAATCGCCATGAATGTTTTCAAATATTACCGCCGAGACGTTAGGTTGGGTTAGGTTAGGTTATATTACGTTATTGATGTATATAAAGGTCCCACGGAGACGCAGAGGCCAACTCGCCAGGTATGTTTTCAAATATTACCGCCGAGATGTTAGGTTGGGTTAGGTTAGGTTATATTACGTTATTTATGTATAAAAAGATCCCACGGAGACGGAGAAGCCAACTCGCCAGGAATGTTTTCAAATATTACCGCCGAGATGTTAGGTTGGGTTAGGTTAGGTTATATTTCGTTATTGATGTATATGAAGGTTCCACGGAGACGCAGAGGCCAACTCGCCAGGTATGTTTTCAAATATTACCGCCGAGATGTTATGTTGGGTTAGGTTAGGTTATATTACGTTATGGATGTCTATAAAGATCCCACGGAGACGGAGAAACCAACTCGACAGGAATGTTGTCTAATATTACCGCCGAAATGTTAGGTTGGGTTAGGTTAGTTTATATCACTTTATTGATGTATATAAAGGCCCCACGGAGACGTAGAGTCCAACTCGCCAGGTATGTTTTCAAATATTACCGCCGAAATGTTAGGTTGGGTTAGGTTAGGTTATGTTACGTTATAGATGTATATAAAGGTCCCACGGATACATAGAGGCCAACTCGCCAGGAATGTTGTCAAATATTACCGCCGAGATGTTAGGTCGGGTTAGGTTAGGTTATATTACTTTATTGATGTATATAAGGGTCCCACGGAGACGTAGAAGCCAACTCGCCAGGAATGTCTTCAAATATTACCGCCGAGATGTTAGGTTGGGTTAGGTTAGGTTATATTTCATTATTGATGTATATGAAGGTTCCACGGAGATGTAGAGGCCAACTCGCCAGGAATGTTTTCAAATATTACCGCCGAGATGTTAGGTTGGGTTAGGTTAGGTTATATTACGTTATGGATGTATATAAATGTCCCACGGAGACGTAGATGCCAAATCGCCATGAATGTTTTCAAATATTACCGCCGAGACGTTAGGTTGGGTTAGGTTAGGTTATATTACGTTATTGATGTATATAAAGGTCCCAAGGAGGCGTAGAGGCCAACTCGCCAGGTATGTTTTCAAATATTACCGCCGAGATGTTAGGTTGGGTTAGGTTAGTTTATATTACGTTATTTATGTATAAAAAGATCCCACGGAGACGGAGAAGCCAACTCGCCAGGAATGTTTTCAAATATTACCGCCGAGATGTTAGGTTGGGTTAGGTTAGGTTATATTTCGTTATTGATGTATATGAAGGTTCCACGGAGACGCAGATGCCAACTCGCCCTGAATGTTTTCAAATATTACCGCCGAGATGTTAGGTTGGGTTAGGTTAGGTTATATTACGTTATTGATGTATATAAATGTCCAACGGAGACGGAGAAGCCAACTCGCCATGAATGTTTTCAAATATTACCGCCGAAATGTTAGGTTGGGTTAGGTTAGGCTATATTACGTTATTGATGTATATGAAGGTCCCACGGAGACGTGGATGCCAAATCGCCATGAATGTTTTCAAATATTACCGCCGAGACGTTAGGTTGGGTTAGGTTAGGTTATATTACGTTATTGATGTATATAAAGGTCCCACGGAGACGTAGAGCCCAACTCGCCAAGTATGTTTTCAAATATTACCGCCGAGGCGTTAGGTTGGGTTAGGTTAGGCTATATTACGTTATTGATGTATATGAAGGTCCCACGGAGACGTAGATGCCAAATCGCCATGAATGTTTTCAAATATTACCGCCGAGATGTTAGGTTGGGTTAGGTTAGGTTATATTACGTTATTGATGTATATAAAGGTCCCACGGAGACGGAGAGCCAACTCGCCATGAATGTTTTCAAATATTACCGCCGAGATGTTAGGTTGGGTTAGGTTAGGTTATATTACGTTATTGATGTATATAAATGTCCCACGGAGACGGAGAATCCAACTCGCCAGGAATGTTGTCAAATATTACCGCCGGAATGTTAGGTTGGGTTAGGTTAGGCTATATTACGTTATTGATGTATATGAAGGTTCCACGGAGACGCAGATGCCAACTCGCCATGAATGTTTTCAAATATTACCGCCGAGATGTTAGGTTGGGTTAGGTTAGGTTATATTACGTTATTGATGTATATAAATGTCCCACGGAGACGGAGAAGCCAACTCGCCATGAATGTTTTCAAATATTACCGCCGAGATGTTAGGTTGGGTTAGGTTAGGCTATATTACGTTATTGATGTATATGAAGGTCCCACGGAGACGTGGATGCCAAATCGCCATGAATGTTTTCAAATATTACCGCCGAGACGTTAGGTTGGGTTAGGTTAGGTTATATTACGTTATTGATGTATATAAAGGTCCCACGGAGACGCAGAGGCCAACTCGCCAGGTATGTTTTCAAATATTACCGCCGAGATGTTAGGTTGGGTTAGGTTAGGTTATATTACGTTATTTATGTATAAAAAGATCCCACGGAGACGGAGAAGCCAACTCGCCAGGAATGTTTTCAAATATTACCGCCGAGATGTTAGGTTGGGTTAGGTTAGGTTATATTTCGTTATTGATGTATATGAAGGTTCCACGGAGACGCAGAGGCCAACTCGCCAGGTATGTTTTCAAATATTACCGCCGAGATGTTATGTTGGGTTAGGTTAGGTTATATTACGATACGGATGTCTATAAAGATCCCACGGAGACGGAGAAACCAACTCGACAGGAATGTTGTCTAATATTACCGCCGAAATGTTAGGCTGGGTTAGGTTAGTTTATATCACTTTATTGATGTATATAAAGGCCCCACGGAGACGTAGAGTCCAACTCGCCAGGTATGTTTTCAAATATTACCGCCGAAATGTTAGGTTGGGTTAGGTTAGGTTATGTTACGTTATAGATGTATATAAAGGTCCCACGGAGACATAGAGGCCAACTCGCCAGGAATGCTGTCAAATATTACCGCCGAGATGTTAGGTCGGGTTAGGTTAGGTTATATTACTTTATTGATGTATATAAGGGTCCCACGGAGACGTAGAAGCCAACTCGCCAGGAATGTCTTCAAATATTACCGCCGAGATGTTAGGTTGGGTTAGGTTAGGTTATATTTCATTATTGATGTATATGAAGGTTCCACGGAGATGTAGAGGCCAACTCGCCAGGAATGTTTTCAAATATTACCGCCGAGATGTTAGGTTGGGTTAGGTTAGGTTATATTACGTTATGGATGTATATAAATGTCCCACGGAGACGTAGATGCCAAATCGCCATGAATGTTTTCAAATATTACCGCCGAGACGTTAGGTTGGGTTAGGTTAGGTTATATTACGTTATTGATGTATATAAAGGTCCCAAGGAGACGTAGAGGCCAACTCGCCAGGTATGTTTTCAAATATTACCGCCGAGATGTTAGGTTGGGTTAGGTTAGGTTATATTACGTTATTTATGTATAAAAAGATCCCACGGAGACGGAGAAGCCAACTCGCCAGGAATGTTTTCAAATATTACCGCCGAGATGTTAGGTTGGGTTAGGTTAGGTTATATTTCGTTATTGATGTATATGAAGGTTCCACGGAGACGCAGATGCCAACTCGCCATGAATGTTTTCAAATATTACCGCCGAGATGTTAGGTTGGGTTAGGTTAGGTTATATTACGTTATTGATGTATATGAAGGTCCCACGGAGACGTGGATGCCAAAGCGCCATGAATGTTTTCAAATATTACCGCCGAGACGTTAGGTTGGGTTAGGTTAGGTTATATTACGTTATTGATGTATATAAAGGTCCCACGGAGACGCAGAGGCCAACTCGCCAGGTATGTTTTCAAATATTACCGCCGAGATGTTAGGTTGGGTTAGGTTAGGTTATATTACGTTATTTATGTATAAAAAGATCCCACGGAGACGGAGAAGCCAACTTGCCAGGAATGTTTTCAAATATTACCGCCGAGATGTTAGGTTGGGTTAGGTTAGGTTATATTTCGTTATTGATGTATATGAAGGTTCCACGGAGACGCAGAGGCCAACTCGCCAGGTATGTTTTCAAATATTACCGCCGAGATGTTATGTTGGGTTAGGTTAGGTTATATTACGATACGGATGTCTATAAAGATCCCACGGAGACGGAGAAACCAACTCGACAGGAATGTTGTCTAATATTACCGCCGAAATGTTAGGTTGGGTTAGGTTAGTTTATATCACTTTATTGATGTATATAAAGGCCCCACGGAGACGTAGAGTCCAACTCGCCAGGTATGTTTTCAAATATTACCGCCGAAATGTTAGGTTGGGTTAGGTTAGGTTATGTTACGTTATAGATGTATATAAAGGTCCCACGGAGACATAGAGGCCAACTCGCCAGGAATGCTGTCAAATATTACCGCCGAGATGTTAGGTCGGGTTAGGTTAGGTTATATTACTTTATTGATGTATATAAGGGTCCCACGGAGACGTAGAAGCCAACTCGCCAGGAATGTCTTCAAATATTACCGCCGAGATGTTAGGTTGGGTTAGGTTAGGTTATATTTCATTATTGATGTATATGAAGGTTCCACGGAGATGTAGAGGCCAACTCGCCAGGAATGTTTTCAAATATTACCGCCGAGATGTTAGGTTGGGTTAGGTTAGGTTATATTACGTTATGGATGTATATAAATGTCCCACGGAGACGTAGATGCCAAATCGCCATGAATGTTTTCAAATATTACCGCCGAGACGTTAGGTTGGGTTAGGTTAGGTTATATTACGTTATTGATGTATATAAAGGTCCCAAGGAGACGTAGAGGCCAACTCGCCAGGTATGTTTTCAAATATTACCGCCGAGATGTTAGGTTGGGTTAGGTTAGGTTATATTACGTTATTTATGTATAAAAAGATCCCACGGAGACGGAGAAGCCAACTCGCCAGGAATGTTTTCAAATATTACCGCCGAGATGTTAGGTTGGGTTAGGTTAGGTTATATTTCGTTATTGATGTATATGAAGGTTCCACGGAGACGCAGATGCCAACTCGCCATGAATGTTTTCAAATATTACCGCCGAGATGTTAGGTTGGGTTAGGTTAGGTTATATTACGTTATTGATGTATATAAATCTCCCACGGAGACGGAGAAGCCAACTCGCCATGAATGTTTTCAAATATTACCGCCGAGATGTTAGGTTGGGTTAGGTTAGGCTATATTACGTTATTGATGTATATGAAGGTCCCACGGAGACGTAGATGCCAAATCGCCATGAATGTTTTCAAATATTACCGCCGAGACGTTAGGTTGGGTTAGGTTAGGTTATATTACGTTATTGATGTATATAAAGGTCCCACGGAGACGTAGAGCCCAACTCGCCAAGTATGTTTTCAAATATTACCGCCGAGATGTTAGGTTGGGTTAGGTTAGGTTATATTACTTTATTGATGTATATAAAGGTCCCACGGAGACGTAGAGGCCAACTCGCCAGGAATGTCTTCAAATATTACCGCCGAGATGTTAGGTTGGGTTAGGTTAGGTTATATTACGTTATGGATGTCTATAAAGATCCCACGGAGACGGAGAAACCAACTCGACAGGAATGTTGTCAAATATTACCGCCGAGATGATAGGCTGGGTTAGGTTACGTTATATTACGTTATTGATGTTTATGAAGGTCAAACGGAGACGTAGAGGCCAACTCCCCAGGAATGATGTCAAATATAACCGCCGAAATGTTAGGTTGGGTTAGGTTATGTTATATTACGTTATTGACGTATATAAATGTACCACGGAGACGTAGATGCCAACTCGCCATGAATGTTTTCAAATATTACCGCCGAGATGTTAGGTCGGGTTAGGTTAGGTTATATTACTTTATTGATGTATATAAAGGTCCCACGGAGACGTAGAGGCCAACTAGCCAGGAATGTCTTCAAATATTACCGCCGAGATGTTAGGTTGGGTTAGGTTAGGTTATATTTCATTATTGATGTATATGAAGGTTCCACGGAGATGTAGAGGCCAACTCGCCAGGAATGTTTTCAAATATTACCGCCGAGATGTTAGGTTGGGTTAGGTTAGGTTATATTACGTTATGGATGTATATAAATGTCCCACGGAGACGTAGATGCCAAATCGCCATGAATGTTTTCAAATATTACCGCCGAGACGTTAGGTTGGGTTAGGTTAGGTTATATTACGTTATTGATGTATATAAAGGTCCCAAGGAGACGTAGAGGCCAACTCGCCAGGTATGTTTTCAAATATTACCGCCGAGATGTTAGGTTGGGTTAGGTTAGTTTATATTACGTTATTTATGTATAAAAGATCCCACGGAGACGGAGAAGCCAACTCGCCAGGAATGTTTTCAAATATTACCGCCGAGATGTTAGGTTGGGTTAGGTTAGGTTATATTTCGTTATTGATGTATATGAAGGTTCCACGGAGACGCAGATGCCAACTCGCCCTGAATGTTTTCAAATATTACCGCCGAGATGTTAGGTTGGGTTAGGTTAGGTTATATTACGTTATTGATGTATATAAATGTCCAACGGAGACGGAGAAGCCAACTCGCCATGAATGTTTTCAAATATTACCGCCGAGATGTTAGGTTGGGTTAGGTTAGGCTATATTACGTTATTGATGTATATGAAGGTCCCACGGAGACGTGGATGCCAAATCGCCATGAATGTTTTCAAATATTACCGCCGAGACGTTAGGTTGGGTAAGGTTAGGTTATATTACGTTATTGATGTATATAAAGGTCCCACGGAGACGTAGAGCCCAACTCGCCAAGTATGTTTTCAAATATTACCGCCGAGACGTTAGGTTGGGTTAGGTTAGGCTATATTACGTTATTGATGTATATGAAGGTCCCACGGAGACGTAGATGCCAAATCGCCATGAATGTTTTCAAATATTACCGCCGAGATGTTAGGTTGGGTTAGGTTAGGTTATATTACGTTATTGATGTATATAAAGGTCCCACGGAGACGGAGAGCCAACTCGCCATGAATGTTTTCAAATATTACCGCCGAGATGTTAGGTTGGGTTAGGTTAGGTTATATTACGTTATTGATGTATATAAATGTCCCACGGAGACGGAGAATCCAACTCGCCAGGAATGTTGTCAAATATTACCGCCGGAATGTTAGGTTGGGTTAGGTTAGGCTATATTACGTTATTGATGTATATGAAGGTTCCACGGAGACGCAGATGCCAACTCGCCATGAATGTTTTCAAATATTACCGCCGAGATGTTAGGTTGGGTTAGGTTAGGTTATATTACGTTATTGATGTATATAAATGTCCCACGGAGACGGAGAAGCCAACTCGCCATGAATGTTTTCAAATATTACCGCCGAGATGTTAGGTTGGGTTAGGTTAGGTTATATTACGTTATTGATGTATATGAAGGTCCCACGGAGACGTAGATGCCAAATCGCCATGAATGTTTTCAAATATTACCGCCGAGATGTTAGGTTGGGTTAGGTTAGGTTATATTACGTTATTGATGTATATAAAGGTCCCAAGGAGACGTAGAGGCCAACTCGCCAGGTATGTTTTCAAATATTACCGCCGAGATGTTAGGTTGGGTTAGGTTAGTTTATATTACGTTATTTATGTATAAAAAGATCCCACGGAGACGGAGAAGCCAACTCGCCAGGAATGTTTTCAAATATTACCGCCGAGATGTTAGGTTGGGTTAGGTTAGGTTATATTTCGTTATTGATGTATATGAAGGTTCCACGGAGACGCAGATGCCAACTCGCCCTGAATGTTTTCAAATATTACCGCCGAGATGTTAGGTTGGGTTAGGTTAGGTTATATTACGTTATTGATGTATATAAATGTCCAACGGAGACGGAGAAGCCAACTCGCCATGAATGTTTTCAAACATTACCGCCGAGATGTTAGGTTGGGTTAGGTTAGGCTATATTACGTTATTGATGTATATGTAGGTCCCACGGAGACGTGGATGCCAAATCGCCATGAATGTTTTCAAATATTACCGCCGAGACGTTAGGTTGGGTAAGGTTAGGTTATATTACGTTATTGATGTATATAAAGGTCCCACGGAGACGTAGAGCCCAACTCGCCAAGTATGTTTTCAAATATTACCGCCGAGACGTTAGGTTGGGTTAGGTTATGCTATATTACGTTATTGATGTATATGAAGGTCCCACGGAGACGTAGATGCCAAATCGCCATGAATGTTTTCAAATATTACCGCCGAGATGTTAGGTTGGGTTAGGTTAGGTTATATTACGTTATTGATGTATATAAAGGTCCCACGGAGACGGAGAGCCAACTCGCCATGAATGTTTTCAAATATTACCGCCGAGATGTTAGGTTGGGTTAGGTTAGGTTATATTACGTTATTGATGTATATAAATGTCCCACGGAGACGGAGAATCCAACTCGCCAGGAATGTTGTCAAATATTACCGCCGGAATGTTAGGTTGGGTTAGGTTAGGCTATATTACGTTATTGATGTATATGAAGGTTCCACGGAGACGCAGATGCCAACTCGCCATGAATGTTTTCAAATATTACCGCCGAGATGTTAGGTTGGGTTAGGTTAGGTTATATTACGTTATTGATGTATATAAATGTCCCACGGAGACGGAGAAGCCAACTCGCCATGAATGTTTTCAAATATTACCGCCGAGATGTTAGGTTGGGTTAGGTTAGGCTATATTACGTTATTGATGTATATGAAGGTCCCACGGAGACGTGGATGCCAAATCGCCATGAATGTTTTCAAATATTACCGCCGAGACGTTAGGTTGGGTTAGGTTAGGTTATATTACGTTATTGATGTATATAAAGGTCCCACGGAGACGTAGAGCCCAACTCGCCAAGTATGTTTTCAAATATTACCGCCGAGATGTTAGGTTGGGTTAGGTTAGGTTATATTACTTTATTGATGTATATAAAGGTCCCACGGAGACGTAGAGGCCAACTCGCCAGGTATGTTTTCAAATATTACCGCCGAGATGTTAGGTTGGGTTAGGTTAGGTTATATTACGTTATTGATGTATATGAAGGTCCCACGGAGACGTAGATGCCAAATCGCCATGAATGTTTTCAAATATTACCGCCGAGATGTTAGGTTGGGTTAGGTTAGGTTATATTACGTTATTGATGTATATAAAGGTCCCACGGAGACGGAGAGCCAACTCGCCATGAATGTTTTCAAATATTACCGCCGAGATGTTAGGTTGGGTTAGGTTAGGTTATATTACGTTATTGATGTATATAAATGTCCCACGGAGACGGAGAATCCAACTCGCCAGGAATGTTGTCAAATATTACCGCCGGAATGTTAGGTTGGGTTAGGTTAGGCTATATTACGTTATTGATGTATATGAAGGTCCCACGGAGACGTAGATGCCAAATCGCCATGAATGTTTTCAAATATTACCGCCGCGACGTTAGGTTGGGTTAGGTTCGGTTATATTACGTTATTGATGTATATAAAGGTCCCACGGTGACGGAGAAGCCAACTCGCCAGGAATGTCTTCAAATATTACCGCCGAGATGTTAGGTTGGGTTAGGTTAGGTTATATTACGTTATTGATGTATATAAATGTCCCACGGAGACGGAGAAGCCAACTCGCCAGGAATGTTGTCAAATATTACCGCCGAAATGTTAGGTTGGGTTAGGTTAGGCTATATTACGTTATTGACGTATATGAAGGTCCCGCGGAGACGGAGAAGCCAACTCGCCAGGAATGTTGTCAAATATTACCGCCGAAATGTTAGGTTGGGTTAGGTTAGGCTATATTACGTTATTGATGTATATGAAGGTCCCACGGAGACGTAGATGCCAAATCGCCATGAATGTTTTCAAATATTACCGCCGAGACGTTAGGTTGGGTTAGGTTAGGCTATATTACGTTATTGATGTATATGAAGGTCCCACGGAGACGTAGATGCCAAATCGCCATGAATGTTTTCAAATATTACCGCCGAGATGTTAGGTTGGGTTAGGTTAGGTTATATTACGTTATAGATGTATATAAATGTCCCACGGAGACGTAGATTCCAAATCGCCATGAATGTTTTCAAATATTACCGCCGAGACGTTAGGTTGGGTTAGGTTAGGTTATATTACGTTATTGATGTATATAAAGGTCCCAAGGAGACGTAGAGGCCAACTCGCCAGGTATGTTTTCAAATATTACCGCCGAGATGTTAGGTTGTGTTAGGTTAGGTTATATTACGTTATTTATGTATAAAAAGATCCCACGGAGACGGAGAAGCCAACTCGCCAGGAATGTTTTCAAATATTACCGCCGAGATGTTAGGTTGGGTTAGGTTAGGTTATATTTCGTTATTGATGTAAATGAAGGTTCCACGGAGACGCAGAGGCCAACTTGCCGGGTATGCTGTCAAATATTACCGCCGAGATGTTAGGTTGGGTTAGGTTAGGTTATATTACGTTATTTATGTATAAGAAGATCCCACGGAGACGGAGAAGCCAAATCGCCAGGAATGTTTTCAAATATTACCGCCGAGGTGTTAGGTTGGGTTAGGTTAGGTTATATTTCGTTATTGATGTATATGAAGGTTCCACGGAAACGCAGAGGCCAGCTCGCCAGGTATGTTGTCAAATATTACCGCCGAGATGTTAGGTTGGGTTAGGTTAGGTTATATTACGTTATTGATGTATATAAAGGTCCCACGGAGACGGAGAGCCAACTCGCCATGAATGTTTTCAAATATTACCGCCGAGATGTTAGGTTGGGTTAGGTTAGGTTATATTACGTTATTGATGTATATAAATGTCCCACGGAGACGGAGAATCCAACTCGCCAGGAATGTTGTCAAATATTACCGCCGGAATGTTAGGTTGGGTTAGGTTAGGCTATATTACGTTATTGATGTATATGAAGGTCCCACGGAGACGTAGATGCCAAATCGCCATGAATGTTTTCAAATATTACCGCCGCGACGTTAGGTTGGGTTAGGTTCGGTTATATTACGTTATTGATGTATATAAAGGTCCCACGGTGACGGAGAAGCCAACTCGCCAGGAATGTCTTCAAATATTACCGCCGAGATGTTAGGTTGGGTTAGGTTAGGTTATATTTCGTAATTGATGCATATGAAGGTTCCACGGAGACGCAGAGGCCAACTCGCCAGGTATGTTGTCAAATATTACCGCCGAGATGTTAGGTTGGGTTAGGTTAGTCTGTATTACGTTATTGATGTATATGAAGGTCCCACGGAGACGTAGATGCCAACTCGCCAGGAATGTTTTCAAATATTACCGCCGAGATGTTAGGTTGGGTTAGGTTAGGTTATATTACGTTATTGATGTATATAAAGGTCCCACGGAGACGTAGAGCCCAACTCGCCAAGTATGTTGTCAAATATTACCGCCGAGATGTTAGGTTGGGTTAGGTTAGGTTATATTACGTTATTGATGTATATAAATGTCCCACGGAGACGGAGAAGCCAACTCGCCAGGAATGTTGTCAAATATTACCGCCGAAATGTTAGGTTGGGTTAGGTTAGGCTATATTACGTTATTGACGTATATGAAGGTCCCGCGGAGACGGAGAAGCCAACTCGCCAGGAGTGTTGTCAAATATTACCGCCGAAATGTTAGGTTGGGTTAGGTTAGGCTATATTACGTTATTGATGTATATGAAGGTCCCACGGAGACGTAGATGCCAAATCGCCATGAATGTTTTCAAATATTACCGCCGAGACGTTAGGTTGGGTTAGGTTAGGCTATATTACGTTATTGATGTATATGAAGGTCCCACGGAGACGTAGATGCCAAATCGCCATGAATGTTTTCAAATATTACCGCCGAGATGTTAGGTTGGGTTAGGTTAGGTTATATTACGTTATAGATGTATATAAATGTCCCACGGAGACGTAGATTCCAAATCGCCATGAATGTTTTCAAATATTACCGCCGAGACGTTAGGTTGGGTTAGGTTAGGTTATATTACGTTATTGATGTATATAAAGGTCCCAAGGAGACGTAGAGGCCAACTCGCCAGGTATGTTTTCAAATATTACCGCCGAGATGTTAGGTTGGGTTAGGTTAGGTTATATTACGTTATTTATGTATAAAAAGATCCCACGGAGACGGAGAAGCCAACTCGCCAGGAATGTTTTCAAATATTACCGCCGAGATGTTAGGTTGGGTTAGGTTAGGTTATATTTCGTTATTGATGTAAATGAAGGTTCCACGGAGACGCAGAGGCCAACTTGCCGGGTATGCTGTCAAATATTACCGCCGAGATGTTAGGTTGGGTTAGGTTAGGTTATATTACGTTATTTATGTATAAGAAGATCCCACGGAGACGGAGAAGCCAAATCGCCAGGAATGTTTTCAAATATTACCGCCGAGGTGTTAGGTTGGGTTAGGTTAGGTTATATTTCGTTATTGATGTATATGAAGGTTCCACGGAAACGCAGAGGCCAGCTCGCCAGGTATGTTGTCAAATATTACCGCCGAGATGTTAGGTTGGGTTAGGTTAGGTTATATTACGTTATTGATGTATATGAAGGTCCCACGGAGACGTAGATGCCAAATCGCCATGAATGTTTTCAAATATTACCGCCGAGACGTTAGGTTGGGTTAGGTTAGGCTATATTACGTTATTGATGTATATGAAGGTCCCACGGAGACGTAGATGCCAAATCGCCATGAATGTTTTCAAATATTACCGCCGAGATGTTAGGTTGGGTTAGGTTAGGTTATATTACGTTATTGATGTATATAAAGGTCCCACGGAGACGTAGAGCCCAACTCGCCAAGTATGTTGTCAAATATTACCGCCGAGATGTTAGGTTGGGTTAGGTTAGGCTATATTACGTTATTGATGTATATGAAGGTCCCGCGGAGACGGAGAAGCCAACTCGCCAGGAATGTTGTCAAATATTACCGCCGAAATGTTAGGTTGGGTTAGGTTAGGCTATATTACGTTATTGATGTATATGAAGGTCCCACGGAGACGTAGATGCCAAATCGCCATGAATGTTTTCAAATATTACCGCCGAGACGTTAGGTTGGGTTAGGTTAGGCTATATTACGTTATTGATGTATATGAAGGTCCCACGGAGACGTAGATGCCAAATCGCCATGAATGTTTTCAAATATTACCGCCGAGATGTTAGGTTGGGTTAGGTTAGGTTATATTACGTTATAGATGTATATAAATGTCCCACGGAGACGTAGATGCCAAATCGCCATGAATGTTTTCAAATATTACCGCCGAGACGTTAGGTTGGGTTAGGTTAGGTTATATTACGTTATTGATGTATATAAAGGTCCCAAGGAGACGTAGAGGCCAACTCGCCAGGTATGTTTTCAAATATTACCGCCGAGATGTTAGGTTGGGTTAGGTTAGGTTATATTACGTTATTTATGTATAAAAAGATCCCACGGAGACGGAGAAGCCAACTCGCCAGGAATGTTTTCAAATATTACCGCCGAGATGTTAGGTTGGGTTAGGTTAGGTTATATTTCGTTATTGATGTAAATGAAGGTTCCACGGAGACGCAGAGGCCAACTTGCCGGGTATGCTGTCAAATATTACCGCCGAGATGTTAGGTTGGGTTAGGTTAGGTTATATTACGTTATTTATGTATAAGAAGATCCCACGGAGACGGAGAAGCCAAATCGCCAGGAATGTTTTCAAATATTACCGCCGAGGTGTTAGGTTGGGTTAGGTTAGGTTATATTTCGTCATTGATGTATATGAAGGTTCCACGGAAACGCAGAGGCCAGCTCGCCAGGTATGTTGTCAAATATTACCGCCGAGATGTTAGGTTGGGTTAGGTTAGGTTATATTACGTTATTGATGTATATGAAGGTCCCACGGAGACGTAGATGCCAAATCGCCATGAATGTTTTCAAATATTACCGCCGAGACGTTAGGTTGGGTTAGGTTAGGCTATATTACGTTATTGATGTATATGAAGGTCCCACGGTGACGTAGGTGCCAAATCGCCATGAATGTTTTCAAATATTACCGCCGAGATGTTAGGTTGGGTTAGGTTAGGTTATATTACGTTATTGATGTATATAAAGGTCCCACGGAGACGGAGAGCCAACTCGCCATGAATGTTTTCAAATATTACCGCCGAGATGTTAGGTTGGGTTAGGTTAGGTTATATTACGTTATTGATGTATATGAAGGTCCCACGGAGACGTAGATGCCAAATCGCCATGAATGTTCTCAAATATTACCGCCGAGACGTTAGGTTGGGTTAGGTTAGGTTATATTACGTTATAGATGTATATAAAGGTCCCACAGAGACATAGAGGCCAACTCGCCACGAATGTTGTCAAATATTACCGCCGAGACGTTAGGTTGGGTTAGGTTAGGCTATATTACGTTATTGATGTATATGAAGGTCCCACGGTGACGTAGATGCCAAATCGCCAGGAATGTTTTCAAATATTACCGCCGAACGTTAGGTTGGGTTAGGTTAGGTTATATTTCGTAATTGATGCATATGAAGGTTCCACGGAGACGCAGAGGCCAACTCGCCAGGTATGTTGTCAAATATTACCGCCGAGATGTTAGGTTGGGTTAGGTTAGGCTATATTACGTTATTGATGTATATGAAGGTCCCACGGAGACGTAGATGCCAACTCGCCAGGAATGTTTTCAAATATTACCGCCGAGATGTTAGGTTGGGTTAGGTTAGGTTATATTACGTTATTGATGTATATAAAGGTCCCACGGAGACGTAGAGCCCAAATCGCCAAGTATGTTGTCAAACATTACCGCCGAGATGTTAGGTTGGGTTAGGTTAGGTTATATTACGTTATTGATGTATATAAATGTCCCACGGAGACGGAGAAGCCAACTCGCCAGGAATGTTGTCAAATATTACCGCCGAAATGTTAGGTTGGGTTAGGTTAGGCTATAATACGTTATTGATGTATATGAAGGTCCCACGGAGACGTAGATGCCAAATCGCCATGAATGTTTTCAAATATTACCGCCGAGACGTTAGGTTGGGTTAGGTTAGGCTATATTACGTTATTGATTTATATGAAGGTCCCACGGAGACGTAGATGCCAAATCGCCATGTATGTTTTCAAATATTACCGCCGAGATGTTAGGTTGGGTTAGGTTAGGTTATATTACGTTATAGATGTATATAAATGTCCCACGGAGACGTAGATGCCAAATCGCCATGAATGTTTTCAAATATTACCGCCGAGACGTTAGGTTGGGTTAGGTTAGGTTATATTACGTTATTGATGTATATAAACGTCCCAAGGAGACGTAGAGGCCAACTCGCCAGGTATGTTTTCAAATATTACCGCCGAGATGTTAGGTTGGGTTAGGTTAGGTTATATTACGTTATTTATGTATAAAAAGATCCCACGGAGACGGAGAAGCCAACTCGCCAGGAATGTTTTCAAATATTACCGCCGAGATGTTAGGTTGGGTTACGTTAGGTTATATTTCGTTATTGATGTATATGAAGGTTCCACGGAGACGCAGAGGCCAACTCGCCAGGTATGTTGTCAAATATTACCGCCGAGATGTTAGGTTGGGTTAGGTTAGGTTATATTACGTTATTGATGTATATAAATGTCCCACGGAGACGGAGAAGCCAACTCGCCAGGAATGTTGTCAAATATTACCGCCGAAATGTTAGGTTGGGTTAGGTTAGGCTATATTACGTTATTGATGTATATGAAGGTCCCACGGAGACGTAGATGCCAACTCGCCATGAATGTTTTCAAATATTACCGCCGAGATGTTAGGTTGGGTTAGGTTAGGTTATATTACGTTATGGATGTCTATAAAGATCCCACGGAGACGGAGAAACCAACTCGACAGGAATGTTGTGGAATATTACCGCCGAAATGTTAGGTTGGGTTAGGTTAGTTTATATTACTTTATTGATGTATATAAAGGTCCCACGGAGACGTAGAGTCCAACTCGCCAGGTATGTTTTCAAATATTACCGCCGAGATGTTAGGTTGGGTTAAGTTACGTTATATTACGTTATTGATGTTTATGAAGGTCAAACGGAGACGTAGAGGAAAACTCGTCAGGAATGATGTCAAATATTACCGCCGAAATGTTAGGTTGGGTTAGGTTAGGCTATATTACGTTATTGATGTATATGAAGGTCCCACGGAGACACGCGCTATCTCAGAGTAGGAATGTTGTCAAATATTACCGCCGAAATGTTAGGTTGGGTTAGGTTAGGCTATATTACGTTATTGATGTATATGAAGGTCCCACGGAGACGTAGATGCCAAATCGCCATGAATGTTTTCAAATATTACCGCCGAGACGTTAGGTTGGGTTAGGTTAGGCTATATTACGTTATTGATGTATATGAAGGTCCCACGGAGACGTAGATGCCAAATCGCCATGAATGTTTTCAAATATTACCGCCGAGACGTTAGGTTGGGTTAGGTTAGGTTATATTTCGTAATTGATGCATATGAAGGTTCCACGGAGACGCAGAGGACAACTCGCCAGGTATGTTGTCAAATATTACCGCCGAGATGTTAGGTTGGGTGAGGTTAGGTTATATTACGTTATAGATGTATATAAATGTCCCACGGAGACGTAGATGCCAAATCGCCATGAATGTTTTCAAATATTACCGCCGAACGTTAGGTTGGGTTAGGTTAGGCTATATTACGTTATTGATGTATATGAAGGTCCCACGGAGACGTAGATGCCAAATCGCCATGAATGTTTTCAAATATTACCGCCGAGACGTTAGGTTGGGTTAGGTTAGGCTATATTACGTTATTGATGTATATGAAGGTCCCACGGAGACGTAGATGCCAAATCGCCATGAATGTTTTCAAATATTACCGCCGAGACGTTAGGTTGAGTTAGGTTAGGTTATATTACGTTATAGATGTATATAAAGGTCCCACGGAGACATAGAGGCCAACTCGCCACGAATGTTGTCAAATATTACCGCCGAGACGTTAGGTTGGGTTAGGTTAGGCTATATTACGTTATTGATGTATATGAAGGTCCCACGGAGACGTAGATGCCAAATCGCCATGAATGTTTTCAAATATTACCGCCGAGACGTTAGGTTGGGTTAGGTTAGGTTATATTATGTTCTAGATGTATATAAAGGTCCCACGGAGACATAGAGGCCAACTCGCCACGAATGTTGTCAAATATTACCGCCGAGACGTTAGGTTGGGTTAGGTTAGGCTATATTACGTTATAGATGTATATAAATGTCCCACGGAGACGTAGATGCCAAATTGCCATGAATGTTTTCAAATATTACCGCCGAAATGTTAGGTTGGGTTAGGTTAGGCTATATTACGTTATTGATGTATATGATGGTCCCACGGAGACGTAGATGCCAACTCGCCAGGAATGTTTTCAAATATTACCGCCTAGATGTTAGGTTGGGTTAGGTTAGGTTATATTTCGTAATTGATGCATATGAAGGTTCCACGGAGACGCAGAGGCCAACTCGCCAGGTATGTTGTCAAATATTACCGCCGAGATGTTAGGTTGGGTTAGGTTAGGTTATATTACGTTATTGATGTATATAAATGTCCCACGGAGACGGAGAATCCAACTCGCCAGGAATGTTGTCAAATATTACCGCCGGAATGTTAGGTTGGGTTAGGTTAGGCTATATTACGTTATTGATGTATATGAAGGTCCCACGGAGACGTAGATGCCAACTCGCCAGGAATCTTTTCAAATATTACCGCCGAGATGTTAGGTTGGGTTAGGTTAGGTTATATCACGTTATAGATGTATATAAAGGTCCCGCGGAGACGTAGAGGCCACAAACCAGGAATGTGATCAGATATTACCGCCGGGATGATAGGTTGGGTTAGGTTACGTTATATTACGTTATTGATGTATATAAATGTCCCACGGAGACGGAGAAGCCAACTCGCCAGGAATGTTGTCAAATACTACCGCCGAAATGTTAGGTTGGGTTACGTTAGGCTATATTACGTTATTGATGTATATGAAGGTCAAACGGAGACGAAGATGCCAAATCGCCATGAATGTTTTCAAATATTACCGCCGAGACGTTAGGTTGGGTTAGGTTAGGTTATATAACGTTATTGATGTATATAAAGGACCCACGGAGACGTAGATGCCAAATCGCCATGAATGTTTTCAAATATTACCGCCGAACGTTAGGTTGGGTTAGGTTAGGCTATATTACGTTATTGATGTATATGAAGGTCCCGCGGAGACGTAGATGCCAAATCGCCATGAATGTTTTCAAATATTACCGCCGAGACGTTAGGTTGGGTTAGGTTAGGCTATATTACGTTATTGATGTATATGAAGGTCCCACGGAGACGTAGATGCCAAATCGCCATGAATGTTTTCAAATATTACCGCCGAGACGTTAGGTTGGGTTAGGTTAGGTTATATTACGTTATAGATGTATATAAAGGTCCCACAGAGACATAGAGGCCAACTCGCCACGAATGTTGTCAAATATTACCGCCGAGACGTTAGGTTGGGTTAGGTTAGGCTATATTACGTTATTGATGTATATGAAGGTCCCACGGAGACGTAGATGCCAAATCGCCATGAATGTTTTCCAATATTACCGCCGAGACGTTAGGTTGGGTTAGGTTAGGTTATATTACGTTATTGATGTATATAAAGGTCCCACGGTGACGGAGGAGCCAACTCGCCAGGAATGTCTTCAAATATTACCGCCGAAATGTTAGGTTGGGTTAGGTTAGGCTATATTACGTTATTGATGTATATGAAGGTCCCACGGAGACGTAGATGCCAACTCGCCAGGAATGTTTTCAAATATTACCGCCTAGATGTTAGGTTGGGTTAGGTTAGGTTATATTTCGTAATTGATGCATATGAAGGTTCCACGGAGACGCAGAGGACAACTCGCCAGGTATGTTGTCAAATATTACCGCCGAGATGTTAGGTTGGGTGAGGTTAGGTTATATTACGTTATAGATGTATATAAATGTCCCACGGAGACGTAGATGCCAAATCGCCATGAATGTTTTCAAATATTACCGCCGAACGTTAGGTTGGGTTAGGTTAGGCTATATTACGTTATTGATGTATATGAAGGTCCCACGGAGACGTAGATGCCAAATCGCCATGAATGTTTTCAAATATTACCGCCGAGACGTTAGGTTGGGTTAGGTTAGGCTATATTACGTTATTGATGTATATGAAGGTCCCACGGAGACGTAGATGCCAAATCGCCATGAATGTTTTCAAATATTACCGCCGAGACGTTAGGTTGAGTTAGGTTAGGTTATATTACGTTATAGATGTATATAAAGGTCCCACGGAGACATAGAGGCCAACTCGCCACGAATGTTGTCAAATATTACCGCCGAGACGTTAGGTTGGGTTAGGTTAGGCTATATTACGTTATTGATGTATATGAAGGTCCCACGGAGACGTAGATGCCAAATCGCCATGAATGTTTTCAAATATTACCGCCGAGACGTTAGGTTGGGTTAGGTTAGGTTATATTATGTTCTAGATGTATATAAAGGTCCCACGGAGACATAGAGGCCAACTCGCCACGAATGTTGTCAAATATTACCGCCGAGACGTTAGGTTGGGTTAGGTTAGGCTATATTACGTTATAGATGTATATAAATGTCCCACGGAGACGTAGATGCCAAATTGCCATGAATGTTTTCAAATATTACCGCCGAAATGTTAGGTTGGGTTAGGTTAGGCTATATTACGTTATTGATGTATATGATGGTCCCACGGAGACGTAGATGCCAACTCGCCAGGAATGTTTTCAAATATTACCGCCTAGATGTTAGGTTGGGTTAGGTTAGGTTATATTTCGTAATTGATGCATATGAAGGTTCCACGGAGACGCAGAGGCCAACTCGCCAGGTATGTTGTCAAATATTACCGCCGAGATGTTAGGTTGGGTTAGGTTAGGTTATATTACGTTATTGATGTATATAAATGTCCCACGGAGACGGAGAATCCAACTCGCCCGGAATGTTGTCAAATATTACCGCCGGAATGTTAGGTTGGGTTAGGTTAGGCTATATTACGTTATTGATGTATATGAAGGTCCCACGGAGACGTAGATGCCAACTCGCCAGGAATCTTTTCAAATATTACCGCCGAGATGTTAGGTTGGGTTAGGTTAGGTTATATCACGTTATAGATGTATATAAAGGTCCCGCGGAGACGTAGAGGCCACAAACCAGGAATGTGATCAGATATTACCGCCGGGATGATAGGTTGGGTTAGGTTACGTTATATTACGTTATTGATGTATATAAATGTCCCACGGAGACGGAGAAGCCAACTCGCCAGGAATGTTGTCAAATACTACCGCCGAAATGTTAGGTTGGGTTACGTTAGGCTATATTACGTTATTGATGTATATGAAGGTCAAACGGAGACGAAGATGCCAAATCGCCATGAATGTTTTCAAATATTACCGCCGAGACGTTAGGTTGGGTTAGGTTAGGTTATATAACGTTATTGATGTATATAAAGGACCCACGGAGACGTAGATGCCAAATCGCCATGAATGTTTTCAAATATTACCGCCGAACGTTAGGTTGGGTTAGGTTAGGCTATATTACGTTATTGATGTATATGAAGGTCCCGCGGAGACGTAGATGCCAAATCGCCATGAATGTTTTCAAATATTACCGCCGAGACGTTAGGTTGGGTTAGGTTAGGCTATATTACGTTATTGATGTATATGAAGGTCCCACGGAGACGTAGATGCCAAATCGCCATGAATGTTTTCAAATATTACCGCCGAGACGTTAGGTTGGGTTAGGTTAGGTTATATTACGTTATAGATGTATATAAAGGTCCCACGGAGACGGAGAGCCAACTCGCCATGAATGTTTTCAAATATTACCGCCGAGATGTTAGGTTGGGTTAGGTTAGGTTATATTACGTTATTGATGTATATGAAGGTCCCACGGAGACGTAGATGCCAAATCGCCATGAATGTTCTCAAATATTACCGCCGAGACGTTAGGTTGGGTTAGGTTAGGTTATATTACGTTATAGATGTATATAAAGGTCCCACAGAGACATAGAGGCCAACTCGCCACGAATGTTGTCAAATATTACCGCCGAGACGTTAGGTTGGGTTAGGTTAGGCTATATTACGTTATTGATGTATATGAAGGTCCCACGGTGACGTAGATGCCAAATCGCCAGGAATGTTTTCAAATATTACCGCCGAACGTTAGGTTGGGTTAGGTTAGGTTATATTTCGTAATTGATGCATATGAAGGTTCCACGGAGACGCAGAGGCCAACTCGCCAGGTATGTTGTCAAATATTACCGCCGAAATGTTAGGTTGGGTTAGGTTAGGCTATATTACGTTATTGATGTATATGAAGGTCCCACGGAGACGTAGATGCCAAATCGCCATGAATGTTTTCAAATATTACCGCCGAGACGTTAGGTTGGGTTAGGTTAGGCTATATTACGTTATTGATGTATATGAAGGTCCCACGGAGACGTAGATGCCAAATCGCCATGAATGTTTTCAAATATTACCGCCGAGATGTTAGGTTGGGTTAGGTTAGGTTATATTACGTTATAGATGTATATAAATGTCCCACGGAGACGTAGATTCCAAATCGCCATGAATGTTTTCAAATATTACCGCCGAGACGTTAGGTTGGGTTAGGTTAGGTTATATTACGTTATTGATGTATATAAAGGTCCCAAGGAGACGTAGAGGCCAACTCGCCAGGTATGTTTTCAAATATTACCGCCGAGATGTTAGGTTGGGTTAGGTTAGGTTATATTACGTTATTTATGTATAAAAAGATCCCACGGAGACGGAGAAGCCAACTCGCCAGGAATGTTTTCAAATATTACCGCCGAGATGTTAGGTTGGGTTAGGTTAGGTTATATTTCGTTATTGATGTAAATGAAGGTTCCACGGAGACGCAGAGGCCAACTTGCCGGGTATGCTGTCAAATATTACCGCCGAGATGTTAGGTTGGGTTAGGTTAGGTTATATTACGTTATTTATGTATAAGAAGATCCCACGGAGACGGAGAAGCCAAATCGCCAGGAATGTTTTCAAATATTACCGCCGAGGTGTTAGGTTGGGTTAGGTTAGGTTATATTTCGTTATTGATGTATATGAAGGTTCCACGGAAACGCAGAGGCCAGCTCGCCAGGTATGTTGTCAAATATTACCGCCGAGATGTTAGGTTGGGTTAGGTTAGGTTATATTACGTTATTGATGTATATGAAGGTCCCACGGAGACGTAGATGCCAAATCGCCATGAATGTTTTCAAATATTACCGCCGAGACGTTAGGTTGGGTTAGGTTAGGCTATATTACGTTATTGATGTATATGAAGGTCCCACGGAGACGTAGATGCCAAATCGCCATGAATGTTTTCAAATATTACCGCCGAGATGTTAGGTTGGGTTAGGTTAGGTTATATTACGTTATTGATGTATATAAAGGTCCCACGGAGACGTAGAGCCCAACTCGCCAAGTATGTTGTCAAATATTACCGCCGAGATGTTAGGTTGGGTTAGGTTAGGCTATATTACGTTATTGATGTATATGAAGGTCCCGCGGAGACGGAGAAGCCAACTCGCCAGGAATGTTGTCAAATATTACCGCCGAAATGTTAGGTTGGGTTAGGTTAGGCTATATTACGTTATTGATGTATATGAAGGTCCCACGGAGACGTAGATGCCAAATCGCCATGAATGTTTTCAAATATTACCGCCGAGACGTTAGGTTGGGTTAGGTTAGGCTATATTACGTTATTGATGTATATGAAGGTCCCACGGAGACGTAGATGCCAAATCGCCATGAATGTTTTCAAATATTACCGCCGAGATGTTAGGTTGGGTTAGGTTAGGTTATATTACGTTATAGATGTATATAAATGTCCCACGGAGACGTAGATGCCAAATCGCCATGAATGTTTTCAAATATTACCGCCGAGACGTTAGGTTGGGTTAGGTTAGGTTATATTACGTTATTGATGTATATAAAGGTCCCAAGGAGACGTAGAGGCCAACTCGCCAGGTATGTTTTCAAATATTACCGCCGAGATGTTAGGTTGGGTTAGGTTAGGTTATATTACGTTATTTATGTATAAAAAGATCCCACGGAGACGGAGAAGCCAACTCGCCAGGAATGTTTTCAAATATTACCGCCGAGATGTTAGGTTGGGTTAGGTTAGGTTATATTTCGTTATTGATGTAAATGAAGGTTCCACGGAGACGCAGAGGCCAACTTGCCGGGTATGCTGTCAAATATTACCGCCGAGATGTTAGGTTGGGTTAGGTTAGGTTATATTACGTTATTTATGTATAAGAAGATCCCACGGAGACGGAGAAGCCAAATCGCCAGGAATGTTTTCAAATATTACCGCCGAGGTGTTAGGTTGGGTTAGGTTAGGTTATATTTCGTCATTGATGTATATGAAGGTTCCACGGAAACGCAGAGGCCAGCTCGCCAGGTATGTTGTCAAATATTACCGCCGAGATGTTAGGTTGGGTTAGGTTAGGTTATATTACGTTATTGATGTATATGAAGGTCCCACGGAGACGTAGATGCCAAATCGCCATGAATGTTTTCAAATATTACCGCCGAGACGTTAGGTTGGGTTAGGTTAGGCTATATTACGTTATTGATGTATATGAAGGTCCCACGGTGACGTAGGTGCCAAATCGCCATGAATGTTTTCAAATATTACCGCCGAGATGTTAGGTTGGGTTAGGTTAGGTTATATTACGTTATTGATGTATATAAAGGTCCCACGGAGACGGAGAGCCAACTCGCCATGAATGTTTTCAAATATTACCGCCGAGATGTTAGGTTGGGTTAGGTTAGGTTATATTACGTTATTGATGTATATGAAGGTCCCACGGAGACGTAGATGCCAAATCGCCATGAATGTTCTCAAATATTACCGCCGAGACGTTAGGTTGGGTTAGGTTAGGTTATATTACGTTATAGATGTATATAAAGGTCCCACAGAGACATAGAGGCCAACTCGCCACGAATGTTGTCAAATATTACCGCCGAGACGTTAGGTTGGGTTAGGTTAGGCTATATTACGTTATTGATGTATATGAAGGTCCCACGGTGACGTAGATGCCAAATCGCCAGGAATGTTTTCAAATATTACCGCCGAACGTTAGGTTGGGTTAGGTTAGGTTATATTTCGTAATTGATGCATATGAAGGTTCCACGGAGACGCAGAGGCCAACTCGCCAGGTATGTTGTCAAATATTACCGCCGAGATGTTAGGTTGGGTTAGGTTAGGCTATATTACGTTATTGATGTATATGAAGGTCCCACGGAGACGTAGATGCCAACTCGCCAGGAATGTTTTCAAATATTACCGCCGAGATGTTAGGTTGGGTTAGGTTAGGTTATATTACGTTATTGATGTATATAAAGGTCCCACGGAGACGTAGAGCCCAAATCGCCAAGTATGTTGTCAAACATTACCGCCGAGATGTTAGGTTGGGTTAGGTTAGGTTATATTACGTTATTGATGTATATAAATGTCCCACGGAGACGGAGAAGCCAACTCGCCAGGAATGTTGTCAAATATTACCGCCGAAATGTTAGGTTGGGTTAGGTTAGGCTATAATACGTTATTGATGTATATGAAGGTCCCACGGAGACGTAGATGCCAAATCGCCATGAATGTTTTCAAATATTACCGCCGAGACGTTAGGTTGGGTTAGGTTAGGCTATATTACGTTATTGATTTATATGAAGGTCCCACGGAGACGTAGATGCCAAATCGCCATGTATGTTTTCAAATATTACCGCCGAGATGTTAGGTTGGGTTAGGTTAGGTTATATTACGTTATAGATGTATATAAATGTCCCACGGAGACGTAGATGCCAAATCGCCATGAATGTTTTCAAATATTACCGCCGAGACGTTAGGTTGGGTTAGGTTAGGTTATATTACGTTATTGATGTATATAAACGTCCCAAGGAGACGTAGAGGCCAACTCGCCAGGTATGTTTTCAAATATTACCGCCGAGATGTTAGGTTGGGTTAGGTTAGGTTATATTACGTTATTTATGTATAAAAAGATCCCACGGAGACGGAGAAGCCAACTCGCCAGGAATGTTTTCAAATATTACCGCCGAGATGTTAGGTTGGGTTACGTTAGGTTATATTTCGTTATTGATGTATATGAAGGTTCCACGGAGACGCAGAGGCCAACTCGCCAGGTATGTTGTCAAATATTACCGCCGAGATGTTAGGTTGGGTTAGGTTAGGTTATATTACGTTATTGATGTATATAAATGTCCCACGGAGACGGAGAAGCCAACTCGCCAGGAATGTTGTCAAATATTACCGCCGAAATGTTAGGTTGGGTTAGGTTAGGCTATATTACGTTATTGATGTATATGAAGGTCCCACGGAGACGTAGATGCCAACTCGCCATGAATGTTTTCAAATATTACCGCCGAGATGTTAGGTTGGGTTAGGTTAGGTTATATTACGTTATGGATGTCTATAAAGATCCCACGGAGACGGAGAAACCAACTCGACAGGAATGTTGTGGAATATTACCGCCGAAATGTTAGGTTGGGTTAGGTTAGTTTATATTACTTTATTGATGTATATAAAGGTCCCACGGAGACGTAGAGTCCAACTCGCCAGGTATGTTTTCAAATATTACCGCCGAGATGTTAGGTTGGGTTAAGTTACGTTATATTACGTTATTGATGTTTATGAAGGTCAAACGGAGACGTAGAGGAAAACTCGTCAGGAATGATGTCAAATATTACCGCCGAAATGTTAGGTTGGGTTAGGTTAGGCTATATTACGTTATTGATGTATATGAAGGTCCCACGGAGACGGAGAAGCCAACTCGCCAGGAATGTTGTCAAATATTACCGCCGAAATGTTAGGTTGGGTTAGGTTAGGCTATATTACGTTATTGATGTATATGAAGGTCCCACGGAGACGTAGATGCCAAATCGCCATGAATGTTTTCAAATATTACCGCCGAGACGTTAGGTTGGGTTAGGTTAGGCTATATTACGTTATTGATGTATATGAAGGTCCCACGGAGACGTAGATGCCAAATCGCCATGAATGTTTTCAAATATTACCGCCGAGACGTTAGGTTGGGTTAGGTTAGGTTATATTTCGTAATTGATGCATATGAAGGTTCCACGGAGACGCAGAGGACAACTCGCCAGGTATGTTGTCAAATATTACCGCCGAGATGTTAGGTTGGGTGAGGTTAGGTTATATTACGTTATAGATGTATATAAATGTCCCACGGAGACGTAGATGCCAAATCGCCATGAATGTTTTCAAATATTACCGCCGAACGTTAGGTTGGGTTAGGTTAGGCTATATTACGTTATTGATGTATATGAAGGTCCCACGGAGACGTAGATGCCAAATCGCCATGAATGTTTTCAAATATTACCGCCGAGACGTTAGGTTGGGTTAGGTTAGGCTATATTACGTTATTGATGTATATGAAGGTCCCACGGAGACGTAGATGCCAAATCGCCATGAATGTTTTCAAATATTACCGCCGAGACGTTAGGTTGAGTTAGGTTAGGTTATATTACGTTATAGATGTATATAAAGGTCCCACGGAGACATAGAGGCCAACTCGCCACGAATGTTGTCAAATATTACCGCCGAGACGTTAGGTTGGGTTAGGTTAGGCTATATTACGTTATTGATGTATATGAAGGTCCCACGGAGACGTAGATGCCAAATCGCCATGAATGTTTTCAAATATTACCGCCGAGACGTTAGGTTGGGTTAGGTTAGGTTATATTATGTTCTAGATGTATATAAAGGTCCCACGGAGACATAGAGGCCAACTCGCCACGAATGTTGTCAAATATTACCGCCGAGACGTTAGGTTGGGTTAGGTTAGGCTATATTACGTTATAGATGTATATAAATGTCCCACGGAGACGTAGATGCCAAATTGCCATGAATGTTTTCAAATATTACCGCCGAAATGTTAGGTTGGGTTAGGTTAGGCTATATTACGTTATTGATGTATATGATGGTCCCACGGAGACGTAGATGCCAACTCGCCAGGAATGTTTTCAAATATTACCGCCTAGATGTTAGGTTGGGTTAGGTTAGGTTATATTTCGTAATTGATGCATATGAAGGTTCCACGGAGACGCAGAGGCCAACTCGCCAGGTATGTTGTCAAATATTACCGCCGAGATGTTAGGTTGGGTTAGGTTAGGTTATATTACGTTATTGATGTATATAAATGTCCCACGGAGACGGAGAATCCAACTCGCCAGGAATGTTGTCAAATATTACCGCCGGAATGTTAGGTTGGGTTAGGTTAGGCTATATTACGTTATTGATGTATATGAAGGTCCCACGGAGACGTAGATGCCAACTCGCCAGGAATCTTTTCAAATATTACCGCCGAGATGTTAGGTTGGGTTAGGTTAGGTTATATCACGTTATAGATGTATATAAAGGTCCCGCGGAGACGTAGAGGCCACAAACCAGGAATGTGATCAGATATTACCGCCGGGATGATAGGTTGGGTTAGGTTACGTTATATTACGTTATTGATGTATATAAATGTCCCACGGAGACGGAGAAGCCAACTCGCCAGGAATGTTGTCAAATACTACCGCCGAAATGTTAGGTTGGGTTACGTTAGGCTATATTACGTTATTGATGTATATGAAGGTCAAACGGAGACGAAGATGCCAAATCGCCATGAATGTTTTCAAATATTACCGCCGAGACGTTAGGTTGGGTTAGGTTAGGTTATATAACGTTATTGATGTATATAAAGGACCCACGGAGACGTAGATGCCAAATCGCCATGAATGTTTTCAAATATTACCGCCGAACGTTAGGTTGGGTTAGGTTAGGCTATATTACGTTATTGATGTATATGAAGGTCCCGCGGAGACGTAGATGCCAAATCGCCATGAATGTTTTCAAATATTACCGCCGAGACGTTAGGTTGGGTTAGGTTAGGCTATATTACGTTATTGATGTATATGAAGGTCCCACGGAGACGTAGATGCCAAATCGCCATGAATGTTTTCAAATATTACCGCCGAGACGTTAGGTTGGGTTAGGTTAGGTTATATTACGTTATAGATGTATATAAAGGTCCCACAGAGACATAGAGGCCAACTCGCCACGAATGTTGTCAAATATTACCGCCGAGACGTTAGGTTGGGTTAGGTTAGGCTATATTACGTTATTGATGTATATGAAGGTCCCACGGAGACGTAGATGCCAAATCGCCATGAATGTTTTCCAATATTACCGCCGAGACGTTAGGTTGGGTTAGGTTAGGTTATATTACGTTATTGATGTATATAAAGGTCCCACGGTGACGGAGGAGCCAACTCGCCAGGAATGTCTTCAAATATTACCGCCGAAATGTTAGGTTGGGTTAGGTTAGGCTATATTACGTTATTGATGTATATGAAGGTCCCACGGAGACGTAGATGCCAACTCGCCAGGAATGTTTTCAAATATTACCGCCTAGATGTTAGGTTGGGTTAGGTTAGGTTATATTTCGTAATTGATGCATATGAAGGTTCCACGGAGACGCAGAGGACAACTCGCCAGGTATGTTGTCAAATATTACCGCCGAGATGTTAGGTTGGGTGAGGTTAGGTTATATTACGTTATAGATGTATATAAATGTCCCACGGAGACGTAGATGCCAAATCGCCATGAATGTTTTCAAATATTACCGCCGAACGTTAGGTTGGGTTAGGTTAGGCTATATTACGTTATTGATGTATATGAAGGTCCCACGGAGACGTAGATGCCAAATCGCCATGAATGTTTTCAAATATTACCGCCGAGACGTTAGGTTGGGTTAGGTTAGGCTATATTACGTTATTGATGTATATGAAGGTCCCACGGAGACGTAGATGCCAAATCGCCATGAATGTTTTCAAATATTACCGCCGAGACGTTAGGTTGAGTTAGGTTAGGTTATATTACGTTATAGATGTATATAAAGGTCCCACGGAGACATAGAGGCCAACTCGCCACGAATGTTGTCAAATATTACCGCCGAGACGTTAGGTTGGGTTAGGTTAGGCTATATTACGTTATTGATGTATATGAAGGTCCCACGGAGACGTAGATGCCAAATCGCCATGAATGTTTTCAAATATTACCGCCGAGACGTTAGGTTGGGTTAGGTTAGGTTATATTATGTTCTAGATGTATATAAAGGTCCCACGGAGACATAGAGGCCAACTCGCCACGAATGTTGTCAAATATTACCGCCGAGACGTTAGGTTGGGTTAGGTTAGGCTATATTACGTTATAGATGTATATAAATGTCCCACGGAGACGTAGATGCCAAATTGCCATGAATGTTTTCAAATATTACCGCCGAAATGTTAGGTTGGGTTAGGTTAGGCTATATTACGTTATTGATGTATATGATGGTCCCACGGAGACGTAGATGCCAACTCGCCAGGAATGTTTTCAAATATTACCGCCTAGATGTTAGGTTGGGTTAGGTTAGGTTATATTTCGTAATTGATGCATATGAAGGTTCCACGGAGACGCAGAGGCCAACTCGCCAGGTATGTTGTCAAATATTACCGCCGAGATGTTAGGTTGGGTTAGGTTAGGTTATATTACGTTATTGATGTATATAAATGTCCCACGGAGACGGAGAATCCAACTCGCCCGGAATGTTGTCAAATATTACCGCCGGAATGTTAGGTTGGGTTAGGTTAGGCTATATTACGTTATTGATGTATATGAAGGTCCCACGGAGACGTAGATGCCAACTCGCCAGGAATCTTTTCAAATATTACCGCCGAGATGTTAGGTTGGGTTAGGTTAGGTTATATCACGTTATAGATGTATATAAAGGTCCCGCGGAGACGTAGAGGCCACAAACCAGGAATGTGATCAGATATTACCGCCGGGATGATAGGTTGGGTTAGGTTACGTTATATTACGTTATTGATGTATATAAATGTCCCACGGAGACGGAGAAGCCAACTCGCCAGGAATGTTGTCAAATACTACCGCCGAAATGTTAGGTTGGGTTACGTTAGGCTATATTACGTTATTGATGTATATGAAGGTCAAACGGAGACGAAGATGCCAAATCGCCATGAATGTTTTCAAATATTACCGCCGAGACGTTAGGTTGGGTTAGGTTAGGTTATATAACGTTATTGATGTATATAAAGGACCCACGGAGACGTAGATGCCAAATCGCCATGAATGTTTTCAAATATTACCGCCGAACGTTAGGTTGGGTTAGGTTAGGCTATATTACGTTATTGATGTATATGAAGGTCCCGCGGAGACGTAGATGCCAAATCGCCATGAATGTTTTCAAATATTACCGCCGAGACGTTAGGTTGGGTTAGGTTAGGCTATATTACGTTATTGATGTATATGAAGGTCCCACGGAGACGTAGATGCCAAATCGCCATGAATGTTTTCAAATATTACCGCCGAGACGTTAGGTTGGGTTAGGTTAGGTTATATTACGTTATAGATGTATATAAAGGTCCCACAGAGACATAGAGGCCAACTCGCCACGAATGTTGTCAAATATTACCGCCGAGACGTTAGGTTGGGTTAGGTTAGGCTATATTACGTTATTGATGTATATGAAGGTCCCACGGAGACGTAGATGCCAAATCGCCATGAATGTTTTCCAATATTACCGCCGAGACGTTAGGTTGGGTTAGGTTAGGTTATATTACGTTATTGATGTATATAAAGGTCCCACGGTGACGGAGGAGCCAACTCGCCAGGAATGTCTTCAAATATTACCGCCGAAATGTTAGGTTGGGTTAGGTTAGGCTATATTACGTTATTGATGTATATGAAGGTCCCACGGAGACGTAGATGCCAACTCGCCAGGAATGTTTTCAAATATTACCGCCTAGATGTTAGGTTGGGTTAGGTTAGGTTATATTTCGTAATTGATGCATATGAAGGTTCCACGGAGACGCAGAGGACAACTCGCCAGGTATGTTGTCAAATATTACCGCCGAGATGTTAGGTTGGGTGAGGTTAGGTTATATTACGTTATAGATGTATATAAATGTCCCACGGAGACGTAGATGCCAAATCGCCATGAATGTTTTCAAATATTACCGCCGAACGTTAGGTTGGGTTAGGTTAGGCTATATTACGTTATTGATGTATATGAAGGTCCCACGGAGACGTAGATGCCAAATCGCCATGAATGTTTTCAAATATTACCGCCGAGGCGTTAGGTTGGGTTAGGTTAGGCTATATTACGTTATGGATGTATATGAAGGTCCCACGGAGACGTAGATGCCAAATCGCCATGAATGTTTTCAAATATTACCGCCGAGACGTTAGGTTGAGTTAGGTTAGGTTATATTACGTTATAGATGTATATAAAGGTCCCACGGAGACATAGAGGCCAACTCGCCACGAATGTTGTCAAATATTACCGCCGAGACGTTAGGTTGGGTTAGGTTAGGCTATATTACGTTATTGATGTATATGAAGGTCCCACGGAGACGTAGATGCCAAATCGCCATGAATGTTTTCAAATGTTACCGCCGAGACGTTAGGTTGGGTTAGGTTAGGTTATATTACGTTATTGATGTATATGAAGGTCCCGCGGAGACGGAGAAGCCAACTCCCCAGGAATGTTTTCAAATATTACCGCCGAGATGTTAGGTTGGGTTAGGTTAGGTTATATTTCGTTATTGATGTATATGAAGGTTCCACGGAGACGCAGAGGCCAACTCGCCAGGTATGTTGTCAAATATTACCGCCGAGATGTTAGGTTGGGTTAGGTTAGGTTATATTACGTTATTGATGTATATAAATGTCCCACGGAGACGGAGAAGCCAACTCGCCAGGAATGTTGTCAAATATTACCGCCGATATGTTAGGTTGGGTTAGGTTAGGCTATATTACGTACTTGATGTATATGAAGGTCCCACGGAGACGTAGATGCCAACTCGCCATGAATGTTTTCAAATCTTACCGCCGAGATGTTAGGTTGGGTTAGGTTAGGTTATATTACGTTATGGTAGTCTATAAAGATCCCACGGAGACGGAGAAACCAACTCGACAGGAATGTTGTCGAATATTACCGCCGAAATGTTAGGTTGGGTTAGGTTAGTTTATATTACTTTATTGATGTATATAAAGGTCCCACGGAGACGTACAGTCCAACTCGCCAGGTATGTTTTCAAATATTACCGCCGAGATGTTAGGTTGGGTTAGGTTACGTTATATTACGTTATTGATGTTTATGAAGGTCAAACGGAGACGTAGAGGCCAACTCGTCAGGAATGATGTCAAATATTACCGCCGAAATGTTAGGTTGGGTTAGGTTAGGCTATATTACGTTATTGATGTATATGAAGGTCCCACGGAGACGGAGAAGCCAACTCGCCAGGAATGTTGTCAAATATTACCGCCGAAATGTTAGGTTGGGTTAGGTTAGGCTATATTACGTTATTGATGTATATGAAGGTCCACGGAGACGTAGAGGCCAACTCGCCAGGAATGTTGTAAAATAATACCGCCGAGACGTTAGGTTGTGTTAGGTTAGGCTATATTACGTTATTGATGTATATGAAGGTCCCACGGAGACGTAGATGCAAAATCGCCATGAATGTTTTCAAATATTACCGCCGAGACGTTAGGTTGGGTTAGGTTAGGTTATATTACGTTATTGATGTATATAAAGGTCCCACGGTGACGGAGAATCCAACTCGCCAGGAATGTCTTGAAATATTACCGCCGAGATGTTAGGTTGGGTTAGGTTAGGTTATATTTCATTATTGATGTATATGAAGGTTCCACGGAGATATAGAGGCCAACTCGCCAGGTATGTTGTCAAATATTACCGCCGAGATGTTAGGTTGGGTTAGGTTAGGTTATATTACGTTATAGATGTATATAAATGTCCCACGGAGACGTAGATGCCAAATTGCCATGAATGTTTTCAAATATTACCGCCGAAATGTTAGGTTGGGTTAGGTTAGGCTATATTACGTTATTGATGTATATGATGGTCCCACGGAGACGTAGATGCCAACTCGCCAGGAATGTTTTCAAATATTACCGCCTAGATGTTAGGTTGGGTTAGGTTAGGTTATGTTTCGTAATTGATGCATATGAAGGTTCCACGGAGACGCAGAGGCCAACTCGCCAGGTATGTTGTCAAATATTACCGCCGAGATGTTAGGTTGGGTTAGGTTAGGTTATATTACGTTATTGATGTATATAAAGGTCCCACGGTGACGGAGGAGCCAACTCGCCAGGAATGTCTACAAATATTACCGCCGAAATGTTAGGTTGGGTTAGGTTAGGCTCTATTACGTTATTGATGTATATGAAGGTCCCACGAGACGTAGATGCCAACTCGCCAGGAATGTTTTCAAATATTACCGCCTAGATGTTAGGTTGGGTTAGGTTAGGTTATATTTCGTAATTGATGCATATGAAGGTTCCACGGAGACGCAGAGGCCAACTCGCCAGGTATGTTGTCAAATATTACCGCCGAGATGTTAGGTTGGGTTAGGTTAGGTTATATTACGTTATAGATGTATATAAATGTCCCACGGAGACGTAGATGCCAAATAGCCATGAATGTTTTCAAATATTACCGCCGAACGTTAGGTTGGGTTAGGTTAGGCCATATTACGTTATTGATGTATATGAAGGTCCCACGGAGACGTAGATGCCAAATCGCCATGAATGTTTTCAAATATTACCGCCGAGACGTTAGGTTGGGTTAGGTTAGGCTATATTACGTAATTGATGTATATGAAGGTCCCACGGAGACGTAGATGCCAACTCGCCATGAATGTTTTCAAATATTACCGCCGAGATGTTAGGTTGGGTTAGGTTAGGTTATATTACGTTATGGTAGTCTATAAAGATCCCACGGAGACGGAGAAACCAACTCGACAGGAATGTTGTCGAATATTACGGCCGAAATGTTAGGTTGGGTTAGGTTAGTTTATATTAGTTTATTGATGTATATAAAGGTCCCACGGAGACGTACAGTCCAACTCGCCAGGTATGTTTTCAAATATTACCGCCGAGATGTTAGGTTGGGTTAGGTTACGTTATATTACGTTATTGATGTTTATGAAGGTCAAACGGAGACGTAGAGGCCAACTCGTCAGGAATGATGTCAAATATTACCGCCGAAATGTTAGGTTGGGTTAGGTTAGGCTATATTACGTTATTGATGTATATGAAGGTCCCACGGAGACGGAGAAGCCAACTCGCCAGGAATGTTGTCAAATATTACCGCCGAAATGTTAGGTTGGGTTAGGTTAGGCTATATTACGTTATTGATGTATATGAAGGTCCCACGGAGACGTAGATGCCAAATCGCCATGAATGTTTTCAAATATTACTGCCGAGACGTTAGGTTGGGTTAGGTTAGGCTATATTACGTTATTGATGTATATGAAGGTCCCACGGAGACGTAGAGGCCAACTCGCCAGGAATGTTGTAAAATAATACCGCCGAGACGTTAGGTTGGATTAGGTTAGGCTATATTACGTTATTGATGTATATGAAGGTCCCACGGAGACGTAGATGCAAAATCGCCATGAATGTTTTCAAATATTACCGCCGAGACGTTAGGTTGGGTTAGGTTAGGTTATATTACGTTATTGATGTATATAAAGGTCCAACGGTGACGGAGAATCCAACTCGCCAGGAATGTCTTGAAATATTACCGCCGAGATGTTAGGTTGGGTTAGGTTAGGTTATATTTCATTATTGATGTATATGAAGGTTCCACGGAGATATAGAGGCCAACTCGCCAGGTATGTTGTCAAATATTACCGCCGAGATGTTATGTTGGGTTAGGTTAGGTTATATTACGTTATAGATGTATATAAATGTCCCACGGAGACGTAGATGCCAACTCGCCAGGAATCTTTTCAAATATTACCGCCGAGATGTAAGGTTGGGTTAGGTTAGGTTATATCACGTTATAGATGTATATAAAGGTCCCGCGGAGACGTAGAGGCCACAAACCAGGAATGTGATCAAATATTACCGCCGGGATGATAGGTTGGGTTAGGTTACGTTATATTACGTTATTGATGTATATAAATGTCCCACGGAGACGGAGAAGCCAACTCGCCAGGAATGTTGTCAAATACTACCGCCGAAATGTTAGGTTGGGTTACGTTAGGCTATATTACGTTATTGATGTATATGAAGGTCCCACGGAGACGAAGATGCCAAATCGCCATGAATGTTTTCAAATATTACCGCCGAGACGTTAGGTTGGGTTAGGTTAGGTTATATTACGTTATTGATGTATATAAAGGTCCCACGGAGACGTAGATGCAAATCGCCATGAATGTTTTCAAATATTACCGCCGAACGTTAGTTTGGGTTAGGTTAGGCTATATTACGTTATTGATGTATATGAAGGTCCCACGGAGACGTAGATGCCAAATCGCCATGAATGTTTTCAAATATTACCGCCGAGACGTTAGGTTGGGTTAGGTTAGGCTATATTACGTTATTGATGTATATGAAGGTCCCACGGAGACGTAGATGCCAACTCGCCAGGAATGTTTTCAAATATTACCGCCTAGATGTTAGGTTGGGTTAGGTTAGGTTATATTTCGTAATTGATGCATATGAAGGTTCCACGGAGACGCAGAGGCCAACTCGCCAGGTATGTTGTCAAATATTACCGCCGAGATGTTAGGTTGGGTTAGGTTAGGTTATATTACGTTATTGATGTATATAAATGTCCCACGGAGACGGAGAATCCAACTCGCCAGGAATGTTGTCAAATATCACCGCCGGAATGTTAGGTTGGGTTAGGTTAGGTTATATTACGTTATTGATGTATATAAATGTCCTACGGAGACGGAGAATCCAACTCGCCAGGAATGTTGTCAAATATTACCGCCGGAATGTTAGGTTGGGTTAGGTTAGGTTATATCACGTTATAGATGTATATAAAGGTCCCGCGGAGACGTAGAGGCCACAAACCAGGAATGTGATCAAATATTACCGCCGGGATGATAGGTTGGGTTAGGTTACGTTATATTACGTTATTGAGTATAGGAAGGTCCCACGGTGACGGAGAATCCAACTCGCCAGGAATGTCTTGAAATATTACCGCCGAGATGTTAGGTTGGGTTAGGTTAGGTTATATTTCATTATTGATGTATATGAAGGTTCCACGGAGATATAGAGGCCAACTCGCCAGGTATGTTGTCAAATATTACCGCCGAGATGTTAGGTTGGGTTAGGTTAGGTTATATTACGTTATTGATGTATATAAATGTCCCACCGAGACGGAGAAGCCAACTCGCCAGGAATGTTGTCAAATACTACCGCCGAAATGTTAGGTTGGGTTACGTTAGGCTATATTACGTTATTGTTGTATATGAAGGTCCCACGGAGACGAAGATGCCAAATCGCCATGAATGTTTTCAAATATTACCGCCGAGACGTTAGGTTGGGTTAGGTTAGGTTATATTACGTTATTGATGTATATAAAGGTCCCACGGAGACGTAGATGCCAAATCGCCATGAATGTTTTCAAATATTACCGCCGAACGTTAGGTTGGTTTAGGTTAGGCTATATTACGTTATTGATGTATATGAAGGTCCCACGGAGACGTAGATGCCAAATCGCCATGAATGTTTTTAAATATTACCGCCGAGACGTTAGGTTGGGTTAGGTTAGGCTATATTACGTTATTGATGTATATGAAGGTCCCACGGAGACGTAGATGCCAAATCGCCATGAATGTTTTCAAATATTACCGCCGAGACGTTAGGTTGGGTTAGGTTAGGTTATATTACGTTATAGATGTATATAAAGGTCCCACGGAGACATAGAGGCCAACTCGCCACGAATATTGTCAAATATTACCGCCGAGACGTTAGGTTGGGTTAGGTTAGGCTATATTACGTTATTGATGTATATGAAGGTCCCACGGAGACGTAGATGCCAAATCGCCATGAATGTTTTCAAATATTACCGCCGAGACGTTAGGTTGGGTTAGGTTAGGTTATATTACGTTATTTATGTATATAAATGTCCCACGGACACGGAGAAGCCAACTCGCCAGGAATGTTGTCAAATATTACCGCCGATATGTTAGGTTGGGTTAGGTTAGGCTATATTACGTTATTGATGTATATGAAGGTCCCACGGAGACGTAGATGCAAAATCGCCATGAATGTTTTCAAATATTACCGCCGAGACGTTAGGTTGGGTTAGGTTAGGTTATATTACGTTATTGATGTATATAAAGGTCCCACGGTGACGGAGAATCCAACTCGCCAGGAATGTCTTCAAATATTACCGCCGAGATGTTAGGTTGGGTTAGGTTAGGTTATATTACGTTATAGATGTATATAAATGTCCCACGGAGACGTAGATGCCAAATTGCCATGAATGTTTTCAAATATTACCGCCGAAATGTTAGATTGGGTTAGGTTAGGCTATATTACGTTATTGATGTATATGATGGTCCCACGGAGACGTAGATGCCAACTCGCCAGGAATGTTTTCAAATATTACCGCCTAGATGTTAGGTTGGGTTAGGTTAGGTTATGTTTCGTAATTGATGCATATGAAGGTTCCACGGAGACGCAGAGGCCAACTCGCCAGGTATGTTGTCAAATATTACCGCCGAGATGTTAGGTTGGGTTAGGTTAGGTTATATTACGTTATTGATGTATATAAATGTCCCACGGAGACGGAGAATCCAACTCGCCAGGAATGTTGTCAAATATTACCGCCGGAATGTTAGGTTGGGTTAGGTTAGGCTATATTACGTTATTGATGTATATGAAGGTCCCACGGAGACGTAGATGCCAACTCGCCAGGAATCTTTTCAAATATTACCGCCGAGATGTTAGGTTGGGTTAGGTTAGGTTATATCACGTTATAGATGTATATAAAGGTCCCGCGGAGACGTAGAGGCCACAAACCAGGAATGTGATCAAATATTACCGCCGGGATGATAGGTTGGGTTAGGTTACGTTATATTACGTTATTGAGTATAGGAAGGTCCCACGGTGACGGAGAATCCAACTCGCCAGGAATGTCTTGAAATATTACCGCCGAGATGTTAGGTTGGGTTAGGTTAGGTTATATTTCATTATTGATGTATATGAAGGTTCCACGGAGATATAGAGGCCAACTCGCCAGGTATGTTGTCAAATATTACCGCCGAGATGTTAGGTTGGGTTAGGTTAGGTTATATTACGTTATTGATGTATATAAATGTCCCACCGAGACGGAGAAGCCAACTCGCCAGGAATGTTGTCAAATACTACCGCCGAAATGTTAGGTTGGGTTACGTTAGGCTATATTACGTTATTGTTGTATATGAAGGTCCCACGGAGACGAAGATGCCAAATCGCCATGAATGTTTTCAAATATTACCGCCGAGACGTTAGGTTGGATTAGGTTAGGTTATATTACGTTATTGATGTATATAAAGGTCCCACGGAGACGTAGATGCCAAATCGCCATGAATGTTTTCAAATATTACCGCCGAACGTTAGGTTGGTTTAGGTTAGGCTATATTACGTTATTGATGTATATGAAGGTCCCACGGAGACGTAGATGCCAAATCGCCATGAATGTTTTTAAATATTACCGCCGAGACGTTAGGTTGGGTTAGGTTAGGCTATATTACGTTATTGATGTATATGAAGGTCCCACGGAGACGTAGATGCCAAATCGCCATGAATGTTTTCAAATATTACCGCCGAGACGTTAGGTTGGGTTAGGTTAGGTTATATTACGTTATAGATGTATATAAAGGTCCCACGGAGACATAGAGGCCAACTCGCCACGAATATTGTCAAATATTACCGCCGAGACGTTAGGTTGGGTTAGGTTAGGCTATATTACGTTATTGATGTATATGAAGGTCCCACGGAGACGTAGATGCCAAATCGCCATGAATGTTTTCAAATATTACCGCCGAGACGTTAGGTTGGGTTAGGTTAGGTTATATTACGTTATTTATGTATATAAATGTCCCACGGACACGGAGAAGCCAACTCGCCAGGAATGTTGTCAAATATTACCGCCGATATGTTAGGTTGGGTTAGGTTAGGCTATATTACGTTATTGATGTATATGAAGGTCCCACGGAGACGTAGATGCAAAATCGCCATGAATGTTTTCAAATATTACCGCCGAGACGTTAGGTTGGGTTAGGTTAGGTTATATTACGTTATTGATGTATATAAAGGTCCCACGGTGACGGAGAATCCAACTCGCCAGGAATGTCTTCAAATATTACCGCCGAGATGTTAGGTTGGGTTAGGTTAGGTTATATTACGTTATAGATGTATATAAATGTCCCACGGAGACGTAGATGCCAAATTGCCATGAATGTTTTCAAATATTACCGCCGAAATGTTAGATTGGGTTAGGTTAGGCTATATTACGTTATTGATGTATATGATGGTCCCACGGAGACGTAGATGCCAACTCGCCAGGAATGTTTTCAAATATTACCGCCTAGATGTTAGGTTGGGTTAGGTTAGGTTATGTTTCGTAATTGATGCATATGAAGGTTCCACGGAGACGCAGAGGCCAACTCGCCAGGTATGTTGTCAAATATTACCGCCGAGATGTTAGGTTGGGTTAGGTTAGGTTATATTACGTTATTGATGTATATAAATGTCCCACGGAGACGGAGAATCCAACTCGCCAGGAATGTTGTCAAATATCACCGCCGGAATGTTAGGTTGGGTTAGGTTAGGCTATATTACGTTATTGATGTATATGAAGGTCCCACGGAGACGTAGATGCCAACTCGCCAGGAATCTTTTCAAATATTACCGCCGAGATGTTAGGTTGGGTTAGGTTAGGTTATATCACGTTATAGATGTATATAAAGGTCCCGCGGAGACGTAGAGGCCACAAACCAGGAATGTGATCAAATATTACCGCCGGGATGATAGGTTGGGTTAGGTTACGTTATATTACGTTATTGATGTATATAAATGTCCCACGGAGAAGGAGAAGCCAACTCGCCAGGAATGTTGTCAAATACTACCGCCGAAATGTTAGGTTGGGTTACGTTAGGCTATATTACGTTATTGATGTATATGAAGGTCCCACGGAGACGAAGATGCCAAATCGCCATGAATGTTTTCAAATATTACCGCCGAGACGTTAGGTTGGGTTAGGTTAGGTTATATTACGTTATTGATGTATATAATGGTCCCACGGAGACGTAGATGCCAAATCGCCATGAATGTTTTCAAATATTACCGCCGAACGTTAGTTTGGGTTAGGTTAGGCTATATTACGTTATTGATGTATATGAAGGTCCCACGGAGACGTAGATGCCAAATCGCCATGAATGTTTTCAAATATTACCGCCGAGACGTTAGGTTGGGTTAGGTTAGGCTATATTACGTTATTGATGTATATGAAGGTCCCACGGAGACGTAGATGCCAACTCGCCAGGAATGTTTTCAAATATTACCGCCTAGATGTTAGGTTGGGTTAGGTTAGGTTATATTTCGTAATTGATGCATATGAAGGTTCCACGGAGACGCAGAGGCCAACTCGCCAGGTATGTTGTCAAATATTACCGCCGAGATGTTAGGTTGGGTTAGGTTAGGTTATATTACGTTATTGATGTATATAAATGTCCCACGGAGACGGAGAATCCAACTCGCCAGGAATGTTGTCAAATATTACCGCCGGAATGTTAGGTTGGGTTAGGTTAGGTTATATTACGTTATTGATGTATATAAATGTCCCACGGAGACGGAGAATCCAACTCGCCAGGAATGTTGTCAAATATTACCGCCGGAATGTTAGGTTGGGTTAGGTTAGGTTATATCACGTTATAGATGTATATAAAGGTCCCGCGGAGACGTAGAGGCCACAAACCAGGAATGTGATCAAATATTACCGCCGGGATGATAGGTTGGGTTAGGTTACGTTATATTACGTTATTGAGTATAGGAAGGTCCCACGGAGACGTAGATGCCAAATCGCCATGAATGTTTTCAAATATTACCGCCGAGACGTTAGGTTGGGTTAGGTTACGTTATATTACGTTATTGATGTATATAAAGGTCCCACGGTGACGGAGAAGCCAACTCGCCAGGAATGTCTTCAAATATTACCGCCGAGATGTTAGGTTGGGTTACGTTAGGCTATATTACGTTATTGATGTATATGAAGGTCCCACGGAGACGAAGATGCCAAATCGCCATGAATGTTTTCAAATATTACCGCCGAGACGTTAGGTTGGGTTAGGTTAGGTTATATTACGTTATTGATGTATATAAAGGTCCCACGGAGACGTAGATGCCAAATCGCCATGAATGTTTTCAAATATTACCGCCGAACGTTAGTTTGGGTTAGGTTAGGCTATATTACGTTATTGATGTATATGAAGGTCCCACGGAGACGTAGATGCCAAATCGCCATGAATGTTTTCAAATATTACCGCCGAGACGTTAGGTTGGGTTAGGTTAGGCTATATTACGTTATGGATGTATATGAAGGTCCCACGGAGACGTAGATGCCAACTCGCCAGGAATGTTGTCAAATATTACCGCCGGAATGTTAGGTTGTGTTAGGTTAGGTTATATTACGTTATTGATGTATATAAATGTCCCACGGAGACGGAGAATCCAACTCGCCAGGAATGCTGTCAAATATTACCGCCGGAATGTTAGGTTGGGTTAGGTTAGGTTATATCACGTTATAGATGTATATAAAGGTCCCGCGGAGACGTAGAGGCCACAAACCAGGAATGTGATCAAATATTACCGCCGGGATGATAGGTTGGGTTAGGTTACGTTATATTACGTTATTGATGTATATAAAGGTCCCACGGTGACGGAGAAGCCAACTCGCCAGGAATGTCTTCAAATATTACCGCCGAGATGTTAGGTTGGGTTAGGTTAGGTTATATTACGTTATTGATGTATATGAAGGTTCCACGGAGATGTAGAGGCCAACTCGCCAGGTATGTTGTCAAATATTACCGCCGAAATGTTAGGTTGGGTTAGGTTAGGTTATATTACGTTATTGATGTATATGAAGGTCCCACGGAGACGTAGATGCCAAATCGCCATCATTGTTTTCAAATATTACCGCCGAGATGTTAGGTTGGGTTAGGTTAGGTTATATTACGTAATAGATGTATATAAAGGTCCCACGGAGACATAGAGGCCAACTCGCCACGAATGTTGTCAAATATTACCGCCGAGACGTTAGGTTGGGTTAGGTTAGGCTATATTACGTTATTGATGTATATGAAGGTCCCACGGAGACGTAGATGCCAAATCGCCATGAATGTTTTCAAATATTACCGCCGAGACGTTAGGTTGGGTAAGGTTAGGCTATATTGCGTTATTGATGTATATGAAGGTCCCACGGAGACGTAGATGCCAACTCGCCAGGAATGTTTTCAAATATTACCGCCTAGATGTTAGGTTGGGTTAGGTTAGGTTATATTTCGTAATTGATGCATATGAAGGTTCCACGGAGACGCAGAGGCCAACTCGCCAGGTATGTTGTCAAATATTACCGCCGAGATGTTAGGTTGGGTTAGGTTAGGTTATATTACGTTATTGATGTATATAAATGTCCCACGGAGACGGAGAATCCAACTCGCCAGGAATGTTGTCAAATATTACCGCCGGAATGTTAGGTTGGGTTAGGTTAGGTTATATTACGTTATTGATGTATATAAATGTCCCACGGAGACGGAGAATCCAACTCGCCAGGAATGTTGTCAAATATTACCGCCGGAATGTTAGGTTGGGTTAGGTTAGGTTATATCACGTTATAGATGTATATAAAGGTCCCGCGGAGACGTAGAGGCCACAAACCAGGAATGTGATCAAATATTACCGCCGGGATGATAGGTTGGGTTAGGTTACGTTATATTACGTTATTGATGTATAGGAAGGTCCCACGGAGACGTAGATGCCAAATCGCCATGAATGTTTTCAAATATTACCGCCGAGACGTTAGGTTGGGTTAGGTTACGTTATATTACGTTATTGATGTATATAAAGGTCCCACGGTGACGGAGAAGCCAACTCGCCAGGAATGTCTTCAAATATTACCGCGGAGATGTTAGGTTGGGTTAGGTTAGGTTATATTTCATTATTGATGTATATGAAGGTTCCACGGAGATGTAGAGGCCAACTCGCCAGGTATGTTGTCAAATATTACCGCCGAGATGTAAGGTTGGGTTAGGTTAGGTTATATTACGTTATTGATGTATATAAATGTCCCACCGAGACGGTGAAGCCAACTCGCCAGGAATGTTTTCAAATATTACCGCCGAGACGTTAGGTTGGGTTAGGTTAGGCTATATTACGTTATTGATGTATATGAAGGTCCCACGGAGACGTAGATGCCAAATCGCCATCATTGTTTTCAAATATTACCGCCGAGATGTTAGGTTGGGCTAGGTTAGGTTATATTACGTAATAGATGTATATAAAGGTCCCACGGAGACATAGAGGCCAACTCGCCACGAATGTTGTCAAATATTACCGCCGAGACGTTAGGTTGGGTTAGGTTAGGCTATATTACGTTATTGATGTATATGAAGGTCCCACGGAGACGTAGATGCCAAATCGCCATGAATGTTTTCAAATATTACCGCCGAGACGTTAGGTTGGGTAAGGTTAGGCTATATTGCGTTATTGATGTATATGAAGGTCCCACGGAGACGTAGATGCCAACTCGCCAGGAATGTTTTCAAATATTACCGCCTAGATGTTAGGTTGGGTTAGGTTAGGTTATATTTCGTAATTGATGCATATGAAGGTTCCACGGAGACGCAGAGGCCAACTCGCCAGGTATGTTGTCAAATATTACCGCCGAGATGTTAGGTTGGGTTAGGTTAGGTTATATTACGTTATTGATGTATATAAATGTCCCACGGAGACGGAGAATCCAACTCGCCAGGAATGTTGTCAAATATTACCGCCGGAATGTTAGGTTGGGTTAGGTTAGGTTATATTACGTTATTGATGTATATAAATGTCCCACGGAGACGGAGAATCCAACTCGCCAGGAATGTCTTCAAATATTACCGCCGAGATGTTAGGTTGGGTTAGGTTAGGTTATATTTCATTATTGATGTATATGAAGGTTCCACGGAGATGTAGAGGCCAACTCGCCAGGTATGTTGTCAAATATTACCGCCGAGATGTAAGGTTGGGTTAGGTTAGGTTATATTACGTTATTGATGTATATAAATGTCCCACCGAGACGGAGAAGCCAACTCGCCAGGAATGTTGTCGAATACTACCGCCGAAATGTTAGGTTGGGTTAGGTTAGGCTATATTACGTTATTGATGTATATGAAGGTCCCACGGAGACGAAGATGCCAAATCGCCATGAATGTTGTCAAATATTACCGCCGATATGTTAGGTTGGGTTAGGTTAGGCTATATTACGTTATTGATGTATATGAAGGTCCCACGGAGACGTAGATGCCAACTCGCCATGAATGTTTTCAAATATTACCGCCGAGATGTTAGGTTGGGTTAGGTTAGGTTATATTACGTTATGGATGTCTATAAAGATCCCACGGAGACGGAGAAACCAACTCGACAGGAATGTTGTCGAATATTACCGCCGAAATGTTAGGTTGGGTTAGGTTAGTTTATATTACTTTATTGATGTATATAAAGGTCCCACGGAGACGTACAGTCCAACTCGCCAGGTATGTTTTCAAATATTACCGCCGAGATTTTAGGTTGGGTTAGGTTACGTTATATTACGTTTTTGATGTTTATGAAGGTCAAACGGAGACGTAGAGGCCAACTCGTCAGGAATGATGTCAAATAATACCGCCGAGACGTTAGGTTGGGTTAGGTTAGGCTATATTACGTTATTGATGTATATGAAGGTCCCACGGAGACGTAGATTCAAAATCGCCATGAATGTTTTCAAATATTACCGCCGAGACGTTAGGTTGGGTTAGGTTAGGTTATATTACGTTATTGATGTATATAAAGGTCCCACGCGACGGAGAATCCAACTCGCCAGGAATGTCTTCAAATATTACCGCCGAGATGTTAGGTTGGGTTTGGTTAGGTTATATTTCATTATTGATGTATATGAAGGTTCCACGGAGATATAGAGGCCAACTCGCCAGGAATGTTTTCAAATATTACCGCCTAGATGTTAGGTTGGGTTAGGTTAGGTTATATTTCGTAATTGATGCATATGAAGGTTCCACGGATACGCAGAGGCCAACTCGCCAGGTATGTTGTCAAATATTACCGCCGAGATGTTAGGTTGGGTTAGGTTAGGTTATATTACGTTATTGATGTATATAAATGTCGCACGGAGACGGAGAATCCAACTCGCCAGGAATGTTGTCAAATATTACCGCCGGAATGTTAGGTTGGGTTAGGTTAGGCTATATTACGTTATTGATGTATATGAAGGTCCCACGGAGACGTAGATGCCAACTCGCCAGGAATCTTTTCACATATTACCGCCGAGATGTTAGGTTGGGTTAGGTTAGGTTATATCACGTTATAGATGTATATAAAGGTCCCGCGGAGACGTAGAGGCCACAAACCAGGAATGTGATCAAATATTACCGCCGGGATGATAGGTTGGGTTAGGTTACGTTATATTACGTTATTGATGTATATAAATGTCCCACGGAGACGGAGAAGCCAACTCGCCAGGAATGTTGTCAAATACTACCGCCGAAATGTTAGGTTGGGTTACGTTAGGCTATATTACGTTATTGATGTATATGATGGTCCCACGGAGACGAAGATGCCAAATCGCCATGAATATTTTCAAATATTACCGCCGAGACGTTAGGTTGGGTTAGGTTAGGTTATATTACGTTATTGATGTATATAAAGGTCCCACGGAGACGTAGATGCCAAATCGCCATGAATGTTTTCAAATATTACCGCCGAACGTTAGTTTGGGTTCGGTTAGGCTATATTACGTTATTGATGTATATGAAGGTCCCACGGAGACGTAGATGCCAACTCGCCAGGAATGTGATCAAATATTACCGCCGGGATGATAGGTTGGGTTAGGTTACGTTATATTACGTTATTGAGTATAGGAAGGTCCCACGGAGACGTAGATGCCAAATCGCCATGAATGTTTTCAAATATTACCGCCGAGACGTTAGGTTGGGTTAGGTTACGTTATATTACGTTATTGATGTATATAAAGGTCCCACGGTGACGGAGAAGCCAACTCGCCAGGAATGTCTTCAAATATTACCGCCGAGATGTTAGGTTGGGTTAGGTTAGGTTATATTTCATTATTGATGTATATGAAGGTTCCACGGAGATGTAGAGGCCAACTCGCCAGGTATGTTGTCAAATATTACCGCCGAGATGTAAGGTTGGGTTAGGTTAGGTTATATTACGTTATTGATGTATATAAATGTCCCACGGAGACGGAGAATCCAACTCGCCAGGAATGTTGTCAAATATTACCGCCGGAATGTTAGGTTGGGTTAGGTTAGGCTATATTACGTTATTGATGTATATGAAGGTCCCACGGAGACGAAGATGCCAAATCGCCATGAATGTTTTCAAACATTACCGCCGAGACGTTAGGTTGGGTTAGGTTACGTTATATTACGTTATTGATGTATATAAAGGACCCACGGAGACGTAGATGCCAAATCGCCATGAATGTTTTCAAATATTACCGCCGAGACGTTAGGTTGGGTTAGGTTAGGTTATATTACGTTATTGATGTATATAAAGGTCCCACGGTGACGGAGAAGCCAACTCGCCAGGAATGTCTTCAAATATTACCGCCGAGATGTTAGGTTGGGTTAGGTTAGGTTATATTTCATTATTGATGTATATGAAGGTTCCACGGAGATGTAGAGGCCAACTCGCCAGGTATGTTGTCAAATATTACCGCCGAGATGTAAGGTTGGGTTAGGTTAGGTTATATTACGTTATTGATGTATATAAATGTCCCACCGAGACGGAGAAGCCAACTCGCCAGGAATGTTGTCAAATACTACCGCCGAAATGTTAGGTTGGGTTAGGTTAGGCTATATTACGTTATTGATGTATATGAAGGTCCCACGGAGACGTAGATGCCAAATCGCCATCATTGTTTTCAAATATTACCGCCGAGATGTTAGGTTGGGTTAGGTTAGGTTATATTACGTAATAGATGTATATAAAGGTCCCACGGAGACATAGAGGCCAACTCGCCACGAATGTTGTCAAATATTACCGCCGAGACGTTAGGTTGGGTTAGGTTAGGCTATATTACGTTATTGATGTATATGAAGGTCCCACGGAGACGTAGATGCCAAATCGCCATGAATGTTTTCAAATATTACCGCCGAGACGTTAGGTTGGGTAAGGTTAGGCTATATTGCGTTATTGATGTATATGAAGGTCCCACGGAGACGTAGATGCCAACTCGCCAGGAATGTTTTCAAATATTACCGCCTAGATGTTAGGTTGGGTTAGGTTAGGTTATATTTCGTAATTGATGCATATGAAGGTTCCACGGAGACGCAGAGGCCAACTCGCCAGGTATGTTGTCAAATATTACCGCCGAGATGTTAGGTTGGGTTAGGTTAGGTTATATTACGTTATTGATGTATATAAATGTCCCACGGAGACGGAGAATCCAACTCGCCAGGAATGTTGTCAAATATTACCGCCGGAATGTTAGGTTGGGTTAGGTTAGGTTATATTACGTTATTGATGTATATAAATGTCCCACGGAGACGGAGAATCCAACTCGCCAGGAATGTTGTCAAATATTACCGCCGGAATGTTAGGTTGGGTTAGGTTAGGTTATATCACGTTATAGATGTATATAAAGGTCCCGCGGAGACGTAGAGGCCACAAACCAGGAATGTGATCAAATATTACCGCCGGGATGATAGGTTGGGTTAGGTTACGTTATATTACGTTATTGATGTATAGGAAGGTCCCACGGAGACGTAGATGCCAAATCGCCATGAATGTTTTCAAATATTACCGCCGAGACGTTAGGTTGGGTTAGGTTACGTTATATTACGTTATTGATGTATATAAAGGTCCCACGGTGACGGAGAAGCCAACTCGCCAGGAATGTCTTCAAATATTACCGCGGAGATGTTAGGTTGGGTTAGGTTAGGTTATATTTCATTATTGATGTATATGAAGGTTCCACGGAGATGTAGAGGCCAACTCGCCAGGTATGTTGTCAAATATTACCGCCGAGATGTAAGGTTGGGTTAGGTTAGGTTATATTACGTTATTGATGTATATAAATGTCCCACCGAGACGGTGAAGCCAACTCGCCAGGAATGTTTTCAAATATTACCGCCGAGACGTTAGGTTGGGTTAGGTTAGGCTATATTACGTTATTGATGTATATGAAGGTCCCACGGAGACGTAGATGCCAAATCGCCATGAATGTTTTCAAATACTACCGCCGAGTCGTTAGGTTGGGTTAGGTTAGGTTATATTACGTTATAGATGTATATAAAGGCCCCACGGAGACATAGAGGCCAACTCGCCAGGAATGTTGTCAAATATTACCGCCGAGATGTTAGGTTGGGTTAGGTTACGTTATATTTCGTTATTGATGTATATGAAGGTTCCACGGAGACGCAGAGGCCAACTCGCCAGGTATGTTGTCAAATATTACCGCCGAGAGGTTAGGTTGGGTTAGGTTAGGTTATATTACGTTATGGATGTCTATAAAGATCCCACGGAGACGGAGAAACCAACTCGACAGGAATGTTGTCGAATATTACTGCCGAAATGTTAGGTTGGGTTAGGTTAGTTTATATTACTTTATTGATGTATATAAAGGTCCCGCGGAGACGTAGAGGCCACAAACCAGGAATGTGATCAAATATTACCGCCGGGATGATAGGTTGGGTTAGGTTACGTTATATTACGTTATTGATGTATATAAATGTCCCACGGAGACGGAGAAGCCAACTCGCCAGGAATGTTGTCAAATACTACCGCCGAAATGTTAGGTTCGGTTACGTTAGGCTTTATTACGTTATTGATGTATATGAAGGTCCCACGGAGACGAAGATGCCAAATCGCCATGAATGTTTTCAAATATTACCGCCGAGACGTTAGGTTGGGTTAGGTTAGGTTATATTACGTTATTGATGTATATAAAGGTCCCACGGAGACGTAGATGCCAAATCGCCATGAATGTTTTCAAATATTACCGCCGAACGTTAGTTTGGGTTAGGTTAGGCTATATTACGTTATTGATGTATATGAAGGTCCCACGGAGACGTAGATGCCAAATCGCCATGAATGTTTTCAAATATTACCGCCGAGACGTTAGGTTGGGTTAGGTTAGGCTATATTACGTTATTGATGTATATGAAGGTCCCACGGAGACGTAGATGCCAACTCGCCAGGAATGTTTTCAAATATTACCGCCTAGATGTTAGGTTGGGTTAGGTTAGGTTATATTTCGTAATTGATGCATATGAAGGTTCCACGGAGACGCAGAGGCCAACTCGCCAGGTATGTTGTCAAATATTACCGCCGAGATGTTAGGTTGGGTTAGGTTAGGTTATATTACGTTATTGATGTATATAAATGTCCCACGGAGACGGAGAATCCAACTCGCCAGGAATGTTGTCAAATATTACCGCCGGAATGTTAGGTTGGGTTAGGTTAGGTTATATCACGTTATAGATGTATATAAAGGTCCCGCGGAGACGTAGAGGCCACAAACCAGGAATGTGATCAAATATTACCGCCGGGATGATAGGTTGGGTTAGGTTACGTTATATTACGTTATTGAGTATAGGAAGGTCCCACGGAGACGTAGATGCCAAATCGCCATGAATGTTTTCAAATATTACCGCCGAGACGTTAGGTTGGGTTAGGTTACGTTATATTACGTTATTGATGTATATAAAGGTCCCACGGTGACGGAGAAGCCAACTCGCCAGGAATGTCTTCAAATATTACCGCCGAGATGTTAGGTTGGGTTAGGTTAGGTTATATTTCATTATTGATGTATATGAAGGTTCCACGGAGATGTAGAGGCCAACTCGCCAGGTATGTTGTCAAATATTACCGCCGAGATGTAAGGTTGGGTTAGGTTAGGTTATATTACGTTATTGATGTATATAAATGTCCCACCGAGACGGAGAAGCCAACTCGCCAGGAATGTTGTCGAATACTACCGCCGAAATGTTAGGTTGGGTTAGGTTAGGCTATATTACGTTATTGATGTATATGAAGGTCCCACGGAGACGAAGATGCCAAATCGCCATGAATGTTTTCAAATATTACCGCCGAGACGTTAGGTTGGGTTAGGTTAGGTTATATTACGTTATTGATGTATATAAAGGACCCACGGAGACGTAGATGCCAAATCGCCATGAATGTTTTCAAATATTACCGCCGAGACGTTAGGTTGGGTTAGGTTAGGTTATATTACGTTATTGATGTATATAAAGGTCCCACGGAGACGTAGAGCCCAACTAGCCAAGTATGTTTTCAAATATTACCGCCGAGATGTTAGGTTGGGTTAGGTTAGGTTATATTACTTTATTGATGTATATAAAGGTCCCACGGAGACGTAGAGGCCAACTCGCCAGGTATGTTTTCAAATATTACCGCCGAGAGGTTAGGTTGGGTTAGGTTAGGTTATATTACGTTATTGATGTATATAAAGGTCCCACGGAGACGTCGAGGCCAACTCGCCAGGAATGTTTTCAAATATTACCGCCGAGATGTTAGGTTGGGTTAGGTTAGGTTATATTACGTTATAGATGTATATAAATGTCCCACGGAGACGTAGATGCCAACTCGCCATGAATGTTTTCAAATATTACCGCGGAGATGTTAGGTTGGGTTAGGTTAGGTTATATTACGTTATGGACGTCTATAAAGATCCCACGGAGACGGAGAAACCAACTCGACAGGAATGTTGTCTAATATTACCGCCGAAATGTTAGGTTGGGTTAGGTTAGTTTATATTACTTTATTGATGTATATAAAGGTCCCACGGAGACGTAGAGTCCAACTCGCCAGGTACGTTTTCAGATATTACCGCCGAAATGTTAGGTTGGGTTAGGTTAGGTTATATTACGTTATAGATGTATATAAAGGTCCCACGGAGACATAGAGGCCAACTCGCCAGGAATGTTGTCAAATATTACCGCCGAGATGATAGGCTGGGTTAGGTTAGGTTATATTACGTTATGGATGTCTATAAAGGTCCCACGGTGACGTAGAGTCCGACTCGTAAGGAATGTTTTCAAATATTACCGCCGAGATGTTAGGTTGGGTTAGGTTAGGCTATATTACGTTATTGATGTATATGAAGGTCCCACGGAGACGGAGAAGCCAACTCGCCAGGAATGTCTTCAAATATTACCGCCGAGATGTAAGGTTGGGTTAGGTTAGGTTATATTACGTTATTGATGTATATAAATGTCCCACCGAGACGGAGAAGCCAACTCGCCAGGAATGTTGTCGAATACTACCGCCGAAATGTTAGGTTGGGTTAGGTTAGGCTATATTACGTTATTGATGTATATGAAGGTCCCACGGAGACGAAGATGCCAAATCGCCATGAATGTTTTCAAATATTACCGCCGAGACGTTAGGTTGGGTTAGGTTAGGTTATATTACGTTATTGATGTATATAAAGGTCCCACGGAGACGTAGAGGCCAACTCGCCAGGTATGTTTTCAAATATTACCGCCGAGAGGTTAGGTTGGGTTAGGTTACGTTATATTACGTTATTGATGTATATAAATGTCCCACGGAGACGGAGAAGCCAACTCGCCAGGAATGTTGTCAAATACTACCGCCGAAATGTTAGGTTCGGTTACGTTAGGCTTTATTACGTTATTGATGTATATGAAGGTCCCACGGAGACGAAGATGCCAAATCGCCATGAATGTTTTCAAATATTACCGCCGAGACGTTAGGTTGGGTTAGGTTAGGTTATATTACGTTATTGATGTATATAAAGGTCCCACGGAGACGTAGATGCCAAATCGCCATGAATGTTTTCAAATATTACCGCCGAACGTTAGTTTGGGTTAGGTTAGGCTATATTACGTTATTGATGTATATGAAGGTCCCACGGAGACGTAGATGCCAAATCGCCATGAATGTTTTCAAATATTACCGCCGAGACGTTAGGTTGGGTTAGGTTAGGCTATATTACGTTATTGATGTATATGAAGGTCCCACGGAGACGTAGATGCCAACTCGCCAGGAATGTTTTCAAATATTACCGCCTAGATGTTAGGTTGGGTTAGGTTAGGTTATATTTCGTAATTGATGCATATGAAGGTTCCACGGAGACGCAGAGGCCAACTCGCCAGGTATGTTGTCAAATATTACCGCCGAGATGTTAGGTTGGGTTAGGTTAGGTTATATTACGTTATTGATGTATATAAATGTCCCACGGAGACGGAGAATCCAACTCGCCAGGAATGTTGTCAAATATTACCGCCGGAATGTTAGGTTGGGTTAGGTTAGGTTATATCACGTTATAGATGTATATAAAGGTCCCGCGGAGACGTAGAGGCCACAAACCAGGAATGTGATCAAATATTACCGCCGGGATGATAGGTTGGGTTAGGTTACGTTATATTACGTTATTGAGTATAGGAAGGTCCCACGGAGACGTAGATGCCAAATCGCCATGAATGTTTTCAAATATTACCGCCGAGACGTTAGGTTGGGTTAGGTTACGTTATATTACGTTATTGATGTATATAAAGGTCCCACGGTGACGGAGAAGCCAACTCGCCAGGAATGTCTTCAAATATTACCGCCGAGATGTTAGGTTGGGTTAGGTTAGGTTATATTTCATTATTGATGTATATGAAGGTTCCACGGAGATGTAGAGGCCAACTCGCCAGGTATGTTGTCAAATATTACCGCCGAGATGTAAGGTTGGGTTAGGTTAGGTTATATTACGTTATTGATGTATATAAATGTCCCACCGAGACGGAGAAGCCAACTCGCCAGGAATGTTGTCGAATACTACCGCCGAAATGTTAGGTTGGGTTAGGTTAGGCTATATTACGTTATTGATGTATATGAAGGTCCCACGGAGACGAAGATGCCAAATCGCCATGAATGTTTTCAAATATTACCGCCGAGACGTTAGGTTGGGTTAGGTTAGGTTATATTACGTTATTGATGTATATAAAGGACCCACGGAGACGTAGATGCCAAATCGCCATGAATGTTTTCAAATATTACCGCCGAGACGTTAGGTTGGGTTAGGTTAGGTTATATTACGTTATTGATGTATATAAAGGTCCCACGGAGACGTAGAGCCCAACTAGCCAAGTATGTTTTCAAATATTACCGCCGAGATGTTAGGTTGGGTTAGGTTAGGTTATATTACTTTATTGATGTATATAAAGGTCCCACGGAGACGTAGAGGCCAACTCGCCAGGTATGTTTTCAAATATTACCGCCGAGAGGTTAGGTTGGGTTAGGTTAGGTTATATTACGTTATTGATGTATATAAAGGTCCCACGGAGACGTCGAGGCCAACTCGCCAGGAATGTTTTCAAATATTACCGCCGAGATGTTAGGTTGGGTTAGGTTAGGTTATATTACGTTATAGATGTATATAAATGTCCCACGGAGACGTAGATGCCAACTCGCCATGAATGTTTTCAAATATTACCGCGGAGATGTTAGGTTGGGTTAGGTTAGGTTATATTACGTTATGGACGTCTATAAAGATCCCACGGAGACGGAGAAACCAACTCGACAGGAATGTTGTCTAATATTACCGCCGAAATGTTAGGTTGGGTTAGGTTAGTTTATATTACTTTATTGATGTATATAAAGGTCCCACGGAGACGTAGAGTCCAACTCGCCAGGTACGTTTTCAAATATTACCGCCGAAATGTTAGGTTGGGTTAGGTTAGGTTATATTACGTTATAGATGTATATAAAGGTCCCACGGAGACATAGAGGCCAACTCGCCAGGAATGTTGTCAAATATTACCGCCGAGATGATAGGCTGGGTTAGTTTAGGTTATATTACGTTATGGATGTCTATAAAGGTCCCACGGTGACGTAGAGTCCGACTCGTAAGGAATGTTTTCAAATATTACCGCCGAGATGTTAGGTTGGGTTAGGTTAGGCTATATTACGTTATTGATGTATATGAAGGTCCCACGGAGACGGAGAAGCCAACTCGCCAGGAATGTCTTCAAATATTACCGCCGAGATGTTAGGTTGGGTTAGGTTAGGTTATATTTCATTATTGATGTATATGAAGGTTCCACGGAGACGGAGAAGCCAACTCGCCAGGAATGTTTTCAAATATTACCGCCGAGACGTTAGGTTGGGTTAGGTTAGGTTATATTACGTTATTGATGTATATAAAGGTCCCACGGTGACGGAGAAGCCAACTCGCCAGGAATGTCTTCAAATATTACCGCCCAGATGTTAGGTTGGGTTAGGTTAGGTTATATTTCATTATTGATGTATATGAAGGTTCCACGGAGATGTAGAGGCCAACTCGCCAGGTATGTTGTCAAATATTACCGCCGAGATGTAAGGTTGGGTTAGGTTAGGTTATATTACGTTATTGATGTATATAAATGTCCCACCGAGACGGAGAAGCCAACTCGCCAGGAATGTTGTCAAATACTACCGCCGAAATGTTAGGTTGGGTTAGGTTAGGCTATATTACGTTATTGATGTATATGAAGGTCCCACGGAGACGTAGATGCCAAATCGCCATCATTGTTTTCAAATATTACCGCCGAGATGTTAGGTTGGGTTAGGTTAGTTTATATTACGTTATAGATGTATATAAAGGTCCCACGGAGACATAGAGGCCAACTCGCCACGAATGTTGTCAAATATTACCGCCGAGACGTTAGGTTGGGTTAGGTTAGGCTATATTACGTTATTGATGTATATGAAGGTCCCACGGAGACGTAGATGCCAAATCGCCATGAATGTTTTCAAATATTACCGCCGAGACGTTAGGTTGGGTTAGGTTAGGCTATATTACGTTATTGATGTATATGAAGGTCCCACGGAGACGTAGATGCCACCTCGCCAGGAATGATTTCAAATATTACCGCCTAGATGTTAGGTTGGGTTAGGTTAGGTTATATTTCGTAATTGATGCATATGAAGGTTCCACGGAGACGCAGAGGCCAACTCGCCAGGTATGTTGTCAAATATTACCGCCGAGATGTTAGGTTGGGTTAGGTTAGGTTATATTACGTTATTGATGTATATAAATGTCCCACGGAGACGGAGAATCCAACTCGCCAGGAATGTTGTCAAATATTACCGCCGGAATGTTAGGTTGGGTTAGGTTAGGTTATATTACGTTATTGATGTATATAAATGTCCCACGGAGACGGAGAATCCAACTCGCCAGGAATGTTGTCAAATATTACCGCCGGAATGTTAGGTTGGGTTAGGTTAGGTTATATCACGTTATAGATGTATATAAAGGTCCCGCGGAGACGTAGAGGCCACAAACCAGGAATGTGATCAAATATTACCGCCGGGATGATAGGTTGGGTTAGGTTACGTTATATTACGTTATTGATGTATAGGAAGGTCCCACGGAGACGTAGATGCCAAATCGCCATGAATGTTTTCAAATATTACCGCCGAGACGTTAGGTTGGGTTAGGTTACGTTATATTACGTTATTGATGTATATAAAGGTCCCACGGTGACGGAGAAGCCAACTCGCCAGGAATGTCTTCAAATATTACCGCCGAGATGTTAGGTTGGGTTAGGTTAGGTTATATTTCATTATTGATGTATATGAAGGTTCCACGGAGATGTAGAGGCCAACTCGCCAGGTATGTTGTCAAATATTACCGCCGAGGTGTAAGGTTGGGTTAGGTTAGGTTATATTACGTTATTGATGTATATAAATGTCCCACCGAGACGGAGAAGCCAACTCGCCAGGAATGTTGTCGAATACTACCGCCGAAATGTTAGGTTGGGTTAGGTTAGGCTATATTACGTTATTGATGTATATGAAGGTCCCACGGAGGCGAAGATGCCAAATCGTCATGAATGTCTTCAAATATTACCGCCGAGACGTTAGGTTGGGTTAGGTTAGGTTATATTACGTTATTGATGTATATAAAGGACCCACGGAGACGTAGATGCCAAATCGCCATGAATGTTTTCAAATATTACCGCCGAGACGTTAGGTTGGGTTAGGTTAGGTTATATTACGTTATTGATGTATATAAAGGTCCCACGGAGACGTAGAGCCCAACTCGCCAAGTATGTTTTCAAATATTACCGCCGAGATGTTAGGTTGGGTTAGGTTAGGTTATATTACGTTATAGATGTATATAAAGGTCCCACGGAGACATAGAGGCCAACTCGCCAGGAATGTTGTCAAATATTACCGCCGAGATGATAGGCTGGGTTAGGTTAGGTTATATTACGTTATGGATGTCTATAAAGGTCCCACGGTGACGTGGAGTCCGACTCGTAAGGAATGTTTTCAAAAATTACCGCGGAGATGTTAGGTTGGGTTAGGTTAGGCTATATTACGTTATTGATGTATATGAAGGTCCCACGGAGACGGAGAAGGCAACTCGCCAGGAATGTTGTCAAATATTACCGCCGAAATGCTAGGTTGGGTTAGGTTAGGCTATATTACGTTATTGATGTATATGAAGGTCCCACGGAGACGTAGATGCCAAATCGCCATGATTGTTTTCAAATATTACCGCCGAGACGTTAGGTTGGGTTAGGTTAGGCTATATTACGTTATTGATGTATATGAAGGTCCCACGGAGACGTAGATGCCAAATCGCCATGAATGTTTTCAAATACTACCGCCGAGTCGTTAGGTTGGGTTAGGTTAGGTTATATTACGTTATAGATGTATATAAAGGTCCCACGGAGACATAGAGGCCAACTCGCCAGGAATGTTGTCAAATATTACCGCCGAGATGTTAGGTTGGGTTAGGTTACGTTATATTTCGTTATTGATGTATATGAAGGTTCCACGGAGACGCAGAGGCCAACTCGCCAGGTATGTTGTCAAATATTACCGCCGAGAGGTTAGGTTGGGTTAGGTTAGGTTATATTACGTTATGGATGTCTATAAAGATCCCACGGAGACGGAGAAACCAACTCGACAGGAATGTTGTCGAATATTACTGCCGAAATGTTAGGTTGGGTTAGGTTAGTTTATATTACTTTATTGATGTATATAAAGGTCCCACGGAGACGTAGAGTCCAACTCGCCAGGTATGTTTTCAAATATTACCGCCGAGATGTTAGGTTGGGTTAGGTTACGTTATATTACGTTATTGATGTTTATGAAGGTCAAACGGAGACGTAGAGGCCAACTCGTCAGGAATGATGTCAAATATTACCGCCGAGATATTAGGTTGGGTTAGGTTAGGTTATATTACGTTATAGATGTATATAAATGTCCCACGGAGACGTAGATGCCAACTCGCCATGAATGTTTTCAAATATTACCGCGGAGATGTTAGGTTGGGTTAGGTTAGGGTATATTACGTTATGGACGTCTATAAAGATCCCACGGAGACGGAGAAACCAACTCGACAGGAATGTTGTCTAATATTACCGCCGAAATGTTAGGTTGGGTTAGGTTAGTTTATATTACTTTATTGATGTATATAAAGGTCCCACGGAGACGTAGAGTCCAACTCGCCAGGTACGTTTTCAAATATTACCGCCGAAATGTTAGGTTGGGTTAGGTTAGGTTATATTACGTTATAGATGTATATAAAGGTCCCACGGAGACATAGAGGCCAACTCGCCAGGAATGTTGTCAAATATTACCGCCGAGATGATAGGCTGGGTTAGGTTAGGTTATATTACGTTATGGATGTCTATAAAGGTCCCACGGTGACGTAGAGTCCGACTCGTAAGGAATGTTTTCAAATATTACCGCCGAGATGTTAGGTTGGGTTAGGTTAGGCTATATTACGTTATTGATGTATATGAAGGTCCCACGGAGACGGAGAAGCCAACTCGCCAGGAATGTCTTCAAATATTACCGCCGAGATGTTAGGTTGGGTTAGGTTAGGTTATATTTCATTATTGATGTATATGAAGGTTCCACGGAGACGGAGAAGCCAACTCGCCAGGAATGTTTTCAAATATTACCGCCGAGACGTTAGGTTGGGTTAGGTTAGGTTATATTACGTTATTGATGTATATAAAGGTCCCACGGTGACGGAGAAGCCAACTCGCCAGGAATGTCTTCAAATATTACCGCCCAGATGTTAGGTTGGGTTAGGTTAGGTTATATTTCATTATTGATGTATATGAAGGTTCCACGGAGATGTAGAGGCCAACTCGCCAGGTATGTTGTCAAATATTACCGCCGAGATGTAAGGTTGGGTTAGGTTAGGTTATATTACGTTATTGATGTATATAAATGTCCCACCGAGACGGAGAAGCCAACTCGCCAGGAATGTTGTCAAATACTACCGCCGAAATGTTAGGTTGGGTTAGGTTAGGCTATATTACGTTATTGATGTATATGAAGGTCCCACGGAGACGTAGATGCCAAATCGCCATCATTGTTTTCAAATATTACCGCCGAGATGTTAGGTTGGGTTAGGTTAGGTTATATTACGTTATAGATGTATATAAAGGTCCCACGGAGACATAGAGGCCAACTCGCCACGAATGTTGTCAAATATTACCGCCGAGACGTTAGGTTGGGTTAGGTTAGGCTATATTACGTTATTGATGTATATGAAGGTCCCACGGAGACGTAGATGCCAAATCGCCATGAATGTTTTCAAATATTACCGCCGAGACGTTAGGTTGGGTTAGGTTAGGCTATATTACGTTATTGATGTATATGAAGGTCCCACGGAGACGTAGATGCCACCTCGCCAGGAATGTTTTCAAATATTACCGCCTAGATGTTAGGTTGGGTTAGGTTAGGTTATATTTCGTAATTGATGCATATGAAGGTTCCACGGAGACGCAGAGGCCAACTCGCCAGGTATGTTGTCAAATATTACCGCCGAGATGTTAGGTTGGGTTAGGTTAGGTTATATTACGTTATTGATGTATATAAATGTCCCACGGAGACGGAGAATCCAACTCGCCAGGAATGTTGTCAAATATTACCGCCGGAATGTTAGGTTGGGTTAGGTTAGGTTATATTACGTTATTGATGTATATAAATGTCCCACGGAGACGGAGAATCCAACTCGCCAGGAATGTTGTCAAATATTACCGCCGGAATGTTAGGTTGGGTTAGGTTAGGTTATATCACGTTATAGATGTATATAAAGGTCCCGCGGAGACGTAGAGGCCACAAACCAGGAATGTGATCAAATATTACCGCCGGGATGATAGGTTGGGTTAGGTTACGTTATATTACGTTATTGATGTATAGGAAGGTCCCACGGAGACGTAGATGCCAAATCGCCATGAATGTTTTCAAATATTACCGCCGAGACGTTAGGTTGGGTTAGGTTACGTTATATTACGTTATTGATGTATATAAAGGTCCCACGGTGACGGAGAAGCCAACTCGCCAGGAATGTCTTCAAATATTACCGCCGAGATGTTAGGTTGGGTTAGGTTAGGTTATATTTCATTATTGATGTATATGAAGGTTCCACGGAGATGTAGAGGCCAACTCGCCAGGTATGTTGTCAAATATTACCGCCGAGGTGTAAGGTTGGGTTAGGTTAGGTTATATTACGTTATTGATGTATATAAATGTCCCACCGAGACGGAGAAGCCAACTCGCCAGGAATGTTGTCGAATACTACCGCCGAAATGTTAGGTTGGGTTAGGTTAGGCTATATTACGTTATTGATGTATATGAAGGTCCCACGGAGGCGAAGATGCCAAATCGTCATGAATGTCTTCAAATATTACCGCCGAGACGTTAGGTTGGGTTAGGTTAGGTTATATTACGTTATTGATGTATATAAAGGACCCACGGAGACGTAGATGCCAAATCGCCATGAATGTTTTCAAATATTACCGCCGAGACGTTAGGTTGGGTTAGGTTAGGTTATATTACGTTATTGATGTATATAAAGGTCCCACGGAGACGTAGAGCCCAACTCGCCAAGTATGTTTTCAAATATTACCGCCGAGATGTTAGGTTGGGTTAGGTTAGGTTATATTACGTTATAGATGTATATAAAGGTCCCACGGAGACATAGAGGCCAACTCGCCAGGAATGTTGTCAAATATTACCGCCGAGATGATAGGCTGGGTTAGGTTAGGTTATATTACGTTATGGATGTCTATAAAGGTCCCACGGTGACGTGGAGTCCGACTCGTAAGGAATGTTTTCAAAAATTACCGCGGAGATGTTAGGTTGGGTTAGGTTAGGCTATATTACGTTATTGATGTATATGAAGTTCCCACGGAGACGGAGAAGGCAACTCGCCAGGAATGTTGTCAAATATTACCGCCGAAATGCTAGGTTGGGTTAGGTTAGGCTATATTACGTTATTGATGTATATGAAGGTCCCACGGAGACGTAGATGCCAAATCGCCATGATTGTTTTCAAATATTACCGCCGAGACGTTAGGTTGGGTTAGGTTAGGCTATATTACGTTATTGATGTATATGAAGGTCCCACGGAGACGTAGATGCCAAATCGCCATGAATGTTTTCAAATACTACCGCCGAGTCGTTAGGTTGGGTTAGGTTAGGTTATATTACGTTATAGATGTATATAAAGGTCCCACGGAGACATAGAGGCCAACTCGCCAGGAATGTTGTCAAATATTACCGCCGAGATGTTAGGTTGGGTTAGGTTACGTTATATTTCGTTATTGATGTATATGAAGGTTCCACGGAGACGCAGAGGCCAACTCGCCAGGTATGTTGTCAAATATTACCGCCGAGAGGTTAGGTTGGGTTAGGTTAGGTTATATTACGTTATGGATGTCTATAAAGATCCCACGGAGACGGAGAAACCAACTCGACAGGAATGTTGTCGAATATTACTGCCGAAATGTTAGGTTGGGTTAGGTTAGTTTATATTACTTTATTGATGTATATAAAGGTCCCACGGAGACGTAGAGTCCAACTCGCCAGGTATGTTTTCAAATATTACCGCCGAGATGTTAGGTTGGGTTAGGTTACGTTATATTACGTTATTGATGTTTATGAAGGTCAAACGGAGACGTAGAGGCCAACTCGTCAGGAATGATGTCAAATATTACCGCCGAAATGTTAGGTTGGGTTAGGTTAGGCTATATTACGTTATTGATGTATATGAAGGTCCCACGGAGACGGAGAAGCCAACTCGACAGGAATGTTGTCAAATATTACCGCCGAAATGTTAGGTTGGGTTAGGTTAGGCTATATTACGTTATTGATGTATATGAAGGTCCCACGGAGACGGAGAAGCCAACTCGCCAGGAATGTCTTCAAATATTACCGCCGAGATGTTAGGTTGGGTTAGGTTAGGTTATATTTCATTATTGATGTATATGAAGGTTCCACGGAGATGTAGAGGCCAACTCGCCAGGTATGTTGTCAAATATTACCGCCGAGATGTAAGGTTGGGTTAGGTTAGGTTATATTACTTTATTGATGTATATAAATGTCCCACGGAGACGGAGAAGCCAACTCGCCAGGAATGTTGTCAAATATTACCGCCGATATGTTAGGTTGGGTTAGGTTAGGCTATATTACGTTATTGATGTATATGAAGGTCCCACGGAGACGTAGATGCCAACTCGCCATGAATGTTTTCAAATATTACCGCCGAGATGTTAGGTTCGGTTAGGTTAGGTTATATTACGTTATGGATGTCTATAAAGATCCCACGGAGACGGAGAAACCAACTCGACAGGAATGTTGTCGAATATTACCGCCGAAATGTTAGGTTGGGTTAGGTTAGTTTATATTACTTTATTGATGTATATAAAGGTCCCACGGAGACGTACAGTCCAACTCGCCAGGTATGTTTTCAAATATTACCGCCGAGATGTTAGGTTGGGTTAGGTTACGTTATATTACGTTATTGATGTTTATGAAGGTCAAACGGAGACGTAGAGGCCAACTCGTCAGGAATGATGTCAAATATTACCGCCGAAATGTTAGGTTGGGTTAGGTTAGGCTATATTACGTTATTGATGTATATGAAGGTCCCACGGAGACGGAGAAGCCAACTCGCCAGGAATGTTGTCAAATATTACCGCCGAAATGTTAGGTTGGGTTAGGTTAGGCTATATTACGTTATTGATGTATATGAAGGTCCCACGGAGACGTAGATGCCAAATCGCCATGAATGTTTTCAAATATTACCGCCGAGACGTTAGGTTGGGTTAGGTTAGGCTATATTACGTTATTGATGTATATGAAGGTCCCACGGAGACGTAGAGGCCCACTCGCCAGGAATGTTGTAAAATAATACCGCCGAGACGTTAGGTTGGGTTAGGTTAGGCTATATTACGTTATTGATGTATATGAAGGTCCCACGGAGACGTAGATGCAAAATCGCCATGAATGTTTTCAAATATTACCGCCGAGACGTTAGGTTGGGTTAGGTTAGGTTATATTACGTTATTGATGTATATAAAGGTCCCACGGTGACGGAGAATCCAACTCGCCAGGAATGTCTTCAAATATTACCGCCGAGATGTTAGGTTGGGTTAGGTTAGGTTATATTTCATTATTGATGTATATGAAGGATCCACGGAGATATAGAGGCCAACTCGTCAGGTATGTTGTCAAACATTACCGCCGAGATGTTAGGTTGGGTTAGGTTAGGTTATATTATGTTATTGATGTATATAAATATCCCACGGAGACGGAGAATCCAACTCGCCAGGAATGTTGTCAAATATTACCGCCGGAATGTTAGGTTGGGTTAGGTTAGGCTATATTACGTTACTGATGTATATGAAGGTCCCACGGAGACGTAGATGCCAACTCGCCAGGAATCTTTTCAAATATTACCGCCGAGATGTTAGGTTGGGTTAGGTTAGGTTATATCACGTTATAGATGTATATAAAGGTCCCGCGGAGACGTAGAGGCCACAAACCAGGAATGTGATCAAATATTACCGCCGGGATGATAGGTTGGGTTAGGTTACGTTATATTACGTTATTGACGTATATAAATGTCCCACGGAGACGGAGAAGCCAACTCGCCAGGAATGTTGTCAAATACTACCGCCGAAATGTTAGGTTGGGTTACGTTAGGCTATATTACGTTATTGATGTATATGAAGGTCCCACGGAGACGAAGATGCCAAATCGCCATGAATGTTTTCAAATATTACCGCCGAGACGTTAGGTTGGGTTAGGTTAGGTTATATTACGTTATTGATGTATATAAAGGTCCCACGGAGACGTAGATGCCAAATCGCCATGATTGTTTTCAAATATTACCGCCGAACGTTAGTTTGGGTTAGGTTAGGCTATATTACGTTATTGATGTATATGAAGGTCCCACGGAGACGTAGATGCCAAATCGCCATGAATGTTTTCAAATACTACCGCCGAGTCGTTAGGTTGGGTTAGGTTAGGTTATGTTACGTTATTGATGTATATAAAGGACCCACGGAGACGTAGATGCCAAATCGCCATGAATGTTTTCAAATATTACCGCCGAGACGTTAGGTTGGGTTAGGTTAGGTTATATTACGTTATTGATGTATATAAAGGTCCCACGGAGACGTAGAGCCCAACTCGCCAAGTATGTTTTCAAATATTACCGCCGAGACGTTAGGTTGGGTTAGGTTAGGTTATATTACGTTATTGATGTATATAAAGGTCCCACGGAGACGTAGAGCCCAACTCGCCAAGTATGTTTTCAAATATTACCGCCGAGATGTTAGGTTGGGTTAGGTTAGGTTATATTACGTTATAGATGTATATAAAGGTCCCACGGAGACATAGAGGCCAACTCGCCAGGAATGTTGTCAAATATTACCGCCGAGATGATAGGCTGGGTTAGGTTAGGTTATATTACGTTATGGATGTCTATAAAGGTCCCACGGTGACGTGGAGTCCGACTCGTAAGGAATGTTTTCAAAAATTACCGCGGAGATGTTAGGTTGGGTTAGGTTAGGCTATATTACGTTATTGATGTATATGAAGGTCCCACGGAGACGGAGAAGGCAACTCGCCAGGAATGTTGTCAAATATTACCGCCGAAATGCTAGGTTGGGTTAGGTTAGGCTATATTACGTTATTGATGTATATGAAGGTCCCACGGAGACGTAGATGCCAAATCGCCATGATTGTTTTCAAATATTACCGCCGAGACGTTAGGTTGGGTTAGGTTAGGCTATATTACGTTATTGATGTATATGAAGGTCCCACGGAGACGTAGATGCCAAATCGCCATGAATGTTTTCAAATACTACCGCCGAGTCGTTAGGTTGGGTTAGGTTAGGTTATATTACGTTATAGATGTATATAAAGGTCCCACGGAGACATAGAGGCCAACTCGCCAGGAATGTTGTCAAATATTACCGCCGAGATGTTAGGTTGGGTTAGGTTACGTTATATTTCGTTATTGATGTATATGAAGGTTCCACGGAGACGCAGAGGCCAACTCGCCAGGTATGTTGTCAAATATTACCGCCGAGAGGTTAGGTTGGGTTAGGTTAGGTTATATTACGTTATGGATGTCTATAAAGATCCCACGGAGACGGAGAAACCAACTCGACAGGAATGTTGTCGAATATTACTGCCGAAATGTTAGGTTGGGTTAGGTTAGTTTATATTACTTTATTGATGTATATAAAGGTCCCACGGAGACGTAGAGTCCAACTCGCCAGGTATGTTTTCAAATATTACCGCCGAGATGTTAGGTTGGGTTAGGTTACGTTATATTACGTTATTGATGTTTATGAAGGTCAAACGGAGACGTAGAGGCCAACTCGTCAGGAATGATGTCAAATATTACCGCCGAGATATTAGGTTGGGTTAGGTTAGGTTATATTACGTTATAGATGTATATAAATGTCCCACGGAGACGTAGATGCCAACTCGCCATGAATGTTTTCAAATATTACCGCGGAGATGTTAGGTTGGGTTAGGTTAGGTTATATTACGTTATGGACGTCTATAAAGATCCCACGGAGACGGAGAAACCAACTCGACAGGAATGTTGTCTAATATTACCGCCGAAATGTTAGGTTGGGTTAGGTTAGTTTATATTACTTTATTGATGTATATAAAGGTCCCACGGAGACGTAGAGTCCAACTCGCCAGGTACGTTTTCAAATATTACCGCCGAAATGTTAGGTTGGGTTAGGTTAGGTTATATTACGTTATAGATGTATATAAAGGTCCCACGGAGACATAGAGGCCAACTCGCCAGGAATGTTGTCAAATATTACCGCCGAGATGATAGGCTGGGTTAGGTTAGGTTATATTACGTTATGGATGTCTATAAAGGTCCCACGGTGACGTAGAGTCCGACTCGTAAGGAATGTTTTCAAATATTACCGCCGAGATGTTAGGTTGGGTTAGGTTAGGCTATATTACGTTATTGATGTATATGAAGGTCCCACGGAGACGGAGAAGCCAACTCGCCAGGAATGTCTTCAAATATTACCGCCGAGATGTTAGGTTGGGTTAGGTTAGGTTATATTTCATTATTGATGTATATGAAGGTTCCACGGAGACGGAGAAGCCAACTCGCCAGGAATGTTTTCAAATATTACCGCCGAGACGTTAGGTTGGGTTAGGTTAGGTTATATTACGTTATTGATGTATATAAAGGTCCCACGGTGACGGAGAAGCCAACTCGCCAGGAATGTCTTCAAATATTACCGCCCAGATGTTAGGTTGGGTTAGGTTAGGTTATATTTCATTATTGATGTATATGAAGGTTCCACGGAGATGTAGAGGCCAACTCGCCAGGTATGTTGTCAAATATTACCGCCGAGATGTAAGGTTGGGTTAGGTTAGGTTATATTACGTTATTGATGTATATAAATGTCCCACCGAGACGGAGAAGCCAACTCGCCAGGAATGTTGTCAAATACTACCGCCGAAATGTTAGGTTGGGTTAGGTTAGGCTATATTACGTTATTGATGTATATGAAGGTCCCACGGAGACGTAGATGCCAAATCGCCATCATTGTTTTCAAATATTACCGCCGAGATGTTAGGTTGGGTTAGGTTAGGTTATATTACGTTATAGATGTATATAAAGGTCCCACGGAGACATAGAGGCCAACTCGCCACGAATGTTGTCAAATATTACCGCCGAGACGTTAGGTTGGGTTAGGTTAGGCTATATTACGTTATTGATGTATATGAAGGTCCCACGGAGACGTAGATGCCAAATCGCCATGAATGTTTTCAAATATTACCGCCGAGACGTTAGGTTGGGTTAGGTTAGGCTATATTACGTTATTGATGTATATGAAGGTCCCACGGAGACGTAGATGCCACCTCGCCAGGAATGTTTTCAAATATTACCGCCTAGATGTTAGGTTGGGTTAGGTTAGGTTATATTTCGTAATTGATGCATATGAAGGTTCCACGGAGACGCAGAGGCCAACTCGCCAGGTATGTTGTCAAATATTACCGCCGAGATGTTAGGTTGGGTTAGGTTAGGTTATATTACGTTATTGATGTATATAAATGTCCCACGGAGACGGAGAATCCAACTCGCCAGGAATGTTGTCAAATATTACCGCCGGAATGTTAGGTTGGGTTAGGTTAGGTTATATTACGTTATTGATGTATATAAATGTCCCACGGAGACGGAGAATCCAACTCGCCAGGAATGTTGTCAAATATTACCGCCGGAATGTTAGGTTGGGTTAGGTTAGGTTATATCACGTTATAGATGTATATAAAGGTCCCGCGGAGACGTAGAGGCCACAAACCAGGAATGTGATCAAATATTACCGCCGGGATGATAGGTTGGGTTAGGTTACGTTATATTACGTTATTGATGTATAGGAAGGTCCCACGGAGACGTAGATGCCAAATCGCCATGAATGTTTTCAAATATTACCGCCGAGACGTTAGGTTGGGTTAGGTTACGTTATATTACGTTATTGATGTATATAAAGGTCCCACGGTGACGGAGAAGCCAACTCGCCAGGAATGTCTTCAAATATTACCGCCGAGATGTTAGGTTGGGTTAGGTTAGGTTATATTTCATTATTGATGTATATGAAGGTTCCACGGAGATGTAGAGGCCAACTCGCCAGGTATGTTGTCAAATATTACCGCCGAGGTGTAAGGTTGGGTTAGGTTAGGTTATATTACGTTATTGATGTATATAAATGTCCCACCGAGACGGAGAAGCCAACTCGCCAGGAATGTTGTCGAATACTACCGCCGAAATGTTAGGTTGGGTTAGGTTAGGCTATATTACGTTATTGATGTATATGAAGGTCCCACGGAGGCGAAGATGCCAAATCGTCATGAATGTCTTCAAATATTACCGCCGAGACGTTAGGTTGGGTTAGGTTAGGTTATATTACGTTATTGATGTATATAAAGGACCCACGGAGACGTAGATGCCAAATCGCCATGAATGTTTTCAAATATTACCGCCGAGACGTTAGGTTGGGTTAGGTTAGGTTATATTACGTTATTGATGTATATAAAGGTCCCACGGAGACGTAGAGCCCAACTCGCCAAGTATGTTTTCAAATATTACCGCCGAGATGTTAGGTTGGGTTAGGTTACGTTATATTTCGTTATTGATGTATATTAAGGTTCCACGGAGACGCAGAGGCCAACTCGCCAGGTATGTTGTCAAATATTACCGCCGAGAGGTTAGGTTGGGTTAGGTTAGGTTATATTACGTTATGGATGTCTATAAAGATCCCACGGAGACGGAGAAACCAACTCGACAGGAATGTTGTCGAATATTACTGCCGAAATGTTAGGTTGGGTTAGGTTAGTTTATATTACTTTATTGATGTATATAAAGGTCCCACGGAGACGTAGAGTCCAACTCGCCAGGTATGTTTTCAAATATTACCGCCGAGATGTTAGGTTGGGTTAGGTTACGTTATATTACGTTATTGATGTTTATGAAGGTCAAACGGAGACGTAGAGGCCAACTCGTCAGGAATGATGTCAAATATTACCGCCGAAATGTTAGGTTGGGTTAGGTTAGGCTATATTACGTTATTGATGTATATGAAGGTCCCACGGAGACGGAGAAGCCAACTCGCCAGGAATGTTGTCAAATATTACCGCCGAAATGTTAGGTTGGGTTAGGTTAGGCTATATTACGTTATTGATGTATATGAAGGTCCCACGGAGACGGAGAAGCCAACTCGCCAGGAATGTCTTCAAATATTACCGCCGAGATGTTAGGTTGGGTTAGGTTAGGTTATATTTCATTATTGATGTATATGAAGGTTCCACGGAGATGTAGAGGCCAACTCGCCAGGTATGTTGTCAAATATTACCGCCGAGATGTAAGGTTGGGTTAGGTTAGGTTATATTACTTTATTGATGTATATAAATGTCCCACGGAGACGGAGAAGCCAACTCGCCAGGAATGTTGTCAAATATTACCGCCGATATGTTAGGTTGGGTTAGGTTAGGCTATAATACGTTATTGATGTATATGAAGGTCCCACGGAGACGTAGATGCCAACTCGCCATGAATGTTTTCAAATATTACCGCCGAGATGTTAGGTTCGGTTAGGTTAGGTTATATTACGTTATGGATGTCTATAAAGATCCCACGGAGACGGAGAAACCAACTCGACAGGAATGTTGTCGAATATTACCGCCGAAATGTTAGGTTGGGTTAGGTTAGTTTATATTACTTTATTGATGTATATAAAGGTCCCACGGAGACGTACAGTCCAACTCGCCAGGTATGTTTTCAAATATTACCGCCGAGATGTTAGGTTGGGTTAGGTTACGTTATATTACGTTATTGATGTTTATGAAGGTCAAACGGAGACGTAGAGGCCAACTCGTCAGGAATGATGTCAAATATTACCGCCGAAATGTTAGGTTGGGTTAGGTTAGGCTATATTACGTTATTGATGTATATGAAGGTCCCACGGAGACGGAGAAGCCAACTCGCCAGGAATGTTGTCAAATATTACCGCCGAAATGTTAGGTTGGGTTAGGTTAGGCTATATTACGTTATTGATGTATATGAAGGTCCCACGGAGACGTAGATGCCAAATCGCCATGAATGTTTTCAAATATTACCGCCGAGACGTTAGGTTGGGTTAGGTTAGGCTATATTACGTTATTGATGTATATGAAGGTCCCACGGAGACGTAGAGGCCCACTCGCCAGGAATGTTGTAAAATAATACCGCCGAGACGTTAGGTTGGGTTAGGTTAGGCTATATTACGTTATTGATGTATATGAAGGTCCCACGGAGACGTAGATGCAAAATCGCCATGAATGTTTTCAAATATTACCGCCGAGACGTTAGGTTGGGTTAGGTTAGGTTATATTACGTTATTGATGTATATAAAGGTCCCACGGTGACGGAGAATCCAACTCGCCAGGAATGTCTTCAAATATTACCGCCGAGATGTTAGGTTGGGTTAGGTTAGGTTATATTTCATTATTGATGTATATGAAGGATCCACGGAGATATAGAGGCCAACTCGTCAGGTATGTTGTCAAACATTACCGCCGAGATGTTAGGTTGGGTTAGGTTAGGTTATATTATGTTATTGATGTATATAAATATCCCACGGAGACGGAGAATCCAACTCGCCAGGAATGTTGTCAAATATTACCGCCGGAATGTTAGGTTGGGTTAGGTTAGGCTATATTACGTTACTGATGTATATGAAGGTCCCACGGAGACGTAGATGCCAACTCGCCAGGAATCTTTTCAAATATTACCGCCGAGATGTTAGGTTGGGTTAGGTTAGGTTATATCACGTTATAGATGTATATAAAGGTCCCGCGGAGACGTAGAGGCCACAAACCAGGAATGTGATCAAATATTACCGCCGGGATGATAGGTTGGGTTAGGTTACGTTATATTACGTTATTGACGTATATAAATGTCCCACGGAGACGGAGAAGCCAACTCGCCAGGAATGTTGTCAAATACTACCGCCGAAATGTTAGGTTGGGTTACGTTAGGCTATATTACGTTATTGATGTGTATGAAGGTCCCACGGAGACGAAGATGCCAAATCGCCATGAATGTTTTCAAATATTACCGCCGAGACGTTAGGTTGGGTTAGGTTAGGTTATATTACGTTATTGATGTATATAAAGGTCCCACGGAGACGTAGATGCCAAATCGCGATGAATGTTTTCAAATATTACCGCCGAACGTTAGTTTGGGTTAGGTTAGGCTATATTACGTTATTGATGTATATGAAGGTCCCACGCAGACGTAGATGCCAAATCGCCATGAATGTTTTCAAATATTACCGCCGGGACGTTAGGTTGGGTTAGGTTAGGCTATATTACGTTATTGATGTATATGAAGGTCCCACGGTGACGGAGAAGCCAACTCGCCAGGAATGTCTTCAAATATTACCGCCGAGATGTTAGGTTGGGTTAGGTTAGGTTATATTTCATTATTGATGTATATGAAGGTTCCACGGAGATGTAGAGGCCAACTCGCCAGGTATGTTGTCAAATATTACCGCCGAGATGTAAGGTTGGGTTAGGTTAGGTTATATTACGTTATTGATGTATATAAATGTCCCACCGAGACGGAGAAGCCAACTCGCCAGGAATGTGATCAAATATTACCGCCGGGATGATAGGTTGGGTTAGGTTACGTTATATTACGTTATTGACGTATATAAATGTCCCACGGAGACGGAGAAGCCAACTCGCCAGGAATGTTGTCAAATACTACCGCCGAAATGTTAGGTTGGGTTACGTTAGGCTATATTACGTTATTGATGTATATGAAGGTCCCACGGAGACGAAGATGCCAAATCGCCATGAATGTTTTCAAATATTACCGCCGAGACGTTAGGTTGGGTTAGGTTAGGTTATATTACGTTATTGATGTATATAAAGGTCCCACGGAGACGTAGATGCCAAATCGCGATGAATGTTTTCAAATATTACCGCCGAACGTTAGTTTGGGTTAGGTTAGGCTATATTACGTTATTGATGTATATGAAGGTCCCACGGAGACGTAGATGCCAAATCGCCATGAATGTTTTCAAATATTACCGCCGGGACGTTAGGTTGGGTTAGGTTAGGCTATATTACGTTATTGATGTATATGAAGGTCCCACGGTGACGGAGAAGCCAACTCGCCAGGAATGTCTTCAAATATTACCGCCGAGATGTTAGGTTGGGTTAGGTTAGGTTATATTTCATTATTGATGTATATGAAGGTTCCACGGAGATGTAGAGGCCAACTCGCCAGGTATGTTGTCAAATATTACCGCCGAGATGTAAGGTTGGGTTAGGTTAGGTTATATTACGTTATTGATGTATATAAATGTCCCACCGAGACGGAGAAGCCAACTCGCCAGGAATGTTGTCGAATACTACCGCCGAAATGTTAGGTTGGGTTAGGTTAGGCTATATTACGTTATTGATGTATATGAAGGTCCCACGGAGACGAAGATGCCAAATCGCCATGAATGTTTTCAAATATTACCGCCGAGACGTTAGGTTGGGTTAGGTTAGGTTATATTACGTTATTGATGTATATAAAGGACCCACGGAGACGTAGATGCCAAATCGCCATGATTGTTTTCAAATATTACCGCCGAGACGTTAGGTTGGGTTAGGTTAGGCTATATTACGTTATTGATGTATATGAAGGTCCCACGGAGACGTAGATGCCAAATCGCCATGAATGTTTTCAAATACTACCGCCGAGTCGTTAGGTTGGGTTAGGTTAGGTTATGTTACGTTATTGATGTATATAAAGGACCCACGGAGACGTAGATGCCAAATCGCCATGAATGTTTTCAAATATTACCGCCGAGACGTTAGGTTGGGTTAGGTTAGGTTATATTACGTTATTGATGTATATAAAGGTCCCACGGAGACGTAGAGCCCAACTCGCCAAGTATGTTTTCAAATATTACCGCCGAGATGTTAGGTTGGGTTAGGTTAGGTTATATTACTTTATTGATGTATATAAAGGTCCCACGGAGACGTCGAGGCCAACTCGCCAGGAATGTTTTCAAATATTACCGCCGAGATGTTAGGTTGGGTTAGGTTAGGTTATATTACGTTATTGATGTATATAAATGTCCCACGGAGACGGAGAAGCCAACTCGCCAGGAATGTTGTCAAATATTACCGCCGATATGTTAGGTTGGGTTAGGTTAGGCTATATTACGTTATTGATGTATATGAAGGTCCCACGGAGACGTAGATGCCAACTCGCCATGAATGTTTTCAAATATTACCGCCGAGATGTTAGGTTCGGTTAGGTTAGGTTATATTACGTTATGGATGTCTATAAAGATCCCACGGAGACGGAGAAACCAACTCGACAGGAATGTTGTCGAATATTACCGCCGAAATGTTAGGTTGGGTTAGGTTAGTTTATATTACTTTATTGATGTATATAAAGGTCCCACGGAGACGTACAGTCCAACTCGCCAGGTATGTTTTCAAATATTACCGCCGAGATGTTAGGTTGGGTTAGGTTACGTTATATTACGTTATTGATGTTTATGAAGGTCAAACGGAGACGTAGAGGCCAACTCGTCAGGAATGATGTCAAATATTACCGCCGAAATGTTAGGTTGGGTTAGGTTAGGCTATATTACGTTATTGATGTATATGAAGGTCCCACGGAGACGGAGAAGCCAACTCGCCAGGAATGTTGTCAAATATTACCGCCGAAATGTTAGGTTGGGTTAGGTTAGGCTATATTACGTTATTGATGTATATGAAGGTCCCACGGAGACGTAGATGCCAAATCGCCATGAATGTTTTCAAATATTACCGCCGAGACGTTAGGTTGGGTTAGGTTAGGCTATATTACGTTATTGATGTATATGAAGGTCCCACGGAGACGTAGAGGCCCACTCGCCAGGAATGTTGTAAAATAATACCGCCGAGACGTTAGGTTGGGTTAGGTTAGGCTATATTACGTTATTGATGTATATGAAGGTCCCACGGAGACGTAGATGCAAAATCGCCATGAATGTTTTCAAATATTACCGCCGAGACGTTAGGTTGGGTTAGGTTAGGTTATATTACGTTATTGATGTATATAAAGGTCCCACGGTGACGGAGAATCCAACTCGCCAGGAATGTCTTCAAATATTACCGCCGAGATGTTAGGTTGGGTTAGGTTAGGTTATATTTCATTATTGATGTATATGAAGGATCCACGGAGATATAGAGGCCAACTCGTCAGGTATGTTGTCAAATATTACCGCCGAGATGTTAGGTTGGGTTAGGTTAGGTTATATTACGTTATAGATGTATATAAATGTCCCACGGAGACGTAGATGCCAAATTGCCATGAATGTTTTCAAATATTACCGCCGAAATGTTAGGTTGGGTTAGGTTAGGCTATATTACGTTATTGATGTATATGATGGACCCACGGAGACGTAGATGCCAACTCGCCAGGAATGTTTTCAAATATTACCGCCTAGATGTTAGGTTGGGTTAAGTTAGGTTATATTTCGTAATTGATGCATATGAAGGTTCCACGGAGACGCAGAGTCCAACTCGCCAGGTATGTTGTCAAATATTACCGCCGAGATGTTAGGTTGGGTTAGGTTAGGTTATATTATGTTATTGATGTATATAAATATCCCACGAGACGGAGAATCCAACTCGCCAGGAATGTTGTCAAATATTACCGCCGGAATGTTAGGTTGGGTTAGGTTAGGCTATATTACGTTATTGATGTATATGAAGGTCCCACGGAGACGTAGATGCCAACTCGCCAGGAATCTTTTCAAATATTACCGCCGAGATGTTAGGTTGGGTTAGGTTAGGTTATATCACGTTATAGATGTATATAAAGGTCCCGCGGAGACGTAGAGGCCACAAACCAGGAATGTGATCAAATATTACCGCCGGGATGATAGGTTGGGTTAGGTTACGTTATATTACGTTATTGACGTATATAAATGTCCCACGGAGACGGAGAAGCCAACTCGCCAGGAATGTTGTCAAATACTACCGCCGAAATGTTAGGTTGGGTGACCTTAGGCTATATTACGTTATTGATGTATATGAAGGTCCCACGGAGACGAAGATGCCAAATCGCCATGAATGTTTTCAAATATTACCGCCGAGACGTTAGGTTGGGTTAGGTTAGGTTATATTACGTTATGGATGTCTATAAAGATCCCACGGAGACGGAGAAACCAACTCGACAGGAATGTTGTCGAATATTACCGCCGAAATGTTAGGTTGGGTTAGGTTAGTTTATATTACTTTATTGATGTATATAAAGGTCCCACGGAGACGTACAGTCCAACTCGCCAGGTATGTTTTCAAATATTACCGCCGAGATGTTAGGTTGGGTTAGGTTACGTTATATTACGTTATTGATGTTTATGAAGGTCAAACGGAGACGTAGAGGCCAACTCGTCAGGAATGATGTCAAATATTACCGCCGAAATGTTAGGTTGGGTTAGGTTAGGCTATATTACGTTATTGATGTATATGAAGGTCCCACGGAGACGGAGAAGCCAACTCGCCAGGAATGTTGTCAAATATTACCGCCGAAATGTTAGGTTGGGTTAGGTTAGGCTATATTACGTTATTGACGTATATGAAGGTCCCACGGAGACGTAGATGCCAAATCGCCATGAATGTTTTCAAATATTACCGCCGAGACGTTAGGTTGGGTTAGGTTAGGCTATATTACGTTATTGATGTATATGAAGGTCCCACGGAGACGTAGAGGCCCACTCGCCAGGAATGTTGTAAAATAATACCGCCGAGACGTTAGGTTGGATTAGGTTAGGCTATATTACGTTATTGATGTATATGAAGGTCCCACGGAGACGTAGATGCAAAATCGCCATGAATGTTTTCAAATATTACCGCCGAGACGTTAGGTTGGGTTAGGTTAGGTTATATTACGTTATTGATGTATATAAAGGTCCCACGGTGACGGAGAATCCAACTCGCCAGGAATGTCTTCAAATATTACCGCCGAGATGTTAGGTTGGGTTAGGTTAGGTTATATTTCATTATTGATGTATATGAAGGATCCACGGAGATATAGAGGCCAACTCGTCAGGTATGTTGTCAAATATTACCGCCGAGATGTTAGGTTGGGTTAGGTTAGGTTATATTACGTTATAGATGTATATAAATGTCCCACGGAGACGTAGATGCCAAATTGCCATGAATGTTTTCAAATATTACCGCCGAAATGTTAGGTTGGGTTAGGTTAGGCTATATTACGTTATTGATGTATATGATGGACCCACGGAGACGTAGATGCCAACTCGCCAGGAATGTTTTCAAATATTACCGCCTAGATGTTAGGTTGGGTTAAGTTAGGTTATATTTCGTAATTGATGCATATGAAGGTTCCACGGAGACGCAGAGTCCAACTCGCCAGGTATGTTGTCAAATATTACCGCCGAGATGTTAGGTTGGGTTAGGTTAGGTTATATTATGTTATTGATGTATATAAATATCCCACGAGACGGAGAATCCAACTCGCCAGGAATGTTGTCAAATATTACCGCCGGAATGTTAGGTTGGGTTAGGTTAGGCTATATTACGTTATTGATGTATATGAAGGTCCCACGGAGACGTAGATGCCAACTCGCCAGGAATCTTTTCAAATATTACCGCCGAGATGTTAGGTTGGGTTAGGTTAGGTTATATCACGTTATAGATGTATATAAAGGTCCCGCGGAGACGTAGAGGCCACAAACCAGGAATGTGATCAAATATTACCGCCGGGATGATAGGTTGGGTTAGGTTACGTTATATTACGTTATTGACGTATATAAATGTCCCACGGAGACGGAGAAGCCAAATCGCCAGGAATGTTGTCAAATACTACCGCCGAAATGTTAGGTTGGGTGACCTTAGGCTATATTACGTTATTGATGTATATGAAGGTCCCACGGAGACGAAGATGCCAAATCGCCATGAATGTTTTCAAATATTACCGCCGAGACGTTAGGTTGGGTTAGGTTAGATTATATTACGTTATTGATGTATATAAAGGTCCCACGGAGACGTAGATGCCAAATCGCGATGAATGATTTCAAATATTACCGCCGAGCGTTAGTTTGGGTTAGGTTAGGCTATATTACGTTATTGATGTATATGAAGGTCCCACGGAGACGTAGATGCCAAATCATCATGAATGTTTTCAAATATTACCGCCGGGACGTTAGGTTGGGTTAGGTTAGGCTATATTACGTTATTGATGTATATGAAGGTCCCACGGTGACGGAGAAGCCAACTCGCCAGGAATGTCTTCAAATACTACCGCCGAGTCGTTAGGTTGGGTTAGGTTAGGTTATGTTACGTTATTGATGTATATAAAGGACCCACGGAGACGTAGATGCCAACTCGCCAGGAATGTTTTCAAATATTACCGCCGAGATGTTAGGTTGGGTTAGGTTAGGTTATATTACGTTATAGATGTATATAAATGTCCCACGGAGACGTAGATGCCAACTCGCCATGAATGTTTTCAAATATTACCGCGGAGATGTTAGGTTGGGTTAGGTTAGTTTATGTTACGTTATGGACGTCTATAAAGATCCCACGGAGACGGAGAAACCAACTCGACAGGAATGTTGTCTAATATTACCGCCGAAATGTTAGGTTGGGTTAGGTTAGTTTATATTACTTTATTGATGTATATAAATGTCCCACGGAGACGTAGAGTCCAACTCGCCAGGTATGTTTTCAAATATTACCGCCGAAATGTTAGGTTGGGTTAGGTTAGGTTATATTACGTTATTGATGTATATAACGGTCCCACGGAGACATAGAGGCCAACTCGCCAGGAATGTTGTCAAATATTACCGCCGAGATGATAGGCTGGGTTAGGTTAGGTTATATTACGTTATGGATGTCTATAAAGGTCCCACGGTGACGTAGAGTCCGACTCGTAAGGAATGTTTTCAAATATTACCGCCGAGATGTTAGGTTGGGTTAGGTTAGGCTATATTACGTTATTGATGTATATGAAGGTCCCACGGAGACGGAGAAGCCAACTCGCCAGGAATGTTGTCAAATATTACCGCCGAAATGCTAGGTTGGGTTAGGTTAGGCTATATTACGTTATTGATGTATATGAAGGTCCCACGGAGACGTAGATGCCAAATCGCCATGATTGTTTTCAAATATTACCGCCGAGACGTTAGGTTGGGTTAGGTTAGGTTATATTTCATTATTGATGTATATGAAGGTTCCACGGAGATGTAGAGGCCAACTCTCCAGGTATGTTGTCAAATATTACCGCCGAAATGCTACGTTGGGTTAGGTTAGGCTATATTACGTTATTGATGTATATGAAGGTCCACGGAGACGTAGATGCCAAATCGCCATGATTGTTTTCAAATATTACCGCGGAGACGTTAGGTTGGGTTAGGTTAGGCTATATTACGTTGTTGATGTATATGAAGGTCCCACGGAGACGTAGATGCCAAATCGCCATGAATGTTTTCAAATACTACCGCCGAGTCGTTAGGTTGGGTTAGGTTAGGTTATAGTACGTTATAGATGTATATAAAGGTCCCACGGAGACATAGAGGCCAACTCGCCAGGAATGTTGTCAAATATTACCGCCGAGATGTTAGGTTGGGTTAGGTTACGTTATATTTCGTTATTTATGTATAAAAAGATCCCACGGAGACGGAGAAGCCAACTCGACAGGAATGTTGTCTAATATTACCGCCGAAATGTTAGGTTGGGTTAGGTTAGTTTATATTACTTTATTGATGTATATAAAGGTCCCACGGAGACGTAGAGTCCAACTCGCCAGGTACGTTTTCAAATATTACCGCCGAAATGTTAGGTTGGGTTAGGTTAGGTTATATTACGTTATAGATGTATAGAAAGGTCCCACGGAGACATAGAGGCCAACTCGCCAGGAATGTTGTCAAATATTACCGCCGAGATGATAGGCTGGGTTAGGTTAGGTTATATTACGTTATGGATGTCTATAAAGGTCCCACGGTGACGTAGAGTCCGACTCGCAAGGAATGTTTTCAAATATTACCGCCGAGATGTTAGGTTGGGTCAGGTTAGGCTATATTACGTTATTGATGTATATCAAGGTCCCACGGAGACGGAGAAGCCAACTCGCCAGGAATGTTGTCAAATATTACCGCCGAAATGTTAGGTTGGGTTAGGTTAGGCTATATTACGTTATTGATGTATATGAAGGTCCCACGGAGACGTAGATGCCAAATCGCCATCATTGTTTTCAAATATTACCGCCGAGATGTTAGGTTGGGTTAGGTTAGGTTATATTACGTTATGGATGTCTATAAGGGTCCCACGGTGACGTAGAGGCCACCTCGCCAGGAATGTTTTCAAATATTACCGCCGAGATGTTAGGTTGGGTTAAGTTACGTTATATTACGTTATTGATGTTTATGAAGGTCAAACGGAGACGTAGAGGCCAACTCGTCAGGAATGATGTCAAATATTACCGCCGAAATGTTAGGTTGGGTTAGGTTAGGCTATATTACGTTATTGATGTATATGAAGGTCACACGCAGACGTAGATGCCAAATCGCCATGAATGTTTTCAAATATTACCGCCGAGACGTTAGGTTGGGTTAGGTTAGGTTATATTACGTTATTGATGTATATAAAGGTCCCACGGAGACGTAGAGGCCAACTCGCCAGGTATGTTTTCAAATATTACCGCCGAGATGTTAGGTTGGGTTAGGTTAGGTTATATTTCGTTATTGATGTATATGAAGGTTCCACGGAGACGGAGAAACCAACTCGACAGGAATGTTGTCGAATATTACCGCCGAAATGTTAGGTTGGGTTAGGTTAGTTTATATTACTTTATTGATGTATATAAAGGTCCCACGGAGACGTAGAGTCCAACTCGCCAGGTATGTTTTCAAATATTACCGCCGAGATGTTAGGTTGGGTTAGGTTACGTTATATTACGTTATTGATGTTTATGAAGGTCAAACGGAGACGTAGAGGCCAACTCGTCAGGAATGATTTCAAATATTACCGCCGAAATGTTAGGTTGGGTTAGGTTAGGCTATATTACGTTATTGATGTATATGAAGGTCCCACGGAGACGGAGAAGTCAACTCGCCAGGAATGTTGTCAAATATTACCGCCGAAATGTTAGGTTGGGTTAGGTTAGGCTATATTACGTTATTGATGTATATGAAGGTCCCACGGAGACGGAGAAGCCAACTCGCCAGGAATGTCTTCAAATATTACCGCCGAGATGTTAGGTTGGGTTAGGTTAGGTTATATTTCATTATTGATGTATATGAAGGTTCCACGGAGATGTAGAGGCCAACTCGCCAGGTATGTTGTCAAATATTACCGCCGAGATGTTAGGTTGGGTTAGGTTAGGTTATATTTCATTATTGATGTATATGAAGGTTCCACGGAGATGTAGAGGCCAACTCGCCAGGTATGTTGTCAAATATTACCGCCGAGATGTAAGGTTGGGTTAGGTTAGGTTATATTACGTTATTGATGTATATAAATGTCCCACGGAGACGGAGAAGCCAACTCGCCAGGAATGTTTTCAAATATTACCGCCGAGACGTTAGGTTGGGTTAGGTTAGGTTATATTACGTTATTGATGTATATAAAGGTCCCACGGTGACGGAGAAGCCAACTCGCCAGGAATGTCTTCAAATATTACCGCCGAGATGTTAGGTTGGGTTAGGTTAGGTTATATTTCATTATTGATGTATATGAAGGTTCCACGGAGATGTAGAGGCCAACTCGCCAGGTATGTTGTCAAATATTACCGCCGAGATGTAAGGTTGGGTTAGGTTAGGTTATATTACGTTATTGATGTATATAAATGTCCCACCGAGACGGAGAAGAGAACTCGCCAGGAATGTTGTCAAATACTACCGCCGAAATGTTAGGTTGGGTTAGGTTAGGCTATATTACGTTATTGATGTATATGAAGGTCCCACGGAGACGTAGATGCCAACTCGCCAGGAATGTTTTCAAATATTACCGCCTAGATGTTAGGTTGGGTTAGGTTAGGTTATATTTCGTAATTGATGCATATGAAGGTTCCACGGAGACGCAGAGGCCAACTCGCCAGGTATGTTGTCAAATATTACCGCCGAGATGTTAGGTTGGGTTAGGTTAGGTTATATTACGTTATTGATGTATATAAATGTCCCACGGAGACGGAGAATCCAACTCGCCAGGAATGTTGTCAAATATTACCGCCGGAATGTTAGGTTGGGTTAGGTTAGGTTATATTACGTTATTGATGTATATAAATGTCCCACGGAGACGGAGAATCCAACTCGCCAGGAATGTTGTCAAATATTACCGCCGAGATGTTAGGTTGGGTTAGGTTAGGTTATATTTCATTATTGATGTATATGAAGGTTCCACGGAGACGTAGAGGCCAACTCGCCAGGTATGTTGTCAAATATTACCGCCGAGATGTAAGGTTGGGTTAGGTTATGTTATATTACGTTATTGATGTATATAAATGTCCCACCGAGACGGAGAAGCCAACTCGCCAGGAATGTTGTCGAATACTACCGCCGAAATGTTAGGTTGGGTTAGGTTAGGCTATATTACGTTATTGATGTATATGAAGGTCCCACGGAGACGAAGATGCCAAATCGCCATGAATGTTTTCAAATATTACCGCCGAGACGTTAGGTTGGGTTAGGTTAGGTTATATTACGTTATTGATGTATATAAAGGACCCACGGAGACGTAGATGCCAAATCGCCATGAATGTTTTCAAATATTACCTCCGAGACGTTAGGCTGGGTTAGGTTAGGTTATATTACGTTATTGATGTATATAAATATCCCACGAGACGGAGAATCCAACTCGCCAGGAATGTTGTCAAATATTACCGCCGGAATGTTAGGTTGGGTTAGGTTAGGCTATATTACGTTATTGATGTATATGAAGGTCCCACGGAGACGTAGATGCCAACTCGCCAGGAATCTTTTCAAATATTACCGCCGAGATGTTAGGTTGGGTTAGGTTAGGTTATATCACGTTATAGATGTATATAAAGGTCCCGCGGAGACGTAGAGGCCACAAACCAGGAATGTGATCAAATATTACCGCCGGGATGATAGGTTGGGTTAGGTTACGTTATATTACGTTATTGACGTATATAAATGTCCCACGGAGACGGAGAAGCCAACTCGCCAGGAATGTTGTCAAATACTACCGCCGAAATGTTAGGTTGGGTGACGTTAGGCTATATTACGTTATTGATGTATATGAAGGTCCCACGGAGACGAAGATGCCAAATCGCCATGAATGTTTTCAAATATTACCGCCGAGACGTTAGGTTGGGTTAGGTTAGGTTATATTACGTTATTGATGTATATAAAGGTCCCACGGAGACGTAGATGCCAAATCGCGATGAATGTTTTCAAATATTACCGCCGAACGTTAGTTTGGGTTAGGTTAGGCTATATTACGTTATTGATGTATATGAAGGTCCCACGGAGACGTAGATGCCAAATCATCATGAATGTTTTCAAATATTACCGCCGGGACGTTAGGTTGGGTTAGGTTAGGCTATATTACGTTATTGATGTATATGAAGGTCCCACGGTGACGGAGAAGCCAACTCGCCAGGAATGTCTTCAAATATTACCGCCGAGATGCTAGGTTGGGTTAGGTTAGGCTATATTACGCTATTGATGTATATAAAGGACCCACGGAGACGTAGATGCCAACTCGCCAGGAATGTTTTCAAATATTACCGCCGAGATGTTAGGTTGGGTTAGGTTAGGTTATATTACGTTATAGATGTATATAAATGTCCCACGGAGACGTAGATGCCAACTCGCCATGAATGTTTTCAAATATTACCGCGGAGATGTTAGGTTGGGTTAGGTTAGTTTATGTTACGTTATGGACGTCTATAAAGATCCCACGGAGACGGAGAAACCAACTCGACAGGAATGTTGTCTAATATTACCGCCGAAATGTTAGGTTGGGTTAGGTTAGTTTATATTACTTTATTGATGTATATAAATGTCCCACGGAGACGTAGAGTCCAACTCGCCAGGTATGTTTTCAAATATTACCGCCGAAATGTTAGGTTGGGTTAGGTTAGGTTATATTACGTTATTGATGTATATAACGGTCCCACGGAGACATAGAGGCCAACTCGCCAGGAATGTTGTCAAATATTACCGCCGAGATGATAGGCTGGGTTAGGTTAGGTTATATTACGTTATGGATGTCTATAAAGGTCCCACGGTGACGTAGAGTCCGACTCGTAAGGAATGTTTTCAAATATTACCGCCGAGATGTTAGGTTGGGTTAGGTTAGGCTATATTACGTTATTGATGTATATGAAGGTCCCACGGAGACGGAGAAGCCAACTCGCCAGGAATGTTGTCAAATATTACCGCCGAAATGCTAGGTTGGGTTAGGTTAGGCTATATTACGTTATTGATGTATATGAAGGTCCCACGGAGACGTAGATGCCAAATCGCCATGATTGTTTTCAAATATTACCGCCGAGACGTTAGGTTGGGTTAGGTTAGGCTATATTACGTTATTGATGTATATAAAGGACCCACGGAGACGTAGATGCCAAATCGCCATGAATGTTTTCAAATATTACCGCCGAGACGTTAGGCTGGGTTAGGTTAGGTTATATTACGTTATTGATGTATATAAATATCCCACGAGACGGAGAATCCAACTCGCCAGGAATGTTGTCAAATATTACCGCCGGAATGTTAGGTTGGGTTAGGTTAGGCTATATTACGTTATTGATGTATATGAAGGTCCCACGGAGACGTAGATGCCAACTCGCCAGGAATCTTTTCAAATATTACCGCCGAGATGTTAGGTTGGGTTAGGTTAGGTTATATCACGTTATAGATGTATATAAAGGTCCCGCGGAGACGTAGAGGCCACAAACCAGGAATGTGATCAAATATTACCGCCGGGATGATAGGTTGGGTTAGGTTACGTTATATTACGTTATTGACGTATATAAATGTCCCACGGAGACGGAGAAGCCAACTCGCCAGGAATGTTGTCAAATACTACCGCCGAAATGTTAGGTTGGGTGACGTTAGGCTATATTACGTTATTGATGTATATGAAGGTCCCACGGAGACGAAGATGCCAAATCGCCATGAATGTTTTCAAATATTACCGCCGAGACGTTAGGTTGGGTTAGGTTAGGTTATATTACGTTATTGATGTATATAAAGGTCCCACGGAGACGTAGATGCCAAATCGCGATGAATGTTTTCAAATATTACCGCCGAACGTTAGTTTGGGTTAGGTTAGGCTATATTACGTTATTGATGTATATGAAGGTCCCACGGAGACGTAGATGCCAAATCATCATGAATGTTTTCAAATATTACCGCCGGGACGTTAGGTTGGGTTAGGTTAGGCTATATTACGTTATTGATGTATATGAAGGTCCCACGGTGACGGAGAAGCCAACTCGCCAGGAATGTCTTCAAATATTACCGCCGAGATGCTAGGTTGGGTTAGGTTAGGCTATATTACGCTATTGATGTATATAAAGGACCCACGGAGACGTAGATGCCAACTCGCCAGGAATGTTTTCAAATATTACCGCCGAGATGTTAGGTTGGGTTAGGTTAGGTTATATTACGTTATAGATGTATATAAATGTCCCACGGAGACGTAGATGCCAACTCGCCATGAATGTTTTCAAATATTACCGCGGAGATGTTAGGTTGGGTTAGGTTAGTTTATGTTACGTTATGGACGTCTATAAAGATCCCACGGAGACGGAGAAACCAACTCGACAGGAATGTTGTCTAATATTACCGCCGAAATGTTAGGTTGGGTTAGGTTAGTTTATATTACTTTATTGATGTATATAAATGTCCCACGGAGACGTAGAGTCCAACTCGCCAGGTATGTTTTCAAATATTACCGCCGAAATGTTAGGTTGGGTTAGGTTAGGTTATATTACGTTATTGATGTATATAACGGTCCCACGGAGACATAGAGGCCAACTCGCCAGGAATGTTGTCAAATATTACCGCCGAGATGATAGGCTGGGTTAGGTTAGGTTATATTACGTTATGGATGTCTATAAAGGTCCCACGGTGACGTAGAGTCCGACTCGTAAGGAATGTTTTCAAATATTACCGCCGAGATGTTAGGTTGGGTTAGGTTAGGCTATATTACGTTATTGATGTATATGAAGGTCCCACGGAGACGGAGAAGCCAACTCGCCAGGAATGTTGTCAAATATTACCGCCGAAATGCTAGGTTGGGTTAGGTTAGGCTATATTACGTTATTGATGTATATGAAGGTCCCACGGAGACGTAGATGCCAAATCGCCATGATTGTTTTCAAATATTACCGCCGAGACGTTAGGTTGGGTTAGGTTAGGCTATATTACGTTATTGATGTATATGAAGGTCCCACGGAGACGTAGATGCCAAATCGCCATGAATGTTTTCAAATACTACCGCCGAGTCGTTGGGTTGGGTTAGGTTAGGTTATATTACGTTATAGATGTATATAAAGGTCCCACGGAGACATAGAGGCCAACTCGTCAGGAATGTTGTCAAATATTACCGCCGAGATGTTAGGCTGGGTTAGGTTACGTTATATTTCGTTATTGATGTATATGAAGGTTCCACGGAGACGCAGAGGCCAACTCGCCAGGTATGTTGTCAAATATTGCCGCCGAGATGTTAGGTTGGGTTAGGTTAGGTTATATTACGTTATGGATGTCTATAAATATCCCACGGAGACGGAGAAACCAACTCGACAGGAATGTTGTCGAATATTACCGCCGAAATGTTAGGTTGGGTTAGGTTAGTTTATATTACTTTATTGATGTATATAAAGGTCCCACGGAGACGTAGAGTCCAACTCGCCAGGTATGTTTTCAAATATTACCGCCGAGATGTTAGGTTGGGTTAGGTTACGTTATATTACGTTATTGATGTTTATGAAGGTCAAACGGAGACGTAGAGGCCAACTCGTCAGGAATGATGTCAAATATTACCGCCGAAATGTTAGGTTGGGTTAGGTTAGGCTATATTACGTTATTGATGTATATGAAGGTCCCACGGAGACGGAGAAGCCAACTCGCCAGGAATGTTGTCAAATATTACCGCCGAAATGTTAGGTTGGGTTAGGTTAGGCTATATTACGTTATTGATGTATATGAAGGTCCCACGGAGACGGAGAAGCCAACTCGCCAGGAATGTCTTCAAATATTACCGCCGAGATGTTAGGTTGGGTTAGGTTAGGTTATATTTCATTATTGATGTATATGAAGGTTCCACGGAGATGTAGAGGCCAACTCGCCAGGTATGTTGTCAAATATTACCGCCGAGATGTTAGGTTGGGTTAGGTTAGGTTATATTTCATTATTGATGTATATGAAGGTTCCACGGAGATGTAGAGGCCAACTCGCCAGGTATGTCTTCAAATATTACCGCCGAGATGTTAGGTTGGGTTAGGTTAGGTTATATTTCATTATTGATGTATATGAAGGTTCCACGGAGATGTAGAGGCCAACTCGCCAGGTATGTTGTCAAATATTACCGCCGAGATGTTAGGTTGGGTTAGGTTAGGTTATATTACGTTATTGATGTATATGAAGGTCCCACGGAGACGCAGAGGCCAACTCGCCAGGTATGTTGTCAAATATTACCGCCGAGATGTTAGGTTGGGTTAGGTTAGGTTATATTACGTTATGGATGTCTATAAATATCCCACGGAGACGGAGAAACCAACTCGACAGGAATGTTGTCGAATATTACCGCCGAAATGTTAGGTTGGGTTAGGTTAGTTTATATTACTTTATTGATGTATATAAAGGTCCCACGGAGACGTAGAGTCCAACTCGCCAGGTATGTTTTCAAATATTACCGCCGAGATGTTAGGTTGGGTTAGGTTACGTTATATTACGTTATTGATGTTTATGAAGGTCAAACGGAGACGTAGAGGCCAACTCGTCAGGAATGATGTCAAATATTACCGCCGAAATGTTAGGTTGGGTTAGGTTAGGCTATATTACGTTATTGATGTATATGAAGGTCCCACGGAGACGGAGAAGCCAACTCGCCAGGAATGTTGTCAAATATTACCGCCGAAATGTTAGGTTGGGTTAGGTTAGGCTATATTACGTTATTGATGTATATGAAGGTCCCACGGAGACGGAGAAGCCAACTCGCCAGGAATGTCTTCAAATATTACCGCCGAGATGTTAGGTTGGGTTAGGTTAGGTTATATTTCATTATTGATGTATATGAAGGTTCCACGGAGATGTAGAGGCCAACTCGCCAGGTATGTTGTCAAATATTACCGCCGAGATGTTAGGTTGGGTTAGGTTAGGTTATATTTCATTATTGATGTATATGAAGGTTCCACGGAGATGTAGAGGCCAACTCGCCAGGTATGTCTTCAAATATTACCGCCGAGATGTTAGGTTGGGTTAGGTTAGGTTATATTTCATTATTGATGTATATGAAGGTTCCACGGAGATGTAGAGGCCAACTCGCCAGGTATGTTGTCAAATATTACCGCCGAGATGTTAGGTTGGGTTAGGTTAGGTTATATTACGTTATTGATGTATATAAAGGTCCCACGGTGACGGAGAAGCCTACTCGCCAGGAATGTCTTCAAATATTACCGCCGAGATGTTAGGTTGGGTTAGGTTAGGTTATATTACGTTATTGATGTATATAAAGGTCCCACGGTGACGGAGAAGCCAACTCGCCAGGAATGTCTTCAAATATTACCGCCGAGATGTTAGGTTGGGTTAGGTTAGGTTATATTTCATTATTGATGTATATGAAGGTTCCACGGAGATGTAGAGGCCAACTCGCCAGGTATGTTGTCAAATATTACCGCCGAAATGCTAGGTTGGGTTAGGTTAGGCTATATTACGTTATTGATGTATATGAAGGTCCACGGAGACGTAGATGCCAAATCGCCATGATTGTTTTCAAATATTACCGCGGAGACGTTAGGTTGGGTTAGGTTAGGCTATATTACGTTGTTGATGTATATGAAGGTCCCACGGAGACGTAGATGCCAAATCGCCATGAATGTTTTCAAATACTACCGCCGAGTCGTTAGGTTGGGTTAGGTTAGGTTATAGTACGTTATAGATGTATATAAAGGTCCCACGGAGACATAGAGGCCAACTCGCCAGGAATGTTGTCAAATATTACCGCCGAGATGTTAGGTTGGGTTAGGTTACGTTATATTTCGTTATTGATGTATATGAAGGTTCCACGGAGATGTAGAGGCCAACTCGCCAGGTATGTTGTCAAATATTACCGCCGAGATGTTAGGTTGGGTTAGGTTACGTTATATTTCGTTATTGATGTATATGAAGGTTCCACGGAGATGTAGAGGCCAACTCGCCAGGTATGTTGTCAAATATTACCGCCGAGATGTAAGGTTGGGTTAGGTTAGGTTATATTACGTTATTGATGTATATAAATGTCCCACCGAGACGGAGAAGAGAACTCGCCAGGAATGTTGTCAAATACTACCGCCGAAATGTTAGGTTGGGTTAGGTTAGGCTATATTACGTTATTGATGTATATGAAGGTCCCACGGAGACGTAGATGCCAACTCGCCAGGAATGTTTTCAAATATTACCGCCTAGATGTTAGGTTGGGTTAGGTTAGGTTATATTTCGTAATTGATGCATATGAAGGTTCCACGGAGACGCAGAGGCCAACTCGCCAGGTATGTTGTCAAATATTACCGCCGAGATGTTAGGTTGGGTTAGGTTAGGTTATATTACGTTATTGATGTATATAAATGTCCCACGGAGACGGAGAATCCAACTCGCCAGGAATGTTGTCAAATATTACCGCCGGAATGTTAGGTTGGGTTAGGTTAGGTTATATTACGTTATTGATGTATATAAATGTCCCACGGAGACGGAGAATCCAACTCGCCAGGAATGTTGTCAAATATTACCGCCGAGATGTTAGGTTGGGTTAGGTTAGGTTATATTTCATTATTGATGTATATGAAGGTTCCACGGAGATGTAGAGGCCAACTCGCCAGGTATGTTGTCAAATATTACCGCCGAGATGTAAGGTTGGGTTAGGTTATGTTATATTACGTTATTGATGTATATAAATGTCCCACCGAGACGGAGAAGCCAACTCGCCAGGAATGTTGTCGAATACTACCGCCGAAATGTTAGGTTGGGTTAGGTTAGGCTATATTACGTTATTGATGTATATGAAGGTCCCACGGAGACGAAGATGCCAAATCGCCATGAATGTTTTCAAATATTACCGCCGAGACGTTAGGTTGGGTTAGGTTAGGTTATATTACGTTATTGATGTATATAAAGGACCCACGGAGACGTAGATGCCAAATCGCCATGAATGTTTTCAAATATTACCGCCGAGACGTTAGGCTGGGTTAGGTTAGGTTATATTACGTTATTGATGTATATAAAGGTCCCACGGAGACGTAGAGCCCAACTCGCCAAGTATGTTTTCAAATATTACCGCCGAAATGTTAGGTTGGGTTAGGTTAGGTTATATTACTTTATTGATGTATATAAAGGTCCCACGGAGACGTAGAGGCCATCTCGCCAGGAATGTTTTCAAATATTACCGCCGAGATGTTAGGTTGGGTTAGGTTAGGTTATATTACGTTATAGATGTATATAAATGTCCCACGGAGACGTAGATGCCAACTCGCCATGAATGTTTTCAAATATTACCGCGGAGATGTTAGGTTGGGTTAGGTTAGGTTATATTACGTTATGGACGTCTATAAAGATCCCACGGAGACGGAGAAACCAACTCGACAGGAATGTTGTCTAATATTACCGCCGAAATGTTAGGTTGGGTTAGGTTAGTTTATATTACTTTATTGATGTATATAAAGGTCCCACGGAGACGTAGAGTCCAACTCGCCAGGTATGTTTTCAAATATTACCGCCGAAATGTTAGGTTGGGTTAGGTTAGGTTATATTACGTTATAGATGTATATAAAGGTCCCACGGAGACATAGAGGCCAACTCGCCAGGAATGTTGTCAAATATTACCGCCGAGATGTTAGGTTGGGTTAGGTTAGGCTATATTACGTTATTGATGTATATGAAGGTCCCACGGAGACGGAGAAGCCAACTCGCCAGGAATGTTGTCAAATATTACCGCCGAAATGCTAGGTTGGGTTAGGTTAGGCTATATTACGTTATTGATGTATATGAAGGTCCCACGGAGACGTAGATGCCAAATCGCCATGATTGTTTTCAAATATTACCGCCGAGACGTTAGGTTGGGTTAGGTTAGGCTATATTACGTTATTGATGTATATGAAGGTCCCACGGAGACGGAGAAGCCAACTCGCCAGGAATGTTGTCAAATATTACCGCCGAAATGTTAGGTTGGGTTAGGTTAGGCTATATTACGTTATAGATGTATATGAAGGTCCCACGGAGACGTAGATGCCAAATCGCCATCATTGTTTTCAAATATTACCGCCGAGATGTTAGGTTGGGTTAGGTTAGGTTATATTACGTTATGGATGTCTATAAGGGTCCCACGGTGACGTAGAGGCCATCTCGCCAGGAATGTTTTCAAATATTACCGCCGAGATGTTAGGTTGGGTTAGGTTAGGTTATATTACGTTATTTATGTATAAAAAGATCCCACGGAGACGGAGAAGCGAACTCGCCAGGAATGTTTTCAAATATTACCGCCGAGATGTTAGGTTGGGTTAGGTTAGGTTATATTTCGTTATTGATGTATATGAAGGTTCCACGGAGACGGAGAAACCAACTCGACAGGAATGTTGTCGAATATTACCGCCGAAATGTTAGGTTGGGTTAGGTTAGTTTATATTACTTTATTGATGTATATAAAGGTCCCACGGAGACGTAGAGTCCAACTCGCCAGGTACGTTTTCAAATATTACCGCCGAGATGTTAGGTTGGGTTAGGTTACGTTATATTACGTTATTGATGTTTATGAAGGTCAAACGGAGACGTAGAGGCCAACTCGTCAGGAATGATGTCAAATATTACCGCCGAAATGTTAGGTTGGGTTAGGTTAGGCTATATTACGTTATTGATGTATATGAAGGTCCCACGGAGACGGAGAAGCCAACTCGCCAGGAATGTTGTCAAATATTACCGCCGAAATGTTAGGTTGGGTTAGGTTAGGCTATATTACGTTATTGATGTATATGAAGGTCCCACGGAGACGGAGAAGCCAACTCGCCAGGAATGTCTTCAAATATTACCGCCGAGATGTTAGGTTGGGTTAGGTTAGGTTATATTTCATTATTGATGTATATGAAGGTTCCACGGAGATGTAGAGGCCAACTCGCCAGGTATGTTGTCAAATATTACCGCCGAGATGTTAGGTTGGGTTAGGTTAGGTTATATTTCATTATTGATGTATATGAAGGTTCCACGGAGATGTAGAGGCCAACTCGCCAGGTATGTTGTCAAATATTACCGCCGAGATGTAAGGTTAGGTTAGGTTAGGTTATATTACGTTATTGATATATATAAATGTCCCACGGAGACGGAGAAGCCAACTCGCCAGGAATGTTTTCAAATATTACCGCCGAGACGTTAGGTTGGGTTAGGTTAGGTTATATTACGTTATTGATGTATATAAAGGTCCCACGGTGACGGAGAAGCCAACTCGCCAGGAATGTCTTCAAATATTACCGCCGAGATGTTAGGTTGGGTTAGGTTAGGTTATATTACGTTATTGATGTATATAAAGGACCCACGGAGACGCAGAGGCCAACTCGCCAGGTATGTTGTCAAATATTACCGCCGAGATGTTAGGTTGGGTTAGGTTAGGTTATATTACGTTATGGATGTCTATAAATATCCCACGGAGACGGAGAAACCAACTCGACAGGAATGTTGTCGAATATTACCGCCGAAATGTTAGGTTGGGTTAGGTTAGTTTATATTACTTTATTGATGTATATAAAGGTCCCACGGAGACGTAGAGTCCAACTCGCCAGGTATGTTTTCAAATATTACCGCCGAGATGTTAGGTTGGGTTAGGTTACGTTATATTACGTTATTGATGTTTATGAAGGTCAAACGGAGACGTAGAGGCCAACTCGTCAGGAATGATGTCAAATATTACCGCCGAAATGTTAGGTTGGGTTAGGTTAGGCTATATTACGTTATTGATGTATATGAAGGTCCCACGGAGACGGAGAAGCCAACTCGCCAGGAATGTTGTCAAATATTACCGCCGAAATGTTAGGTTGGGTTAGGTTAGGCTATATTACGTTATTGATGTATATGAAGGTCCCACGGAGACGGAGAAGCCAACTCGCCAGGAATGTCTTCAAATATTACCGCCGAGATGTTAGGTTGGGTTAGGTTAGGTTATATTTCATTATTGATGTATATGAAGGTTCCACGGAGATGTAGAGGCCAACTCGCCAGGTATGTTGTCAAATATTACCGCCGAGATGTTAGGTTGGGTTAGGTTAGGTTATATTTCATTATTGATGTATATGAAGGTTCCACGGAGATGTAGAGGCCAACTCGCCAGGTATGTCTTCAAATATTACCGCCGAGATGTTAGGTTGGGTTAGGTTAGGTTATATTTCATTATTGATGTATATGAAGGTTCCACGGAGATGTAGAGGCCAACTCGCCAGGTATGTTGTCAAATATTACCGCCGAGATGTTAGGTTGGGTTAGGTTAGGTTATATTACGTTATTGATGTATATGAAGGTCCCACGGAGACGCAGAGGCCAACTCGCCAGGTATGTTGTCAAATATTACCGCCGAGATGTTAGGTTGGGTTAGGTTAGGTTATATTACGTTATGGATGTCTATAAATATCCCACGGAGACGGAGAAACCAACTCGACAGGAATGTTGTCGAATATTACCGCCGAAATGTTAGGTTGGGTTAGGTTAGTTTATATTACTTTATTGATGTATATAAAGGTCCCACGGAGACGTAGAGTCCAACTCGCCAGGTATGTTTTCAAATATTACCGCCGAGATGTTAGGTTGGGTTAGGTTACGTTATATTACGTTATTGATGTTTATGAAGGTCAAACGGAGACGTAGAGGCCAACTCGTCAGGAATGATGTCAAATATTACCGCCGAAATGTTAGGTTGGGTTAGGTTAGGCTATATTACGTTATTGATGTATATGAAGGTCCCACGGAGACGGAGAAGCCAACTCGCCAGGAATGTTGTCAAATATTACCGCCGAAATGTTAGGTTGGGTTAGGTTAGGCTATATTACGTTATTGATGTATATGAAGGTCCCACGGAGACGGAGAAGCCAACTCGCCAGGAATGTCTTCAAATATTACCGCCGAGATGTTAGGTTGGGTTAGGTTAGGTTATATTTCATTATTGATGTATATGAAGGTTCCACGGAGATGTAGAGGCCAACTCGCCAGGTATGTTGTCAAATATTACCGCCGAGATGTTAGGTTGGGTTAGGTTAGGTTATATTTCATTATTGATGTATATGAAGGTTCCACGGAGATGTAGAGGCCAACTCGCCAGGTATGTCTTCAAATATTACCGCCGAGATGTTAGGTTGGGTTAGGTTAGGTTATATTTCATTATTGATGTATATGAAGGTTCCACGGAGATGTAGAGGCCAACTCGCCAGGTATGTTGTCAAATATTACCGCCGAGATGTTAGGTTGGGTTAGGTTAGGTTATATTACGTTATTGATGTATATAAAGGTCCCACGGTGACGGAGAAGCCTACTCGCCAGGAATGTCTTCAAATATTACCGCCGAGATGTTAGGTTGGGTTAGGTTAGGTTATATTACGTTATTGATGTATATAAAGGTCCCACGGTGACGGAGAAGCCAACTCGCCAGGAATGTCTTCAAATATTACCGCCGAGATGTTAGGTTGGGTTAGGTTAGGTTATATTTCATTATTGATGTATATGAAGGTTCCACGGAGATGTAGAGGCCAACTCGCCAGGTATGTTGTCAAATATTACCGCCGAAATGCTAGGTTGGGTTAGGTTAGGCTATATTACGTTATTGATGTATATGAAGGTCCACGGAGACGTAGATGCCAAATCGCCATGATTGTTTTCAAATATTACCGCGGAGACGTTAGGTTGGGTTAGGTTAGGCTATATTACGTTGTTGATGTATATGAAGGTCCCACGGAGACGTAGATGCCAAATCGCCATGAATGTTTTCAAATACTACCGCCGAGTCGTTAGGTTGGGTTAGGTTAGGTTATAGTACGTTATAGATGTATATAAAGGTCCCACGGAGACATAGAGGCCAACTCGCCAGGAATGTTGTCAAATATTACCGCCGAGATGTTAGGTTGGGTTAGGTTACGTTATATTTCGTTATTGATGTATATGAAGGTTCCACGGAGATGTAGAGGCCAACTCGCCAGGTATGTTGTCAAATATTACCGCCGAGATGTTAGGTTGGGTTAGGTTACGTTATATTTCGTTATTGATGTATATGAAGGTTCCACGGAGATGTAGAGGCCAACTCGCCAGGTATGTCTTCAAATATTACCGCCGAGATGTTAGGTTGGGTTAGGTTAGGTTATATTTCATTATTGATGTATATGAAGGTTCCACGGAGATGTAGAGGCCAACTCGCCAGGTATGTTGTCAAATATTACCGCCGAGATGTTAGGTTGGGTTAGGTTAGGTTATATTACGTTATTGATGTATATGAAGGTCCCACGGAGACGCAGAGGCCAACTCGCCAGGTATGTTGTCAAATATTACCGCCGAGATGTTAGGTTGGGTTAGGTTAGGTTATATTACGTTATGGATGTCTATAAATATCCCACGGAGACGGAGAAACCAACTCGACAGGAATGTTGTCGAATATTACCGCCGAAATGTTAGGTTGGGTTAGGTTAGTTTATATTACTTTATTGATGTATATAAAGGTCCCACGGAGACGTAGAGTCCAACTCGCCAGGTATGTTTTCAAATATTACCGCCGAGATGTTAGGTTGGGTTAGGTTACGTTATATTACGTTATTGATGTTTATGAAGGTCAAACGGAGACGTAGAGGCCAACTCGTCAGGAATGATGTCAAATATTACCGCCGAAATGTTAGGTTGGGTTAGGTTAGGCTATATTACGTTATTGATGTATATGAAGGTCCCACGGAGACGGAGAAGCCAACTCGCCAGGAATGTTGTCAAATATTACCGCCGAAATGTTAGGTTGGGTTAGGTTAGGCTATATTACGTTATTGATGTATATGAAGGTCCCACGGAGACGGAGAAGCCAACTCGCCAGGAATGTCTTCAAATATTACCGCCGAGATGTTAGGTTGGGTTAGGTTAGGTTATATTTCATTATTGATGTATATGAAGGTTCCACGGAGATGTAGAGGCCAACTCGCCAGGTATGTTGTCAAATATTACCGCCGAGATGTTAGGTTGGGTTAGGTTAGGTTATATTTCATTATTGATGTATATGAAGGTTCCACGGAGATGTAGAGGCCAACTCGCCAGGTATGTCTTCAAATATTACCGCCGAGATGTTAGGTTGGGTTAGGTTAGGTTATATTTCATTATTGATGTATATGAAGGTTCCACGGAGATGTAGAGGCCAACTCGCCAGGTATGTTGTCAAATATTACCGCCGAGATGTTAGGTTGGGTTAGGTTAGGTTATATTACGTTATTGATGTATATAAAGGTCCCACGGTGACGGAGAAGCCTACTCGCCAGGAATGTCTTCAAATATTACCGCCGAGATGTTAGGTTGGGTTAGGTTAGGTTATATTACGTTATTGATGTATATAAAGGTCCCACGGTGACGGAGAAGCCAACTCGCCAGGAATGTCTTCAAATATTACCGCCGAGATGTTAGGTTGGGTTAGGTTAGGTTATATTTCATTATTGATGTATATGAAGGTTCCACGGAGATGTAGAGGCCAACTCGCCAGGTATGTTGTCAAATATTACCGCCGAAATGCTAGGTTGGGTTAGGTTAGACTATATTACGTTATTGATGTATATGAAGGTCCACGGAGACGTAGATGCCAAATCGCCATGATTGTTTTCAAATATTACCGCGGAGACGTTAGGTTGGGTTAGGTTAGGCTATATTACGTTGTTGATGTATATGAAGGTCCCACGGAGACGTAGATGCCAAATCGCCATGAATGTTTTCAAATACTACCGCCGAGTCGTTAGGTTGGGTTAGGTTAGGTTATAGTACGTTATAGACGTATATAAAGGTCCCACGGAGACATAGAGGCCAACTCGCCAGGAATGTTGTCAAATATTACCGCCGAGATGTTAGGTTGGGTTAGGTTACGTTATATTTCGTTATTGATGTATATGAAGGTTCCACGGAGATGTAGAGGCCAACTCGCCAGGTATGTTGTCAAATATTACCGCCGAGATGTTAGGTTGGGTTAGGTTACGTTATATTTCGTTATTGATGTATATGAAGGTTCCACGGAGATGTAGAGGCCAACTCGCCAGGTATGTTGTCAAATATTACCGCCGAGATGTAAGGTTGGGTTAGGTTAGGTTATATTACGTTATTGATGTATATAAATGTCCCACCGAGACGGAGAAGAGAACTCGCCAGGAATGTTGTCAAATACTACCGCCGAAATGTTAGGTTGGGTTAGGTTAGGCTATATTACGTTATTGATGTATATGAAGGTCCCACGGAGACGTAGATGCCAACTCGCCAGGAATGTTTTCAAATATTACCGCCTAGATGTTAGGTTGGGTTAGGTTAGGTTATATTTCGTAATTGATGCATATGAAGGTTCCACGGAGACGCAGAGGCCAACTCGCCAGGTATGTTGTCAAATATTGCCGCCGAGATGTTAGGTTGGGTTAGGTTAGGTTATATTACGTTATTGATGTATATAAATGTCCCACGGAGACGGAGAATCCAACTCGCCAGGAATGTTGTCAAATATTACCGCCGGAATGTTAGGTTTGGTTAGGTTAGGTTATATTACGTTATTGATGTATATAAATGTCCCACGGAGACGGAGAATCCAACTCGCCAGGAATGTTGTCAAATATTACCGCCGAGATGTTAGGTTGGGTTAGGTTAGGTTATATTTCATTATTGATGTATATGAAGGTTCCACGGAGATGTAGAGGCCAACTCGCCAGGTATGTTGTCAAATATTACCGCCGAGATGTAAGGTTGGGTTAGGTTATGTTATATTACGTTATTGATGTATATAAATGTCCCACCGAGACGGAGAAGCCAACTCGCCAGGAATGTTGTCGAATACTACCGCCGAAATGTTAGGTTGGGTTAGGTTAGGCTATATTACGTTATTGATGTATATGAAGGTCCCACGGAGACGAAGATGCCAAATCGCCATGAATGTTTTCAAATATTACCGCCGAGACGTTAGGTTGGGTTAGGTTAGGTTATATTACGTTATTGATGTATATAAAGGACCCACGGAGACGTAGATGCCAAATCGCCATGAATGTTTTCAAATATTACCGCCGAGACGTTAGGCTGGGTTAGGTTAGGTTATATTACGTTATTGATGTATATAAAGGTCCCACGGAGACGTAGAGCCCAACTCGCCAAGTATGTTTTCAAATATTACCGCCGAAATGTTAGGTTGGGTTAGGTTAGGTTATATTACTTTATTGATGTATATAAAGGTCCCACGGAGACGTAGAGGCCATCTCGCCAGGAATGTTTTCAAATATTACCGCCGAGATGTTAGGTTGGGTTAGGTTAGGTTATATTACGTTATAGATGTATATAAATGTCCCACGGAGACGTAGATGCCAACTCGCCATGAATGTTTTCAAATATTACCGCGGAGATGTTAGGTTGGGTTAGGTTAGGTTATATTACGTTATGGACGTCTATAAAGATCCCACGGAGACGGAGAAACCAACTCGACAGGAATGTTGTCTAATATTACCGCCGAAATGTTAGGTTGGGTTAGGTTAGTTTATATTACTTTATTGATGTATATAAAGGTCCCACGGAGACGTAGAGTCCAACTCGCCAGGTATGTTTTCAAATATTACCGCCGAAATGTTAGGTTGGGTTAGGTTAGGTTATATTACGTTATAGATGTATATAAAGGTCCCACGGAGACATAGAGGCCAACTCGCCAGGAATGTTGTCAAATATTACCGCCGAGATGATAGGCTGGGTTAGGTTAGGTTATATTACGTTATGGATGTCTATAAAGGTCCCACGGTGACGTAGAGTCCGACTCGTAAGGAATGTTTTCAAATATTACCGCCGAGATGTTAGGTTGGGTTAGGTTAGGCTATATTACGTTATTGATGTATATGAAGGTCCCACGGAGACGGAGAAGCCAACTCGCCAGGAATGTTGTCAAATATTACCGCCGAAATGCTAGGTTGGGTTAGGTTAGGCTATATTACGTTATTGATGTATATGAAGGTCCCACGGAGACGTAGATGCCAAATCGCCATGATTGTTTTCAAATATTACCGCCGAGACGTTAGGTTGGGTTAGGTTAGGCTATATTACGTTATTGATGTATATGAAGGTCCCACGGAGACGGAGAAGCCAACTCGCCAGGAATGTTGTCAAATATTACCGCCGAAATGTTAGGTTGGGTTAGGTTAGGCTATATTACGTTATAGATGTATATGAAGGTCCCACGGAGACGTAGATGCCAAATCGCCATCATTGTTTTCAAATATTACCGCCGAGATGTTAGGTTGGGTTAGGTTAGGTTATATTACGTTATGGATGTCTATAAGGGTCCCACGGTGACGTAGAGGCCATCTCGCCAGGAATGTTTTCAAATATTACCGCCGAGATGTTAGGTTGGGTTAGGTTAGGTTATATTACGTTATTTATGTATAAAAAGATCCCACGGAGACGGAGAAGCGAACTCGCCAGGAATGTTTTCAAATATTACCGCCGAGATGTTAGGTTGGGTTAGGTTAGTTTATATTTCGTTATTGATGTATATGAAGGTTCCACGGAGACGGAGAAACCAACTCGACAGGAATGTTGTCGAATATTACCGCCGAAATGTTAGGTTGGGTTAGGTTAGTTTATATTACTTTATTGATGTATATAAAGGTCCCACGGAGACGTAGAGTCCAACTCGCCAGGTACGTTTTCAAATATTACCGCCGAGATGTTAGGTTGGGTTAGGTTACGTTATATTACGTTATTGATGTTTATGAAGGTCAAACGGAGACGTAGAGGCCAACTCGTCAGGAATGATGTCAAATATTACCGCCGAAATGTTAGGTTGGGTTAGGTTAGGCTATATTACGTTATTGATGTATATGAAGGTCCCACGAAGACGGAGAAGCCAACTCGCCAGGAATGTTGTCAAATATTACCGCCGAAATGTTAGGTTGGGTTAGGTTAGGCTATATTACGTTATTGATGTATATGAAGGTCCCACGGAGACGGAGAAGCCAACTCGCCAGGAATGTCTTCAAATATTACCGCCGAGATGTTAGGTTGGGTTAGGTTAGGTTATATTTCATTATTGATGTATATGAAGGTTCCACGGAGATGTAGAGGCCAACTCGCCAGGTATGTTGTCAAATATTACCGCCGAGATGTTAGGTTGGGTTAGGTTAGGTTATATTTCATTATTGATGTATATGAAGGTTCCACGGAGATGTAGAGGCCAACTCGCCAGGTATGTTGTCAAATATTACCGCCGAGACGTTAGGTTGGGTTAGGTTAGGTTATATTACGTTATTGATGTATATAAAGGTCCCACGGTGACGGAGAAGCCAACTCGCCAGGAATGTCTTCAAATATTACCGCCGAGATGTTAGGTTGGGTTAGGTTAGGTTATATTACGTTATTGATGTATATAAAGGACCCACGGAGACGTAGATGCCAAATCGCCATGAATGTTTTCAAATATTACCGCCGAGATGTTAGGTTGGGTTAGGTTAGGTTATATTACGTTATTTATGTATAAAAAGATCCCACGGAGACGGAGAAGCCAACTCGCCAGGAATGTTTTCAAATATTACCGCTGAGATGTTACTTTGGGTTAGGTTAGGTTATATTTCGTTATTGATGTATATGAAGGTTCCACGGAGATGTAGAGGCCAACTCGCCAGGTATGTTGTCAAATATTACCGCCGAGATGAAAGGTTGGGTTAGGTTAGGTTATACTACGTTATTGATGTATATAAATGTCCCACCGAGACGGAGAAGCCAACTCGCCAGGAATGTTGTCAAATACTACCGCCGAAATGTTAGGTTGGGTTAGGTTAGGCTATATTACGTTATTGATGTATATGAAGGTCCCACGGAGACGAAGATGCCAAATCGCCATGAATGTTTTCAAATGTTACCGCCGAGACGTTAGGTTGGGTTAGGTTAGGTTATATTACGTTATTGATGTATATAAAGGACCCACGGAGACGTAGATGCCAAATCGCCATGAACGTTTTCAAATATTACCGCCGAGATGTTAGGTTGGGTTAGGTTAGGTTATATTACGTTATTTATGTATAAAAAGATCCCACGGAGACGGAGAAGCCAACTCGACAGGAATGTTGTCTAATATTACCGCCGAAATGTTAGGTTGGGTTAGGTTAGTTTATATTACTTTATTGATGTATATAAAGGTCCCACGGAGACGTAGAGTCCAACTCGCCAGGTATGTTTTCAAATATTACCGCCGAAATGTTAGGTTGGGTTAGGTTAGGTTATATTACGTTATAGAAGTATATAAAGGTCCCACGGAGACATAGAGGCCAACTCGCCAGGAATGTTGTCAAATATTACCGCCGAGATGATAGGCTGGGTTAGGTTAGGTTATATTACGTTATGGATGTCTATAAAGGTCCCACGGTGACGTAGACTCCGATTCGCAAGGAATGTTTTCAATTATTACCGCCGAGATGTTAGGTTGGGTCAGGTTAGGCTATATTACGTTATTGATGTATATGAAGGTCCCACGGAGACGGAGAAGCCAACTCGCCAGGAATGTTGTCAAATATTACCGCCGAAATGTTAGGTTGGGTTAGGTTAGGTTATATTACGTTATTGATGTATATAAAGATCCCACGGAGACGTAGAGGCCAACTCGCCAGGTATGTTTTCAAATATTACCGCCGAGATGTTAGGTTGGGTTAGGTTAGGTTATATTACGTTATTTATGTATAAAAAGATCCCACGGAGACGGAGAAGCCAACTCGCCAGGAATGTCTTCAAATATTACCGCCGAAATGCTAGGTTGGGTTAGGTTAGGCTATATTACGTTATTGATGTATATGAAGGTCCCACGGAGACGTAGATGCCAACTCGCCAGGAATGTTTTCAAATATTACCGCCTAGATGTTAGGTTGGGTTAGGTTAGGTTATATTTCGTAATTGATGCATATGAAGGTTCCACGGAGACGCAGAGGCCAACTCGCCAGGTATGTTGTCAAATATTACCGCCGAGATGTTAGGTTGGGTTAGGTTAGGTTATATTACGTTATTGATGTATATAAATGTCCCACGGAGACGGAGAATCCAACTCGCCAGGAATGTTGTCAAATATTACCGCCGGAATGTTAGGTTGGGTTAGGTTAGGTTATATTACGTTATTGATGTATATAAATGTCCCACGGAGACGGAGAATCCAACTCGCCAGGAATGTTGTCAAATATTACCGCCGAGATGTTAGGTTGGGTTAGGTTAGGTTATATTTCATTATTGATGTATATGAAGGTTCCACGGAGATGTAGAGGCCAACTCGCCAGGTATGTTGTCAAATATTACCGCCGAGATGTAAGGTTGGGTTAGGTTATGTTATATTACGTTATTGATGTATATAAATGTCCCACCGAGACGGAGAAGCCAACTCGCCAGGAATGTTGTCGAATACTACCGCCGAAATGTTAGGTTGGGTTAGGTTAGGCTATATTACGTTATTGATGTATATGAAGGTCCCACGGAGACGAAGATGCCAAATCGCCATGAATGTTTTCAAATATTACCGCCGAGACGTTAGGTTGGGTTAGGTTAGGTTATATTACGTTATTGATGTATATAAAGGACCCACGGAGACGTAGATGCCAAATCGCCATGAATGTTTTCAAATATTACCGCCGAGACGTTAGGCTGGGTTAGGTTAGGTTATATTACGTTATTGATGTATATAAAGGTCCCACGGAGACGTAGAGCCCAACTCGCCAAGTATGTTTTCAAATATTACCGCCGAAATGTTAGGTTGGGTTAGGTTAGGTTATATTACTTTATTGATGTATATAAAGGTCCCACGGAGACGTAGAGGCCATCTCGCCAGGAATGTTTTCAAAAATTACCGCCGAGATGTTAGGTTGGGTTAGGTTAGGTTATATTACGTTATAGATGTATATAAATGTCCCACGGAGACGTAGATGCCAACTCGCCATGAATGTTTTCAAATATTACCGCGGAGATGTTAGGTTGGGTTAGGTTAGGTTATATTACGTTATGGACGTCTATAAAGATCCCACGGAGACGGAGAAACCAACTCGACAGGAATGTTGTCTAATATTACCGCCGAAATGTTAGGTTGGGTTAGGTTAGTTTATATTACTTTATTGATGTATATAAAGGTCCCACGGAGACGTAGAGTCCAACTCGCCAGGTATGTTTTCAAATATTACCGCCGAAATGTTAGGTTGGGTTAGGTTAGGTTATATTACGTTATAGATGTATATAAAGGTCCCACGGAGACATAGAGGCCAACTCGCCAGGAATGTTGTCAAATATTACCGCCGAGATGATAGGCTGGGTTAGGTTAGGTTATATTACGTTATGGATGTCTATAAAGGTCCCACGGTGACGTAGAGTCCGACTCGTAAGGAATGTTTTCAAATATTACCGCCGAGATGTTAGGTTGGGTTAGGTTAGGCTATATTACGTTATTGATGTATATGAAGGTCCCACGGAGACGGAGAAGCCAACTCGCCAGGAATGTTGTCAAATATTACCGCCGAAATGCTAGGTTGGGTTAGGTTAGGCTATATTACGTTATTGATGTATATGAAGGTCCCACGGAGACGTAGATGCCAAATCGCCATGATTGTTTTCAAATATTACCGCCGAGACGTTAGGTTGGGTTAGGTTAGGCTATATTACGTTATTGATGTATATGAAGGTCCCACGGAGACGGAGAAGCCAACTCGCCAGAAATGTTGTCAAATATTACCGCCGAAATGTTAGGTTGGGTTAGGTTAGGCTATATTACGTTATTGATGTATATGAAGGTCCCACGGAGACGTAGATGCCAAATCGCCATCATTGTTTTCAAATATTACCGCCGAGATGTTAGGTTGGGTTAGGTTAGGTTATATTACGTTATGGATGTCTATAAGGGTCCCACGGTGACGTAGAGGCCATCTCGCCAGGAATGTTTTCAAATATTACCGCCGAGATGATAGGTTGGGTTAGGTTAGGTTATATTACGTTATTTATGTATAAAAAGATCCCACGGAGACGGAGAAGCGAACTCGCCAGGAATGTTTTCAAATATTACCGCCGAGATGTTAGGTTGGGTTAGGTTAGGTTATATTTCGTTATTGATGTATATGAAGGTTCCACGGAGACGGAGAAACCAACTCGACAGGAATGTTGTCGAATATTACCGCCGAAAAGTTAGGTTGGGTTAGGTTAGTTTATATTACTTTATTGATGTATATAAAGGTCCCACGGAGACGTAGAGTCCAACTCGCCAGGTACGTTTTCAAATATTACCGCCGAGATGTTAGGTTGGGTTAGGTTACGTTATATTACGTTATTGATGTTTATGAAGGTCAAACGGAGACGTAGAGGCCAACTCGTCAGGAATGATGTCAAATATTACCGCCGAAATGTTAGGTTGGGTTAGGTTAGGCTATATTACGTTATTGATGTATATGAAGGTCCCACGGAGACGGAGAAGCCAACTCGCCAGGAATGTTGTCAAATATTACCGCCGAAATGTTAGGTTGGGTTAGGTTAGGCTATATTACGTTATTGATGTATATGAAGGTCCCACGGAGACGGAGAAGCCAACTCGCCAGGAATGTCTTCAAATATTACCGCCGAGATGTTAGGTTGGGTTAGGTTAGGTTATATTTCATTATTGATGTATATGAAGGTTCCACGGAGATGTAGAGGCCAACTCGCCAGGTATGTTGTCAAATATTACCGCCGAGATGTTAGGTTGGGTTAGGTTAGGTTATATTTCATTATTGATGTATATGAAGGTTCCACGGAGATGTAGAGGCCAACTCGCCAGGTATGTTGTCAAATATTACCGCCGAGATGTAAGGTTAGGTTAGGTTAGGTTATATTACGTTATTGATATATATAAATGTCCCACGGAGACGGAGAAGCCAACTCGCCAGGAATGTTTTCAAATATTACCGCCGAGACGTTAGGTTGGGTTAGGTTAGGTTATATTACGTTATTGATGTATATAAAGGTCCCACGGTGACGGAGAAGCCAACTCGCCAGGAATGTCTTCAAATATTACCGCCGAGATGTTAGGTTGGGTTAGGTTAGGTTATATTACGTTATTGATGTATATAAAGGACCCACGGAGACGTAGATGCCAAATCGCCATGAATGTTTTCAAATATTACCGCCGAGATGTTAGGTTGGGTTAGGTTAGGTTATATTACGTTATTTATGTATAAAAAGATCCCACGGAGACGGAGAAGCCAACTCGCCAGGAATGTTTTCAAATATTACCGCTGAGATGTTACTTTGGGTTAGGTTAGGTTATATTTCGTTATTGATGTATATGAAGGTTCCACGGAGATGTAGAGGCCAACTCGCCAGGTATGTTGTCAAATATTACCGCCGAGATGAAAGGTTGGGTTAGGTTAGGTTATACTACGTTATTGATGTATATAAATGTCCCACCGAGACGGAGAAGCCAACTCGCCAGGAATGTTGTCAAATACTACCGCCGAAATGTTAGGTTGGGTTAGGTTAGGCTATATTACGTTATTGATGTATATGAAGGTCCCACGGAGACGAAGATGCCAAATCGCCATGAATGTTTTCAAATGTTACCGCCGAGACGTTAGGTTGGGTTAGGTTAGGTTATATTACGTTATTGATGTATATAAAGGACCCACGGAGACGTAGATGCCAAATCGCCATGAACGTTTTCAAATATTACCGCCGAGATGTTAGGTTGGGTTAGGTTAGGTTATATTACGTTATTTATGTATAAAAAGATCCCACGGAGACGGAGAAGCCAACTCGCCAGGAATGTTTTCAAATATTACCGCTGAGATGTTACTTTGGGTTAGGTTAGGTTATATTTCGTTATTGATGTATATGAAGGTTCCACGGAGATGTAGAGGCCAACTCGCCAGGTATGTTGTCAAATATTACCGCCGAGATGAAAGGTTGGGTTAGGTTAGGTTATACTACGTTATTGATGTATATAAATGTCCCACCGAGACGGAGAAGCCAACTCGCCAGGAATGTTGTCAAATACTACCGCCGAAATGTTAGGTTGGGTTAGGTTAGGCTATATTACGTTATTGATGTATATGAAGGTCCCACGGAGACGAAGATGCCAAATCGCCATGAATGTTTTCAAATGTTACCGCCGAGACGTTAGGTTGGGTTAGGTTAGGTTATATTACGTTATTGATGTATATAAAGGACCCACGGAGACGTAGATGCCAAATCGCCATGAACGTTTTCAAATATTACCGCCGAGATGTTAGGTTGGGTTAGGTTAGGTTATATTACGTTATTTATGTATAAAAAGATCCCACGGAGACGGAGAAGCCAACTCGACAGGAATGTTGTCTAATATTACCGCCGAAATGTTAGGTTGGGTTAGGTTAGTTTATATTACTTTATTGATGTATATAAAGGTCCCACGGAGACGTAGAGTCCAACTCGCCAGGTATGTTTTCAAATATTACCGCCGAAATGTTAGGTTGGGTTAGGTTAGGTTATATTACGTTATAGAAGTATATAAAGGTCCCACGGAGACATAGAGGCCAACTCGCCAGGAATGTTGTCAAATATTACCGCCGAGATGATAGGCTGGGTTAGGTTAGGTTATATTACGTTATGGATGTCTATAAAGGTCCCACGGTGACGTAGAGTCCGATTCGCAAGGAATGTTTTCAATTATTACCGCCGAGATGTTAGGTTGGGTCAGGTTAGGCTATATTACGTTATTGATGTATATGAAGGTCCCACGGAGACGGAGAAGCCAACTCGCCAGGAATGTTGTCAAATATTACCGCCGAAATGTTAGGTTGGGTTAGGTTAGGTTATATTACGTTATTGATGTATATAAAGATCCCACGGAGACGTAGAGGCCAACTCGCCAGGTATGTTTTCAAATATTACCGCCGAGATGTTAGGTTGGGTTAGGTTAGGTTATATTACGTTATTTATGTATAAAAAGATCCCACGGAGACGGAGAAGCCAACTCGCCAGGAATGTCTTCAAATATTACCGCCGAAATGCTAGGTTGGGTTAGGTTAGGCTATATTACGTTATTGATGTATATGAAGGTCCCACGGAGACGTAGATGCCAAATCGCCATGATTGTTTTCAAATATTACCGCCGAGACGTTAGGTTGGGTTAGGTTAGGCTATATTACGTTATTGATGTATATGAAGGTCCCACGGAGACGTAGATGCCAAATCGCCATCATTGTTTTCAAATATTACCGCCGAGATGTTAGGTTGGGTTAGGTTAGGTTATATTACGTTATTGATGTATATAAAGGTCCCACGGTGACGGAGAAGCCAACTCGCCAGGAATGTCTTCAAATATTACCGCCGAGATGTTAGGTTGGGTTAGGTTAGGTTATATTTCATTATTGATGTATATGAAGGTTCCACGGAGATGTAGAGGCCAACTCGCCAGGAATGTTTTCAAATATTACCGCCGAGATGTTAGGTTGGGTTAAGTTACGTTATATTACGTTATTGATGTTTATGAAGGTCAAACGGAGACGTAGAGGCCAACTCGTCAGGAATGATGTCAAATATTACCGCCGAAATGTTAGGTTGGGTTAGGTTAGGCTATATTACGTTATCGATGTATATGAAGGTCACACGCAGACGTAGATGCCAAATCGCCATGAATGTTTTCAAATATTACCGCCGAGACGTTAGGTTGGGTTAGGTTAGGTTATATTACGTTATTGATGTATATAAAGGTCCCACGGAGACGTAGAGGCCAACTCGCCAGGTATGTTTTCAAATATTACCGCCGAGATGTTAGGTTGGGTTAGGTTAGGTTATATTTCGTTATTGATGTATATGAAGGTTCCACGGAGACGGAGAAACCAACTCGACAGGGATGTTGTCGAATATTACCGCCGAAATGTTAGGTTGGGTTAGGTTAGTTTATATTACTTTATTGATGTATATAAAGGTCCCACGGAGACGTAGAGTCCAACTCGCCAGGTATGTTTTCAAATATTACCGCCGAAATGTTAGGTTGGGTTAGGTTAGGTTATATTACGTTATTGATGTATATAAATGTCCCACGGAGACGGAGAAGCCAACTCGCCAGGAATGTTTTCAAATATTACCGCCGAGACGTTAGGTTGGGTTAGGTTAGGTTATATTACGTTATTGATGTATATAAAGGTCCCACGGTGACGGAGAAGCCAACTCGCCAGGAATGTCTTCAAACATTACCGCCGAGATGTTAGGTTGGGTTAGGTTAGGTTATATTTCGTAATTGATGCATATGAAGGTTCCACGGAGACGCAGAGGCCAACTCGCCAGGTATGTTGTCAAATATTACCGCCGAGATGTTAGGTTGGGTTAGGTTAGGTTATATTACGTTATTGATGTATATAAATGTCCCACGGAGACGGAGAATCCAACTCGCCAGGAATGTTGTCAAATATTACCGCCGGAATGTTAGGTTGGGTTAGGTTAGGTTATATTACGTTATTGATGTATATAAATGTCCCACGGAGACGGAGAATCCAACTCGCCAGGAATGTTGTCAAATATTACCGCCGAGATGTTAGGTTGGGTTAGGTTAGGTTATATTTCATTATTGATGTATATGAAGGTTCCACGGAGATGTAGAGGCCAACTCGCCAGGTATGTTGTCAAATATTACCGCCGAGATGTAAGGTTGGGTTAGGTTAGGTTATATTACGTTATTGATGTATATAAATGTCCCACCGAGACGGAGAAGCCAACTCGCCAGGAATGTTGTCGAATACTACCGCCGAAATGTTAGGTTGGGTTAGGTTAGGCTATATTACGTTATTGATGTATATGAAGGTCCCACGGAGACGAAGATGCCAAATCGCCATGAATGTTTTCAAATATTACCGCCGAGACGTTAGGTTGGGTTAGGTTAGGTTATATTACGTTATTGATGTATATAAAGGACCCACGGAGACGTAGATGCCAAATCGCCATGAATGTTTTCAAATATTACCGCCGAGACGTTAGGCTGGGTTAGGTTAGGTTATATTACGTTATTGATGTATATAAAGGTCCCACGGAGACGTAGAGGCCAACTCGCCAGGTATGTTTTCAAATATTACCGCCGAGAGGTTAGGTTGGGTTAGGTTAGGTTATATTACGTTATTGATGTATATAAAGGTCCCACGGAGACGTCGAGGCCAACTCGCCAGGAATGTTTTCAAATATTACCGCCGAGATGTTAGGTTGGGTTAGGTTAGGTTATATTACGTTATAGATGTATATAAATGTCCCACGGAGACGTAGATGCCAACTCGCCATGAATGTTTTCAAATATTACCGCGGAGATGTTAGGTTGGGTTAGGTTAGGTTATATTACGTTATGGACGTCTATAAAGATCCCACGGAGACGGAGAAACCAACTCGACAGGAATGTTGTCTAATATTACCGCCGAAATGTTAGGTTGGGTTAGGTTAGTTTATATTACTTTATTGATGTATATAAAGGTCCCACGGAGACGTAGAGTCCAACTCGCCAGGTATGTTTTCAAATGTTACCG